>MU564352.1:18323056-18391787 GCA_024362625.1 Silurus asotus
ATATATATATATATATATATACACACACATATATATACAGTGGTGATAGACACGTAGACAGACGAGGTCAGACAGGAGTTTTTTATGATGTTTGTGGATGATATTGTGATTTGTGGTGAGAGGGACGTGCTGGAGAGGAGAGGAATGAAATTCATTAGGGGTAAGACAGAGTACATGTGCGTAAAAGAGAGAGGGCAGTGGATTGGTGTGGTTGCCGGAAGACGAGGTGTAGAAGGTGGATGAGTTTAGGTACCTGTGGTCAACAGTGCAAAGTAATGAAAAGTCAATTCAATTCATTTTTATTTGTATAGCGCTTTTAACAATAAACATTGTCTCAAAGCAGCTTTACACAGATAATGTGGTGATAAAAAATGAATATGTTCTTTATAAGTAAGTTTGTCCCTGATGAGCAAGCCAGTGGCGACTGTGGCAAGGAAACACTCTCTGAGATGGTATAAGGAAGAAACGTTGAGAGGAAACAGACTCCAGAGGGAACCCATCCTCATCTGGGTTGCACCATATGTCCATTTATAGCAGATATATGATGTTGCGAGGTACAGTGATGGTGATCTGAAACAAACTGTAGTCCTGAGTCAATGTAGCAGACATTTACTACAGTCCAAATCCATCCTCAAAGCTCACATTCTTACTCCGGAATTCCATGGAACCACCCAAGGCGTTGATGAGAAACCGTCCCCAGCTGCACAGAGTGGCCTCCAGTCAAAGAGAACACTGTCCAGAGGCAGGCCTGGACGAAGTGGGAAGAAACTCACGGAAGGAAGAGGGGCAGGAACAGTGGTCACTAGAACCTCAGGAGCATGTTTATCTCGACAGAGAGAGAGAGTGAGAGAGAGAGAGAGAGAGAGAGAGAGAGAGAGAGAGAGAGAGAGAGAGAGAGAGAGAAAGAGAAGAGGGGTGACTGGAAGAGAAGCATATGGATTATTATGTGTCTTTATTGTTGTATGAAAGTTAATGTCACTGTGCAGTTTGGACTCCGGCAACAAAGGCAACTCTAAGAGCATGTTAGGGAAGTAAAGAAAAGAGTGCAGGCAGGGTGGAGTGGGTGGAGAAGAGTGGCAGGAGTGATTTGTAATAGAAGAGTATCTGCAAGAGTAAAAGGGAAAGTTTATAGGACTGTGGTGAGACCTGCGATGTTTTATGGTTTAGAGACAGTGGCACTGACTAAAAGAAGGAGTTGCAGCTGGAGGGAGCAGAGTTGAAGATGTTGAGATTTTCATTAAGACTGACGAGGATGGAGAAGATTAGAAACTAGTTTATTAGAGGAACAGCGCATGTAGTATGTTTTGGGACAAAGTGAGAGAGGCCCGATTGAGATGGTTTGGACATGTGCAGAGGAGGGACATGGGGTATATCAGTAGGAGAATGCTGAGGATGGAGCCACCAGGAAGGAGGAAAAGAGGAAGGCCAAGGAGGAGGTTTATGGATGTGGTGAGGGATGTGGTGAGTCCATGCAGGTAGTTGGTTTGAAAGAGGCAGTTGCAGAGGACAGAGTAGTATGGAAATGGATGTTCTACTGTGGCGACCGATAATGGGAGCAGCTGAAAGAAGAAGAAGATATATGAAAGAAGGTATATTATAAAAAATAAAAAACAATTTCAGATTTACTTTCTCCACATAATAAGAAAGATTGAACTGAACTAAAATGTTGATATGTGGGCAGATTTAGGCTACATAATCTTCTAAATCTGTGATCATGTTCTGTTTTTAAAGTGACTTCTAAACATATCTCTGTTCTGAATAATAGGTATAGTAGATGAAGACTCCACTTTAAATAGGAACATTTACATTGGAGGAGGACGTGTCCTACATAACCCAATAGCACATTGTGATGTATAAAAGTGTCTCTGCTTAGACCTGGATTGCATATTCTTAGAGGACAACATAAAATAACACACAGTTAGCTTTTGGGGAGTTTATATTTATTCTATAAATAATTCATTATGGGATTAATCTTTTTTTATGAATTAATTTAAAAGATGACAAAATATGTTTCACATAATTAGTTTATCAACTCCTTTGTAAATCTGTGAGTCTATGAGGGCATTGGCTTATCAATATATTGAGTACTTAGCATGCAATGTAGACAGGTTTGTAAATTTTTCAAATACTGTATATGCCTAAAAATCTTTTTAATCTTCACCACATAGAGTGTGGGGTGTATCTGTAGTAGTGGTCCTACTTTTCTTTATTTTTTTTACAGGGTTAGGGTTTAGAAAATATATGCATACTGAAACCAAAAAGGATTTTAAATAATATTTCGTGTTTTAAAAGTACATTAGATTCAAATTTCATTACAGCATCTGGATTACTGCCTACTAATAGATACAAATACTCAAATGTTTTAATCAGGGAAAGGCCCATTCATTCAGCAAAGCATATTGTGCCACCTGACTGGAAAACACAAAGAAGAAAATTTTATAGATTTATTTGCTTTTTTAAAAAATTTCATAAACCAATAGTTTTAGGCCTTACAGCTAACGCAAAACAAGATATATTTGAAAATAAAAACGCTTCCAAAACACTGAAAATTCAATCCGTTTTGTGTGCAGTGAACCCGTATGCAAATTGAGATGAAAAGACACGCCCCCTTAGTAATATGCAAATAGTAGCAGATTTAATCCAAAACATAAAATATACAGTATATACTTTGAGTTTTAGCATCATATATACATTCATTTAATACGGAATCTATTTATGCAAATACTCACAGAATTTGTTTTTGTCATAATTACTGGAAAACGATTTTTTTCTCAGTGCAGGATGAGTATTTTTAAAGAACCATTGTATTGTATTAGAATAATAAACTACTTTAGTACATATGCTGGTTTGTAGTTGTGGTTTACAGCGTCAGATAAACAACTGAAAAATAATCACAAAAGCTTTAATAAACTTATAACGCGCAGTTGAACTTTTTTCCTCAAATGTATTATTTATTGATTTTATATCAGTTGAGTCAATTTTACACTATAAGTGATAGTCAGTGGTGTCCAAACTCAACCAGAATGAAGCAGATAAGTAAAGCAGTGATCCTCTGCTCGCCCACTGATAATCAACATTAATCTGCTTTAGAGTAATAAACGAGAGAAGCAGATGGTCTTTTGATTAAGTTTAAAGGGATGGGTAAAACCTCATCCTGCCTTGTGCACTGGATCACTCGCCCACACACACATACACACGACCTAAAAGAAATGAAGAGGTCTGTAGTATAGGCATTATATATTGCAAAATGCAATAGTACTCGACTCAATGCAATTAATTCCTCTGTGTTTTTCTCATCACTCAAAGACACACACGCATGCATGCACATGAACAAAACTGGGTGTGACAGAAAAGCGACATCAGGCTGCACGCGCGAAACCCAGCACTCATTCTGCACGAGCTCCTTCTCTACTCCTCCAACTTGGAGATCACTTCTTTACTTGAGGTCACTTGGTTTCAACTTTTTTTTTTTTTTTTTTACTGTTTATAAATGCATTTCCTATGCAGAAAATAAAGTGTTTTTGTTTTCCTGAACATCAGGACATCAGACAGTTGAACACAGTTCTACCTCCAATGCAGGGATTTAAGGTGATATTTAACTAAAAGTGCTGGAACACCCTGGCCCTTCTGGTGTTTCTTCCCCCAAACAGCTACAGGAGTACAAACGGTAAGATCCCATTGTTACCTTTCTGACATACAGTATTATTTAATGCAATAAGCTGCAAAATAATTGGTCATAAATATTTATGCAAAAAGAAGTTATTTCTTTGTAATCATTAATACAAGACATACAGAACACATTGTGGAAAAAAATAAAACCATTACAAAAGATGTACTAAAGTAGTGCATTGCTCATATATATTCAGGAGAAACTTTTTTAAATCTTATTATTAATATTATTATTATTTATTTTTGTTGTTGTTGTTTTTTTTAGAATCCTCCAACTTTGCATTTCTGTATTGACTGCCAAGTTATGTGAAGTTTTGAGGCTAATATTATCTCTATTTTTCTTCATTAACTATCTGACCCTATGAATAGGCAAGTGATTTAAAGAAACAGGAAAGCAGTGAATATACAGGATATTAGAGAGAGTCAAAATCAAGATCCGATTAAGTCAAAGAGCATTAAAACTAGCTCTAATCTCTGTCTAGGTCTCTCTAACCCTAACCCCATACAGATGCCTTTCATGCCATTGCTTATTTTAACCCTTTAACTCCCTGTTTAGGCATTGTGAGCCATTTACATTTGATTTAGACTGAAATACGGTGTCACTAATGCATACATGAAAACATACTTGCTTTAATAACTGCTGGATAGTGAACAAAAATGAGGAGTGTTCCCTTTTCTGTCCTGGTCCCCTGTTTACCACCAGCAGATGTCTGAGAAGCTATGTGTGATAACACCGCTGCTGCTGGTGTGTGTGTGGCTCATGTGTGCTCAGCCAGTGTCCAGCAGCAACCGAAGCTCTAGAGGACATCCAGGTGAGTGCTCTGTCTTACTCTCTATGTGTCTATGTGTCTCTCTCAGGACTCATTACACCACCGGACACACACCAACAGCGCTCATTTGAGAGAACTTTCAGACCATTACTAATGACTAATAAAGAGCTATTTGTGGCTCAGCTACCATATACCTCATACACATACACCTATACTACGCTCATGAGTCAAACTTCCTGTCACCTTCCTCACAAGAATACACTTTCCTATAAAAGAGCTGCAGTCAATTCATTATCGGCATGTTTATGATGTTGAATCATGTGGGGAACACACTGACTATGGAAAGGAAGGCGATGTGAGAGAATAGATCAATGCTTTGCTTTTAGTGGTTGAGCACGTAGGTCAGGATATAGGATGTCTCATTGCCAACCTCCAAAACACACCTCCATAATCTGCCCTGTGTACTGGGATAGCTCTTTGGGCCTGATGTTAAAGATTGACAAGTGAAGGTTTGTAAACACAAAAGCTGAACAGAACAGAACCTCTCTTGGAACATCTTGTTCCAATACCACAAGAGTCTTGTCTGTTACACAAGCGTAGGCACAGTGTCATCAGGGTGCTGTTGTGGGCTTCTATGTGCTTCCACTAAGGAATAAGCCATTTGGGACACATCATTTCCTTGCACACAGTGTGTTTAGTCTCAAATTGGTGCTTTACAGGCCAAACAACTAATAGCTAGAGTCTAGATTCCACCTTTCAGGTTGAGAACTCCAATCACCAGGTGACCCAGTGCTTTTATATATTATGATGGTTTTCCCACTAAAGATAGCAGGTAGTTTACTTGGTTTTAATGACTGATTTTAGGATATTTATTCCCTTTGCAGCTCAGCTGGCCAGAATGGAGAGATTTGACATCTCAGACAGTTTCCCCGTGCCTTTAGGTTTAGTTTCTCAGATATAACTGTCAAATTGGTAACCAGGAAATACTCCAACAACTGCTAACTGTTTCCATGAACTGTTTAGCTCTTGTATATTTATATATACATACAGTGCCCTCCACAATTATTGGCACCCCTGTTTAAGATGTGGTCATGGACTTCTAAAAATTCTCCTTTTTTTTTTTTTTTTAACAACTTTGGTGGTAAAAAAATCACACATTTAGAAAAGAAAAAAAAAGAAATTTGACATCATGCCACAACTATTGGCACCCCTGATGTTAATACTTTGTACAACCTCCTTTTGCCAACAAGACAGCACTTAATCTCCTCCTATAACATTTCACAAGATTGGAGAACACAGAGAGAGGGCCCATTCTTCTTTGCACAATCTTTCTAGATCATCCAGTGTCCTGGGTCCTCTCTTATGCACTCTTCTCTTTAGCTCGCCCCACAGGTTTTCGATTGGGTTGAGGTCTGGGGACTGAGATGGCCATGGGAGGACCTTGAGTTTGTGACTGCTGAACCACTTTTGTGTAGATTTTGCCACATGTTTTGGATCATTATCCTGCTGAAAGACCCAATGACGACCCATCTTCAGCTTTCTGGCAGAGGCCATCAGGTTTTTATTTAAAATATCCTGGTACTTCAAAGCGTTCATAATGCCATGCACCCTAACAAGGTTCCCAGGGCCTTTGGAAGAGAAACAGGCCCACAGCATCACAGATCCTCCACCATACTTCACGGTGGGCATGAGGTGCTTTTCGGCATACTCATCTTTTGTTTTACGCCAGACCCACTTAGAGTGTTTGTTGCCAAAAAGCTCAATCTTAGTCTCATCTGACCAAAGCACACGATCCCAGTTGAAGTCCCAGTACCGCTTAGCAAACTCCAGACGTTTACGTTTGTGAGTGTTAGTGAGAAAAGGCTTTTTCCTTGCATGCCTCCCAAACAGCTTGTTGGCATGTAGAGAGCGTCTGATGGTTGTTTTGGAGACTCTGTGACCCCAAGATGCCACTCTTTGATGCAATTCTGTGACGGTGAGCTTGGGAAATTTTTTTACTTCTCTTACCATCCTCCTCACTGTGCGTTGTGGCAAGATAAACTTGGGACCTCTTCCAGCCTTGTTTGTCACTGTTCCAGTTGTTTTAAACTTCTTAATGATTCCTCTGACTGTAGATACCGGCAAGTTAAGGCGAGTGGCTATTTTCTTGTAGCCATTGCCTGACTTATGAAGGTCGACACACATCTGCCTTACTTGAATGGTGTGTTCTCTTGTCTTTGCCATGTTGACAAATAGGTAAGAGAATTAGGCCTTTGTGTCACGTAATATTTATACCCCAGGGAAACAGGAAATCATGAATTACTAATAAAAAGTCCCAAGATACCCTGACCAACCTTAGCAACTACAGAAAAATATATAAAAAATAAATAAAAATAAATAAATTTTTCAGAGGAATTGTTAGGGGTGCCAATAATTGTGGGACACATGATTTTAAGGGTTTTTTTTTTTTCTAGATGTATGATTTTTTTTTTTACCACCAAAGTTATGTGCTTAAATGAAAGGTTGGATTTTTCTCTTTTTTTGCATTTGGGTTCTATGTTGTTTTAAAAAAAAGGAGAATTTTTTAGAAGTCCACGACTACATCTTAAACAGGGGTGCCAATAATTGTGGAGGGCACTGTATATGTAAAATATGAGCGCAAGATGTATGTAAGACAAAATATGTGTGAAGAATAAGGGGTATATAAATGTACAATATGCAGTATTTACATTGTAGCTGTACTTGGTTTGAAAGAGGCAAAGGCAGATGCAGAGGACAGTGGGGTATGGAGACGAATGATCCGCTGTGGAGACCCCTGATGGGAGAAGCCGAAAGAAAAAGAAAAAGAAATCGTAACTGTACCAAAGTTATACAAAGTGTTTATACAGTGTGCTAATGATGTAGTGTAAAGTTCAGCGATGGTGGATAAAAAAAAAAGCTTTGCTTTGAACGTAGGTTCCAATATCACCTTCTTGATGGGAGGAGGATAAACAGTTTGTGACTTGGATGTGAGGAGTTCTTGATATTGTGAGTTTTTTTTGCAGGGCTTTGCTTCACACACAGTGGAGCCTCAATAGCATACAGTGATGGAGTTGTTTAGGATGCTCTCTATAATGCAGCAGTAAAAACACCTTAGAATCCCTAGAGACAGATGAGTTTTCTTAAGACTGGAGAAGTACAAGTTTCTTTCTAACCAGAGCTGAAGTGTTCAAGTGCCAGGATAGATCCTCAGAGATGTCAACTCCGAAGTACTTATAGCTGTAGGTCCGCTCTACTTTAGTTCCATTAATGTAATTGATGTCACTTTTTTAAATGTGTTATCCAGGTTGTTCTCACCATCTCAAGTGGTTAGGATGATATTAACCATCAGGATGATTGATATTAGCCAGCAGGATATCACTCCCCCTGGCATTTAGCTGAGTTTTAAAGGTTTTTACAGCTACATAATTAATTAGCAATCAGTATTCTGCTGTACATTAGCTTGCCTAAATTATTTGTAATATTTCTAACAAAATATTGATACAATTTTATTCACTCAAAATACTTTCAAATACCATAATAGCATTTTTTAACATATTTCTTTTTAAAACCATTTACTTTATTTTACTACCAAACTTTACTTCCTCTATTTTAAAAATGTAAATATAATATATATATTTGAAAATACTGAATGCTGAGTTATTGCTTATTTGTATTCAACAAAACAAAAGGTCTTTAATCATTCTGTAATTGTTTTCTAAAGAAATGCGTCCATAGAAGTATGTTTAAATATTTACAGTTACCGTTAACTGAAATTATGTTTGAAAAACATACTGAAAAATAAAACTATAATAAAACTATAACTTAAATTATAAAAAAAACAAATAAACAGACAAACAAACAAAAAATCAAATGCAGATAAGAACAAGTTTAAACTATTCCGTTTGCATTCCTCAATTTTTATGCAGCATTTTGTCCAGTAGTACATTTAATGTCCATGTGATGGCCCTAGAGTACCAAAAATGATTCTTTTCACACACTATACAAAAAAGCGAAACATTGTAAGGCACGTACAAAAAATAATCACCACTCTCGTTTCTTCCTCTTTGCTTTAGGTGGAGTAAAACCTGCAGCATGTGAGGTGGTGGCTGCCCATCGCTGTTGCAATAAGAATAAGATTGAGGAAAGATCTCAGACAGTCAAATGCTCATGCCTCACAGGACAGGTGGCAGGAACAACCCATGCACAACCGTCATGTGTGGACGGTATGACATCTCTTAATGACAGGAAACTCAAAAGGACCACAAGCCAATTCAATGAAATGTCTGAATTTACTGAGAAGTGTATTTACTTCACTGACTCGGTCAGAAAGAAGTTTCAAAACTTTGATTTTAATACGTTGATGCAGTAAAGCCAGATTATTGGTCAGAAACAGTGCACACTGACTTAAGTTTTACTTGTTTTGAAATGTGCTTTTTTGACATTAGTGTCATTGGGTTTACAACAAGCAGTTTTTGTCTATCTTTCTAAAATAGACAAGGGAATTTTCAACCTGGGCACCTTACAATTTAATTATTTAAACCACAGTGGTGTAAATGTTGTGACCACTGATCTCCTTCTATTTTCTTACTACTGTCTATGAAGTGTCTCTGTGTGGATAGTTGTCAAATTTATACCTGGAAATTCAAATACTGTGATTTCCAATACCGTGACACTATACGAATACTCTGTAAGAGCTTTGTTTATTCCCTTTGCTTTATTTTTGGTATGGATTCCCCTAAATGCTGTTAGCATTCCTTGTAGATTCTGGCTGAGATTTGAGGTATACATTTTCATGCTGACATGAATCATCACGTAATTCCTGCAGATTTTTTTTCTTCAGATGCACTGCAGGAGATGCTGCAAATCTCCTGTTCTACCGCATCCCAAATGCCTTCTATTGGATTCTGATCCTTTGACTGGAAATGGCCACTGAAGCACTCTGGTCTCATTGTCATGTTTTTATGAAACCTGTTTGTGAAGACTTTTGCTGTGTAACATGATGTTTTATAAATTGTGGCCAGGAAGGAATGGTCACAGCAACAATGTTTAAATAGGCTACGGCATACAAGTTATGATTGAGTGGTATTAACAAGTCCAAGGTTTGTATAGAAAACATTCCCCACAACATTTCACCACCTGAACTAATAACTCGATGCAGGTTGGTTCCATAGATTCATGCTGTTGGTGCCTGGTGTTTCTTTTTTCTTTTCTTTTATTCTTTTTCTTTTCTTTTTTTTTTTAAGTATTTAAACTGCTGATCTCCTGACTTTCACACAGAACAGTAACAAGAATTTATATAGATGCCTTATTGATAAGAAAAGCCAAAGAAAAAAAGGCCAGATTGCTTTGAGCAGCTGTTAGGACACATATTCTTCTGAACTGGATGGTTAAAGATTAAAAAAAGATAACACTGTCCATTTTCAGAAGTTTGATTTAATGATATCCTCAGATTCTTGTTCTTGGCTGGCAGGAGCCAGATGTGGTCTTCCGCTGTTGTAGCCCATCCATCTCATGGTGCGATATACTGATGCTTTTCTGATCACCCGTTGTATTGAATGATTGAGTTATTAGAGACTTCTCGTCATCTTAGACCCAGTCCGAATTTTCTCCTCTGAAGTTGTTTCAGCCTGCAGACCATCCACTCATAAGATATTTTGCTGCTTTTCACACCATTCGACTCTAAAGACTGTTATGTGCGAAATTTCCATAAGAGCAGCGGTTTCTGAAATACTCAAGCCAACCACTCCATCGGTTACCAACAGCCATTTCTTGTTTAAAGTCAGACAAATCACACTTTTTTTTCACACTGATGTTTGATGTGGACATTCAGTGAAGCTCGTGACCTCTATCTGTATGGTTGTATGAATTGTGCTATTTCCACACTGGCTGGTTAGATAAGTGTGTAAATGATCAGCTGAATAAGTGGTCCTTTTAAAGTAAGTGTACTTACTTTATTTTGACAAAACATTTTTATTGTACCTGCTCCCACCAGATATGGTATATTTAAACTGGAATCCTTTGCTATTTTTATAATAATCAACATTGAAAAATAGGTATTGGAAATCCAGTACTGAAGTTTCCCATTTTTTCTCTCTCAAAGCATCTATTGTGCAGCTCAAGTGGTGGTGTCAGATGGAGCCTTGCTTAGAGGGTGAGGAATGTAAAGTTCTTCCTGACCTCAACGGCTGGTCGTGCATCTCTGGGAACAAAGTGAAGACCACCAAAGTGAGCAGGCCACCGAAGACCCGCAAAATAGAATCCGGGCATCAATAAGAAGTCTCATCTGGCTCAGCTTTTCAGCACTGTAGCAGTAATGTACAACAATGTCTGGTGTCTAAGAAATCCAGTTTCGACCCCGATTGCTGGATTCCTGCTCTTAGCCAGCCTGTAAATGTTAGTGGCTGCAGGTGTGGAGATGGATATTACGCCCACGGCTGCTGGGATTTCTTTCTGATATGGTTATTGGTACTACACTTGAACTAAACATCTGATTCACCTCTCCTATCTCGTTTTGCACAGGTGACACAATGACACTATACTGCGATACGTACGTTTTGACATCACACTTTAGGGAAGGTGCCGAAATTTGTAATGTGGTGTTACTACGATCCTCTACAGCTACAAGTGTTGAGAAATACCCAAATGTATGCAAACACGATGATGTGTGAAGCGTATTTACATGCATTATATACGAGTTCACTTTCTCTCTGTGGGTAATGAACCTGTTCCTTTTGTTTTATCTTTCAGCAATTATGAGGAGGGATTTTAATGCAAACCTTGTTTAGTTTATCGTTTTCGAAATCCTTTCGCCATTCACAGAAATCCAAAATTCTTACTAAAGACCTTTTTCATGTAAATTAATTTTATGACATTCATTGCTGAGTATTACAGACTCACCAGACTTTCTGCAGAGTTCATGTCACTAAGTCATTTATGTTGTCATCTCAAAGTTACATTCTTGTATTATTCCCTTCTCGCACTCTGCCATAAGCATAGTAATACTATTCTTGCAGTTGACATTTCAGACCATACTGAAACTAACACACGCCCGCACACATACACAGTCTGCTGGAGCCTGAATTATGTCCACTCTGACACTGGTGTAAAGTCCCAGTAGAGCTCCCTGCCTCTGACAGGCTGAGAGAAACATGAAAATATTCAAATAATGCCCTAACACACATGCACACACTCACCCACTTGCCGGCCCCATTTATTTTCCATCTGACTGGCTTGACACACCGCCTGTAAGCCTGTAGAGACAACTATGGAGCTCTGAATGGCAGAGATCGAGATTTCTAATACATTTTCTTATTAATTTTATACTGTAATATTGTTCATGTTTATTTAAACCTGATTTAGATGAACGTTAAAAATAGCTGAAATGAATGAACCTCCCTTTTGTTGTCTTACAAACTTTGCACTTGATTGTTTTTTGCTGATGGTTAAAATTAGTACCAGAGTTTTAGAATAAAGTTATTTTTCACCATTAATTGCATCACTGAGTTGCCTTTTCAATTTAAAGAGAAAAAATTATAAACTCAAATCAAACATTTGATGAAATATTTAGATTCAACATGCAACCCGCTCTGTTTAAAGTCTGACAGGCCAAGATTTGTCCAGTAAATGATACATTTCAACATTTATTTAAAATGCAATTTAGTTTTAATGATATACAGTCAGTCTCTCTTAAAGAGTTATTGTTCTGAGTGGAAATGCAGGAAGCTGGATATTAGTGTTATTAATGCACACTGTGTGTCCTGAAAGCCCCTGGGGAGGTCCAATACACCTCTGCAAGGTTTTCAGCAGAGTTTAAGAGAACGCAGCAAGCAGAATAAATTTAAATGCTGTTGACATTCGTAATGACATTAATAGCTGCCTGATAGAGCACTTACGCTTACCAGTGTGAACCGAAATGTTAATTCGATTCATACAGGAGGCCCAGATGTGGCACCACTTGTGAAAATTCAATCAGGAGGCCTAATTATTAATTCTAATTATTTCTTAAAATATGTTCAATAGTTAAGCATAATACTTAAGAGAGCAATGAGGTTTATGTGAATTCATGTCACGTTTCAGTGCTGATTTTAAGGTTTCGGCTGTGAGTTAAAGATGACATCTCTGAAATGATGGCAGGAACCTCTACTAATAATTTTGGTTTCTTTATGGCTTAGCTCGTCTGAGATGCTGTGAGCTTTAAGTTGTGCATTTTTTGTTGTGCTTGAGTGCAACATAATTGCTTTGGTTAATAGGAAAGCATTGGTGTGATCTAAAAAGTTTTACATTCAAAATGAGAGCAAAGAATTTTTAAGCAGCAAGGAGACAAACACAGCTTTAGATATATCAAAATGCCAATTTAAGGGGAATAATCAATATATAAAATGGGAGAAAAAAAAATACAGACAACTTAAAAGTAGCTCTCTGGAATAAAAAATAAATACACTATATGAACAAAAATATTGGGACACCTGACTTTTCCAGCTGTATGTGGTGCTTCCTCAAAGTTCTAACACAAAGTTGGGGGGCATGTAGTTGTAATATAAAATTTTTGCTTCACTTAAACTAGGAGTGACACAAAGCAAGCTTAATGAAGATATAGTTTGCATAGTGTGGATGGGAAGATCATGAGTGGCCTGCTATAGAGCTCTATAGAACAGATTTGGGATAAACTGCAACGCTAAGTGCATCCCGGACCTCCTCACCCTACATCAGTACCAGACTTACACACAAGCTTGTGGATGAATTAACACAAATCCACAATCCTCCTTAAAAAAAGAGTAAAAACTTCCCAGAAGAGTGGGAATTATTATAACAGCAAATGGAGACTAAATGTTGAACAGAATGTCCAAAAAGCATTTATGACTCTTATGGGCAGGCGTCCACAAACTTGTGTCCATACTGTCTATAATCAGATTCATTAACAACTCGGTGAGGTATGATGTCAAATCATCTCCCAATAATATCAACGCATATTTTCTAAAATAAAAAGTGTTTCATTTAACAGGTGGAGCAAAAAGACCACAGTTTTAATACTACAGCAAAAGGACTACAGGTCTCTAACAGCAGTGTTGCACCAGTTACAGATTAAGGATATTTGCATTAAATAATTGCTAGGAAAATCTTCAAAATCTTTGCTAGGTGTTCAGCTGGGTGAAATCAGGTGACTGTGAAAGCCATAGCAAGATTTTCATCAGTATCATACTCATTAAATCATTCAGTGCCCCCTTTTACCACGAGGATGGAGGCAGGGTCATCCTGCAAGAGACTATTATCAGGAGAGAAATGTCTCATCATAGGTATAATCATAAAGCTGGTCAGTCATAATAACCTTTTTTTTTTTTTTTATTTGCAGAGAACTAGTGGAGCTAATAGTTATTTATAGTAAATATGATATTCTATTATGTACATATAGTATTATCATATTACTTATGTATACATTAAAATCAAGCTATAATAAATTAGAATATCAAATTTGTGTGAATCAGAGGAAGGATGCCACAAAAATCCCATTGAATTTTGTTTGTCACAAACAGGCCAACTTTGCTCTGTCCTCACGTTTATGCTGGAGCACGACCAAACAAAAAAAAAATTCTGTTCTGTCAAACTGCCATGCATTTATTCCATTCATCTTTAAACCTCGTCTCTAAAGAAAATTCTATTTACATGTACCTGTGTCACAACAACACACCAAAACACACTTCTTAATATTATCAAAAGCATGTGGATATCTGACCATCACTCCCATATATGGTTATTCTCCAGACTGTTGTCATGGATTTTGAAGCTCACAATCGTCTAGAATGTCTTTATATGTGCTTTACCATTAAGGTTTCCTTTCACTGAACTGAGAAGCCCAAAACTGTTTCAGCACATGCATAAAGCAGAATGAAGTGCGTTATGAAGGACAACCATAATTTATGAAGGTTGCTTTAGAAGAATTCAGGTGGGCTGTCACTTCTAAACAAATCGAATAATCATAATCATAATCATATAGTAGGCATATGATATATAATTGCTTAGGTATTATAAGGTATAAAGAATTAAATGTTAATAAGAGCTTCTACATAGTTTAAAATATGACTTGAAATTTTATACCCTCTGTGAATTTTCAATACTCTAATCAACATGGGCATTAACAAATATGGATGCTTTATGCAAATGTATGTTTATTATTAGTAAAACCATACTTAACATAGAGCATGAGGACAAAATATTATTGTAAATATTTTACAGTAATTTTGTTTTGAATTACGTAAATCATCAGGAGACCAAACTGAACTTGCTGTGTTTCCACACGGACGGTTTTAATTGCCGGATGTGTGCATCATGGCGGATTTTTGTGCTTGATTTGAGATTTGAGATTTCAGTGAAACGGTGTAAATGTAGCCATCTATTTTCTGACTGGTATTTGTTTGACATCAGGAGAATATCCCAGGTGTATTTCATGAGATACTTCAGTCCTATCTACATGGTTCAACATATAGACACAATCATATAATTGGCCCTCTGGTTTTATCGAGATATGCCAGTTTATTTTCTATCAACAATCAGGACAAAAAGAACACAGTAGGAAAAAGAAGGATTTAACTAAAGATAATGTGGTCAGTTTTTCATTAATTGAAATGTACTTTAGACACTTGCCAAATTTAACTTCACAATTATTTTCAACATTTTCACCAGTTTTAATGCTGTTTCTTCTACAGGACATGTCCTTCAATATGCCTTTTTGTCATTTGTTAAGGTTTACTGGACGTTTTTACTGGTGTCATGGGTTTGGTTAGAAAAAAGAAATAGAAAAAACAAAAACAAAAAAGTACATTTGCACAAAAAATTCGAGAATTTTTTTTTTTGCTCATTGGGGCTCTCCAAAGACTATTACCTCTCATCAAACAGATTTTCTCTGAAGTAGCATTCAGGACCTTTGGGACTCCAATACGGAGCACAAGACATCTTAACATTTCACATTTTACCACCTGTTTAATGAAGGCAAAGCTCGAGACTTCTGAATAGAAATCTGACTCTGAGTATTTAAATGCCATGCTATTTTATATCTGCATGCAGCAGCAGATTTCGATTAGACCTCGTCAGCTTTGATAATAAGTCTCAGAGCTTTCACACTGGAGTCCTCTCAATGATGCTCAATTTATCATTAGCTCAATGAACCAGAAACAGGGAAAATCAGCAAGAGCTGGACTACAGCGTCACGAGCACATGGAGGGTAATGATTTCATCTTTTCAAAACACTTTACATTATTGTTCTTGTGAATTTTAATTCACAGTTGGCTGTGCTTTTACAACTTACCCCAACTCAATTATATGTTTATCTGCCATTTTATCTTTACATTTTATCAAAAT
This sequence comes from Silurus asotus, assembly GCA_024362625.1. Taxonomy (NCBI): domain Eukaryota; kingdom Metazoa; phylum Chordata; class Actinopteri; order Siluriformes; family Siluridae; genus Silurus; species Silurus asotus. The sequence continues at coordinate 18,338,848 of MU564352.1, forward strand.
TTTGCCAAGCCACATAATATCAGATATCTGTGGTTAGATGAGTCTGTGAACATTTGCAGGATAAGATTTGTTGTACGCATGTCCTTTACAGTCCATTTTAATGGCAGGAGTAATGCATTGAGCTCCTCAATAGTTCCTGTTGAGGCTTTAACCACTTGCTCTTATTCAAAGTCTTCTTTTTTCCGTAAAGGCATGCCATATATCAACCACTGGATTTGAGTTTGTTAGCTCAGTCAATTCTGGAAACAATGAACATCGTGAATGAAGATGACATTTTGGGCAAACTGCAACAAACAGGGCAAAGTCTCAGATTACCATGGTTTTAAGAGCGTAAAACCAAAATTAGCAGAAACAACGGTCAAACCATGAATTAAAAAAGGTCCATAGACTTCCTCAGTCAGACGATGGTCATGTTATTGGGTGAAACGTCGAATAATGAAACAGAGGCCTGAAATGTAACATCTAGTTCATCAGCTTCCATCCAGCGAGTAGTTTATTCTACTGTTGTCCTGTTGTTTTCCTAAAAAGAATAATACACAAATAAATTAATGCAATATAAAAATATCTAATTATAATTAAGCTATATTATTTTTATTGGATTAGTCATACATGTAATTTTTAACAATTTGACATGTAGACATGACATTTATTGGCCTTAAAAGCTTAAAATGCACAACATTAATATAGAACATTAACATTATTATATGCAAAGAAAATGTGTCAAAATGGCAAAATGTTATGCTTTTTGTCTTAAAAAAAAATCTACGGTCAGTAAAAACAAACCAGAATTGGGGATCAGTTTTTTTGTTTTTAATGTTAAAGCCTTGTGTGTAAACTCAAATAGCAAAGACAAAGAGTCTGCGCTGTTCCAAATCAGTGTTGAAATTTTCAAAACATTATTAAGACGTTTCTGTTTCCTAGTTTTTTTAAATATGAGAACAAAACATGAAAACATTTTATTTTATTTTTTATTTTTTTAAAGCAATAGACTTTTCACAGTAGAAAACCTCACCGGTAGCAGCCGCTGAAAAGGCTCCTCACACCATGACACCTCTTCCTCCATGCTTAACTGTGGTAGAGATGTATTCACTATTGTATTTCTCACTAAATCTTCAAAGCCACTTCAGTGGAGCATCATCATGCAACTCAAATCATGATTCATCACTCCACATCTCAGAATTCAAATTCCCACATTCTGTCATATGGTGTATTTGTTTAATTTCTCCTGTAATCTTTCTGACTAGCAGTTTTGTAGACCATCAAAAGCTTTATATTTTGCCCATTTCAGACCAGGAGTGTAGGCCAGTGGCAGTCCATCAGGGCCAGCTCATCAGAATCATCAGAATAGGTTTAAATATGCCTTTGTTCAAAAATATGTATTAAATTGTTCCCAATAGTCTATTCTTTTGAGCACCTGCACTATGAGCACTTGCAGGCTTTTTTACAATAAGCTCTATGTTGCTTGAAGCTGTCACTTTAATCAATCAGACTGCGGTTTGGTCTCTCAGAGGCCCGCTCACAGGCTCTTAAAAACAAGTCTGCATTTTCACGTCCTCAAGTTCAAATATATCCAGGTGGATTTAATAGCTGTATTTTTTTTCTGAGAATAAGAAATATATTTGATCAAAGATAAATTTGCAAGGACATTTACAAGATGAAATTTTCAAGTGAAAGCATGGTATTGTGATAAAAGGTCAGCCAAAACAAATTCAAAACAGTTGTTAGACTTTTTCATGAACTATTTATAGTTGTGTGTTTTCTATCCTGTTGAAAATTGCAGAAAAACACACAATTTTAAATCCCCAGGAAAACCGTAACACACAGAAAAAAAATTAGCAAAAATGAACCGAAAACCTGAGGTCCTTTGATGAGGTTAATATTGAAGCTTCTGCTAGAGATGATGGATGCCAGCGGCACAACTGTGATTGCAGTGAAAGGAGACGCTGAATTGTGTTCATTGGGTTTCGTGCTTTAGTAATGGCATTCATTCTCACTGCATGAGATACCTGTCTGTGAGGCAGCGCTTTGATAACCTGAGTTTCTGTAAAGTATTGATGGTTTCTACAGCCATGACATCATGATAGACTGACTAAGATGGGACAACACTGAAGGCCAGGAGTGTAATGCATGGCACACCACTGGTGTAGGTAATAATAAAAAAGTGCAGTTCAGGTCAAAAATAAATAAATCTGTAGACACAGGTTCAGTCTGAAGATACACCACAGTAAAGTTCAAAACAATCAGTTTATATTTAAATGAGTTGTGTATGTAGTATGCATATAACATATGCATGGGATGTGTGTGTGTGTGAGATGAGCCTGTCTGTATCATGAACACACACCATCTTTATGATTTAAACAGAGATTACTTATGCCGTGTGATCATAATTACTACAGATGTCCGCATTGCTCAACAGGCATATGCCTGAAAACATAATCGCTTCTGAAAAGTGCTCGAATCAATTCTGCAAATGAATCATTATCAAATGATGATGAAAACAACTTAGTCTCTGGCATGCAGTGATGCTGAATAGATGCTGAGAAGGTAACAAACCTTTGTTTTCAATGAATTGCTCCCACTGCTACAACGATGTGTAGGGATGAGTGTTCTGCAATACCGACACACACACACACAAACACACACATTATTATGCTTTGAATAACATCTCCATGTTAATTCATTCATATGAACCAGCTCTCACCCTGGTGGTTTTGATCTTGTTCCCAGAGTAGCACATCCAGCCCGAGTTGTCTGGCAGAGTCTTGCACTCTTCTCCCTCCAGACACGGTTCCATCTCGCACCACCATTTCCCCACCACTATAGAGGCTGTGGAAAAAGTACTCATAAACACTTTTGACAAACAGAATAGATTACAGATAAGAGACACTATCGTGGGTAATACACTAGTGATTGAAGGTCTAAGCTATGAGACTGATTTTATCTATTTGAAATTAATAATTTATTTATTGTAAAAAATAATTTGTTTTATTATTAGTAATCAGGTTTGTTCCTGAAATTTTAGCATGTACAAGTTTGTACAAATCCCCATCAAAATCATTGAACTGTCTTTATAGATGATCCTATACAGAATGGTGAACTGTGTCAGCTAAATCTGATTACAACCATGATTTCTCTTATAACCCAGCATCTGCTTCAAATTGGTAATGGCAGATGACAATAAATTACATAACACTGCAGCACTTTTAGCCTTCAGCAGTTTTTCAAAACAATACCAACAGACCATCTTTATCTGCCTGTCTGCCTACCTATATTTCAGTGGATCCAGAATTCCTCAATCCTGTACCTATTGCTACTACTTTTACTGTAGTTCCTGAATAATATACAGTAATTACTGAATAAGATTCTTAAGCTAAAGAACTGAATAACAAACCAGAATGTAAAGACATTCAATATCTCTCAGCATATTTTTACTAACACTGAAATAATAAATGGGATGCTCTATTAATGCAGCATTTTCAAGTTAATTATAACTGTTCCTATTCATGTGTAAACCATGTAGGCAAATGAAATGCTTTTGGGTGGTATAAACAGAATTTGACAACCTTTGTTTACAGATCTAAGAAAATTTCTATCAGTTAATCAGCGGTACACAACCTTTTTTGCGCCACAGACTGGTTTATTGTCAGACAATATTTTCACGGACCGGCCTTTAAGGTGTGGTGGCTAAAAACAACAAAACAAATTGAAACGACTGGCATAAAAAACGATACGACCGGTATTTTCCAAATATAATAATAAACGTGAATCCACTGTGTATGCAACTTTATTAGCAGCGCCTCGTAACATCATAATTTAGCGGTAATGTATTATGTTTTTCCTGACCGGAACAGCCACTTTAAGAAGGTAGAGGCTGTAGGTAAGACATGCAGCAAGAGTGAGTGATAGACATATGTGGCGAAGAGAATCTGGTAGTTTTCAACAGTAAAATATCGTTCAGAATCAGATAATAAATAAAACGGAAATAATTTTAAGTTATGTATTCTTTCTGTGTGGTCCGGTACCAATTGACTCATGGACCGGGGGTTGGGGCCCACTGCTGTAGATAACCAATAATTAGACAATCAACATGTGGCATTACATTAGATTAAATTGTCTAAAAAGATCTTGTTTTTCTGTTAAAGGTGTTGCCTTACAATAGGTTTGTTATATGCCCCTAAATGCAACATTGGTTCATTTGAATTCATTTCTTCCTACATCAAATACTAGTTTAAAATCACATACACCTATAATTCAGACAGATTTGCTGGCAGTAATGGGGTGAAAATGACATAAATACAGTTAAAGTTCATGGTTCGTTTCAATGACTTGTCAAAAGACCAGACAGTGTAGACCTCATAAAAACCTATCAATTTCACTCACTTTGCTCTGTGAAAGAGTGATCGTTTTAAAATGGCAAGAACCGAGGCCATTATATGCAGAGAACAAGCGCAATCTGGCACAGTGATAGGTGATTTATAACTGATGTGCTCTGAATGCTGAAAGCCTTTTAAGCTCTCATCATGCACATAGTCGTATAGTAACAATAGAATAATACTGATTTAAACTAAGACTTATTAGGGAGCAGCTTGAATGAGCTTTTTGTCCACATTTTTAACTCCCTGTAATATTTCTGTCAGCCATTGTACAACAATATATATTAGTCACAATATTTTTAATTGTTTGGTGTTCTTTCATGTAATTTTATAAGTGACAACCTTTACTACTGCTACCTGACATATTACGCTTGACACCTGTATAACAAAACAAAAAGCATAAGCATTTACCATTTATAACTCTCATTTCTTTGAGTTGCCGGAACAGTCAAAGAAAATAAACAGAAACAGATCATTTTGCTCCATTTAATGATAGAAAAAGGAATGTGGGGTAACCAAGGTAATTTTTTCATCAAGCTTGTAATTTAACCGCTCATAAATTCCATGTGATTAAAACTTTTTGTTAGAACAGTTGGTGAGATCAAGAAAGCATTAAGAGCAGATTCAAAGTTTATGGTTTATTGCTTGTTGATTTAAATCAGTATCAGGAATTTGAAGTAGTGTACAAAATTACTGTCCTTTAAAAAGAACTCAACATACAGCCTTCATTGTCAAAATAGCTGGCAACAAAAGTGAGTACACCCTAAATGATAACAGCTGTAACTTCGTTTACCCATGCAAAGCATGAATGTCCTATTCATCATGTTCAATAAAAATTTGTCGCTTTGAGTACAATTCACTCATACTGACCAATAGATTTTCAACATGGCACCTCATGGCAAAGAACTCTCTGATTTGAGAATTAGAATTGTTGCACAAAGATGGCCTAAGGTAAAAAAAGGTTTGGTATCACCCTGAAACCCTGAGTTACAGTACAGTGGCCAGGGTCATACAGAGGTTTTCCAAGACGGGTTCAATCAAAGAAGTTGAGTCCTTGTGCTGTGGGTCAGGTGCAGAAGCTGGCTTTAAAAAATAAACGAATGAGTGCTGCCAGCATTGCTTTAGAGGTAGCAGAATTGGAACGGCCGCATGTCGGTTTGCATTACCACCGTCCCAGAAAGAAGCCTCTTCTGAAGCTGGCTCAAAAGCCTGCAGACAGTTTGCTGAAGACAACCTGTCCAAGAGAATGAATTACTGGAACCATGTTCTGTGATCTGATGAGTCGAAGATAAACTTGATTGTCTCAGATGGTGTTCAGCATGTGTGGCGACAACCAGGTGAGGAGAAAATTGTGTCTTGCTTACAGTCAAGTATGGTGGTGGTAGCATCAAAGTCTGGGGGCTGCATGAGTGCTCCTGGTTTGGGGGAGCTGCAGTTCATTGAGCGAAACATGGATTCCAAAATGTACTGTGAAGAAGAATATGACGCCCTCCCTTCAGAAACTGGGCCGAATGGCAGTTTTCCAACATAATAATGACCCCAAACACACCACCAAGATGGCAACTGCCTTGTTGAAGAAGCTGAAGTTGAATGTGGTGGAGTGGCCAAGTATGTCTCAAGGTGGAGAAGCGCCATGCGTGTAATAGCTCTGTGATGTCATTATGGTGCTCACACAAAGTTTTGACATGTTCACTTAGGGTCTGCTCACTTTTGTTGCCAGCTATTTTGACAATTTTGGGCTGTATGTTGAGTTATTTTTAGGGGAGAGTAAATCTGTGTGCTATACAAGCTGCACCTTGACTACACTAAAATATATCAAATTTTCACTCCTATTGTATTGTCCCTTGAGAACATATATAAAAAGGTTGTACTCACTTTTGTACAAAATATACACATATAAAACATAATCACAACTTCATCACAATAAAGTAGGTCAAGAAATAAGGCTTCAACCAGACACTGGTATAAAAATAGATCAACTGTTCAGGGTGAAACAAGAAAGAAGTATACAGTATTAATCAGGAAAGCCTAACTCATAACAGCACCATGGTTGCAAAAACAAGAATTGAGTCCCATGTTGATACCTAATTCAGTAGTTAGGGCACTGAAAGTCAGAAAGTCAACAATAAGGGCTGTCTCAGTTACAAATCTATCCAGTGCACTGAATCATTAATTCCCTAAAACATCCCACAATGCACCTCCAACATGAAGGAACATCAATGTTTACAATATACATTTATGGCCTTTGGCAGATTTTGTTATCCAGAGTGACTTACACTTATCTTAAAGTTTAAGGGCCTTGCTCAAGAGCCCCCAGAAGGGCAGCATGTTGTGGCTGGAAACTCATAACCTTCAGAGCCAAAGACCAGTGCCTCAACCACTAAGCTACCACCTCCACATTATTATGGGTCTTTACTGAAAATGACCAGATGGTTGCACTTTCAGCTCATTGTGTCTACAACCGCAAGTAACTTATAGTTGTTGTAACTCACAAATAATTACTTATGTTAGCAAATGTTACATTTATTTGACAATCTGTATATTGTTTGTTTGCACCATTAAAAGATTAGCTATCTTATAGTCATGCTTTTAATTCCATGACAGAAACATATTAACATAGACAATTTAGGTTACATGTATTAAATATTTACTGTGACCGATGAAGAAATGATGTATGTAGATGGACAGCCAGAATTTGAGTCCTCAAAGTGGTGTATATGATATTCTGATTCACGACCTGGGGAGAAAAGAAACTGATTGAGATGCACCCATGACCAAAAAAGAAAGAAAAGTGCACGCTGCTCGTTGCCTTGGGAACCACAACATTCCCTTTGTGCGCAGATATCTGACCTGTTCGCTGACCTCTTTGTTTTTACTTCACACTGTGCAAACAAGCGCATTCGTTTAAACTAGAGATCCCAATTTTCTCTCCCTGCACCTTAACTGGTTCAAGCTGGCCACAGTTATACAGTTTAAAAAATCAATATCAATATCACCTCTGGCAAAACTTCTTTTGTGGTTCTGCTAAGAAAAAATCAGTTTAAAAAGCACTCTCATCCTTCATAAAATAAATAAAATGTCTTGTACATAACACAAAAACCGGAAACTTGTGTAATGCTTTGACAGGAAATGGAAGCTGTCTGACTTTCCAGCAATTTTGCAGATTTCTGTTTTTTTTTATTAACTAATATAGCAGATAAACCTAAGGGCTGAGAAAGACACAAAAACATAAGGCAGGCAAGTGGTTGGGCAAACAGCAAGCATGCTAATTCTGAATAAATGCTAGGTACATAAGAACCAAACGGTTTACATTAATAAACAGGTTACTATAAGCAGAGATTGGTGCTTGATTAAACCTCATGTGTTGAGGTTGTATACTAAGGTTCATGAGAGTTGCAGGAATTTCAGACAAAAGCGTTAATATCAGTTTTATCTCTCATGAGATTGAGGGCACCATCCATGATCTGCTTTAATGGGCACCAGTGAGACTTCAGCTAGATCTATCTTTTTTGCTTAACTGAGATTCACAATCACCCACACTCTTTAACGCAAATGAGATGGGTTAACCCTAACTATAAGTGTCTTATAATGGCCCAAGCAATTTTAGTAATTATAACTACACTACGATCCATAGGGTATGTATAGTTGAGGCTTATCCAGGGTCATTACGCTGGCATGAAATGTGTTTTTTTGCTCTGTATTTCTTGGCACATCTGAGGATAATGCTTTTCTTACAGTAGCAGCTCAGAGCGACTCATTTGTCAAAGGGACAGAGTGGTAATAATAAGAGGTCCTCAAGAGGCCCTTGGGCTAGGATACTACAAAAGTGACCTGAGTGCAGAGTCTACTCAAACACTGCACATTTAAACATTCATTAATTTTTTCATCTTTAGCAACAATCATCATCACTCATCTTTATCCTGCTCAGGGCCATAGTGGATAAGGAGACTATTAAAGGAACACTGGTCATGGAGCAGAAACATAACACCAGCCCATTGTGCACTCACACACAAATTCAAACCTGGGGGAAGTTTAGGGTAGACAACCTCCTCCCAGAATATTTCTGGGAGGTAAGAAGAACCAGGGAAAATGTCGGCATGAGCAGAACCTGCACAGAAATTTCAAACTAGTGTCAAGACCCACAGTTTCACAGTACTGCCCACTTAAAACAGATACTGTCCATATATTGGAACATGGAAGTGCGCAGTCAGCTAACACTTGGGTATTTTAATGACCCCTGGATCAACCTGGATCACAAAATAATCAGTAAAATAAATAAAAAAAATCACACTCAACAGCCTTTGTGCTCACACTATTGTAGTCTGCTCATGGAACAAATATTTGTTTTTTGTTTTTTTTTGCCCAAGATGTATTTAGATGAAAAGGTTGAAAGGGCCAAATAGAGTACAGCAGTTTTAGGTTTCTACTCAGTTCACTCACCGTCCACACAGGAAGGTTTATTCCTCGTAGTTCCTGCTACTTTTCCCGGTAAACAGGAACACTTGACTGTCTGTGATCGCTCCTCGATCTTGTTTTTGTTACAGCATCTGTGTGCGGCGATCACCTCACATGTCCCTCCTTCTGTCAGAAAGGGGGTTGGGGGGGGAGAGAACAACCAATTAATAAAAAAGCATCACATCTCAGTCTTTTTCTATTGAAGTCCCATGTAATATTTTATCATCCAGTGTTGCTAAAGTCATTACCATTATCATCATCATTATAGTTCGACTCTGCATGTTATAAGAAATGATCCACTAGGCATGGTAAAAAGCGGGTGAAGTTCATAAACTGCAGTATTTTTCAGTCTGCAAACTTTAGTTATCTAGATTAATGTTTGTCCCCTGCGATTAGCACAGTGCCGTGGCACTAAGTAAGAATGATGTAGTGTGTGTGTGTGTGTATGTATGTGTGTGTGTCGCGGTGAAGATTAGAGGCCTTGGAGAGGGGCTGCTATCTGTGTAAAAATGCAATAATGAGGAGGGAGGTGGAGAAGGAACGGGAAGGAGAAAACACATAAAGACAGGGGGCTTGCAGTCACACACTGCGAGTGAGTGATTACTGAACACTCCAGTACATCCCCAAGGGGACAGAGGGACACACAACTCACCAAGAATCAGAACAGTACCGCTGCAGTGTGGTTTAAATTCGACGGAATTGGAGGTGCAAAAAAAAAGGATTTATTTAAGTCATGTGGTCTGATTAAATCTCTAGTTTGTGTTATCTAGCAAAACCTAAGTTAACTATTATCTAATTTAATAGCATTTGATCCAGTGTATAAAAATATGGTAAGTAAATGATGACTCATGACTCCAATGACTCATGAAACAGAGGCTTGGAGCTTGATCAACCCCCATCTGGAAGTATTACACTCCCCGTAAGGTTAATGACGAGACAAACAATTAAACACATAAAAAAAAGCATGGATAGAGTGCGCCATAAAGACCCAGGGGAGTGATTAGCTGACTCCTCTCGCCTGGGTTTCCACTGATTAGAATTGGAAAAGCCCAGGGTTTCCACATCTGGCATCAGGTTTGGAGTAAGTTGAGCAAAATGCCGAATAATGCAGCCAGCGGCAGCGGGAGAGGCGGACGCTGGGAATCTGCTGAGCACCGTGTGGAGTGTTGAACAGCGTGCGTTTGCGCTCCATTAATTATAAACCACTCCAAGCTCTAGAGGGGCTTCAGATAGAATGCACAGAGGTTTGTTTGCTTTAATGTGCAGTCTTAATTACATAAGACACACACAGTTTTCACTTTGATCTAAAAACAATATAAAAAAATACCCACATGCTTCAGTCAAAGTAAACAAAAAAAGGAATGAAAAGAAATGGAGTGGATCTCATCTGAGAAGGTAAAAACTGAGGTAATAATACGCCTTGTTAAATGTACTTTTAAAAATCAATAAAAATGTAAATAGACTGAGTATCCTGAGGAGGGTTGGGGGGTTTCATTAGCTCTAAACTGAATCCAGACAAAACAGGAGAGAGAGGAGGAGAGAGAGAAAGAGAGAGAGGAAAATAATGAGAAGTGAAGGTAGGAGGGATCACAGCCTGGAGAAAGAGTAAGAGCGAGTCAGAGCGAGAGTCAGCGAGAAACAGTGTGTTGCCTGCTGACTGTTCTAACAGCCCAGCTAAGGGTTATGAATATTTAAAATGGTGACACTGGACTTCTCAGAACCATGTAGGGGAGTGATTGCTTTTCAAATCTGTTCGGTCCATGTGACAGAAGGAGAGATGAATGTTTTACACCAGGGGCCAATTCTGTCATATCAGTGTTCTGTGTACCCTCTTTTAATGAGCACAACACGTTAAACACTGAGTCGAGAGTTAAAACACACTGACTTTTCTGAGAGTGAGATAAAAAAAAGCAGCTTGTGAGGTCACTTCTTGTCTGTTTGGGTGCTTGTACTGTGTCAGATGAGTGGGTGAATGTTGGTTTGTGTTTGTATATGTATGTAACTTCGTGTAAGTATTCATTTTGACCACGGGGCACCATTCACCCACAATATTCACACACATCCACACCTAAGGGCAAATTAGAGTAGCCAATCCAGATATTAGCTTTTTTTCAGAAATGAAATTAACCAAGAGGAAACATGGGGAGAATGTGAAATGGCAATGCTTCCTTTTGCACTATGGTTTCCCCAAATATAGATTTTGAACTATGTAATCATATGAACATATTACTTATACATCAATGTCAAACAATTATTAAATTAAATCCCTTAAGGGCTTTTAGTGTGCAATTTTAATGGTCCTTTCTAGAACAATACAAAAGTGAATTTCCTTTGTTAATGAGACCTTCAAGTAAAGCCCCTTCAAGAAGTTGAGAGTTCTTGATGATCCCAAAAAAAAAAAAGCCTGGAGGAAATGTCTTTATGATGAGTGCACACATTCGCTCAAGGACTGTGTTCCTAATGTTACTGTTTCAGAGCAAATTTCTACCTGCTTTTGTATCACCTCAGGTGCTTTTCTTTACTGATTAGTATTATATTATTGGAATGTCCTTCACATTTGTGCTAATATTCTGTAAGATTGTTTTTTACTGTGCTATGCTATACATTATTAATATGTTGAATGTTTTATTACAATAATTTTGTAAGCTGCTGCATCGGGTATTGAGCAGAACTGTTTGCTTTGTTTTCTTTGCTCTCAGCTTAGTTTAAAAAAGGTGCAATATACCATCAATCACCTGGGCCACTATTCTGCAACTGCACTCTTCTCTGATTTAAACATTTTAATACAGTAAGCTCTCAGTAAACATCAATGACACCCTTGATGGAAATGAGAAAGAATGAAGATATAATTTAACACCAGCAATAGTGTTATTTTGTCCTTAAACCTAAGGGAACACTATACATATCAAACAGAGGGTATTTGTTTCTGAATTGCACCTGTTTCAAATATAACACAAACCTCCTCCTATTCCTGCCTAGTCGGTTAATGTGCTGCTTGAATGGTTGAGTGGTTTTCCCTCTCCATACCATGTGGTGCTCACTGCTGCGTCTGTCAAATTAGTTGGATTTCTGCTAATTCACAGCTCTGAGGCTGGAGTTTACGCTCTGCATAATGGACTATGTGTTTTCTTTTCTTCCTAAATAGAATTTCCCCAATAGTTCACACTACACCGAGTGGCTAGATTTATGCTGCAAGACAAGGCTAAAACTCTTGAAAAATGCTGCCACTATAGTATAGATGTTGCTGTATCGATTGCTAAAAGGTGCTTCAATGTACTTTAAACAAAGAAACAAAAAAACAAAAAATAAGAGCACTATGCTTGTGTACATCTTCTTTAAATCAATTTCCTTAACTCCTCAGTCAGGACCTTGCATTTGTTATTTGTGGGTCAGGATTGTGTAGTAATGACTTAGCAAGGAAATGAGAAAACTGCAATACTCCATTACTACTGAAGGGGGAAAAAAGCCAAGCGTAAACCATAAGGAAGTTGATCTGCTTTTTTTTTCCTTAGAGATCACTTCAGAAAAAAAGGTTCTTGGGAATTTTCTACACTGGTCTTCCATGCTTTGGTTGGCAGATGACTCTGGTGACCTTGTAGTTGAATCTTAGCTTTCTCAAACAGTTAATTTCTTTGCAGAGCATTCTGTGCTGTCCCACTGGGTGGTGGACAGGCTGGATGTGACAATCTACTCGAATAGAAGCAAATTCTCCAAATGGGCAGTTTTTATGCCATTTCAAGAAGTCTAATAATGTTTTCCATGTGTGCAGCACCTTTCTAACCCTCAAGGCGGCTGTATAGACACACTGCATATGAGAAAAAAAAAAACTAGAAAGTAAAAAATACAAGGTCACCATATGTGCACAAGAAGGTAACAAGAGTTATATCTGGTCTAGTATTTATGCATGTGTCTGCTTCATTTAAAACCACAGTATGAGTTATAGTCAGATGGCTAAAATGGCCCATTCAATGCTAATTAACAATGCTAAGTAACAGTAATGTTAAACATCCAAATAATAATTTACTCTTACTACTAAATTTTATCTTTTGAAATATTACCACAAATATGCTTTTTGTACTAAATAGTGACAGAAATGTAGTAGCCCGCATGTACACCACACACCGGAAAAGCTCACTTTATGGTCGGATGAAGACTGGAATATGGAAAAGAGACATTTCTCATCTGGTGACCGAATTCCCAGTTGAATTATTTCACTCTAGTTAATTTGTTTGACTTTTCAGACTGTCGTTCACAGCAGACTAGCACTTTAAAATTTATGTATGAAAGGTGACAACATTATTTTCCGCTTGAACTGTGGGGTTAGTAGTGACGGTCCAGTCTAAATCATTTCAATGTGAATGGACCCGTGTATCTACTTGTATAGACAAGCAGCTGAAGAGTCCGGTCTGTATATCATTCATCATCCAGAATGATACATGTAAAAGTGCAATGTGAAGAAAAAGAAGAAGATGAAGTAAAAGAAGAAGAAAAAGAAGAAAGCTTTAGTGTAGTACAACTTGCTATACATGCAACTGCTAACATGCTATTAACACTTTTAGTTTTATACACTTTTAGTGTAAAATGCCTGTGAATCTAACTGAAGAATCTGTTCATACACTTGAAAAAAAATGTTTTATTGAAAAACCTGTCTATAATACTGTTATCTTATGTTCTTATATTTTTAAGATAAAGATTTTTACAATCTATCAGCTCATAATGTCGAGTAAATCAAGCTGATAAAGACTGTCCATGCCAAACTGCACAGTTCTACCATATTCTCTGTGTTTTTTAATAAATATGTCTATTTTAATAAAAAAGACAAAGTTAGACATTTAGTTTGTAACACAATTTTCTCCTGTGTTATTCCATCTGCTCAGTTCTCTTTACAAAACAATTCCTTAAATCCTGTCAATTAACTGAATTTCCAGTATTGTCTCCTACTATGGACAATTGTACATAATCGTACAATTGTACATACAGTCATTATAAATATTTCTATTATTTTAAGCTCTGCTTTGCAACAATGCAATGGAAAACATTTAAAACCTCAGCATTGCTTGGTTTTAATTAATATTAATAGGTGTGAATGAATGCGCCTCCCTGGGATTGTTTTTGTATGCTGGAATTAGATTGCCCACCATTAAGCTCCGAAATTAATTGAAATTATTGTAGCATCTGTTTTATATCATATGAGATTAAGGATGTTGACTTATTTAATCAAAGTTGTTTCTTCACAGCTGTGTGCTAATGCTTTAGACGTTGGAGTCCACTTCCAAATTAGTCCACCTTTTTGTGTAATGCTTATTGCTACGTGTCGCAAAAGCATGTACTGTATCTGTTTGTATAGTTTTGCTTCTCTTTCTGAGACCCAATACCCTCAGAACCAGAAGTTGTTTATTTTGTTCTTTGTTTTGGCACTGTCACTGAGTCCACCTCCGCAATTCACTATTTTATGCTCATTGATCCTGGCTGTTTGTTTCTTTCATTTTTGTTGTTGTATATAGCCCTGTCTCTAACGCATGTGATTTGTAGTATACACCAGAAAGTAGAGTGAAAGAAAAACTAGACCGGGGTCTCGGGTTATGTCCTTTCTTCCAACATCCAACACAAAAATCACCATATGTTACTTCCCCTACCCTAGATTTTAAAAAAAGGAATGTAGCACTGATGAAAACAACAATGGTGTTATCCTCCGAAGTTTGTTTGCAATTTTAGTTGTAAAATCCATTAACTGGGATGAGTTTGAGCTATATCTCATTTTACAACATACTATGTACCGTATATGTATACGTTGAAAATGCTTCTGCATTATTTTTCAGTTCCACACAACGATTTTTATTACAGTTCATATTATTAGCAATAACTTCAGTCAACAGTAGAATCTTTACATGAATCACAGAATTTTTCATTCATTCCCCTTTTTGCCTTTAATGATTCAGTGCACTCAAGCTTTCTCCACAAGTTTGTATAAAACTTGATGATCCATGTTAAATCAATCCTATTCGAGAGTCGTTAAAAATACTAGCTTCAGTAGTAAGAAGGATGGTAAAAAACATCACAAATTTGCATACATTGACCCAGAAAAACTTCTTGAGTATTAAGTAGTCATTATTGCAAATTTCATTTTGTCATTTTAAAAATGGTCACATTATCTGTTTTATATAAACTAAAGATTTTCAGTGTTCGATAATGTTCAAAATGTTTGCATGTTTGGAACTGGTAGCTCAGTGGTTTGGTTTGGAAGTTCACAAGTTCAAATCCCACCACCACCAAGCTGCCACTGCTGGGCCCTTGAGCCCTTTCTTGCTGAAGTTGTAAGTCGCTCTGTATAAGAGCATCTGCCAAATGCCGTAAATGCAATATGCCAGAATATTATTGAGAAAAAACTGTATTTCACTACTAAGGAATTGAAGGAGTACATTAACTGTTGGATGGTGAAAATGGCTCAGAGGCAAACACTGCAGAGTCAGCAGAGGATGCTTCCTTTCATGCGTACTAGAAATTCTTGTAAATAAATGACGTTTTATGCAAACACATCCATTAACAAAATATTATTGCTATTGTGTGTTTATTGTGATTACTAATTATTTTCTCCATTCTCCTGTGAAGGCTTCGAGACCAGTTTCCTTGGCAAGTTATTACAGGATACGGGTTCTCACTTTGTCTGCAGTCATTCCTCCAGGGGAATAGACTCTGTGCTGCTTTTACCGTGTCACTGCTGTGTTCTTTAAGTGTGAGAAATGTACTCGTTTCCAGTAAAATATCATGCTTACGAGCAAATGTCAGATACTCTTTCCTCTATTCCTCCATGCTCTCCCTGTATAATGTGGGTTTCCTCTGGGTTGCTTCCTTCCCTTAAAGTATGTCAGTAAGTCTAATGACTGCTATAAATTGTTCCTGGATAAAATTGAAAGTGTGCATGGTGCCCTTTGATGGACACAAATTTAGGATGTGTCCCAGCCTCACACTCACTATTCCCAGGATCGACTCTTCATCTGCCACAACCTTGACCAGGATAAACTTGCTCCTAGAAAAAAAATAGATTTTTTTTTGTCTTCTGTTGCTGCTAATCACCCCCCTTCCAGACAATGAATATATCATATTAGGAAGTGTGAAAATTGCATATATTTTCTAGGCTCTGGGGATAATAAGAGAAACTTTATCTTCATGATCCTGGGATGATACAGTCTGTTTCAAACTGACACACAAAATATCTAACTATAGATATCTAATTATAGCACCCAAGTTTTGGAGGTATAATAGAAGTGCAGCTAAAGAGTATCCCATTCCACATTTAATCCTCATTGTCTGCTATAATAATATAATGTGTTCCTCTAGATTTTGTAGTGTGATTGTAGAGATTTGTGCTCATTTAGCCACAAGGGTGTTAGTAAGTCAGGTACTGATGTAGGGTGAGGGGCCTAGAATACAGTCACTGTTTCAAATCATCTCAAAGATTCAATAGAATTGGGGTCAAAGCTCAAAATCTTACAGGTTTGGTTCTTGTAGTTGAAGTGAAGGGAATTTTCAATGCTACCACATCCAAAGACATCCTATGCAATTGTGTGCTTAAAATGTGCATATGGCTGGAAAAGTCCGGTGCCCGGATGCTTTTGTCCATTTAGTGTACAAAGTGATATCAAAAAGCTTTTTTATTTACAAGAAAGTACTTTATTTATCTATGTTTCAGAGCTCTGCAGTGGTGTAAAATAAACAGCGACTTTTGAGCTGGAACTTCATCTTCGGGAAGGGGTTAAGTTTAGCAAAGGTTTTCCTGATTTCCAGTCATCTTCCAGTGATGTTCTTCCCGCTCTTGAAACACACATGCCACTCGAAACACATGACTCATTGCCGCATCAATGTACGTTAAATAAATGTCATGTCAAACCTCTCTGTGGCAAAATTCGGCCAGTTACACAAAGGCTTTCACATTTGCTATTGGTTTTAACTTGCTGTCCATGATGTAATCGCACTTGGTCAGAATAGCACCATTTAGCACCATCCATCTCTAAACTTTTAGATATTTTATTGTGCCATATAGTTCTGATAATCAGGTTTTGCTGAAAAACACAGTCCACTGTGTTAGAGTTTTACTGTTGTATCAGCACCCCAATAGACTTTAGATTTTTGTTTCAGCTTTCATTTCCTGATATTTGCACAATGAGTTAAACAATTTCTTTTTTGGGGACATTTGGAGGCAGGCTACCCAATTTTTTTGTGGGAAAAAAAGCTTAGAAATAGATTATCTTAGGAGTAAATTAAAGTGTATATAACATCTAATATTTGGTTTCATATCCCTTGTTTGAAATAACAGCATCAAGCTTGCAAGTCAGTGATATCACCAAACTGCATTATAGTTTGTAATTCTTTTCCAGGCTTGTAGTGCATCATGTTTCAGTTGTTTGTGTGAGAGCTTTGAAAGGGGATGGATGTTCTCCCCAGGGGGTAAAATGGGTTAAGGTCTGGTGATTGACTTGGTCAGTATAACACCTTCCATGTTGTCCAATAATGAAATCCTTTATTGTGCAGGCAGTGTGTTTGGGTCACATTTATGTTGCATGATGTGACTACCATGAGTTACATCATCAATAGGATGATGTAAGCCTATTCCAGATATAGTCATCAACTTAATCCACTGGATTGTGATATCTTTAAACCCTTCCTGTGGAGGCTGTTGGTGATGTCACTTACTGTTGCTTCTGGGTTTTTCTTTACAGCTCTCACAATATTTCTGTCATCACCTGCTGTTTTTTTTTTCTTGCCAACCTGTCTGATGTCTGTCTGTTTGATAATACACCAGTGGTTTCTCTTACTTTCGTTGGGCATTCCAAGTTGTATTGCTTGTGCATCATTTCTGATATTCTCTCTTTTCTCATCTTCAAAATAAATGAAAGGGAATTTAATTGAGAAAGAAGGCTTAACATGAGAATATTGGGAATAGGGGTCCTCGGATGAGCAGCAGTTCCAGGTGAAATCTATAACTCTGATGTATCCAGAGAAGATTATATACAGAAGCAAGTGAAATACTTGGGCATAATCAGGTATAAACTGTAACAAGGATTTTTATTAGAAAAAATATGAAGACAAAACTGCCTTCTTTAATTTAAGACACTAAAATCAAAGCATCTATACAAATGCACTATATGGCCAACAATTTGTGGACTCCTAGCCATTAGACTTGTATGTGTGTCTTTTCCCAAATGGTTGCCAAGAAGTTGGAACACACAATTGTATATGATATATTTTGTAAGATTATAGTGTTATATTTACCCTACAGTGGAACTAAATTGGCAAACATGTTCCAGCATGACAAGATTTAAGAAAGCTATGCAATAATACTTTTCGATTAAAATTTTCCATAACACTATAAACCCATCTGAGCTGCTGGATTCTGAAATATCCTGGCAGGCAGACAACAGACAGTAAAAAGGACTGATCTCATAAAACTATGAACAGGTCTATTTGGAGGAGGCTGAAATCTTGCAGAGTGGTACAGTATCAGCTCAACTCTTTTTTAAAGTTGAAACGATAAATGAGCTGGTGGTCAACCTTGGGAGAAAACACAGGACAAGTTGCAGCACACTCAGTGAGAGCCCTGTGGAGAGAGTTCTATACTTCAAATATCTGTGAGATCTGATCTCTGAGGATTTCACTTGGATTGCACACACTGAGTTGAAGGTTGGAAACAACATTGTCTTTACTATCTCAACCGAAGAAGGAAGTTCAGATTGCCCACTCGCCCCCTTTTAACTTCTTCTACAGCATCACTGTTGAACCCATCCTGAAAGTTAACATCACTGTGTGGTATGGGAACATCTTATCTGATCTGGACTGCAAAGCCCTAAAAAGGGTGCCACTAATGGTATAATAGAGAAGACTAGGAGGATAAACATGTACTCTAGACATGGAAACCCACATCTTATTTTCACTGCTGCACTAAAGCAAACCACAACACAGCATGATATCCAGCACTGAGCATTCAGGAAGTAATACTTTCCACAAGAAATTATGTCTTGGATTAAGACCTCCAATCAGGCATCTGTATATGACAAATATAGAAATAAAACAATGCACCTGTGTACAATTTGAGGTCCAACAAGACATGGTGTGTCAGGGTTGGAGTGAAAGATCTCTACAGAGCAGAGAGCCTCAACAAAATCTCAACCCACGTGAACACGTGGGGATAAATTCAAGTGCTGACTGTGCCCTAGGCTTTATGTTCTCAACCTAATGCAGTGGAATGATCACAAATGAACATCGACACACTATAAAATCCAGCAGAAATCTTTCCCAGAAGAGTGGAAATTATTATAACAGCTTGAACTTCATCTCAATTAAGATGTTAAAAAACACACATCATCAGGTGTCAACAGTTTTGCTATATAGAGAAACAAGGAGTAGATTTGAACTGAATTGTCGTTCATTATATAGAGAAATAGTTGTGGGCCAAGAACAGACCCCAGGGGAGCTGTAGATGGCTGTAAGGAGGTGAAACAGAACCTCTTCAATTTGCAGCTCGTATGATTTTAATATTATTATTTGGTTTCAGGTTTAAAGTTTCATTTAGACAGCATTCATCCATAAATCAATTTCTATGTCATTTATTACTGTAAATAGACTACAGAATCGGCATGAAATAAAACTGAGTGAGCAGAGTAACTAACCCGATGGCCTGTCCATTGTGCTGATTCAGCTTTGTGCTTCCGATTGGCTATAGGATCCTCTGAATTAATTCTCTCTGCTATAATTGTGCCAAAATATATTACCCTTTAACTGTGTTTTAAAATACAAACACTAAAACTGTTTTAATGCTACTTCTAGGATTTTGGTGCAGAGGTCTTTATTTTCAGTCATTTTAGGGTGATTATTTTTAAATAAATTACAATTAAGAACTGAAATGTTAAACACACTCTGGCCTCACTCCTGTTCAATAGATATTTCCTGGAAAGATTACATTGCTTTGTCAGCTCAGTCGCATACAACTTCGTCAGTGCTGTAACTAAGCCCAGTTTCTGTGGTGTTCTTATCAGAACTGATGAATTGTTTTTGGTGCACAGTTACATGCAAACAGTAAGCTCATGTGTCCAGGATCAAGGGAAATGAGGTCCATTTTTTATCCCTTGCAAACCAATAAGGACACACCGTGTAAGAAGTGTAAAGCTGCACTCCTCTGCTGCACCTGCTGTGCTTTGCCACACTTAGTTTCTAAAGTCAGCTCAAAAACTTATTTGCGTGAGATATCTTGAGAGACAAACATTTCAACATTTCATCATTGTCAGTTTGTAATTTGAACTCAAAAAAACACTGTAATAAATATCAGTGCTGTTTATTTCACACACTTAATTGATTCCTTTCCTCTGGACCTAGATGTAAATCCTTATTTCTTATCATTTATTTGTATACAACAATAAAGAGGGAAAAACAGGGTGATGGCAGGTTCCGCATTAACTGTGACATCTATGTCAATTTAGACTGCTTGTTTAATAGTTAAAATGCTTAAGTTATCCAGCGGGAACATAGAAAATAAAATGCGAACACGTTTTATTAGTAGTTCCAGGTAGGAAAATAAGCTGTTTATTTAAGATATCGGATTAGCCAGGCAGAGGGACTGAGCTGGAAGGGATGTTCTGCGAATTATAGCAATAAAGGATGCAGATGGAAATGTGTTGACTAGTGAGGAGAGTGTGTTGAGAAGGTGGAAGGAGTATTTTGAGCAGCTGATGAATGAGGAAAATGAGTGAGAGAGAAGGTTGAAAGATGTGAAGATGTTGAAGCAGGAAGTGGATAGGATTAGTAAGGAGTGATTAAGAGGAGTGGAAAGTCGGTTGGACCAGATGACATACCAGTAGAAGCATGGAGATGTTTAGGACAGATGGCAGTGGGGTTTTTAACCAGATTGTTCAACACAATTTTGGAAGGTGAGAGGATGACTGAGGAATGGAGAAGGACAGTGATGGTACTAATTTTTAAGAAGAAATGTGCAGACCTGCAGTAACTACAGGGAAATAAAGTTAATTAGTCGCACCATTAAGTTATGGGAAATAGTAGTGGAAGCCAGGCTTAGAGAACAGTTGTGAGCAACAGTATTATTTGCTTTGAGAATGTTGATGAAGAAGTATAGAGAAGGTCAGAAGCAGTTGCATTGTGTGTTTGTGGATTTAGAGAAAGCTTATGACAGGGTGCCGAGAGAGGAGTTGTGGTATTGTATTAGGAATTATTTTGTGGCAGAGAAGTATGTGAGGGTGGTGCAGGACATGTATGAGGACAGTGTGACAGCAGTGAAGTGTGCAGTATGAATGACACTCTAGTTTAAGGTGGAGGTGGGACTGCATCAAGAATCGGCTCTGAGCCCTTTCCTGTTTGCAGTGGTGATGGACATGCTGACAGACGAGTTCAGACAGGAGTCTCCATAGACTATCCATAGACAGTTGCCACCGGCTTGCTCATCAGGGACAAATTTATGCTTATAAAGAACATCTAATTCATTTGTATCACCACATTATCTGTGTAAAGCTGCTTTGATACAATGTTTATTGTTAAAAGCGCTATACAAATAAAAATGAATTGAATTGAATTGAACTCTGATTTTTGCGGAGGATATTGTGATTTATGGTGAGAGTAGGGAGCAGGCTGAGTAGAGCCTGGACAGGTAGAGGTATGTGCTGGAAAGAGGGGAAATGAAAGTCAGTAGTAGTAAGACAGAGTACAGAGGTGGTGAAGGTCGATGAACAGTGCAAAGTAATGGAGAATGTGTTAGAGAAGTGAAGAAAAGAGTGCAGGCAGGGTGGAGTGGGTGGAGAAGAGTGGCAGCTGTGATTTGTAATAGAAGGGTATCTGCAAGAGTGAAAAGGAAAGTTATTGGACTATGTTGTATGGCTTAAAGACAATGGCATTGACTAAAAGACAGGTGGTGGAGCTGGAGGTAGCAGAGTTGAAGTTGCTGAGATTTTTATTAGGAGTGACGAGGATGGACAGGATTAGGAATGAATTTATTAGAGGAACAGCGCATCTGGGGTGTTTTGGAGACAACATTGAGAGAGGCCCAATTGAGATGGTTTGGACATGTGCAGAGGAGGGACATGAGGTATATTGGTAGGAAAATGGAGGATGGAGCCACCAGTAAGGAGGAAAGAGGAAGACCAAGGAGGAGGTTTTTGGATGTGGTGAAGGAAGACATGCAGGTAGTTGGTTCAAAAAAGGCAGATGTAGCAGACAGAGTAGTATGGAGACGGATGATCCGCTGTGGTGACCCCAATGGGAGCAGTCAAAAGAAGAAGAAGACTAAAGCAAAAGTGAAATGGTGTAATATAATAAGGTGTAATATAAAAATATATCATATAAAAGGTGTACATAAAAGGTGTAAACACTGCTGTTGAAAGGGCAGTGTTTGCAAAAATAGGAAACGTCATCTGGAAATTCTAATGTGAAATTACCACAATATTTAGAAATTAAGTGAAAAACAATCCAAAACATTTTAGGCAAAAATATGGAAATTGTAAAAACTTGCATTAACCTGGTTGCATAAGTGTGCACACTATTTTGTTACCGAGGATGTGGCTGTGTTCAGAATGAACCAATCACATTCTTACCAGGGAGGCTGCCTAGAGACCTACAGCAACATTTAGAGAGCTGCAGGAATATTTGACAAGTACTGATTACTCTCTGCATGTGACTACAATCTCTCATATTGTTCACACATCTGGGCTATGGGGTAGGGCGGCTAGACAGACAACCTTTCTCCCAAAAAAAAAAAAAAGCTAAACTAAATCATCCCAGACCATGTGTCAAAATGTGTTATGGTCTGATGTCACAAATTCTATAATCTATATATTTGTATTACTCAATATAAATATTAAATCCATTAAATTACCCCACCCCCTTATTTTCATAAAATGTTTCAGATTTTTTTTTTTACTTCGTCATGAACTGAAGGCAGGGGCGGAAGCAGGTGCAGATATTTAATTTAAAGTGCGAACACTGAACACAAAGACAAAGAACCCATAAGCCAAGGACCATGAAAGACAACAACCACCATAGGGATAGATAGTTTCTAAGAAGAAACTTTTATACTAAAAAACCTTTTTCCAGTTTTAAATAGAAATGATTTAGCCTTTTTTTGGATCACTAAAAACCCTGACATTTTAACATTAGTGTGTAGACTATTTAAATTTCTATTTTACATTTTACTGACTTATAAATGTATGCCACATTCTGGGATGACCAGGACGCAGACCGTAACTATTCTAAATATTTGCTTCCAAATCCACAAGGATTTATATGAATACTGTAAGTGAATGCTCTTGTGTTTTTTGGTTTGGGAGATTTATTTGTTTTAGTTTTAAATCCCACTGCAGTTTTTCATTTTCAATGTCTAACAACATTTTTACAAAATACCACTGAAAACCTTAATGCTGGGGATTAAAACACCATCCATGCCTGCTACCCTACAGATATTTGCTTTACATTACATCCTGCAATATAATGCTCATTGATAAAAGACAATGCTATGTTGAGTTCCCTTGACATATGCTAAATTCAGTCATCTTAGTGGTAATACAAACAGTTCATTCAGGACCATTTTGTGTGTTACTTGATCATGGAGTGAACATGGAGAGAAATGACCTGTATATTGCATGCAGATCACAATAAGTTACACTCCTACTACTGTCTAATTAGGCAGCAGCAGTGTGTACTGTCTTCAGAGATAAACTTGTGTCCTCAGTAAGTGTCCCTCTGAGTACCACCTGCATATCTGACAAGCGGCTTTTGTTCTCCGCTCTTCATAAAATAATCCACCAGGCCGTCAGAAGGTAAACAAACAACAGTAGATAAACATGCACAATATGGCTCTGTTTATGAATTTATAAAAGGTGGGTGGAAGTGGAGAAGCGACTGGGGAAGTGAAATGGCAGAGTGGGGGGAGAAGTAAAAAGAAGCTCAAGGAGAATGAAAAAAATATCAAAGGCCAGTAAAAAACCTTCGCACTCTCTTCAAGCTGGAGCTCGTAAAGGTGGACGTGTTCGGAGACTCTTCGATTCACACACTGCACTTGACCACACTGAGGCTCATATTAAATTCAGATAGCTTCAC
This sequence comes from Silurus asotus, assembly GCA_024362625.1. Taxonomy (NCBI): domain Eukaryota; kingdom Metazoa; phylum Chordata; class Actinopteri; order Siluriformes; family Siluridae; genus Silurus; species Silurus asotus. Next base: position 18,362,766 of record MU564352.1, read on the forward strand.
TGAGGTGTGAGAGAAACATTTCACTGATCCATCACTTGCATAGCAGAGACACACACACACACACACTCACACACACTCACACACACACAAAACTACAATAACCACCGTGATTTATCGAAAAACGGACGTCACCCCAAAATATGAAATTAACGCACGCTACCCCAAATAATATTCGCAGCATCCCGAACCGAGATTTCGTATAACACCGTATTCTTTGTCTCTTGTGTGAATGTATGATATAAATTCTGTACAGTATTTTAGGTATACTTTTACTTAATTTTATATATTTAATAATTATATTTTTATTATTAAATTACTGTATTTCAGCATAAAACTCCACAAAAACAAGTCACTATGTATATATATTCAGCACCACATTTTAGTAAACAACACTGCATGTTCTTTGTCTCTTGTGTGAATGTATGATATACGCTGTACTGTATTTAATGTATACATGTGTACTGTATGAACATTTTACTTAATTTTGTAATTAATAATTATATTTTCATTAATACATTTTATTATTTGAACATAAAACTCCATAAAAACAATTCCCTATACGTTTTTTGGTCTATCGTTTACAAGAAAGCAACCGGGAAAATCAGCCAAACAAATGAGTTATGTGGTAAATGCAATTCCGCGATAAACCAGCAGCACAAGATTCGAGGGGGATTACTGGGGGAAGAAGGGGATTACTGTAGTTATCGAGCAAGGATGAATATGTTTCATGTTTCATGAGTATTTGTGTTACTTTGATTTTAAACAATAACTATATACTCCCAATGATTTTTTTATAATATCTACATTTGCAAAATAAGACAGTAAATGCATTATGGCATATCTATAGGTATTTTTTAATCTTTAATTTGTGAAAATTAAACAGAAAATAAAATTTTTCACATATAATTAAAATGTTTCATTTCTATTTATTTATTTATTTAGAAATTTTACTACACCCTCAAAAGAAGCGCAAAAGAAGGGATTATGGGTATTTTTCAGAGGGCCACAGAGTAGGCAAAGTACACACCAGCTAAACTGGAACAGTGAGCGCAATGCTGCATGTCAGGCGAGTGTAGATTATTTAAAATGGAAAGTATAGGCAATGGCATTAGGTTTTGGCCACTACACAATTATTCTTTTCCCATCCAGACATGATGGACTTTGTTCAGCACATTCTACACAGTCAAGCAAATACCTGTGAAGGTAAACAAATGATTCATTTAAGCTTTGTTAAGCCTTATTTTATTTTAATGAACACAGTAGACTGATGAATTTGTCTTGCAAAAAAACAGAAGTGCTCAGAGAAAAACATAAATAATAGCTCTTTTCACCTGGCGAAAATAGTGTTTATCAAAAACAAGGAAAAAAATGTTTTTGCAAACAACAACAAAAAACTTCTGGAAGCAATTTTTTCTCTTAATGTCAGGTTTATTTAGATAAAGTGAAATAGAATCACAAGGAACAGGAATGTGATTTATCCATGTTGTCTTATTTGATGAAACAATGAATATTGAAACATACTGATCATAAATTAAATCTAATCCACTCAAAAAATGTTTTAGGAGAATAGGGTAGTATCTCTGAAAATTATCACCAAGGCCAAACATTAATTCTTTTTTACTATATCTGTTACCATGACTGATGCCTAGTGTATATATTTCTGTAACACATAAGTACATAAATAGACAATTATGCAAACTGAATGGCTATAGAATGGCTATAGAGCTGCACTTCTAAGCCACTGCTTAGAAAACCTAACCATAAGCACATTTCTCTCAATCATAAGCATATTTGTCTCATCCGCAACCACTTTAACCAGACGACATCACCCTCACCACCCACACTACCCTTAATTAGAACCACAACCACATGACCATTTACTTAATTATTTCGGCAGTGACCACAGACTCATCATGCTCAACCACATCACTGTCATCACGCCATCACTCTTAATAACTTCACTGTCAACCCAACCTCATTGCCATTCCCTTCAACCACAAGCACATCACACTCAACCACATCAACCAAATACATCACCCTAAATGTAATTACAACCAAATCATATTCTGTCCAATCTTATTACCCTTAATCCTCTCATCAACCAACCACAACCACATCACTTTCAACCCAACTCCAATGCCATTCCACTCAACCACAAGCATATTCACTAAAGTACTCTACATGAAGAGACAGACTGTTGTGGCCAGTGCTCTCCTGTATGCTATGGCATGCTAGGGAAGCAAGCTGAAAGCTTCAGACACAAACAGACTGATGCGCAAAGCCATCAATGTATATTCCATAGTAAATGCCATCTTGGACAACTCCCCCCAACCATGATGCACCACAGAGCACCACAGGGGATTATTTCTGCCTGTGGCCATCAAACTATATAACTCCTCTTTCTGAGTGTTAAACTTTTAGATGATATAGATAAAGTAATGGTTATATATTTGCATGACACACAATATATTAATGTTAATATCTTTGGCAATTTGTGCAATAATTTTAGTGCAGTATTTTTTTTTAATTATTATTTATTTATTTTATTTATTTTAATTAGATTGGAAATGTATTGATTGTACAGCATCTATACGCAGTATATAACTTAACATGCATATTTTAGAATTTCTGATATTTTATTTTACTTAATTTTTACATGTATTTTACTGTGAGCAACTATAACCTAAGAATTTCTCCTGTGGCATATATTGAGTATTCTGATTCAAATTTCTAAATATGATAGCACATTTGAGATGCTTAAATGCAGTTAGTATTTTTGTTTAATGTTATTTTTTAGTGCAGGTAGGGCAGGAAAAGAGATCCTCATTTCAGATAGCTTTCAAAAACAGAAATTATGGTAGTCAATGCCTTCATGCTTTTACTGTTTTCTTCAGTCCCCTCAGTAACATTAGTCTATGATGGATGCTCTTTATGACTTATGGATGCCCTTCATTATTTTTTCAACAGTAACACAAAATAACATTTGATCACCACTGTTTTTTTTTCTGAAGCTTATAAGGTGTGTCTCTTTACCAGCAAGAGAGATTTCAGTTCAAAAGGCTTACCCTTTAAATTAATTCAGCTATTATTTTCACAATGTGCACAGTTTAAATAAGCACTGATTATGTACCTAAATCCTTCATATTGGCATACATACTTTATACTATTTTATCAACCCCCTAAATAAGAAACCTGACCATGACCCTTGTCAGCTGTCCAATTATAGGCCAATATTAAACCTCCTGTCACAGATAGACCAGGCGTCAGATACCGGGAGTAAAACAGAATGTCTTTTATTATCTCAACATACACACACGAGAGAGGTGACTGGAGCAAATGGTAAACTTAACTGAATGCTTCCTTAGAAGCATAGCCATAAACATGGAAGCATGGAGAAGCACAGGGAGCATGGAAGCATGGGAGCCGGGAAGCATAGAAGCACAGGGAACCAGAGAGGTAGGAAGTCCAGATGAGCTATGGTCATAACTGGTAGATCGGACCGTGAGTGAGGGGGAACAGAGACCTTATAAAGGGGATAGAAAAACAGGTGTAGGTGATTAGTAAGAGTAGGAGAGGTGTAGGTGACCAGCAGGGAGAGGCAGGGTGAGAGTGTGAGCCTTGGAGGGAGGTGTGGCTGGTGGTTCTCTGACATTACCCCCTCCTCCAGGGGCAGCTCCAGACGCCCCAATCCCACCTTCTGCAGGTGGGCTAGGCACTCAGAGGAAGGCCTTGCAACCTATCCAGGGTGGGTGGAGGAGGTCTGGAGGAGGGAAGTCTTGGACAAGCACGCAAAACCTGGGGCATGAGGAAGGTTGGGTGCCAGTGGCGTACACCACGGAACTTGCTGTGCACTGCCACTGGGTGGAGCACCTTTGAGTCCAGGAAAGGTCTGAGGCTAAGCAGCACCGTAGGCGGGGGTCTGGGGCAGAGAGACGCCCTCTACGGATGTCTAATGTGTGGCCGTGCCCTCTGCGGAGGTCTGAGGCAAAGCTGCGCCATCGACAGGGTGGTCTGGAGCATGGCAGCACCCTTGTCGGGACCCTGGAGCACACCGGTGCCCTCGGCGGGACTCTGTAGCGCAGCGGCGCCCTCGGCAGCAATGTTGCTACAGGATGCAGAAAAACTAGGAGTAAAGGTCCCCACCTCTCTTTAGAGACTGTTAAAAATCTTAAGGTTCCACAGAGGAAACGTGTCACACACACGTTTTTCCCTAGCGACTGCTCAGCAAGCGGAGCAATAGCGGACACGTAAACCTTTAGGATGGAAGGAGACAATTAGGTAGTTAACTAGGTCTAACTGGTGACCTTCACATTATGTAGCTAACAGGCACCACTTTGCAGCATACAAACTCCTCGTGGATGGAGCGCTAGATTGGAGAATAGTATCTACTACTTGGGCCGGAAGACCAGTGGCTAAGAGCTGTAATGTGTTCTCTTCGATTGGAGGCTACTCTGTGCAGCTTGGGATGGTTTCTCATCAACGGCCTAAGGATCCATGAAATAACGGAGTAACACATTTTGATTTGGACTCAACAGTCTACTACACCGACACAGGACTACAGTTTGAATCTGATTACCATCACTGCACACCTAAACATCGTTTAGCTGTAATAAATGCCACTCAGATGGGTGCTCATCAGGGAAAAGCTTACAAGTCTGAGAAAGCCATTTACAGTTCACAAAAGTCACATCCATGCATGTGCTGAAAAACCTGTCCACTTTGTGTGTTCTCACTTTATTAAAGCAAGTAAAATGAATTAAGCCTTTTGTTGGGTGTGAATTTGGTTTCTCATTTAAGACATGTTTAAAGTAAATGAAATAGTTTGACACAATGTTTGAAACTTCTCAGGATATTAATATTAATTTAACTAAAAATGAAACAAGCAGAAAGTATATAATGTATGAACTTTGATTACTAAATACATACTAGACATGAACCACAGCACCAAAGACATGCACTGTTATATGTATATGTATTATTATTGTTATTGTTATTGTTATTTTAATTATTACAGCCATATACAGCAATTATATCTGTAAACTGGCATCAATGTCTTAAGTATTTGAAATATGATTAACACACTGGGGGACATTTGGACCACAAAATGAATAAGAGCAAAACAAATGTACATTGTTATTTACCTCACTCCCTAATAGTAATAAACACAACTAGAGTCAAAGAGTAAACTGGAGAAAGGCGATACAGTCTCTGTTATAAAGTGAATCATGTCTGGCTCGATTGTGCTGAAGGTTTTGTCAAGGTGACCGTGATCTAACTGACAGCTCAATCCCCCTGTGTGCTGGGGTGGAGTCTGACAGTGTTGTCAACAGCTCTGTCAACAGTAGCTAATGAGACTGCAGACTGATCTTACACTCACACACAGATTCACACATGCAGAACTGGAGCACTGCTGCCACACCATAATTCTTTCTCCCGCTCCCTAGTCCACCATAGCAATGTTTTCTCTCAAGGGAAACAAACCTGAAATAAGTGTGCACCTGCTGACAAACTGTTGATCTCTCTCAACCCTCACAACACATTTGTGATAGGCTAGAGGGAGCACAAAACGCATGACTGATCAAATTTACAATCAAACTCCTTTTCCACTAGATGGAAGGATGAGCAATGGGGCAATGAGCACAGGATCTTCATCTGTCCAAAGGCAATTCAGACTTAAATATTTTTACAGCATTTGTTTTGCTGTGCATGAGAGGCACAAGCATTTCGATCCACACTGGCTGAGACGTGTTAAACTCAAACCCTCTTATCGTCTCTATTTTCCACACTCCTGGGCAAAAAAATGGGCCAAGACCAAGATTGACTTAAGCTTTTTGGTTTTATGATTTCGTTAATGGTGTTAGCTTTGTGGGTAAACTTTGTCCTTTAGTTTTTTGTCTTATTAAAAAATATAATCTGATTGTTCATCTTTAGAAAGCAACTTTTTAACTGCAGAAAACAAATCTTTCTGCAATATTCTCCTTTATTCCAAAGCAGTAATTGACTTTTTTACAACACAGCAGCTCCAAATACCATCAACTGAAAAGGCTCCTCACATCATGACCTCTCTTCCTCCATGCTTGAATGTGGTAGAGATGTACAGTATTTATTGAGTTGTAATTACAAGTGGGCCAGCTTTCTTTCGATTGACACGGCTGTGCATTCGGGTGTAAAGGATTATTTGTTACGTTACCTTTTTTTGTGTAGTTTGGATTGAATGGATGGTCCTGACAAACCACAGCTTCACCATTTATGCTGAGGGTCCAGTGTGAATTCAGATATTCTCTCTGTCTATTACTCTATGCACAAATTTAAGCTGACAGCAGCTTTTACAAGAAAACTTCCACAGACAGCAGAGCACGCTGACTATTACTGTTTACCTGGAGGGAAAATCCTATCAAGTTTTTCTCAAATCGGATAGGAAGGAATATTATTTACTGAATATTCTACACATGAAGATCTGAGCGCGTAACATGAAAAAAGTATGAAAAAAAAATAAACATTTGCAAGCTGATTGATTAACTGACAGAGCCTGTGGAGTAATGTGTCCTTCAACTGATGAAAATAGCCTGTCTTGTTCATTATGCGTGTTTACCCTAATGAATGTTTAGGGCGTTTTTACCAAAAGTGAAAATATAGGGCGGAGTTAATGCTTATAGTTTGCATCAGCAAGGTCATTTACTGCACTTGAAACTCACTCCTGAATAGTGATTTTCTGTGCAAATTAGCATGTCCACAGGCCAATTTGTGGAAATCTGTTTCCACCAGATAACAACCTTCAGTGGTTTTTAATATTGTGAAGGTTTAGTTTGATTACGTCTGAAAATATTTCTTCAATAATTTACCATGGACAAGTTTTTCTTTTTAGATATGCACTGCACATTCACATACCTGATGTCAACAGTATTAAAAGAAAGGCTTTAAAGGTTTATATTTACCTTATGAGAGGACTTATTCTGAATTAAATATAAACCTGACTACTATGTTCAGAGAAAAATTGGTCGAGTTCTGGTTCTGAGACTTTCTCAACCTTAGCTACATCACTCAGGTTAATAATAACTATTAACTAGAGGTGCATGCATGTGTGCATTGCAAATAAATCTTGTAGAGTTATTATTGCTCTTTGCACCTACAAGAATGTAAACGCCTTCTGCCCATGCACCTTTTTTGCCTGTGGGATCCCAGTCCTGCTTCACAACTCTAGTCTCAACCAGATGTCATGTGAATACCTTTTTGGCAAGCTTTCTGCTTAAAAAAAAAAAAGGATGTCTGTTATTCATATCTGCAGTACATCTGTTTAGAACCCATTATCTGTTCATTCTGAAAAATTAATTTATATTCAGTTATATCCCTAATACAAAACAACAAATGAGCTACAGTCAGCAATTGTATATCAGCAGAGTTTACAGGTAGATTTAGGTAAATCGAATAAAGACAAGTCAACCCAACTGCAGTTGTGGCTCAACTCTCATGGCTTTGTGCAAATCCCTGTACTGTCACTGCCTTAGTTATATCCTTCAACAACATCTTTATCTCTCAACTGCTAAGTCGGTCTCAGGTGCTTGTCGTTTTGTATAAAAGGCATCAGCCTACTATACAAATAGAAACATGAACCTGTGAATTCAAAATCATGCACAGAGATTTTATATTGTGTATCAACCCCTAACACATACACAACCCAAACCCAAACACACACACAAACACGCACATGCACACACACTCATTAATTCAATTCAATTCAATTCATCTTTATTTGTATAGTGCTTTTAACAATGAACACTTTCTCAAAGCAGCTTTACACAGATCATTAGTGATGGTCAATAAATGCAGCATGTACAGAAAGCTTTTTCTTTTAATCATTTCCCAATGCGTTGTTATATTTCCATTTCGCAATGACGTACTGTAGTTTACTTTCTTCTTCTTTTTTTTGGGTTTGTTTTAAAAATAAGAAAAATACGTTTAGTCTTTTGCACTGCAAGACCAGATGCTGCAATTTTTTTTCAGATTTTGGCGCTGATGAGATTTCCACACTTTCAACACTGAAAAAAAGAAAGAAATCACAATCCAATTCCAAAATGGCAAAATATAATGCATTTCAAGGTTTTAACAACAAATTATTGGCCATTGTTATTCTCCTGTGTTCTAAAGTATTACAGTTGGGTTAAAAGTCATTTTTTTAATCTCCCAAGGTGAAATTTGTGCATTTCTGGGTTTTTTTTGGTAAATCACTCATCAAATCAATTTTAATAAAATTTATTAACTTTTCACAGTGAAGCAGCTCACCAGTAGCAGCAGAAAAGTCTCCTCACACCATCATGCCTCTTTCTCTATGCTAAACTCTCGAAGAGATGTATTCACTATTATATTTCTCACCAAATCTTTAAAGGCACTTCACTAGAGCATCATAATGCAACTTAAATCGTGATTCATCACTCCACATCTCTGCTGCACAAATCTGAATCCAACTTTCCACATTCCTACTCACTTCTAATAATGAAGAAATCCTTTAATTTGATAAGAAAGAAAATAATTTAGGTGTAATCATCTATAAATACCCATATCAGACCAAATCATTTTTGTTATTTTAAGTACATTCAGGACAGGGTACAATCCCTCATTCAAGATAGCTGCTGATAACAGAAATGATATTAGCCCATACTTTCATGCTTTTTGCTATTTTTCTCCAGTTTCCTGAAAGATTTTGCATTGCAAATCGATGTTGAAAAAGCAGTAACTTTAATCTATGATGGATGGTTCTTTAAAATATTTATAATGTTTTATGGACACCATTCATTATTTTTCTAACAGTAACACAATTTAAAATTAAATAAACTATTATTTTCACACTGTGTGCGGTTTACACATGGCTACAGCAAATATCAATTGCAAGTCTGTGGAAGCCCGTCACAAATCACAAAAGGAGACAGGAGATTTATGGAAAACCCACATGCCTTAAAGCATTTGTTATGTATATGTATGTGTGTGTGTGTGTGTGTGTGTGTGTTTGTGTGTGTGTGTGTGTGTGTGTGTGTGTGTGTATTCATATACTTAGCAAACGCTTTAGGGTATATATACTATATTTAGAGTGTGACTATTAGTATTTCTGCTCATTCAGCCACAAGAGCAAGGTCAGGCACTAATGCTGGGTAAAGAAAGTTGATCCACCTGAGTTCTTCTACACAAATCTTGGCAAAACATGTTTTTATGGCCCTTGCTTTGTATTGATGGGTGGGTCCATTAAATACAGTAAAGGTATATTTTATATAGTTGTTTGTTTCGTGCTACCAATATGAAAAAAAATTATCAGTTTGTCTTTAACGTCCTCTTTTACTTTTTGTTATATTAAAAGTATTTTATTTATTTATTTATTTATTTATTTTTAAATTATGCATGGATGCCATTGCTTATGGGAGAATAATATAGTGGGGAAAAAATCATAACATCTCCAAATTCTGTGTAAGAGTGTTGATTTTAAAATGCAAACAACATGAAACACATCTAAAGAAAAAGAAGGGACAGGAGAAGAGAAGGACAGAGAATGAGGCACAACAGCAGTGGCAGGGAGCAAGAGAATATTTTGACCCAAGCAGTATGTGTTCCCTCAAAGCCAGTCAGTCTGTCACATTCAGAGGAAGAATGCAGCATGAGTTGCAGACACTGGAACTGATCTAGCACATGAAATCATATTTAGCCTGTGCTGCAGGGCCTTAAGAAAAGCTGCCTGCTGAGGAAATAGTGTGCAGGCACTGTTTGGGCAGCATCATGCGTCTCGTGTTTACGCCATCTAACAACATCAAACTCCTCCTTCTGTTTGAGCAGGTCAAATACAGTTAAAGCAAAAAGAGGAAAGTAATGCAAAGATGTGACTACAAAAGCCTCAATCTCACAGCATCTGATTTAAAGAAGCAACCGCTTAAAAGAATCTATCAGCAGTGAAACGCCTACACAGCTTTCCAGTCATCTGTGCTATTTTGAAATAATAACACTAGAGAAGGTATTTAATGGAGACTGAACATGTGGTATTATCTTTTCAATCATTTCTACAGTTTTATTTAATTTGCACCAATATAAAACCGAATACTTTTTTCAAACATCAGCTATTTTATTAAGAACAACTGCCCATTTATGCAATTATCCAATCAACCATTATGGTGGCAGCACAATGTATAGGATAAAAGCAGACACAGGTCAAGAGCTAAAATGTATGTTCATATAATAAATATGACCTCAGTCACTTAGATCATTGCATTGAGCTGATTCGAGCATTTCAGAACATCTGCTAATCTCTGATTTTCATGCACTATAGGTTTCAAAGTGGTACAAAATGCTTCCTAAAAAAACAAAAAGAAATCATTCAGTTAGTTTCACTTCTGCAGGCAGAAATGTCTTGTTGATGAGATCAGAGAAGAAATTGTTCCTGCCAACAGAAAGGCTCAAATAACCACACTTTACGGCTGCGTGAGCAGAAAAGCATTTCAGAATGCACAACATGCCAAACCTGTAGATGGGTTACAGTAGAAGACCACCTCAACTTTCACTCCTGTAAGCCAAGAACAGAAATCTGACTAAAGTGGATTTAGATTAATCAAAACTGGACAGTTGAAGACATTATCTGGTTAGTCCAGGTGTTCAGAATTATTTGCACCCTTCATATGGTAAACATTATCTAAATATGCACAGCATAATTTTGGTTAAATATGATGCATAATGCATAATGAGGATACTGTGGGTGGAACCAAAAACTCATATCCCTAGGATTGTACAATGTGATTAATTCTTTGGGTTGTAAACTGTCAATATGTTTAGATACCAATACTTTAATAACAAGCTAATTGGGAAGGTTTTGCAAAAAATAAAAAGATAGTTTTGAACAAGTAAGAAAAACTTTTAAACCTTTTTCCTTCCAACTATACTGTGGCCAATTCCCTCCCACGAGTTAATTGGTGGCCAATACATATGTTTCTTCACAGCTGAAGACGTGGAGGAGAGCACTAACTGCCATCTTCTGTAAACATGAGCTAGCAGACAGCTATAATTGGCCAGTCTAACTTCAGTCACACAGAGGAAAGAGCAACACACGTCCACTATGATATGAGAGCAAACAGCAACTTGGTGGGATATTACACTAGAATTGCGATATCTCCTTAAACATATACCTTACTGGCCTTTTGTACATTTTTGCTACACTCTCTTGTATAAAGCACTGTGTTGGGAATCAATGTTGAGTCTGGACATGCATATTCTCCCTTATTCTGTCTGTCACAGCAGTCTACAGTAATTAGGAGAGCTGTGCTACCTAACTGAGGTTATGAAGGGGTTGGTAGAGAAGCTTCCTCATGCGTTAAACAAGCTGAACAATTTCCCACTCAACGTTTTTTGAGAAGTGTTTCAAACAAAGACAATTATATAGTGAGGGCTTCGGCCTACGTACATTCGTAATTGAGACATAAGGGCTAGCCAAAAGGGTTAACTTAATTTTCTCTGGTATGTACAGGCAGACTGAAGCACATCCACCATGTATTATTCATCACTGAGGTAAGCTGAACCTGCTGGTACTCAAATTCTCTCGAAAATAAAGGAGGTCTCGGATTGTTGGGCCAGCTAAACCTAACCCTGTCTACTGGTTTATCCAACATCCTAAAAAACACACCACAAAGTGGCATAATTGCTCTTTCATCCTCTAGTAGCTGGAGTAGATGCTGTCTTTGTTTCAGTTTCATCACTCGGAACTCCTTCAGACAGCATTACCCTGCACTGTACAGCAACTTCATTTTGTGTAGTTTTGACACTGTTCATTGTTTAAAAAAAAAACACAAGTTAAAGAATGCAAATTAAATTATGTTTGAGTAAGAGCGCTTAAGCACACAAACAGCACAAGTGTGGGGGCAGAAGTGTGCCAGGAATATGGGCTCTGACATAGCGCACAGCATGATGTACTAAGCTACTAACGATGCATTTTAAGCTGGACAGAATTCTTTATTGGTGCAATCATTTGTAATATTGCCCTTCCTTTTGGACCAAGTTAAAAATGTTTGTGAACACCTGACCATCCCACCCATGTCTGTTTTTTTGGTCTTCCTATTCAGGACTGATCCCATATTACTCTTAAATTAACCTTCACTCTATTGGGAAAGTATTTATTGGCTAAATCTTAGAGTGTGACTATTGGTATTTGTGCTCATTCAGCCACAAGAGCATTAGCAAGGTCAGGCACTGATACTGGGTAAAGGAAGTTGAAATTCATCCACCTGAGTTCTTCTATACCAATCTTGGCAAAACATGTTTTTATGGCCCTTGCTTTGTACTGATGGGTCTCTTAAATCCAGTAAAGGTATATTTTATATAGTTGTTTGTTTTGTGCTATCAACCCAGCCATTATGGATGCACAAGCCAGTGCACTCTTAGTGCCGGTCCCAAGCCCGGGTAAATGGGGAAGGTTGCGTTAGGACGGGCATCATGTGTAAAACATGTGCCGGATCACAAATGAGAATTTCATACCGGATCGGTTGAGGCCCAGGTTAAGAACGACCGCCACAGGTATTGTAAGCTGACAGGGTACCGGTGGAAATTGGGCCACTGTTGGCCGAAGGAGGAGAAGGAGAGGAGGAAGACGTCTACAGAGATGGCAGGGAAAGGAGCAGTGTAGGAGAGTGGAGGTTCGGGTTGGTACTTTAAATGTTGGTACTATGACGGGTAAAGGGAGAGAGGTAGCTGATATGATGGAGAGCAGAAAGGTAGATATGTTGTGTGTTTAGGAGACCAAGTGGAAAGGGAGTAAGGCCAGGAACATTGGAGATGAGTTTAAACTGTTTTATCATTTTGTGGATGGAAAGAGAAATGGTGTAGGGTGATTCTGAAGGAAGAGTACAGTAAGAGTGTAGTGGAGGTGAAGAGAGTTTCTGATAGGGTGATGAATGTGAAGCTAGAAGTTGTAGAGGTGATGATAACTGTCATCAGTGCTAATTCTCCATAAGTGGGTTGTAAGATGAAGGAGTAGGAAACATTCTGTATTAAGTTAGATGAAGTGGTAGATGGTGTACCTAGGAAAGAACGATTGGTGATTGGGGCAGACTTTAATGGTCATGTAGGTGAAGGGAACAGAGGTGATGAGAAGGTGATGGGTAGGTATTGTTTTAAGGAGAGGAATGTGGAAGGGCAGATGGTGGTAGATTTTGCTAAAAGGGTGAAAATGGCATTGGTGAACACTTACCACTTGAGAAAAAGGAGGATCATAGGGTCACATATTAGAGTGGGGGAAGGTGCACACAGGTGGACTATGTGCAATGCAGGAAATGCAACCTGAAGGAGATTGGAGACTGTAAGGTGTAGGGGACAGTGTAGCTAGACAGCATTGGATGGTGGTCTGTAGGATGGTTTTGGAGGTGAAGAAGAAGAGGAGGAGAGAAGAATAAGATGGTGGGAACTGAAGGAGGAAGAGTGCAAATTAGAGCAGTAAAGGATGGAGAGGGAAATGTGTTGACTAGTGAGGAGAGTGTGTTGAGTAGGTAGGGGGAGTATTTTGAGCAGCTGATGAATGAGGAAAATCAGAGAGAGAGAAGGTTGGATGATGTGGAGTTGGTGAAGCAGAATGTAGATAGGATTAGTAAGGAGGAAGTGAGAGCAGCGATTAAGAGGATGAAGAGTGAAAAGTCGGTCGGACCAGATGACATACTGGTAGAGGCGTGGAGATGTTTAGGAAAGATGGCAGTGGAGTTTTTAACCAGATTGTTTAACAGGATTCTGGAAGGTGAGCGGATGCCTGAGGAATGGAGAAGAAGTGTGCTGGTACCGATCTTTAAGCATAAGGGAGATGTGCAGACCTGAAGTTATGGGAAAGAGTAGTGGAAGCCAGGCTGAGAGAAGAGGTGACCATCTGTGAGCAACACTATTGTTTCATGCCAAGGAAGAGCACAACAGAAGGCTTATTTGCTTTGAGGATGTTGATGGAGAAGTATAGAGAAGGAAAGAAGGAATTGCAAGAGAGGAGTTGTGGTATTGTATGAGGAAGTCAGGTGTGTCAGAGAAGTATGTGACGGTGGTGCAGGACATGTATGAGGACAGTGTGACGGCAGTGATATGTGCAGTAGGTACGACAGACTGGTTCAGGGTGAAGGTTGGGCTGCATCAAGGATCAGCCCTGAGCCCTTTTCTGTTTGCAGTGGTGATGGACAGGTTGACGGACGAAGTCAGACAAGAGTCTCCCTGGACTATGATGTTTGCCGATGATATTGTGATTTGTGGTGAGAGTAGGGAGCAGGTTGAGAAGAGCCTGGAGAGGTGGAGATATGCGCTGGAGAGAAGGGGAATGAAAGTCAGTATGAGTAAGACAGAGTACATGTGTGTGAATGAGAGGAAGGGCAGTGGAGTGATGCGGTTGCAGGGAGAAGAGCTGGAGAAGGTGGAGGAGTTCAGGTACCTGTGGTCAACAGTGCAAAGTAATGGAGAATGTGTTAGAGAAGTAAAGAAAAGAGTGCAGGCAGGGTGAAGTGGGTGGAGAAGAGTGACAGGAGTGATTTGTGATAGTAGGGTATCTGCAAGAATGAAAGGGAAAGTTTATAGGTCTGTGGTGGGACCTGCGATGTTGTATGGATTAGAGAAAGTGGCATTGAGTAAAAGACAGGAGGTGGAGATAGAGGTAGCAGAGCTGAAGAGTTAAGGTTTTCGTTGGGAGTGACAAAGATGGACAACATTAGAAATGAGTTTATTAGAGGGACAGCGCATGTAGGATGTTTTGGTGACAAGCTGAGGAAGGCGAGATTGAGATGGTTTGGACATGTGCAGAGGAGGGACATGAATTATATTGGTAGAAGAATGCTGACGATGGAGCCACCAGGTAAGAGGAAACAGGAAGGCCAAGGAGGAGGTTCATGGATGTGGTGAGGGAAGACATGCAGGTAGTTGGTGTGAAAGAGGCAGATGTAGAAGACAGGGTGGTATGGAGACGGATGATCTGCTGTGGCGACCTCTAATGGGAGCAGCCGACAGAAGAAGAAGAAGAAGAAGAAGAAGAAGTTTGTTTTGTGCTATCAGGCACCAATTAGAGAAAATATCGGTTTGTCTACAACTTAACGTCCCCTTTTACTTTTTGTTACATTAGAAGAAAATTCTGCCTGTAGAGGTCTAAGTAACAGTAATTATTCTAGACCAATAATTTCTAAACTTAAATGATCTTTTTCAATGGATGCCATAAAAAGAGGCACTTTAATTTATTTCATAACAACAATCTAATTATACACTGCTCGTCCAAAAATAGTCTAAAATCTAAAGTCACACATGCTAATATTTTGTTGGAACTTTAGCTTCATTTACGGCACGCATTCACCATGGCATGGTTTCAATAAACTTCTGCAATGTCTCAACATTTTTTCCCATGCAGAGTTTAGTCATTTTCCACCAAGATCTTGTATGAATGATGGGAGAGTCGGACTCTTCTTTAGCACATCCCATAGATTCTCAATGGGGGTTAAGGTCTGGACTCTGTGGTGGCTAATCCATGTGTGAATATTATCTGTCTCATGCTCCCTGGACCACTCTTTTACAATATAAGCCCGATGAATCCTGCCATCTTGGAATGTGCCTGTGCCATCAGGGAGGAAATTAATCTATTGATGGAATAAACTTGTCATTCAGGATATTTAGGTAGTTAGCTGACCTCATTCTTTGGACATATTATGATGTTGATCCTAAACGTGACCAACTGCAGCAACCCCAGATCATAGCACTGCCCCCACAGGCTTGTACGGTAGGCACTAGGCATGATGGGTGCAACAGTTCATCCACCTACCTTCCTACCCTGATGCACCTTCACTCTGGAACCCATCAACAGACCACATGGGCTTCTTCCATTGCTCTAGAGTTCAGTCTTTATGCTCTCTAGCAAACTGAAGCATTTTTTCTGATTAGCCTCACTGATAAGTAGTTTTCTTAAGGCTAAACAGCTGTTAAGTCCCAATTCCCTTCACATTGTGCGTGTGGAAATGCTCTTACATTCACTATTAAACATAACCGTGAGTTATACTGTTGTTTTTTTTACGATTTAATTTCACGAAACATTTAGCTGATTGCCGATCACAATCACTTAAGATTTTTTTTCCTCGAAGAGGATGGTTTCCCACTATCCTTCTAGTTTTTAATAATGCATTGGACAGTTCTTAACCTAATTGTAGTAGTTTCAACAATCTTTTTAGATGTTTTCTTTGCATGATGCACGCCATTCTGACCTTTCTGAAATGAATAAACATTTTTTCCATGACCACAGGATGTGTCTTCCGACATGGTTGTTTAAAAAATGACTCACTGCATCAGTTAGGGTTAAATAACTTGGTGCTAGCTAAAACATAATCATCAATGCAGTAATTATGCAATGGGAGGCTCTTACCTATTTGCTTAATTGATTCCAGGTGGTAATTTCTTTTTTTTGTATAGGCAGTGTATTTACATAATATTTGCCAAATATATAAAAAAACAAAAAAATCATAACCCTAAATGACCGAGAAACAAGTGATTTTTTTCTTTTTAAGACTGGAATAAAATTGCTGACATTTTATCATTGATTTATTTTAAGGAGACTTGAGCAAGGTCAGAATGCATCAGCCGACATCCATGCTGGAAAAAAGAAGAATGTGTCTTATTTAAGCTACACTGACTGCCTGTTAATTTCCACTTTGACAACAAAGTTCTGCTTGTGACATTCATAGCTCTAAATAGGTGTAGTGATAGTGTAACTTGCTGATCTTTTTAGAAAGTGCAGAAAGATGCAGACCTACTGTTAGACATAACAATCAGAAGATAAATGTTTTTTATAGCCTCTGGAACAGTGTTACAGTGTACATTAGGAGTGCTATCTTAATTAATAACTGCTTGCTTTTTAAATCAAATATAAAATAATTTTTGGTTAAATTTGGCATATATAAATTGTAAATAATTGTAATTAAATAAATTGTCATTACACAAGTTACATTACGTAAATTGTCTAATTTAGTTTTCATGCTAATTAGCCACTGAAATGTTTGTTGGGACAGAGTAATGACTAAGTGGTCAAAGAAATATAAAAAAAATTGCAAAGTTGACAGGTTTGCATTTTTAGTATGCACATTCATAAGCTTTAGATATATGCCTGAAAAAGCCTTAGAGACAGGCTGTATGGTTTTGTTAGTGTTTTAGTCTCCTGCATTCTCTCTTGCACAATGAGGCCTGAATCACACTGGGCCAATTTAACTCTCATTACAAAGTTTAGTGCTCACAGAGCCCAAGGCAAGAAAAAGAAAACAAATGAATATGTCTTTATTCAAGCCCTGTTCTTTTGTAGCTCTGCTCAGTTGCATTACTAAGATGACTTTAAATGCAAATGGAGTTGGACTGGGTAACGTGTCTTGTTAAGTCTTTATAGTGAAGCCAAAAGAATATTCAGTTCATTTGTGTTCATTTGTAATTCAGATTTTCGGACGTGGTGACCAACATGAATAATGAACATCTACAATTTTGAAGGGTAACACTGGTAACTACATTCCATGTCTTTCAGCAAACCTTGTTCTGAATTGAATTATTTAAACACAAATTTGCTTTTTTTGCTCCTCGGAGTTTTTTTCAACGAGGAGGGAAGTTCTCTCCTTTCTGAAATGCTGCACTGTGTCGTTCTATAACTCAAGTAAAACTCAGCAGTGGAGGATTTCCTCAGCATCTCTCTCATATCTCTCACTACACCCTCTTGCTTTCCCGCGTTCTTCCCTTTGAAGTGTCTTTCCGAATGAACACTTGGACTTCGTACTGTATGACAGGAAATACAAGGTTTAATTTTGCTGCTGAGCCAGTGGTGGTGAGTGTTTATACTTAAAAGTTTTTGTCCTTTCTTTCCCCTTTTACCAAAGTAAGAAAATAGAAAGTATGTGTATGTCACCATCTGTACAAATCCAAAACGAAGGCAAACTGCAAATGAATTTTGTAAAAAGTGATGTACCAACAGACACTTTTCTGCACTTTAAAGAGATTTCTCAACAGTGAGCATGCAAATATAAAAAGCAATTAACATTTAACACGCAAATATACGAAGAAATAAATGGTTGTTTTCTGTTTCTAATTATGTTTGAACAACTCAATTTCCACTAACTTTTCCTTCTCACCAAAGCTGTGATTACTTCTATTAGTGGTATGGCAAGCTTTTCTGATTGATTACCACCCTGTTTGCTGATAGCGCTTAAGCATGCAAAACAATTACCTCGCATTGCTAGAGGTCCTTCTGCAGGGAGTGAGGGGTGGAGTCAGCCCCTGAACACAGCTACTCCACTCTGCGCTGTTTATTAATGCGCAGCGATTCTATAGGAAGGTACAGGCTTAGAGTAAGGGAGTGTGGGAGGGCTAAGTGCAGTGTAATCATTTAAGCTGTAGGCAACCAAAATCCATTTTCCCAACTGCGACCTGTACGGTTTTCAATTATTCGTGCTGTTTAAACAATTACACATGAACACATTCATGTTACGCATTCTGCATTATTCATCAAATCCAGTGGGGAAAAAAGATTGGATTCACAAGCACAACACTAAATTTCACACCCTCAAATGTGGGAAGTAGGCTAAAAAGTCAGAAATATAAGTAGGCGTAACGGTCAGCCCTGATGTACATTGGAATATTTTAGTGTTTGTACAGTATAATAACTATATTTTAAGAAGTAATTAGGGGTTTCCATTAATGGTCAAGAAGCACATTTTTAATCATATTTCTCATAATTACTCGAAAGGTTTTATGCAAGTAACAAAACAGGTTTACATAAACATACAGGCCGGACTAAAGATGCAGTTTACACAAGAGGTGCTACAGAAAAAAACAGAAAAAATATTTTTAGTAATAGTTGATCTATAACCATCCAAGGTCGGGAGCCAAGATATTAAAACTAGGTCAAGCTGTACACTTATAAGCGGTCCCTAAATGGTCCCTATCATACCTGCCGAAGAATGCATAGGGATTTCCTTCAGGTGTTTGCAAAGTCACACTTTTGATGGAATGTGCACCATAATACAAATTGTCTGCTATTTTTCAGTTTTAATTAACAACAATTGTATTTTATTATATTATATTATATTATATTATATTATAATTTACTTCATAAAAAATCTAGAAAAACTTACAAGAATGAATGATGCTTAATAAAATGTGTATGAATTATATTTTGCACAACTACAAACATTGTACATATATAAAAATGTTATATTTCGTAGCATTACAGCAAGCATTTCTCTTGTATAAATAAATAAATAAATAAATAAATAAATAAAAGCGGCAACTACAACAGCTGCCAGTTTTTTATTTAGAATTTTTTTTATGCCTGCCTTACAAAGACTGAATATGCCATGTAGTGCAGTACATGTCACTTGAGAATCAACCACGGAAAAAAATTGATCTGAAGGCAAAATACAAACATATTTGCCTTTCCAACTTTACTCCTGTAGCCTCAATAAAATTCTTTTTACAGCTACTCAACACTCATGCATATTATGATTGTTACAGCCTGAACCGTTATCTAGGCCAGAATTTCTCTCGCACCTTATGACCAATTAAGTCTCAACTAACGGCATTGCTGTGGATTTAGTGTTATTTATAACAAAAATAGTGTTAATGTTATTGTTATTTATTACAAAAATAAAATGTTCTCGGGAATACTTTGCTCTTGGTCGTACATCAGTTTCCACCTTCCTGACCTAAAGAAATATATATGTAATTTTCTTTTTTAAACAAGCTGCAGGTAAAGTCAACCCACGAATCTTCCTCTGTGGTCTAACCCTAATGACATCACCTGCGCATACACGCCTTCAGCATTAAAGGGTTCACTCTGGGGCTCTGTGTGTGTGTGCACAATAAAGTTATATCTTATATAACTTTAAGCAGTTTTCTTATCACAGCACATCATAAAATGCTTACCATTGAAATTATATTGGAATAATATAACAGTTTTCATTTATTTGAAAGATCCTGTTCATCACTTTCATATGTTTCATGTTCCTTTCTGCTGAATTTTGATTAGAAATGGCTAACTGACAGACCTTTGTATTCTTCCTGAAACTCAAGAATCCATTGCTATTCTGGATAGTACCCACTCCTGGTAGAACCTGGCTGCTGCCCCGCAATGTGATTCGAAGTGCAGCCACTGTAATCCATAAATCATAGGAAGACCGTTTCCTTACCCAGAAATCATATGATGCATTTCCATTCGGAGAGAGCTGGAGGATTTTAAAAGCGAGACGACGCATGCTTTCACTGAACACGCTGCTCTGGCTGCATACATTCTAATTCTGGAGCTGTCAACATTTGTTTCTCCAAACAAACACATTTACAACTCCATTAAAACAACAGAAAAAAAGACTGTTTGTCTCTGCAACACTCTTTATGTTGTCTTTTTCAAACTGGGGCTCAAATTGTCTGACACAGAAAAACTCACTAGTTTACTGCATTGGGTCTGTTTTGACACAGCGCTCCAAATGAGCCTATTTTACAAACCTGTAAGAAATGAAATGATCAGATGATTGTTAATGAAGGAAAATACACTTAAGTGTTATATTTGAAGAATAATCAGATTCCGAGGCTCGTAATAAGATTTTAGTGCATTTCCTGATATTTTTGCCTTTGAGACGCAGCACAATTTACTTAAATATACATTTTTTTTTTATTACTAAAAATAAAGATTTTGGTTATTGAGTAGTAAATATATACTACAGCAAGTTATAAATAAGCATAAATAAATAGTCTTTTCTGTTTACTAATTACCTGTTTATTAAATCCTGTCATTAACAACCTCCAGCTCCATTAAATTTTACTGTGTTCCATGATGAAACATGTGTACAATTACCTTGTAGATGTTATACAACGAAGACTAATTCAGTCCGAAGCTGCTGTGATTCAATCAGCAATTACTCGGGAGGTTAAATCAGGTGACATTAGATCGGACCTGTATTCATAGATGCTGGGAAAGAGGGGGAAGGACAGGTTGAAAGAGCAAGAAAAATAGATAGAAAGAGAAAGTGGCGTGCAGCAGATGGAAAAAGCCGAGGGTCAGGACTGTACATTGCTGCTGTTGTTCCTGCAGGGAGATGCCACTGTCATAAAGGATGGATGGATGAGGAAGAGATGGATGTCAGCATCTCTGATAAAATAATATACCTTTAGGACCTGGGTTATGTAAGACTATTAAGCTGTCATTGTGTGCAAGAGTGCATATGGGCAGATAACCTTTGTTTTGCCAGAGATTCCCCCCCCCTTCCATTTGGAGTGTTTCCTTTGAATGTGGTCATGCAACCAGTGAGGCTTTATGAAGAAAGCAGTGACAGAGAGACTCTTCTGCTGCTTTCACTCCTGCGATATATTTAATACGCACAAGAGCAAGTGAGATGTAGCGCCTCAGCCGGGGCCCTGATTCTGTCAGTGATGTTTTGTAGCAAACACAATGGCCAGTGTGAACACGCCTCGGTGTGTGTTTAGTGCTCGGTTAATGCTTAAAGATGAATTCAAATAACAGGGCTGTGTTTTACTTGCAAGTTGCACAGTAATAACAAGCTGAAAAGTGTTTGTGGGGCCCCAATATAAAATGAGAAAGGAGCAGCCAGTATGGCTTTATGTACATAAGAATGAATTATATGTAAATGAAATTATATGTAAATTACTGAAATGTCCATGAAGAAAAACTACAAATAAAAAAAAACACAAATTGCCATTTAAAAGCATTTAAACATATTTCACAGTTCGACCCTCATTGGGAAGCCTTTAAATGTCATGTTAGAAACCCTGGGTCATTTGGAAATGTTTTTATGTATAACCTTTTAGAAGCAATAAACCATTCAAAGAAACCCAGAAGAACCATGTAGTTTCTTAAACTACACTTCCATTTTTTCGGGCAGAATTTAGCTCTGCCAATTCAGTCAAAAAGCAACTCTAGAGACATGCAAACGTTTATGATAGCAAGAAAGTTGGATTGATAGAACAAGAAATTGCAATTAACTGTACCTCAATTGCAATTCACATTACAGACAGCAGAGGGCCCAAAAAGTTACAAATTGCTCCTTTAACTGGAAATGTCTAGCTCAGTACAATGACTATATACGGTCTTCGACCACACATCCAGAAGCTTTTCAAAAGCTCTGAGCACAAAAAACTGACAACATGATCTAAAGTGTAAACATCTTAGCTGAGCCGATCAAAGGAGTACAACTAAAAAAGAGCGATGACCCATTAATAATGGTGAAAGGCATAGAGACATATCGATTAAGGTGCTCTTCCGCAATGCTACAGAGCCCTCTACTGATTCACACAGCCACTAATGATCTTGTCGGTAAAGTCTTTAATGTGATCACCATCCTGGTAGGCTTGGTCTCTTATCAGCTACATGCTAAGCAGGAAAATTCTTCTGCAGTATAAGTGAGCCATGAAATGTTCTTAAACCATTTAATATCCGACCACAAAGAAATAAACTCTATTTATTTGACTAAAATGATACTTTAAAAGCTTTTACAGAATACCATCAAGAGAGGGGAATAAATATGTCGGATAAATAACAGCAAAATAAAAAAGATATATTTATTTGTGCTGAGTTGCTCAGAACTGTCCACAAAGAATAAATACCATTTATAGTTGGCTGCTAATTATGCAACAAAATAAATTCTGCTCCCCTGACGGTATTTCTGTGGAAGCTTTTACTTCCTGTTGAGTTGCCTTGTGGGATGCTCTGTCTATATACATTAGTGTAAAATAGGTCTCGGCTAGTTTACATATTTGGCGAGTTCAAATTTTGGACAGACAACCATTCTTTCCTTTTAATGGATTAAATAAAGAAATAAAGGTTTATAATTTTTTCTGATTCACCCACATTTGCCAGTCCATCTGAGACTTGGAGTAGGAGAACAGCCGGTTAAACATCTATGGACAAGAGCTGTTCTCTCCCACCTACTTACTGTATCTCTCTCTTTTGGCCTCGTGTCGCTCCTTGCTCTTCTTCTAATTCTGGCACATGCATAATTATCTATTCTGATCCCCACAGTTAGAAAAGTCAGTGCTGCGTGCCCGCCAAGCTGCCTCAGCACACGCACCACCGTCTGAATTCAAAACACGCAAACATCCCTGCACCTATTACTATGACTGTCCGTCAAAACATCTGTAGCAGATGGACTGCATTTGTAACAAATAATGTGAATTTAAATTAAGGTTGAAAATCCTTATCTGAGGTGGAAATTAGTCAATTAAACAAAATGAAATTCTTCTATCTCGAGATGCTACTAGGAATATAAGTGAAACATGATATACCAAGAATTACAGTCATTTCAGGAGGGAAAATTAAATCAATATTTTCTGTTTTAGTAACACTCATGCTGTTCACCTCCTGCTGATGATTTCTATCTACAAAGTATTTTGTTTTATTATTAATGCCATATTCATCTATGTTATATCCTACACAGTTTCTTTGCCCTGAATCTATTAGTGCTGAACCCCAGAGCCTCATGTGGTATTATAATGAAATCTGCACTTTTGTAAGCTATCTAGCACTAGTTGTTGTATCCTGCTCAAATTTTAAATCCAAACATCTGGATTTCAAAAATTGCACAGAAATGCATGAGGAAACTCTTTTGACCCAAGGAAACGTTTTATGGCCGTTATTAGTGATTTCTTTCTTTGGTCACGCCGGGAATTTTCGATGAAACGGTCACTACTCAAACACCAATAATTCATGACCTGCCAACCCTGAAACCCTGAGCAATCAAAAATCCTTTCAAAGCGCACAATACTATTACTTACTTACACACACAGACACACAATGAAACACACACACACACACACACACACACACAGACACACACAATCAGTCTTTTCAATGTGCTGATGTTCTAAGGCGTGAAGGTGACAGGACACAATGGTCATAATAGTACATAAATGTAGCACTTAACTGCCTGAGCCATTGGACAGCACAGCAGATACGAGCGATTTGTGCCACTGGTATCAATTGATTTCCTTTTTTTTCTGTGCTTTTTTTTTTATGCTCAGGGCTTTACATGCACATCTATACATTGAACAATATTGATTATTTAGAGTGTATCACATAGATAGTGTTGGATAATGTTTAAACCCACTGCACAATTAGGTCTTAAAAACAAACCCAGATATTAAAATAGAATGTTATATTATTAAGTGATATTTTTTGTGTATTTTTGCATCATTATGATAATCGAAGTAAAACTTAACTGTGGGTTTTTTAACCTCAAAGATCCTCTGTCTCTGGAGAAAGTTCAGAGCTTCTGCTTGGTTATTGATGCAAGGATTTTTGGAAAATAGGACAAAAATAGGCAATGCCAACCAATGTGTTCCCTCCTGCAGTGCGTATTCTTTTATACATGATGTTTTTTACATAATTTAAACATTCACTGTGTGTTTTTTGTTTTTACATACAATAGATTTACTCATTGGTTCAAACCATTTTATGTTTTATCGAGTTAAGTTGCTTAGAAATCCCACTCACAATTCCTTCTTCAGAAAACCATGTTATCCTGTTTGAGGTGGATTTCAGCACCACTGGCTATGAGTCACTTCACCAGGAAGCATGTTATTTGAAGTGGAAGGAAACCGGAGAACCCAGAGAAAACCTATTCGCACACAGAAAAATGTGCACAAACAGGACTCAGGTCTGTATGACAATAAATTGGAGCGATAGAGTTCCAACAGGAAAAAAAAGATTCGATGGATTTGCTGATCAGATTGATCTGAAAGCTGTATGTATGTTCTGTAGTAAAATATGGACTCCCAGCCAGCTACACCACACAAAAACTGCAAAAAAATAAAAGTTTATAAAAAATTATTGCATACAGTATAAAACCTGAAATACAAATTAAGGACAGTGAACTGGAAGGCTCTGTGTGCTTGTTAGCCAAAATGTAAACACTTGAGAATGTATATTTCTAGTAAAAGCTGGGTGGGACTGAGACGTTAAAATTAGACATATAATCATTTAGCATAAAGCTGAAATAACCTAAAACCGAAAGAAAACCATTCGAGGGATTTGCTGTAGATAATCACCAGTTAGAAAGTCGCTAATTACTCATCATTTCGATGGATATTGTGTCCTGGGCGTATCATTACCATACAGAAAACGCAATTTACTAGCTTTTGAGAGCTTCAGAGAACTGTTTTGGTATTTATGCCTGTTTTGTTTTGACGGTCAAATTACAAATTTAATACCGAAGGGAAAAAAGTATGAAAAGGAATACAAGATGTTTTTCTTTCACAGCTAGCCTGCTGCCTAGTACTGCTTTTCTTTAAAAGGTCACACAATGTTTTCATGTTTTAGTGGGAGAGAAGAAATATTAAACCAACCCACAGACACCTTCCAAACTCCTGATGGTGATCCAGCACCTATGAAACACACACACACACACACATACACACACACACACCATTCTCCCCATTCTTAAACTAGTTAAAAGAGGTTTTACAGCTCAGAGTGTCACTGACACCTTAATCGTCTCCATTACTCCTCCATTTGAGTGGGAAAGGAACACTCCATATGGACACATAAACACTATCTCATGTGACTCATTTCTCAAGCTCCAAAACACTAATGTGATCTTACACAATGGTGAAAAGCTCATAAAAGCTCAATATGGCCAAATGTCTCACAGCATTGTTATTCAGATTTACAGTCTGCTAAAATCTCCCAAGCTAAAGCGCTGACAATAATTGCGCCTCGCTTATCCATGCCATAGATACTCTGAGGACTATTCTTATCCCATGAAGGGCCCCTCGTTCAGCTTAATCTAAGATAAGACTCTTCAGGACCCTTCCTTGGAACTATCTTTACTCTAGTGAATAATCACCATCAAATCATTGGCATAACCAATGCACAGGAATTAACAGCAACATTTGATTGGAACTGAGAAATGATTAAAATAATAGAAGTGAAAATTCAGTGAAAATATTCTTCAAGAGTCTGAAATATAAAATCAATTCCAATTGAAGTCCCAATCCTAGTAAAGTGGTTTGGGCTGGATCAGTTAACAGGAGTGGACCAGGCTCCATTTGCTATTAGTGCCCTCAATTTAAGGTGTGAGGTTACGAGTAGCAGCACCATGGCTCCATGACAAATGAGGTACCAGAAAGCAGCTACTCGAGTGTTTGGCTAATACGTCACACCGATATCACTGTCCCAATATAAGATTTATTAGTTACAAAAATAAATTTGCATCCTTTTCTCAGTCATTAGACTTGCACT
This sequence comes from Silurus asotus, assembly GCA_024362625.1. Taxonomy (NCBI): domain Eukaryota; kingdom Metazoa; phylum Chordata; class Actinopteri; order Siluriformes; family Siluridae; genus Silurus; species Silurus asotus. The sequence continues at coordinate 18,388,996 of MU564352.1, forward strand.
GAAGTATATTCAAATAAAATAAACCTAGCGGTGAATTAGTCATCTGTGATCATCACAGACTGCTGATAATGAAGTCTAATTAATGCTAAAATCTTGATCACATTACTGTTTTTCTCATTTGCTTTAGAGCATTTCTCGAATCATCTTGAAATCCAATATGTTTTGCTGCTTGTACAAATAGTTTTGAGAATGTACTCACTGGTTTGCAAATATTGTACATTCTTAAAACTATTTGTACAAGCAGCACAACATATTGGATTCCAAAAGCCTGTACTTTTCTCAAAATCCTTAATTCCTCTTTCAAAAGTAAGTATTTGTATCAATGAACAATTCATTTCCATCAAAATAACAAGCTTTTATGTCAATGTTCACAAACAAGATCGTCAAAATGTTCAGTCATGTTGTCAGTACGACGCCGCAAAGTTTCAGCATTTACGGATTACAATGATTGAAAATGCACAAGGCTGAATTTCTCCTGTTTGGTATACAGTATATGAATTTCAGCAGCACAAACCTATTTATTCGATTGCATATTTGGTTTATATTGATTTCATGAGACCAGACAGTATTCACACTTTTACTGTACTGTACTAGTGTCTGTTCTTGGTTGGTTGTTCATCCATTTTCAGAAATTGTAGTCCTGTGTTTTGCTCTGTCTGTAAACGCTCACCAATTTAAGGTTCTGATGCTAAGATATTTGGGGGTTAAGTCTATTTAGGTGAAACCAGTTTAATATATTTTGTTCAACATGACATAAACAACTGATAATGTAGGGAACAGCAGACAATTGCACACAATCGCTTAAATGAATGTACGAAAGCATTCACAATTCTTATGATGAGCACAAATGACTAAATGATGTGGAGGTTGAACAATTAGTTTTGAGAATTTCATTTCTGATCTGAGAAACGCTCCAAAGCAACTGAGAAAAACTGCAAAGCGACTTTCAGGGTGCAAGATGTGCATGTGTGTGTGTGTGTGTGTGTGTGTGTGTGTGTGTGTGTGTGTGTGTGTGTGTGTGTGTGTGTGTGCGTGACTTCCATTGCTTGAATAAAATCTGCAGTGCCCTAGGGAGTTTCAGTAGGCAGTAGGGCACAGCACTGGGATGGAAATAGGCCAGAACCCTACTCACCCAGGATCTGGATGTTGGTCCCAGGTGGCGCCAGATGCTGGTGTATGGTTTCATAGAAGGTGGCATCACAGACCAACATGACGGTCACACTGATCCACACCCACAGCAGCCACGACATTCCCACACGCTTCTGCAGAAACAAACAAAGCATATCCACTCAGCAGCACTCGCCAGCTTTCCTTCAGCACATCTTAGTCAATATCATGATGCAAAACTTTCATGTCACATTTCAATACAGTGCATTTTACAGTGCATAACTCTGACCTCTTTCCTTAACCCACACCCACTCACACACACCTACACAACAACACCATTAAAAGAGGAATGGAGCAAGTATTACAGTCTTTTTACTTTTGTCATAATACAAGGTAATGGTATATACAAGGTCAGAATATAACAGTGTTTAAAACTGATTTCTAAATCTGTTTTAAAACAGACAGACAGACCGACCGACCGACCGACCGACCGACAGACAGACAGACAGACAGACAGACAGACAGACAGACAAACAGACAGATAGACAAACAGACAGACAGACGAACAGACAGACAGACAGATAGATAGATAGATAGATAGATAGATAGATAGATAGATAGATAGATAGATAGATAGATAGATAGATAGATTCCTTCATCAGCTGAGCAAGCAATGGCTGAGGCTGTAGAAGTTGAAGCCAAAATTTAAAAGCATTTTGCTTCCATCAGCTGATAGACTCCATCAGCTAAGTAAGTAATGATGAAGCTTCGGAGCTAATGAAGTAGTTTTTCTCTGAAGCATCCTGTTTGTTTAAAAATGTTCATAGATAGATAGATAGATAGATAGATAGATAGATAGATAGATAGATAGATAGATAGATAGATAGATAGATAGAAGGTAGATTGATTGATTGATTGATTGATTGATTGATTGATTGATTGATTGATTGATTGATTCCTCCTAGGACTTACTCCCATCTCACTTCTTTTCAGCCTTATCACCTTTAACCAACAATTACATAAGAAAGTGACAAGCAAGTTGTGTGTTTGCTTTTTATCTCCTGCCAAACAGCTGTCCAGAGTACTCAGAGTCTCAGGACCTCATTGTGCATGCTGTAACGGCATTTCAAACTTGGAATAGGAACCGCAGTCTACTGATCAGTGAAGAACGTGTTAAGCCATAATAATGTCCCATAAAATAACAGTCTTTTCCTGTTCTCTTCTATCAATTCCTTATGATAACGGACCCAAGAGGAAGAAAGAAACCTACAGGAATGCGCAAGGAACTCAGCACTTACCTGTTCCCAACTAGACACCGGCAAACGATGGACTCAACACGTTGCGCTTAATCCATCCATGATGAAGTTGTGAAATATTCCACTGCTGTCTGTGCGCTCTTCAGCTGAACTCTCTGCTGTTCCTCCTCCTGCCTCCTCAGGTAGCGTTAGTGTGAGCGAGCGCCGAAGTGCGATCAGATCAGATCAGACTGGAACACGTTAAACACAGAGACCGGAGCCGAGTGACAAAAGCGCCTTGTAGCATTTAAAACACCGCAGTGCCTCTCAGTTCCCCCCAAGCCGACACGCCACTAACCCGAGGTGCGAGGATGAGTTTCCACTGCTCCCATTAGGCGTGAGACTCTCTCTCTCTCTCTCTCTCTCTCTCTCTCTCTCTCTCTCTCTCTC
>MU564352.1:18407402-18446601 GCA_024362625.1 Silurus asotus
TCTCTCTCTCTCTCTCTCTCTCTCTCTCTCTCTCCCCCCAATGATATAGGAACAAATGTGTTTACTCTCTTCATAATGAATCACTGCCTGAAGAACACTTCAAATGTTTAACAACGATTCTGTTCACACAATTTTCTATAATTAGGATGTGCTGCACAAAAGAAACTGTTTAACATCCATAATCATGCAAAAAGGCACATGTGAATTTGCAGCTACAATCTGACTAGAAAAACACTATTGTTTCTGTTACATGTGTGATTTTGTGAAAAACTGTAGGTTCTGTAAAAAGAAAAAAAAAAACAGTAAGCCATGAAAAAAAGCGATATAATGTTATTGCCATTAGATTATGAAAAAATCAATAAGAATAAACATTTTTTTGATTGATTTTCAATTATGATCTGCACAACAACTTATGCACGTTATGTTGTTTTACAGTTTTCCATTGCGATACCAGACTAACCATTTGTGAAGATAGCATCCTAATCACTCCCACCCTCCCTCTCTCCATTTGAATCCCTCTCTTGTGATCTGCAGGCTATTTCAAGGGCACTGGTGTGAAACATTTTGTGTTGCTTAGTCTTTTGGATGCTCCAGCTGCTGTGACTGTACAAGTCCATGAATAGATTTAAGAAAAGAACAGTCAAACCTTTCATCAAAAAAAAAAAAACCCAAAAACATCAGAAAGGTCAGAAAACAAACAAATGTCTCATAGACATCATAAAGATCAGGAGAGGTGATGTCTGACCTATTCCAGTGCACCACCTTTGATCCCTGTGCAAAACAAGAATCTGATGTGACATATGGATGAAGACTGGGGGAAGTAAAGATTCTGGGAATACACTCTGGAAGGGACGCCAGTCTATCAAAATGTTTTATGCACCCATAAACACACACACACCTCACACACACATACACACACACACACACACACACACACACACACACACACACACACACACACACACATGCAATGTATATTTATTATTCCATCCACCAGCATGTATTTGGGAACTGGGAGGAAAGTGGAAAACACATAAGAATTGAGACACATAAAAAGATGTGTATCATTGTCGATGTAAGCTTCCAGGTAATAACTAGTTGATTCCAGGTGATAACCTCTGGATGGAACTTTAATTAACAGAAATTATTTTGTGTTAACCAGAAAAGGATGGGTTCTATTTTGAACCTTGTTTCTCTTAAGGTTCCTCTCTTTGTCATGCCATCTCAGTAAATTTGTCCGTGCCACCCTTGCCACTGGCTTGCTCATTAGGAATAAAACTTATACAAAGTTCTGACATTAAAATGTATATTTATAATTATTAAATTTTACAAAGGTGCTTTGGGACAGTGTCCACTGTTAAAAGCACCATATAAATAAAATTTTACTGAAGTGAAGTGAACTGAATAAAATTGAACTGAACTGAATTGAACTGAACTGAACTGAACTGAACTGAACTGAACTGACCTTAAGTGACCTGAACTAAATTTGAATTGAATTAAAAAAGACAATGAAACTGAATATTGTCAGCTATATCTTTATGAAGCCTATCTCTAGGCATTCTTTTTTTATTTCTTTTTTTTGAAGCAACATTTTACTATTTTCTTTTACTTGGTGTTACTAAAACCAAGTTAAAACAAGGGAAAATGTAAAGCTTTAAAATGAAAAATTTAATTGTCTATGAATACGTTTAATACACTTTTGGAGTTTATTTTATTCTCATCATTTAAAATACACTGTGAAGGTTTCTATATTCATGCTATTTTGTGATCAAGTATTTTTTGATCAGGCTTTTAGCAGTAACTTGACATTTTCTAAGACACATGTAAAAATGCAAAAGCTGTCCAGTTTTAATAAATTAGCAACCTAAAACAAACAACAGGACATGCTGATCCAAATCTTGTACTTTGTGGTACCATTGCTACAAAGACTATAATGTTATATTATGAATACTGAAAGCAAAGTGTATTTTACAGCAAATATTATTCATACCCACAACATTTACATATGAAAACTGCCAAATTCCCGATTCACAAACCTACACAGTAAGACACTGTATATTACAGTCAGTGTGAAATTGTGTGTCATACTGAGTTGGTGATACTGAGTGGATGTGTGTGTGAGTTTATGTGAGCGTGTGTCATAGGTGTTAATCCAAAACTGGGAATCATGCCGCATGTGTATAGCTGCCTGTTTAAAACTCACTAGTGTCCTGTATGGGTTTCAGTCTGCCTGGGTAGTTTGCATAATTGACCCCCTGTTTGAATATATTTCAATATATTAAATCTTATTGGTCATATACTCCTGCAAAAGTGTTTTATATGCGGCAGCAGGTTTTTTATGTCCAGTCTCCAAGGTGATTATTGATGTCATCTCATATCATGAATTTTCTCTCATTACAAATGAGAGCCATGAGGAAGTAGTGGACAGCTGTGGAATGAAAATTTGAAATGGAGTCAGAAAAAAATACAGAAACATTCAAATCCTATTGTATTTTACCCTGTCACACTTTTGTTTAAACAAATAAATAAATAAATAAAAACATCACATTTTTATTCCACACCTGTATGAAAAATCCACACTGAACAATGTGTATATGAACCTATAAAATAAATAAGGTATCTTCTATGGCATCCACGATCTATTTTATAATGAAATTCTGAGTTGACTTTTTTTAGACTTCTTTTCACAACATGCTGCCCTATTTTCACTTTAGTACACAGTTACCTACATACAATAGAATTCAACTACTTGCAGATAAGTGGTTCCAATGGGATTAAGTCCTTGTCCTTCATCACTACATAGAGGCACCAATAGTGCAACGCTTTAGTCTGTCCAGATCTCACATCTCATTTGCACACTGTGGAACATGTCAAGTAACAAAGTTTCAATGTTTAGACTATTATCATGTAAACTATCAAGTAGGCAAGCTGACTATCATATAGTGAAGTCCAGCATTTGTTGTTCCCACTAATTCGACATGGCTTTTCACAATAAGACGTTAAATGTCACAGGAATACTGAGAGATTTTTAGGAACAAAACCTAATCATTATCACTAACAGTTTTGAGTGGAAAAAAGATTTTTGTCACATCATCAAGAGACAAACTCTTAGTGATGAAAATGCAGCACAAACCAAAAAATTAGCTTTAAAATCCCTAAACAGATATCAGCTATTACAATACAACTATATTTATGTTTTCCTTCAGGAAAGGCAAGATTGCATTTAGAGTAAATTTTTACTCTATATTATACACAGTCCCCACTGAAAAGTAATGGAACAACAATAAAGGTTCTTCTGTTTTTAATAGATACTGAAGGCAGTTAAGATCAAACAACTGAGAAAATATAAGAGATTTTAGCTTTTATTCTCTGATATTTACATATTTACATGTGTTAAACAGCTCAGAACATGGTACTCTTAATGGGCGGCCACCCAATTATTTTGGTGAGCAAATTGGAACAGACAGATTTATAGTAAATGGGCATAAACAATAATCAATATTTGGTTGTATATCTTTTGCATGCAATAGCTGCATCAAGATGGTAAAATCACTCATATATGTATAACTGTTGTATTCTTCTGTTTTGATGCTTTTCCAGGCTTAAAACACAGATTTTTTTTTCTTTTAGATTCATTTATTTGTTTGTTTGTTTGTTTGTTTGTTTAGCTTTTATTCTCTTGTTCAGGAAGTGAAATGCTGCTTAATTGGATTAAGGTGAATGGTTTTTTTTAATCATTATTATTTGTTGTGTTAACAGTGTGATTTGGCTCCCTGTCATGCTTCAAGGTGAAATTCTTCCCAATGATTTTGAATGAATATGTCTGTAAATTGACAGACAGAATGTGTCTGTAAAATTCATTCTGCTGCGACCATCATGATTTACATCATCAATAAAAATTAGTGAACTCATTCCTGAAGCAGCCATGCGAACCCGAGCCATGACATTTTCTCTGCCATGCATGACTAATAAGCTTGTAGGCTTGGTTTGAATTATTAGCCAATCCTTTCTTTTACCATATTATGGAGTTTTCATTACTCTTTTGGTACCTATCTTTAAGAAATTCATCATTTCTTTGTGAATCTAGTCATCCAGGTCTTGCTTTAGATAAATGGTTTATACCTTCTGGTATGATGTCTTCAAACCGTGGATTGTGTTATCTTCACTCCTAACGTGAATGATTGCAAGTTGTTTTGAGTTTTTCACAGTTTACACAATGATTTTATGACTATCTGTTGTAGTTTTTTTTTTTTTTACAATGTGCTTGATGTCTGGCTGATTGTACACCAGTAGTTTATTTCTTGTTCAAAACATCCCAAACTGTTGTATCGGCCTTGTCTAATGTCCTAATTTTGTTAGCTTTACTTTTTTTTTACTTTTCTTGCATGAACATCTGTTTCTGGTCTTTATTGTAGTTTATTCATTTGTAAGAAAAAATGCAGTCTTTGCAGGGGAAATGGGGTCAAACCAATAGTAGATACACTGAGCTATAAACTGGCATTCTAATAAGAGAAACCTGAGCAAAAGGAAAACATCTCACAGACACACACTCCAATATTTGTGATAACTTGATAAATGTGTGTTCAAACAAAATGTGCCATGTTCCAAGTTGACACATCTTTATGTATATAATTGAAAGCTGAAATTCTATAATCTATAGACATCTTTTGATATCATTCGCAAATGACTTATATGACAAAAACAAAAGATTTGGCCTTGCTATTCTAATACTTTTAAAGGGTACTATATAATCTCAGCACACGTGAGACTGAACTAGAGAAAGCACAGACCATACTACATGTGACAAAAGTGAGCATTAGATTCCAACACAGCAGGGAGCACTGTCTCAGACTGACCCTGAAACATTTAATAGGCCTTCATACAGTTTAAATTGAAACTCTTTTGAAAAGAAGGTTCACTTCGTTTCTTCTTCTTTACAAGTTCGTCAACTGATAAAACCAAACTGACTGAGTCTCATCTATGTACTGCAGTCACTACATACAGAGTAAATACATATATATATATATATATATACGTATATATACGTATATGCATATAAATATTCACACATGCACAAAAAGAACAGTTTTGAATGGCTTTTGTGATGTTTTATTTATAGTGCACAGGAGTAATTGGGGAAAGGGAGAGGTGAAGATGTGGAAGAGGGTATTTTACAGTCCGCTGGTTGTCACTGGCTGGAGCTTGGAGGCGGGTTAGAGTAGCGCCGCTCTTGGTCCAAGCTTATCGGTGCCGTGACCGTCTGAGGGAAGCTGAGATCCTGTTCCGCCTGTACAGGTGGGTGCTTAGAAACCTCAAAACGTAGGGAGCTCTAGCAGGTCATGGAAGCAGGGTACGTGCCAGCGTGGGTGCTGCTGTAGCTCTCTTCACTGTAGCTGCTGTTGCTGCTTCCTACAAGGAAAAATAGACAGTTGGGAGCACGACATTCTCCAACCCGCTATCCTTCGTGGCTCCTTTTTTACTCTTCACTCGACTCAGGGAAGGTGAAGAGTTGCCGCTCTTCTCAATCGACTCCAGCAGCAGCTCGTTGGGACACTCCGCCCTCCTGCCATGTGCCCCGCTGCTCTTCACAATATGGGTGCTGAATGGGCGCTGTCCATTCAGCACTATCTAGCAGTAACGTTTGAAGCACTTGCCTGTTGCTGCGTGCGGGACATGAGGCCGTCTTCACAGTACCCCCAAGTCAGCTCCAAACCTACTGCTAGTGGAGATCTGCATTGCTGTTCATTTACATTTGCGGCATTTAGCAGACGCCCTTATCCAAAGCGACATACAAACATGCTTTAAATCTCTAGTAGTGAATAAATCTACACTGGTACACAAGAATACAAACTCATTATAAATATAATTCGAATTCTACAAACTTGGAAAGTGCTAATTTAGGTATTTCAGGATGAGGTAGGTCTTCAGTCGTCCCTTTAAAGATAATCAGGGACTCTGCTGTACGGACATCTAGGGGAAGTTCATTCCACCACCTCGGTGCCAGAACAGAGAGGAGCCTTGAATTGTACTTACCTCTCAATCTGAGAAAAGGTGGTACCAGTCGAGCAGTGCTGGAGGATCTCAGACAGCGTGGTGCAGTGCGAGATGTGATGAGGTCACTGAGGTAAGATGGTGCTGGTCCATTTTTGGCCTTGTAGGCAAGCATCAGTGTTTTGAATCTGATACGTGCAGCTACTGGAAGCCAGTGAAGGAAGCGCAGCAGTGGGGTGGTGTGGGAAAACTTGGGCTGATTGAACACAAGTCATGCAGCTGCATTTTGGATCATTTGCAGTGGACGAATAGCGTTCAGGGAGAGAGCTGCCAGCAGAGAGTTGCAGTAGTCCAGTCTTGAAATGACAAGAGACTGAACAAGCAACTGGGCAGCCTGTATGGACAGAAATGGTCGAATCCTTCGGATGTTATAGAGAAGAAATCGACAAGAACGAGCAACATTAGCGACATGTGGGAAAAAAGACAGTTCATTGTCCATGAACTGTTCATGAACTGTTCATGACACTAGCCCGGTGCTGCACCTGAAAACAAGAACAACAAAAACCAATGAGTTATTTATTAATTATTTTGCCTTTGCCATCCACCAAAAAGGGGCATGGTCTGTTATCAGGGTAAACTGTCTAACATCTAGGTAGTAATGGAGCTCTTTAACTTCCCATTTGGCGGCCAGGGCTTCTTGCTCCACCACAGAGTACTTTTGTTTCAGCGGTGTCAGTTTCCTTTTCCGTTAAAGAGCTGTGAGAGAACAACTCCCAGTCTCGTCTGTGTGGACAAAAAAATGGCAAGCTGAAATCTGGGTTTTGCAGTACTGGACTGAAACGACTGGACCAGCTCAGGCTGTCCCTTTATCATGAGATCTGAGAGGAGGGATACTATAGAGGAGAGGTTAGGCACAATTCCCGCTAGTAGATTGCCAAGCCTATGACAGCATTTACCTGTCTTTTTGACATGGGGTAGGGGTATCCCTTCACAGCCTCTATTTTCTTTTCCTGTGGTTTCAACAGGCCTCTGCCAATACGGTACCCCAGATACTGTGCTTTGGTCAGCCACAGGTGGCACTTACGTGGGCGCTCCATTGCAGTGGATGTTGTTACAGAGAATGAGACTCCCGTCCGGTTTCGGCACCACCACTGAGGGGCTAGACCACGGGCTTGCTGATTGCTCAATTATTCCGTCATGCAGCATTGTGTCCACCTCCTCCTCAATGGCATGATGATTGGCCTCCGTCAGGTCCTGCCGTTGTGTAGGCGTTAACTTCTTCCCTTTTTGACCAAGGCACACCCTCGTGCATCAGTGGAGGATATGCGGAGAGCTGACACAGCCGGGTTTATCTTGATCCACTTTTTCCACAGAGGTTAATGTGATACACTTGTGTGTTTTTTCTCCTACCCGGCTGTTGCAGGCAGTAGTTCACTGGGCCGACTTTCTCGAGGACTGTGAACAGGCCTTGCCAGGGGGTTGTGCTTGGGACCAAAAGCAGCACTTAATCTCCCAGGTTTATTTCATTTGGTTGAGCTGGCTGGTTATATGTTCTTCATTGCTCGGCCTGCGTCTCTTCCATATGTTCCTTTTACGATCGGTGCTGTATGTGACCCCGATGTTCCTCTTTGTGCAGTTTCTTAGGGGGAACGCTTCTTTAGTCCACCATGACGAGGATGTACTCATGCCCTCTCGTGGACTAAGGAAGTGGACCCACAAGGTCCATGCCAAACCTTTTAAAGAGAACCCCTATGATCGGAGTGGTATGAAGGAGCGTGGGCTAGTTTAGAGGACGTGGTGTGTTGAGACTGGGGGCAGCTCTGGCAGAAGCAACGCACTTCCGCTTTAATGCCTGGCCAAGGTCCCCAAGTTTTATAGCAAAGAAGAACAAGAAGATAATCCACATTACTGTTCTACTTATTTCAGCATACTTTGATGTCTTCATTCCTTCCATACTTCCTTTATTTACTCCCTCAAATTGTGGAATCATCTGGATTTTGTCTTTTTGAGAGAAATTTTGAAGCTGGACAAAAAAAGTTAAAGAATCCATCGCTAGCTAGCGCTAGGGACTGATTCTTTAGCGTTTTCATGCATGCGCAAAACAAATCTTATTTGCGGTACGGAGAAAGTAGTCACAGTGACACTACGCTAACTCTAGTTTCGTTTGTATATCACTGGCATTGTGTATTCAAGTATAATAATAATAAGAAAAACACAATGACACTGTGCTCAAAATGCAAGGTGGAGACTAAACAAAATTGCGATCCACCACTTAATACATTACTGTGGAAACTCAGATTCAAGATTGCATTTGGTACACATTTGTACTGAACCGCAAAATTTCAGTACGGATAAGTGTACCATTACACCCCTAGTATATATATATAAATGTTGGTTATTTGGTGGTCCTATTCCACTGCAGGATGAGGTAATTGGAAGTTTAGGAGCTGTACAGATGAGCTACAGTCAGTAAGTGTCTGACTAAGTGCAGCTATAAAACCAATGAATGTAGGCACAGTCACTGCAGGTCTAACCCATAAATTGGTGTAGCAGTATATATTTAATATCTATACATATAAACCTCAATAACCTTCATTCCCATTAAAACCTCAATTCAGATGCAAGATCTTTTGTCAAACTGCAGAATAGCCCTTTGTGTTTTAACTGTCGCAGACTGCCATATATTACTTTTTTATTACCCACTCTTTCAATGCGTGAGTCATTTAAATGCCTTGATTAGTGAATAGAATGGTCTATTAACATATAAAATCACAGTACACGTAAAATGGATGCGTGTATATGTAGGTGTGACAAGAATGTCTGGTTCATACGAGATTTTTGCCTCAGGCTTGACGAGACACATTTCTCAACTCTCGTAGTATAGAGGCACGCTGCCATGCTTCAGTGGCCCTGATAATTATTTCCTATCTCCTCTGCCTTGCACTTTCTCTTCACTTTTTTGCTTTCATGTGGACGGGAAACTTCTCTTTTAAATCCCAATGGACATGGCACAGAAGCAGGAACAACCATGTAGGATTGGGTCTAAAGTAGATAGCATTCTTTAAATGAGATATAAGTGTATTAAACAGAAACATAGTCTCTTATCACCCTGTTTGAGTTTGTGTGATTGTGCTGCACACTTGATAACAAGCTTCAGTGGCTATCTCAGAAGCTCTATATCTAAGAGGAGGTTTGAAACAAACAAGTTGATCAGAAAGCCAGATTTAGCGTTTCCCTATACAGATTGTTTGAGAGGAACATGTCTTTGTGCTGCACAGGGTTGATTAAAGGTCCGATAGCACAAGGCACAGGAAGCGGAAAGGGCTATGGTCAGCATGAATGATTTTGTAGATCTAAAGAACTGCTTGGCTGCACAATGTTGGGCCTTAATTCGACCAACTCAGTGGAAGGGAGACAAAAGTAAACAAATATGTATAAAGGGGTTCGCAAAATCCAGCTATATTGAAAAAAATATATATATGGTCTGCCAAAAATATACTTTAACATTTTAGATTAGATTAGATTAGATTAGATTAGATTAGATTCAACTTCATTGTCATTGTGCAAGGTTAATGTATTGAGCCAATGAACTGCAGTTACAATTTACAATAAGATGAAATGCTCAAATGACATCATCTAGTATATGTACAAGTATGAATGTTGTATAATACAGTATATACAGAATAAGAATGGGTGGAATATACAGTAGTGCGGTGATAAACAAGTTATGCATGGTGCAAAAAAAAAAGTGAGAGTGCATTTGAGTATTTTGACAGTAAATGCAGTCAATCTGACTTAAGATTTCATCAAATAAGGAATGTCATTATTTGATCCAGTTGTTAGATAGATACTGTTTATGATGCAACATGAACATAGGTTTAGTTTAGTTCAGAATCAGATACCAGCTGTCAAAATATCTTTGATGCTCTTACACTGTTCTACCATCATGAAAACTGAGACGAATGCTTACACCTACAGTACCGATGGTCAGAAATGTAAAATAACCTAAAAAACATAAAATTTGATTAGTGACAAATTTAGGCAACAGAACAGACAGACTGAATTAATCAGCAATCATTACCCCACAGATTTACGAGGGAACGAATGATCAGTGGAGTGAAGAGACGACTATGAGGCTTGGGTTTAAATGCCATAATTAACTTTTACCTCAGGTGACGAGACAGAGATTGATGTAGGTGACACTGATAATCAAAGTAAGAACCCATTATCCATTGTAAAAGTATAATTCTTTCAAATTTGGCAGTAATGTTCATAATTAGGTTATAAATGTAGAGGCTGATGGGATGCCATTCAGTGAAATTGGAATAAAAGCTTTAAATGCAATTTTTCCCTTTCTCATATTTCGAGTTATACCAACTTTATCATGTTAGACCTTTACATATTGATTGAGATGTGAGCAGAAGACAGAATGTGAACAGAAGAGAGAGCACATACCATATGAAGGTAGTTATACACCTATGTGACTATGTAACACTTTATTATATCATAATAAAATTATCGTAATGGAGTCTTTATTATAATCATACATATATATATATATATATATATATATATATTCTTTCAGGAGTGCATGAGAAATATAGAACAGCCCTTGTTTCACACTGAAAACTAAATTAGAGCTTTATGGATGTCAGTAATTAATATAGCATTACAGTATAGTTATACAGTAATGTTACAGTTATGTTACAGTTATTACTTACTTACACTTTCATGTATTTATATTAATGTAAGAGTTAATACAAACCTCAGTAAGTAGCCTATAATGATGGCTGGATATAATATGGTCTGTCTGGAATAAAACAAAGCTCTACTATCTAATAAATGAGGCAAGGTAATTTATTGTCCAGATTTAAGTAATGGGGCTATATTTAAATAGTTGGAATATGCTTGTAAAATAAATGTGCACTGAAGAGGTCAATTGGAATAATTGTACAGTTAAAGGGCTTCCTGGCTACAAAAAGTGTAAGAACCTCTGATGTAAAGAGCAACGGTGATTCAACTCTAGCGGATTATTGAGCACATTATGGATTGAAGTGGGTGAAGTGTCCTGCACATTCCAGCACTGAACAGCGTCTAAAATTGGCCTCTGTTGTACGCAGTTTAAGTATAATGAAGTACATTCGGTCAAGTACTTTTGACTTACAACTGAATACATTAGTTCAATTCTTCTGTCCTGCTTTAGCTTGTGAAACGTGAAGATGTATGCCTAATAAAGCGCTAAAAAATATGAACGTTTGCTTCCAACGCACATGTGAACACATATGTGATATGGCATATAACACAGCTTGAATCTTTTTAACTGCCATTACTGCCTGTGTTAATATGACAAGAGATTTCCCCCCCTGCAGGTTATCCCAGAATAGTTAAAAAGATGTAAATGCTGATGACAGTCAGTAAGCAGTGAGTGTCCACAGTCATCTACCCCACAGACATTCATTTATGTCAACAAGTCCTGTGCTCCATTATGGAGATGCAGAATAGCTCAACTTGATTGGCAGCTGTTAGCATTGAACCCAGAACCTTAAATGAACCAGCGAATATATTTGTGCAGGATTGGCTTATTTGGATAAATACTGTGTGAATTTTTGTTCTCCACCCCTGAATGTGTGGTTGGCATCTCCTTTCATTTACACACACACACACACACACACACACACGATTACTCTCTCTCTATCTCTCTCTCTCTCTTTCTCTCTCTGTCTCTCTCGCTTTCTTACACACACACACACACACACACACACACACACACACACACACACACACACACACACACACANTCTTACACACACACACACACACACACACACACACACACACACACACCTCTCTCTCTCTCTCTCTCTCTCTCTCTCTCTCTCTCTCTCTCTCTCTCTCTCTCTTAGTTCAAGCACAGCTTCTATAGCCTGCACTCCACAGATAAAATTCCTCACAATGCCTCTAAAAGGCCCCATAAAGACACAGAACCCAATGTTTCAGACAAATGTATTTGTTTCTATAAAGACTGAGAGGTAGATTAGCTGTGTCAGGCTGGGTTACAGTATTGTTGCTTCTGAAAGATAATGTAAATGTGGATTTGGCCGATAATTCATGCTTTCAAATGCACCCATGGGGAAGGATCTCTGAGGACACTGACGACCATGAAACGCAACGGTAGTTGAGAAAAATAATTTCTAATCCTCTGTTGTTTAGCACTGTCAAGTGTGTTTATGTATTGCTACTGAGGATGACACAGTTTTACCTTCTTTCATCCTGACAGAAGAAAGATAGAGCTATTGTCCCAAATATCCCAACGCTTGCTTAGAAACCCAGCTGTAAACATGTTGATAGAAAATGAATGAGTTTACTTTGGACTAGATACATACTTACAATGCCTAGTTCTCAATATTTAAATCACTGCCTCCATGGTACACAGTAGCTAATAAATATGCTATAATCTATAAGTAAAAAGACTGTGTAAATGTGATCTTTCTTTGCTCGATATCTGTGTCTCCGAGATACTGTATGCTTTTTTGTGTATACTAGTGTGTGTGTTTTTCTGAGCATCTCAGAGATGGATTGTGGCATGTCAGAACAGCTCTCCCTGACCCAGATAGATGACACTTCCCAGCCTTCCAGCCTTCTCCTTTCTTTCTCCCATGGGTCCATTCTCTCATTCCTCTTTTCTTTTGACTTCTCTATGGAGCAGACAGCAGCCAATACTGAGGGGGGGAAAAACTGAAAGCACAAATGTGCCTCAGTGAGCTTGTTCTTCATATTGGATGTGCTTTAGTTAGGAAACACATTATTCCTTAATTCCACAAACAGATGCAGCTCATTATAGCCACTGTAAGTCACACTCTGATGATGTTTGTGAAGGGGTTTATATGGGCTGCTAGCACATATGTCAAATAATTAACAAGGGAAGGAGCGTGTCCTCACATGTTTATTTGCTGATTAATGCATTAGTTTAAGATCAGACTATGTTGACATTTTTACTTGCAAATTGTAGTGTTCAGGGCAGTTACCAACACAATTTTTTAAATATATCTACTGTAAAAATAGTAGATGACTACAAATGTTGATGATCCTCAGTTAAAAATGGTGTCCCAGCACAGTGATCAATTTTTGTACAGTGTGAACAATGTTGGTTAAAACACACCCTGGGCCACTCCTCTTTACTGCTGAGTTGAGTAAATACTTTACTTGATGGGTTTAACCAGTATTTCATGGTGGAGATGCTTTTTATTGTCCAGAATGAATGTGAGTTTATTAAATGTCCTCTCTTCCACCATCATTCAGAAAGCAGGTCAAGACTAAGCCAGCCTTCTTGATAAGTTTGTTGAGGGTTTTTTTTTCTTTGCATCTCTAGCTTTGATGCCACTTTCCCAGCAGGCTGCTGCAAATAAGACCGCACTGGTGACAAGAGACTGGTACAAGCTCTTTAACAACTTGCTTTGAACATTAAAGGACCTGAACTGCATCAGATATATAGTCTGCTGATCCCTTTCCCATCCCTTTGGAATGACTCTTGTTGTTGAGGTGGACACCCATAATGGTAATTGGGCTGGTTGTGTTACTCTGACTACTTGTAGTCCATTACCATTTATTTGCTCTTGGCCACATTGAGGAGCAGATGATTTTCCTTACACCTCTACACAAAAATGTTTGCCAGATCCCTGTTGTCCTTCTAATGCGCCTGACCAAAAAGTGGCAAGTCTGAGGTGTACAGGACAAGAAAGAGGGGATAGGGTTTCCAGCCACATAAACTAGGGTCTCTTTTACAGGTAGTCAATGACCCAAGAAATCATGGACATGTCCGCCTGCAATATTTTCATCTTCTTTCACGGCAGGAGAGGAGGGATTGTGTTAAATGTGCTTGAGAAATCAAAGAAAGTGATTCTCACTGGGCGTTTTG
The DNA here is from genome assembly GCA_024362625.1 of Silurus asotus. Classification (NCBI taxonomy): domain Eukaryota; kingdom Metazoa; phylum Chordata; class Actinopteri; order Siluriformes; family Siluridae; genus Silurus; species Silurus asotus. The sequence goes on from MU564352.1 coordinate 18,421,309, forward strand.
AAGTTCAGACTGGAGTGTGCCTTTTGCAGTATATATAAGTCTGCATTGCCTATGCCTGTCTGAGGCTTAAGATTATGTGAGATCTGATAATTAAAAGCAATAAACTCTCTTAGACCTTCATAACATTTGGGGCTACTGGTCAATAATTATTTAGGGTCAAAGGACGTTGTCTTCCTCAAATTAGGAACCGGGCAGGATGTTTTCCAAAGCTCTGCCAATGTTTCCAGTTGAGGGCTCTGTTGATGTGCAGGAAGCAGAAAAAAATAGCCAAGTTTTAGGAGCTGAGTGACTTTGACAAGGCCCAATTTATGATGGCTGGGTGAACGGTTCAGTGCATCTTCAAAGCAGGTCTTGTGGGGTTGCCCTGCTATGCAATCCAATCTATTGAGGTCCCATCTTAGAATTTAAAGGATCTGTTGCTAACATATTGGTGCCATATAATACAGCACACCTTTAAAGTTCTAGTGGAGTCCATGCCTTGATGGCTCAAAGCTGTTTTACTGCCACAAGGAAGATCAACCCAGTATTAGGCAAGTGGGTTTAACTGTTACAGTTAGAAGATTAGTTTTCTTTTTTTTTTTTTTTTTCTTTTCAGATTTACCTGATCTCTACATTCAAGGGGGTCTTTTAACTTGTGGTTGCAGGTATAGTGAATAATATGTTTTAAACCCGTAAGCTATTACATTTTCAGTGAAACAAAAAAAGAGTATTTTGAAGAATGTTTACATAACTCCTTTATAAAAGAAGTTTATATGACACAAAGCTCTTGTATCACAATCTGAAGTGTAGTTGTTTTTTTAAAGGTGTAACAGAGTGGAAAAGAGTATATCTTTTATTTTATTAAAAGTAACATTATTTGTGTTTGGAGTGACATGCTGTAGCAGTAAATAAATGAATAATACTATTTTTATTTTAATAAACAACTCTACATTTTACTATGTTTTATTTTCAGTCTAAAGATGATAACTCTTCCACATTGTATGAATAATTTTCATAGAAAGGTTGAATGTATATATAAGATTAGCAGGAAAGCCAGGTTAGCACCTTCCTTAAATTCATTCACAATATTCACACATTCATTCTCAATCATTTAAGATGAAATTTGAAAGCAGCTTTGTTAATGTTTGCTTTTCTATAATGTTGTTAATAATGTATTACAGTAAATAAATCATGTAAAGGTTTGCAAACCTGGATATCAATTCAATTAATTTTTATTTGTATAGTGCTTTTAACAATGGACATTGTCTCAAAGCAGCTTTACACAGATAACCGGGTGTTAAAGAATGAATAAGATGTTCAAGAAAGAATGAAGAAGAAGAAGATGAAGAAGGTTCTTATCAATTGACAATGAAGGTTCATAATGCCATATTTTTATGTGTTAATAACTGTGACACGAGGAATATGAATGTCTGTTTAGCCTTTCAAAGAAGCAATAATATGCTACATTTCATTTAAGCAAGATATCAACATATGATCAAAAAAGGCAAGTAATTTTAGGGGAACACTTCACCAAACACGTAAAAACTTCAGTGTATTACTTTTTACGATGAATTTCCCATAAGTGATTAAGCCATGAGAGTCAGTGAGCGATATGATCATTTGTGATCAAATATATGTGTTTCACCAAAATCACTGATGGATTTGATATAAGCATCATACTTCTAAGCTTAGAAAATGCACACATGGAAGTGAGGACCAGATAAAAGCAGTGGCCATTGTAGAAATCGCTTAACATCTGTGTTTTAGAGCAGATTAACTGGCATCCATCAGGCTTTAGTTCATGTAATCATAGTCTGTATGTTCAGTAAAGAGATTATAAGGCAGTAACCAGTGGATTACATCTTGGTTTCTTGGAGGTTCGGTCGTGTCATATTTTTTTCCAATATAAATTGAATCTCACCTCTGATTAAAGGTAAATGGTTATGCATAGATTTTACATCTTGTGTTTTGATATAACACATCAACTAATTTGCTTTTCAGGGAAAATCACTGGCAATGATTTAGCAATTCTTGCATTGTACAAATCTACCCTTTGGATATAAAATCCAATGTTCATTCTGAAACAAATGCAAGCTGTAGTCAAAGATGATTAAAATTGTTTCCGTCATATAATTTACATATAAATCATCATAAAGCTGCTTTGCAGAAATCTGGGTTTGGGCCCCTTGAGCAAGCCAAAGGCGAGGAAAGAAAAATCCTAAAAATATGAGTGTCGAAAGAACTCAGCTTCCTCTGGTAGACACCACATGGTGAAATTACAGTAGGAGGAATACAAATCTGAATTACAGGAGTGAGATTATCTGAGGGATTCCAACACAGTAAAGCTTTCTGAGGCAGTCTGAAAAGAAAGCTCTCCATATAGAAAACTATCAATGAATGTGAACATGGAAAGTGTTAAGGAGCTTTTATGTCTGCACTATTGAAAGCATCCTGATGAGTTTGGAAATAGTAGCAAGCAGGATAAGTGAACTCTCCATCATCACTGAATCGGAAATAGACCTGACCTGAGGTTAGCTATAACAAGTGGTGCTGGACCATGGCCAGGATGATAGTGAAAGAATCTCAACAAGCTGAACAATGGACTCTTCTATCTGTTGTGGTCAGGTAAGTGCTTTCGCTCCCTCAAGGCTAACACAAAGAGAATAGAGAAAAAGCTTCTTTCCACAGGTCATTTAGTCTCTCAATAAGGACAACACATAGACTTGAGCTTGGGTTTGTTTACACAATACCAACTTCATCAACCTGATGTTCATGTTGCTAAGAACAAACAACTGCACATACCTGCACTTTATTCAAAATGCAGTTACATTGTTTTTACCACCATTCTTTATTCATTATATTGCATTTTTATATATTTACATTTTTTTTCTTTTCCACCAGTATAGAAGAAAATGTATATGGTTTATGCAAAGAGCATATAGTTTATGTCAAATTTGTTTTGCTGTCACAGGGAGTCAAAAAAGACCATTTCACTGTTTACGGTTGTGTATGTGACCAATAAAATCTGAATTAGAATATGAAGGTATAGAGTGCAAAATGAATAAATCATAACATAGCAGGAGTTAAAAAGGGAGTCAGTCCATCAGCCAGCAGTTAGGAAAATGGTCTAGGACAGGATCGTCATGCAGTGCTTATGGACCTGGACAAATATTTCTGTAGACTGAAGCAAACACCATGGAAAAAATACAGTAGCAGAAGTGATAACTGTAATAGATGCAGATGTATCAGCTACAAGGTCAGAGACAAATCACACAGAGAAGAATGTTATGAACCACCGTAATACACAATCATTTAGAATTCTTGTGTTTATTAATAGTTATAAACTATTTATTTATGATGAGGGTTTTAAAATCTAACAGGCCTTTTTGCCCCAGAAGCAACCTTATACATTATGAGGACAAATATCTTTTTTACACCTTCTATAAGGTTCATATGTGCTTTTTAAACATCCCATTGCACATTTGCTGTTTTAATAACCTTCACTTTAATGGGATGATGCTCCAATCAATTTTGGAGTTGTTTTAGAGTGTTTGTGAAGGTTTGTGTTCATTTAGGTACTAATGTAGAGTGAGGAGGTCTGAGATGCAGTAAGCGTTCCAATTGGTTGAGATCAAAGCGCCATAGCAGGCGTTTCCAGGATCTTCCACTTCAACCACGTAAACCATATTTTCATGCAGCTCACTTTGTGCACAAGAGCATTGTCATGCTGGAACAGCTTTGGGTCTCCTAAATGAAATGGAGGGAAAATTCCATGCAACCAAATCCATAGACATCTTATGTTGTTGTGTTCCTACAACTTGGTGGGAACAGTTTGGGGAAAGAACCAAATTTTGCTGTAAAGATAAGGTGCTGTAACACTTGTCTATACAGTGTACAGTGGATATAAAAAGTTTATCCACCCTTATGAAATTGCAGGTTTTTTAAATATAAAGACAGAAATAACAATAATATAAAGGTCAGATTTGTTACATTTTCAATGTGGTTTTCCAACAAACAAAAACATATAAAGATTTTTAACATTTTAAAAAGGAAAACAGATTGATTGCATAAGCCTGCACACCCTTTCATAATGGGGCTTTAAACGTTTTCAGAGTTAACCAGTCACATTCAAAATTAGGCCTGTAACTAAATGGCATACAGTTTCCATCAATCAAAGTGATTCTGATGAAAACCGGATAAAATCTGTTGCTGTAGTATTTGCTTGAATGTGTGGGGTTGCATTGTACTAAAAGACCTGCAATTTCAGGAGGGTATGTAGGCTTTTTATATTCAATTCAATTCATTTTTATTTGTATAGCGCTTTTAACAATGAACATTGTCTCAAAGCAGCTTTACACAGATAATGTGGTGATTAGTGAAAGAAGGCGATCCTGGTGATATTATTTACGTGAGACTCAAAGGAAAGACTCGGGTCAATAATAACACCAAGTTCTTTGACAGCCGTACATGCTGAAATATACATGCTGAAATATACATGCAATATATCCCCTGTATATATTGGACATAACAATCCCTGCCTCTGTGGTACCCCAATCAAAGTACACATCTCTAGTCAAGAGAGCAGGCATGGTCTAAGCATGAGGAATCATCTTACATGATAACAGGAGTTTTTGGATGGTGTTGCAATGAGCACCTTGGCTGCTTTACACATCTATGGCGCTTTTTTTGACCCTGGTGTGTAGTTTACGGTCTGTGCTACATTTTATTTTTCTTGAGTCTCTGATTGCCTTCATTTGTCCAAAAACATGCAGGTATGTAAGAGTAAATGAGTGTATGAATATTCTTGTGCATAATGTAATTTCATGGACTGGTTGTTGTGATTGGCTCTGGATCCACCATGACAATGATTAAAACAAATCTGAAGATTAATAAACAAATCAAAGGCACGAAAAAGCACACAGTATTTCACAAGCTACAAGACACTCTGAAAAAGTTTAAATTAATGATTAAATAACAGAAAAGGTCAGAATGTTACACAGTAATGAGGGATCCCGAGACGTCAGCCCCCTTTCTATCTTCCTTCATTGTAGAGCAACATTTCCATTTACATTCCTACTCGATAATAATATTACTCATTTGGAACTGATAATCTACTTATTAAAAATTTGATTTATTATGTTTAAATAAATTCAATTCAACTCAATTTATTTTTATTTGTATAGCGCTTTTAACAATAAACATTGTCTCAAAGCAGCTTTACACAGATAATGTGGTGATTAAAATTAAATATGTTCTTTGTAAGTAAGTTTGTTCCTGATGAGCAACTGTGGCAAGGAAAAACTCCCCGAGATGGCATAAGGAAGAAACCTTGAGAGGAACCAGACTCAAGAGGGAACCCATCCTCATCTGGGTTGCACCGAATGTCCATTTGAAGCAGATATACAATGTTGCGGGGTACAGTGATGATGATCAGAAGCGAACTGTATCCTTAAATGTAGCTGAGTTGTATTAAAAATGTTTTTGTGTCCTAAACACTGAAAGGTTATTCAGAGGCTTGATGACAATACCTAATTTTTTTGCTTTATGTGGGGAGTTTACATTGGTATCATCATTTCTCAGCTGGAGAGAGGCAGTAAATAGTTGGGCACTGAAGAATTTACTGTAATCTTTAACGTATATAACGCATAATAATGCATACAAACTTGAATTAAAGTTGCAGATTTAAAAGCTTTAATTGGGGGGGGGACAGGAAATGTGAAAAATACTGTTGATTATCTGTCATCTAATGTTATTGTTGTTTGTTATTCTGCTTTCCTCTGTTCCTTCCTCAATAAAAATAATAATTAAAAAAAGCTTTAATTTAAGTGCTTTTATTCAACCTACAAGCAATCCTAATTTTAATATTCACATTTAGTACTTTCAAATCCTTTGCATTCTGAGCAATAAACATCACCAGACATTGGGTTCATCCCTGGTGATGGTCTACCATACCTTTACTGCAATTGTCTTCAGCTCATGCTTGTTGAAGGTGTGCTTTCCGGTTTCCAGTCAGCGAAAACACTTGGGCATTGCAGAAAATGTGACTTATTTGCCTTAAAAAATGTCAGGTTGTTTTTTTGGATCATGCTTCATATTATTGTTCATCTGCACTTAAACTTTCCAGTGGGTTTTGAAGCATTTGGCTGAATGTGAACAGATCATATGGCCTTATACATTTCATAACAATCCTGCTGCTTTTGACAGACATCACATCGTCTGTAAATGCAAGGAAACAAGTTCCACAGGCAGCCATATACTCCAATGCCATAAAGTGATGTGATGAGCTTTGATTCATGAGCAGCACCTTTTTCTCTCTGTGTGCTTGTCTTTCTGTCATTCTATCATGTTTTGAGGTTTACCAAAGGTTTACATGTTGTGATGAACCCTGTGTATTGCTCTGGTCTGTTCTTGAGTGTTGAGTTAGATTTTTTTTCCTTTAATTGCCATTAACTATTGTATTTTTGGTGTTCCAGGGCTTTAAGTGTTTCTAAGCTCCCCAGTGCAATCTTGCTTTCTAAGAACGAAGCTGATATGGCCATGCCTAATGTTTTTATTTTTTCCCTCATGAGTTTGTTTGACTTTTCAGCATAGTGAAAGCTTGCTTCTCTGGCAGTGACATCTCTCCGCAGTGCATATTGAGAGATAACAGCAACCGATTCCAATTAAAAATGACATACCAGATAGATTTTTTTAATCTGTTTGCTTGTAAGTAAAATATGAGGGAATAACAGATATTCCTAATACAAAACATAACAGTTGAACGGGCAGTTGCCCAATCACTAATAGAATTAGTCCCTAAAAACATTAGGACTAAATAGAAGGATTTCTATTTCTTTTTTTATTTCTATTAGCATTTTCTAAACCATTTGTCGTGATCTTAGGTAAGGAGGGAGGGTATACATTCGCTCTTCTATCAGTACATTTTGATCACAACAATTATGTGTGTGTGTGTGTGTGTGTGTGTGTGTGTGTGTGTGTGTGTGTGTGTGTGTGTGTGTGTGTGTGTGTGTGTGTGTGTGTGTGAATTCATGCACACTGTAAAGTGTGATGTGAGTATGAGCAGAAAGATGCAGTCAGCACAGAAGAGGCATGTGATAGCATTCACCCTCACTACCTGGTAGCTATCATATGTAGGGGATGGCTGCCTGATGGGTGGGGATTGGCCATGACTAAATAAAAAGAAAAGAAAAATCCAAAAGAAAAAAAAGCCTGTCTTCAATATCAATATCTACATAAAACCATGCTCTGAGAGACATGTAACCTCAAAGTGCACCTTCTGCGGCAGCTTATTTCCTCCAGAAGCAAAAAACAAAGTCGTTATCAGATATTAAGGTTGTTAGTGTGGTATTCAAGACAAATCCTGGTCTTGAGGTCACAAATCGGTGGTCTCAATTTAGACATATTAATCGATGTTGTGTATTTTTCAAACACCACTAAGGACAATAACATCATTTTTATGAACAATTAATCTGTAATTTCCCATTAGAGTAAAAACTGTCGATCTCTGCATGTGGTGTTATATAGCAGCCGTAAATTTCACCTGACTATGTTCAAAATAATGCAGCACAAGTACTAGTTGTCTCAGCACATTGTATTAGTCAAAGAAAATTATAGTTGTTAATGCATTATATTTACCTGTCACATGCTTTAATTAAAGGAAATGTTGTTTGCTTTGCGATATCTTTATTATTACTACTGCATTTCTTGCACATTTTGTAAATAGCAGACTGTTATTTCATTTATCTCATGCATGCTCTTTAACACCCCAATTTAACAATAAGACAACAATGCAGCATTTGCTAGAGCAAAGGGCAGTGTATGTATTTCTTTGTGCAAAATGATATCACCAAAGTAGATGTGATCTATTATTATATTAAAGAGTATTTTGTTTGAGGTAAAGAAAATACTATAACCAGCGAAGATGGGTAATCTGGTCTCGGTCTTGACGTGAGCTTGGCCATGTGTGGTGTTGGTCTTGCTCCTATGTGATGCTCAGCTAAGGTGGGCTTCAACACTGATATACATTTCACACTTAAAGCACCTGCAATGAGCATTTTTGTTGGTTCACTGCTACCCCTGGTGGTGAATTTGCATTTTGCCACTTGGAGTTTTAATATGCAAATCGATTATAGGATCTCTGCTCAAATGTATAATTAAAGAAGTTTTGGTTAATCAGTTGATCTTGCAAATGAAACGGATTATCAAAAAAGATTAAGCTTTAAACCAAGATTTGTGTAATTTGACATTCATTCTAGTAAAATCTTTCTTATAAACTAAGCCATTAAAAAGCCTTTTTAGAGTTTAACTGAACATTTTATATTTTATATAACATTTTATATGCACTTACAGTAAACTATTTGAACAAAAGATTGCGGACACCTGACCATAAGATTTGTATGCGCTTTTTGAACATCTCATTATACATTTAGACCCCGTTTGTTATTCCAAACTCCTCCACTCCTCTTCGAAGATGTTCCACTAATTTTGCCTCATTTCAACACAAGGGCTTTAGTAAAGGTATTTACTAATGTAGGGTTGGGATTGGGAGGCCTGGAGTGCATTCAGCGTAACAATTTATCCCAAAGGTGTTCAGTAGGGTTGAGGTCAGAACTCTAAGGAACCACTCAATATCTTCTACTCCGATCCATGCAAGCATATCTTCATGAAGCTCACTTTATGCACAGGGGCATTGTCATGCTGGAACAGGTTTGGGTCTACTAATTCAGACAACATAAATAAGCGAAGAGAAAATTTAATGCTAGTGCATTCAAAGGCATACTATACAATTGTGTGCCTCCAACTTTTTGGAAACAATTTGTTGAACCACAAAAGAACGACATGGGAACACAGATACACTTCTTTATTCCTGTGTTTCTGCAGCCGAAAATGTTTCGAGAGGTCAGAGGAGAACGGTCAGACTGTAACTGTGAGCTACTGTGAGCTAACCCTAGATACATTTATAATTATAGCATTTGGCAGACGTCCTTATAAAGTCCGACTTACAGAAGTGCTTTAAAATCTCTATTAATAAATACATCCTGATACTGGTTCACTAGGTCACGAGCTAAAAATGTCATCAGTGTAAACTCTTGCAGAAGGTATATATAGCAAAAACCACACAGATAACACATTTTGTTTATTAAAGTGTTAAATTTGAAGAACAAAGAGTAATTTATCTGTTCTGACTTGTTGGGGAAGTTCATTTCATGACCTATGTGCTAGAAAAGAGAAGAAGCTTGATGCAGGACTTTCTTATACAGTGAGATGGTGAACCGTTTAAGTAGTGCTAGATCACAGGGAGTGTAGAGCAGTACATGGAGTGATAAGTCATTTGGAGTGAGTGGATGCTGTCTTTGGTATTGTTGGCAAGAATCAGTGTTTTCAATCTGATGCAGGCAGCTACAGGAGGTTAGTGGAGAGAGTTGAAAACGTCATGCAGCTGAATTCTGGATCAGGTGCAGAGATTAAATCAGAAGCCGACCTGCCAGAAGCATGTTGTAGTAGGCTTGTCAAAACACACACACAGCAAATCTTGAAAAAGATCAGCTACACCAGCAGAAGACCAGATCAGGGTCAACATCTGTCAGCCAAAAATTAAGTTCTGAGAATAATGTGTTCAGGTTTAATATCACCAATCAATGCCAGTGAAATTAAGTAAATACTTGCTTAAAGTGTAGTATGTGAGGTACTATAGAGACAATGATAACACTTTCACAGCTGTTCAGCAAGATATTTTATTAGTTATTTGCAATTCACTCTGTCAAACCTGACCATGAGCTTAGTAATGCACTTTGGACATTTTTCAGAACAAAATAAGGGCTGGTATTGGCCTAAGGTGAACATTTACTCATACAACCAAGTAGATTTTTTTAGAAAAATCTGAGCAGCATTACAAAAACCTCTACAGATTTCCAGTGGTTTAAAGACCCCCAGAGATAGAACCTTAACTCAGGGATTCCCATGAGGAAGAGGAATAACTGGAGTAAACTGAACTGGAAATGCTCATCTGGCTCGATTCCTTTAACCCGATTTATTTTCACGTGGCCTCCATAATTGTCTCTTCCTCACTGTCTGGATCTCTCCTTCTTAAGGCTGCATGCGGATGGCTCCATCTAGGCGAATAACCTCACCGTTGATCATGGGGTTTTCAGCAATGGCGGTCACAAAATGAGCAAACTCAGCAGGGTCACCCAGGCGCGATGGGAAAGGCACCTGCCGGGCAAGAAAACTCTGCACCTTCTCAGGCAGCCCGGCCAGCAGTGGCGTAGAGAACAAACCTGTCGTGGGAAAAAGTAATTAGACAACGTGTGAAGGGTGTGAGATGACCAAGACAATGGAACATATCCAAAACTTTAAACCATTCAGTCACACAGATTTTCATATTTTTAAAAAGCTGTTTAAACTGAAGACCTCACAATTTAAAATAAAGAATCCTCATTGACTGATGAGACATCCTATACTCCAAAAATAGCCATACTGTTGGAGCAGTTCCAAAAGGAGAACACTGGAAAACTTGAAGGGAACCCAAACTAAGAGTAACCTGAAGCTACAATGCAGCAATCCTAATCCCTCATAACTAGGTCTACCAGTTTAACAAAAGAAAAACATTTGTATAATATTGACATCCTATACAATTGTGTGCAATCATACATGCCTGGAAAAAAAAACAGGTGTCCCAAAACTTTTTTTTCCCATATTGTGTATCTTATCAAAATGCTGAATGTTATATTAATATTGTAAATAATTATAAAATAGCATACAATGTGTAAGTCCTTTTTCTGTGCACCAGCATATTTATGTACAAACATCAAAAGAATATTTTGTTTATACGTATTTAATTAGGTGAAGCCTCATTTGCATATATATTCTTCAGAATATTAGATCTATAATTTACCCATAATCTCATAAGCAAGGGTACAGTTATACAGGAGCGATGAAAGTCCCAGGTGTTGAGTGCTGTATCTAATCAGAGATGTGCGGAAACTCAGAATGACCGCACCCTCACTTGTGCAATATTGTTTTAGACAACGGTTCAATTAACAGGAAATTTATATAGAGTTCCGGTAGCAGATCCTGAAGCAAAGTTTTTTTTTTTTTAGTATTGTTTGCCCTGCCCTCTGATAATGTCAGCAACTGTAGTAACTGTTATGTGGTGCACACACATGAGTAAAGTGATAAATAGTGAAACATCCCATAATGTTTCATATATACTAAAAGAAGCAGTCAAAATACTGTCTGACCAATCAACACAACAAACAAGTGTCTGTAAAAAGGTACAGAGATGAATCACGTGTACAGCAGATGTACCGACCTGGAGCAATAGTGACCACACGTATACCCATTGGAGCAAGGTCTCGGGCAATGGGAAGGGTCATTCCCACGATGCCACCTTTAGATGCAGAGTATGCAGCCTGACCCACCTGATAAACAAAGCAAAAAAAAAATTAAAATAAGCTACTAGAACTGAAAAGTGCAGATGTGTAAAGTGATTCAGCACGTGACTTACCTGGCCGTCGTAAGCTGCAATACTGGCTGTGTTAATGATGCAACCTCTGTGTCCATCAGCATCTGGCTCATTTTTGCCCATCATCCCTGCAGCCAGCCTTATTACATTAAAGCTTCCTGCAATGTTTACCTTAAACAACCGAAAAGATGGAAAGAACAGAATTAGAGCATTAGATATGAATTATTCAGGACAATATTCAAATAAAACACTACTGATTGATGGCAATACTAATAACTGTTTTTGCAAACTTTAATATGAAACCAGACTGAAGCAGAATAGAAGCGGCTAGTGGAGTAATTTAAATAAAAGGAAACATTTTTCCTTAAAGCTTTTACATTTTATACACATTTATTACTACATGTTCATCTATTTCTCCTCAACAAGTTTAGATGATAAAAAACAGATGATCCAGACTTAATCCCAGGAACACTGGCCATGAGGCGGAAGAAATTCAGCCTGGATAGGCCTAATCTCACTCTTCACAAATACTAATCCAGTTATACAACATTAGTGTTATGCTAGCAGAGCCATGAACTCACAGTGATGACTCTACTGAAGTCTTCCAGACTGTGAGGGATGTCCTTTTTGAAGTTGTAGGTCTTAACGGCGATACCAATACCTGCGCAGTTCACAGCCAGGTCCAGCCGTCCAAATTTCTCTTTAGCCAAATCAACAGCTGAACGCACGTCTGACTCTGAAGTTACCTACATTGAAAGAGAGAGAGAGAGAGAGAGAGCGAGAGAGAGAGAGAGAGAGAGAGATTTTAAACATAATAAACACCTCTAATGGCTCCACATGCTTGTAAGGATCAGCAATGTGTGTCTGGTGCTGATTCAACTAAATACCATTCATTTCTATCTCAGTAGATCATAATTTGATGTGAGCCTTACCCTCCTTTAGCAAAGAATAAAGAAACATCTAAAATGAAGACTCGTTTGTATGAAACTCTTTTCTCACTCTCCAGTGTTCTATATTGATTAAAGATTTATAACCACACTCTTGATGTCACCCAGATGAGGATGGGTTCCCCTTTTGAGTCTGGTTCCTCTCAAGGTTTTTTCCTCATAACATCTAAGGGAGTTTTTTCTTGCCACAGTCGCTGCTCATCAGGGATAAATACACACCATTCACCTTAACTGTTCAATTCTGTAAAGCTGTTTTGAGAGAATGTCTGTTGTGAAAAGCGCTATAGAAATAAACTTGACTTGATGAAACTAAATGCTGTAAGGAGCTGGAAAGGGGAAGCTGAAAAGCCATTCACATTTCTTTTGAATGTCTGATGAATGTGAAAACTGAAAGGATGCCAAAACAACTTCACTCGATGTACAACAGTACTTACGTCAGCTGGAGCGAACGCACAGCGCTCCCCGAGAGCTGCAGCCACACCTTGGCCGTCTGAACCGGGCAGATCGAGGATCACAGCGCTCGCACCGTGTTTGATCAGCCGCTCCACTGTCGCCCTGCCCAAACCTGAGGCACCTCCTGTGACCAGCCCCACCATTCCCTACAAACACAGAACAAATCAAAGGCCACGTGAAGTCATACAGTGGAACTCAGACAGATGGAGTTACCCATCTGCAGCTAGATTAGACTGAGCAACCCCGAAAAACTATGAGGATGGATCTGGGTGGTAATCGATATAAACAGTCTGATACAATAGCTTTAGACAACAATGATAAAACTATAATGGACATTCGGTGCCACCCAGATGAGAATAGGTTCTGTTTTTCCTTCTTCCTTTTTTCCTCGCCACTGTCATCATGTCTGTGTTACCTTCTGGTTCTCCCTTTTAGTTATGCTGCCATAGTGAGTCTTGCCGGAGTCCAAACTGCACAGTGACATTAACTTTCATACACCAATAGTTACACTTAATAATCCATATCCTTCTCTTCCCGTCACCCTCTCTCTCTCTCTCTCTCTCTCTCTCTCTCTCTCTCTCGGTCGAGTTAAACATGCTCCTGAGGCTCCAGTGACCACTGCTCCTGCCCCTCTCCCCTCCGCGGATCTTCACACTTCTGTGCAGCTTGGGACAGTCTCTCATCAAGACCTTGGGTGGTTCCATGTAATTCCAGAGTAGAACGGGTGCTTTGAGGACGGATTGGACTGTAGTTGGTGTCGACGGTCTGCTGCACTGACTCCGGAGTGCAGTTTGCTTCTGATCATCATCACTGTACCCCACAACTTTGTATATATGCTTCTGATCATCATCACTGCACCCCGCAACTTTGTATATGCTTCAAATGGACATTCGGTGCAACCCAGATGAGGATGGGTTCCCTCTTGAGTCTGGTTCCTCTCAAGGTTTCTTCCTTATGCCATCTCAGGGAGTTTTTCCTTGCCACAGTTGCTCATCAGGGACAAACTTACTTATAAAGAACATATTTACATTTAATCACCACATTATCTGTGTAAAGCTGCTTTGAGACAATGTTCATTGTTAAAAGCGCTATACAAATAAAAATGAATTGAATTGAATCAATGGTGTGATCATTAGGGATAAACTTATAGGGACTAAACATACAGGTACTAACATTATACCTCACTTTATACCCTCTTTATCTCTGTACAACTGCTTTGGGACAACATCCATTGTTAGAAGATTTTAACAAATACAATTTAATTAAGCCCAGAACCCTTTTCCCTGTTATATATAAATCTACTTAGATACATTTTTCCATATAAATGAACCCATCCAGTGTGTCAACTAGGGTTCCGTGTTGAAAGTTTGACCCTGACCAGGATGAAGTGTTAACAGAAGTAGAATAAATGCATGAATAAAGAAAGCTTTGTGCTCCCAATTCAATCGTCTGTTGCTTGTGTGGGTTTCTTTTTATGTTTTTCGAGTTTCCTACCATCTCCGAAAAAAACCCTGAATGCTGAAAATGAGTGTGTGAATGTGTGTGATGTCCTGATGGACTACCATCCCATCCTCACTGTATCCAAGGTTCAGAGGATAAGCAAAGCCTGTGACTAGGAGTAATCAGTAACTGGAGATGATGGAAAGATTGAGTTAAGATCATAAATGATCCTATGTGGAAATTTTGGGAGGAAGAACAGTCAGAAAACAGGTGGTGACTGATATTGGGCATGCAGTCTGATTGATCAATGCATAACCTCGTCTCATCTCACATGGGAGGCCGCGCTGATTGGACATCACGTGACTCGCAGTAAACCCAAGGCCTTTACATGCTGCTGCAGTGAAGAAACTAAACACATCCACCTTACAGTTACTCCACTACCACTTCAAAACTTCTCCTGGCTTTCTAAGACACACACACACGACGTCAAGCATGCACGCATTAAACGCAATGTTTAATCTGCTACCAAAAGACGCTTGACTGCATGGGCTAGTTATTATTCTTATTCAATTGCTTTCTCACCTTGACGTTCCTGATGTTCGCCATCTTTGCAGGCGGCAGTGCTGCAGGACAGGAAGGCGTAACAGAAGAAAACGATACGAAACTGAGTTTCAGACCAATCACAGACAAGGACGCACTACCTGCTCTTATCCTATTGGCTGATGGTTATTTGATTGACACGAGCTCTCACCACTCAGATTAAAGACCAGGATCAAAAGCGCTATACAAATAAAAATGAATTGAATTGAATCAATGGTGTGATCATTAGGGATAAACTTATAGGGACTAAACATATAGGTACTAACATTATACCTCACTTTATACCCTCTTTATCTCTGTACAACTGCTTTGGGACAACATCCATTGTTAGAATATTTTAACAAATACAATTTAATTAAGCCCAGGACCCTTTTCCCTGTTATATATAAATCTACTTAGATACATTTTTCCATATAAATGAACCCATCCAGTGTGTCAACTAGGGTTCAGTGTTGAAAGTGTGACCCTGACCAGGATGAAGTGTTAACAGAAGTAGAATAAATGCATGAATAAAGAAAGCTTTGTGCTCCCAATTCAATCGTCTGTTGCTTGTGTGGGTTTCTTTTTATGTTTTTCGAGTTTCCTACCATCTCCGAAAAAAACCCTGAATGCTGAAAATGAGTGTGTGAATGTGTGTGATGTCCTGATGGACTACCATCCCATCCTCACTGTATCCAAGGTTCAGAGGATAAGCAAAGCCTGTGACTAGGAGTAATCAGTAACTGGAGATGATGGAAAGATTGAGTTAAGATCATAAATGATCCTATGTGGAAATTTTGGGAGGAAGAACAGTCAGAAAACAGGTGGTGACTGATATTGGGCATGCAGTCTGATTGATCAATGCATAACCTCGTCTCATCTCACATGGGAGGCCGCGCTGATTGGACATCACGTGACTCGCAGTAAACCCAAGGCCTTTACATGCTGCTGCAGTGAAGAAACTAAACACATCCACCTTACAGTTACTCCACTACCACTTCAAAACTTCTCCTGGCTTTCTAAGACACACACACACGACGTCAAGCATGCACGCATTAAACGCAATGTTTAATCTGCTACCAAAAGACGCTTGACTGCATGGGCTAGTTATTATTCTTATTCAATTGCTTTCTCACCTTGACGTTCCTGATGTTCGCCATCTTTGCAGGCGGCAGTGCTGCAGGACAGGAAGGCGTAACAGAAGAAAACGATACGAAACTGAGTTTCAGACCAATCACAGACAAGGACGCACTACCTGCTCTTATCCTATTGGCTGATGGTTATTTGATTGACACGAGCTCTCACCACTCAGATTAAAGACCAGGATCATTAGGGTCACAGACGGATAGCGCAAATTCACGTGCTCCATTAGATTTTCATGGACACTGTTGTCCCTGTTGAACTGTAAATATGGGTATTACTTACTATTATGAACTGTTTATTTTTAGTAATACCACCTAAAACATCAGACAACTCTTCTATAAAAGTAGTTTTCGCTAATTTCTTTGCCATGTGTCTCTTCTCTAAAAAACAAGTTGGAGACAAAATTGTATTGTATGTTTTTGGATGTGGTAGCATAAAATTCTCTCTTCTCTTAAACTTGAAGACCCAAATAAAGCTCAATGAAGATATGGTTTGCATGGGTTTGTGTGGAAGGTCTTGAGTAGCCTACTATAGAACTCTGACCTCAACCCTGCCGAACACCTTCAGGATAAATTGGAATGCTGCCCGCAACCAAGGCATCCTACATCAGTACCTGACTTTCACTGTAATAATCACAAATCTCTGCGACACACATTTTAAAATATTGTGGAACAACATCTTAGTTTTTTATAACAACAAATGTGGAGTGGGATGTTCAAAAAGGCTGATGTACATGTGTAGTGCGCTCAGATTGGTAAGGCCAGCAGTCCTACGATAATTCTGCTTCTCCAGATTTACTGTGCCCCTGAACCGTATAAAGAATTTACACAATATGAGCGAGTCAGTGACACACTGCATCTCTGCTTATATTTAAATATCGTCTGATATACACACAAACTGGAAAAATATGAAATACTCACAATAAAAAAATGCAAATACAAATTAAATTCTTTACATAAAGTCAACTGTTTATTGAAATCACTTAAGTACAAACAAATAACATTTTGAAAATGCACAATAAAAATACACAATGATGGAATTGTTTGCACTTTTTGCTGTAGGTCAGGACTCTGGCATGGAAGGCAGTAAGATGTATAGTTATCTCCATAAAAAGGGCAAATTATACCAAGTCCCTACAACAACACAACTTACTACCTCAGCACAACCGAGCCACACCCTGATATGTCCCACGCTGTTAATTCCATAGGAGTCCGCGGTTTTCGTTTTCTCCACTCCCACGATAGACGACATGATGCATCGTGGTAGCCGTGAGAAAGACAGTAGACTGTATAGTTATCTCCTAGATCTGGTGTGATCCCAAACTATACAAACTACTACCTCAGCTCACAGATCCCAACAGAGACGCAGGAGGAAACGCAGATTTATGGGTGTAGTCTCTTAAGAACAACATGTACACAACAAACAGGAATACTACACACAAAGCCTGTGCAATTTGAAAATATACATTTAACTCAACATCAGACATTTCAAAATTCTTGTTAAGCGGACAAAGTTCGCAAAGCTGATTGGCTCAAAAAGACTAAATCTAACCTTAATAGTGAATATGTTCGTTAGCTCAGACATTCTATTCCTCATTGTCTTTTCTTCTGAATTTAAAACGAGTTTCAAAAGCTAGAGATGTGTGAATAGATCATATTTAATCACCCTTATCATTCAAATTATCACAATATATTGATTATATATTTAAATAGCCATAGAAAGGTTATATGTAACCAGGTTTGGACTGGTGCTAAAAGTAAAGAACACACAGGAATATTGTCTGGATAAAATGAAAATTCCTCTTACCAAAGACCAGCCAATTTAGTCACGACAGATTTAGAAAAGCATGGGTGTTTCCTCTTCAGAAGCCTACACACAAAAAAAACAAACATGACCTGACATTTAACCAGGGACAAATACAAAACAGGGTGAGAGCTACTTAAAAAAAAAAACAAGGACAAACCCATTTTAAACTAATAGCACTTCTCACCAACAACTCAAAAGTTTTAAGCAAAAAAAAATATTTCCCACATTAACACCAAAGAACACCGTATTGTACAGTATCAGGAAGGATTGGAAGGAAGTTTAAAAAAACACTTGTAGAAAGCTGGCAGCCTTTTTTAAATAGTGGTTTAATCCCTTGAACATGAACACAACCAAGTACTTCTCTTTATTCTCACTACTTGGATCTCATTCAACAGCATTTCAAGATCAACCACTGCCAACTGAACTGGAACACTAAGTGCACCCCAACCCTCCTCACCTCACATCAGTACCTCACTTCAACACCCCTTGAAGCTGAACGAGCACAAATCCCCTCCAGTGGAAACATCTTTCCAAGAGTGGAGATTATAATAAAAGCAACAAGGGACTAATGAGATGCTCATAGAACGCATGCAAATCATATGATCAGGCGTCCACAAACCTTTGTTTGTATAGTGTCCATATATTTTTAGTCAGCGTCACGCTAAATATGCAACATTTCTGGATAGGTGTTTCTTATCCCTCGTGTTATACAGCAGTGTATCGCAGTAGTCAAAAGCTATAAAACGTGAACAGCAAACTGAGTCAAGCTGAAGTTCAAATGAACAGTCGGATTACACTCCAAACGAGGAAATCGCACGTCTCTCATCTGTATGCAGCAAAGCAGTCTGACTTAAACATTCTGTACATAACTCACTGCTTTTAGTGAAATCGAATTCAGATTGGAATTGTCACTCAGTGTGACTACAGCACTGTCTGCCCATTTACACACTGATGCCTGAAATGGACAGTTTTAAAAAAAAAGAGAAATATTTACACTAAACACAAAATGCAGCTGAACTCCTCCCTTATGACAAACGCTTGAAAATGGTGCGTTTGAATTTGGGCTGCAGCTATCAATTAATCCATAATCGAGCATTCTACCGATTGATCCATCGATTAATCAGATAAGAAGTTTAATAAAGTTTTATTAAAGTTTTTAAAATGGTACAAGTCATTTGTTTCCTTTTTATAAAAGTGTTTATTGCATAAATTGCAATCTTTGAATCTAAACCCATTTGGTACATTTAAATACATATTACATCAAAATGCAAATATCAATAAAAAAAGATTAAATTAAAATATAAAAATCAACTTATATATATATATATATAAAAAGGTAAACACACTGTATGGCATTTTCTTTATGCTTGAGTTTGAAATGATCCCAAACTCTAAAAACTTTGATGTTTTCTTTGGCCTGAATCTTCTCAACCATCGCCGGTTTCTCTCCGTTTCTCCATTTTTCATTCTGCAGTGTCTTCTGTGTTCACCTGTACAGGGGTCTCATTTTTTTATTATTTTAAATACATCACTACCTTTGCATGGAAATAGCCGAACACACGTTTTCAGCCTAGTTTTGTGCGTACGCCACTTTCCACACAAAATGTTCTAATTTATAAAAATTAATTAATTAATTAATTAATTAGACGAGAGAAAGTGCGCACCAGTGAGTAAAATATAAGCCCTGCGTACACATGACACGGAAACACAGAAGGGGTGTACGATGGCATGCGCGCATTTCCATCTCGAATAGATGAGACCCCAGAGGTGGAGTGTGGTGCGTTGGTAATACTGGTCCGTGGGGAAACACAGTGCTCTGTGTGTAGTCAAATGGACTAGAAGCATCAGGGCAAATAATTTGCCTCCATGCTTTTTTTATTCTTATTTTTTTTATATATATGACCCCAGGTTTGTCCAAGTCTAGCCTGTCTGAGGCTCTCAAGATCATACAGAATCGTAACTTTTTCTTTTTTTAATGCTTGTCAAAGTCAAAGAGCAAGGCCATTATAATGTGTGTCAGAGTAGAAGCAACAAAAACAGGTTTCCAGCATGAGATGTTATCAGGCAGGACACTGTGCTAAACAGTCACACAGTGCAGAATTGACACAATGTCTGTGTTTCCAAAATTAAGCACAAAAAAATAAATAAATAAATAAATAAATAAAAAGACTACTATTGACTTGTCTTTCAGTGGAGGGTTATTAGCTACAGCCAACATGGGAAAATAAATCCATGCTGGGGTCATGCGAGCCGACTCAACATCGCAACATTCAGAACCCCTAAGAGGATCAGTTTCTAATAATGATTGTTTTATTTCCCTCACAACAAATGCCCAATGATAATTATTTTCTTTCATATACACTGTCTATTAGACTATCAGTTAAAGAGTTATTTCTGTACTATTCAATTACATTTTCTCTTACAAATTTAGGAAAACGCACACAAAGCTCGTTACTTTACTGAGAAACCAGTCTTCTGTCCAAGAGTTCTGAAATTTGGAATAAATTGCACTGTTGCAAAGTGCTTACACCCGAGACTCGTCCAATGAACATTCCAGAATAATCTGCGAACAGAAAGCCTTAAAATGTCTTCAATAATTCAAGAATAAAAACTTCATTTAACCTTCAGACCAATCAGATCAGAGAATTCATCTGCTTTTATCTGAGGAATAAAAACTAGACTATTCCAAGCCTGTGTTCGTAGAGGTACTGCAGATAAAGTCAGAAATGACGTATGCTCCTTATATCAGTAAGATATAAAAAATTAAAAAAGGTAATTACTTTATTGTAGCAGGAAATCCCATTAGGATAAATGATCTCTCTTACAAGACCTGACCAAGGTAGCAGCCATGCAAAACATTAACACACAATACAATTAAAATACAACATACAAAACATGTAATAGATTACAAATTCTAATAAAATTAAGGGTTTTTTTTGCAGCTGTACTCGGACATAAAGCCAAAAGTCTGACCAAATATGATGCATACACTTTTTTTATTTATTAAAGCCTTAGAAGCGTGAAGAGCAATATTAAGTACATTTTGAATAATAAAAAATTGTCCTGCTCCAAATTCACACGTCAGGTTTAACAAATCATCTTCACAGGATACAACTGAGCTGCTGAGGTGTTAAAAAGAAACAGTGATGCTGCTACGTGGTTGAACTTTCAACCTTCCATTCAACTGCCCAAAGTCTTAACCACTTCCTGCTTTAAATAGTTTTTTTCTAACCAGCAGAAACGTTGCGGTGCTTAAAAACCCAGAAACACATCTGAGCATGAGCCCTGAACCAGGAACACGTGCCTGTGCGCACACGCGCACGCACACACACACACACACACAAACACACACACACACTGTATAGCAACAGACTACATTCAGTTACTTTACATACAAAATATGGTTGCAACCTAATACAACTATCTAAAGTAGGCACGACCTAAACTGCAAGAGTTTAATGTTTACGTTGGTAGCTACCCACGGCATTTCTCCACAAATTGAGTTTGTTCTGTTTCCCCAAAATAAAGCCTAAACAAGCCTGTAACCTTCAGTTAAACCACAGCTGCAACCCTGAGCAGGCAGTTATTTATGATAAATGAAAAAATACTTTCCTGTTAATGAAAGCAGTCTTTTCTCTTTTTTTTCTGTTCTGACCGCTCACATGAAAGTAAAGATGAGAGTAAAAGCACCTCTTCTCTCTCCTATATTAACATTTCTGTAGATCATTCTGTAGTTACACATATTTAGAAGATATAACCTGTTTATTCCAATCAGTGGGTGTACGTCATAAACTAGCTGCTCAGTCTGCAAGCAAAGTCTACCCTCAACAGTAAATTCTAGGTATTTTGGGGGAAATTTCAGATGAGTATTACTATCAATCTAATTTTCTCAATCATTTATTTTCCCTAACTGTATGATTTAGTAAAAACAACGGTTTTACACACGTCTTTTTTTTTGTTTTGCACTGGTTTCATCCTTTTAATATTGCCGTTTCCTGTATAGTTCGCATCAACAATCCGGTATAATTATTGTAGAATTCGCATTAGCCAATTGTGTATTTGGGCATATACACATGAATACTGACCAGCCATCACATTAAAACTACTGACAGGTAAAATGAATAGCGTTTAATGCTCTTGTTACAACAGCACCCATCAACGAGCAGGATACAACAGACAGGAAGTGAACAGCAGGTTTTCCAAATTGATCTGTTGGAAGCAGGAAAACAGGCATGCACAAGGATCTGAGTGACTCTGACGAATTGTGATGGCTAGAGGACTGGGTCAAAGCATCTCCTAATCAGCCAGTATTGTAGGCGGTGTTCTGAAAGAACTGAAGAACTGAAAGAATCATGAATATACAAGACTTACTGATGCACATGGAGAGTGAAGGCTAACAAGTCGGGTACTGATCTTACAAAAGAGCTTCTCAAACACAAATTGTTTAAAAAGAAAGAAAGAAAGAATGCTGGTTATGATAGAAAGGTGTGATACACTGTGTTCTCTGTGATTACTACAAAAGGGGCTGCATATCCACAGACCACTGTGCCCATGCTGACATCTGTCAAAAGTAGTGCATGAGCATTAGAACAGGACCAATGGAAAAATGGTAACCAGGTCTGATGAAAGTACACGTAATTCATATCACGTGATGGCTGAGTGTGTGTCGTTTGACAGAAACAGGTGGCACAAAAGTTCACTATGAGGAAAAGTCAAACAGGTGGGGGGTTTTGTAATGCTCTGGGCATCGTGCACCGGGAATCCTTGGGTCCTAGCATTCATGTGGATGTTCCTTTGACAAATACCACCTACCGAAAGACCAACAGCAACCCTACATGACAACAGTTTGCCAAAGGGTTGATCCTCTTATCCTCCAGATCTAATTCTGATCGAGCAGCTGTGGGATGTGATGGACAAACCAGTGTGATTCATAAAGGCCTCATTTTCTACTTGAAGGTTCTGCTGCTAAAAGCTTGGTGCAAGACACCACAGCACACCTTCAGAGGTCTTGAGGAGTCTGAACTGTTCTGATGGCACAGGGGAAGCCTACACAATATTAGGCATGTAGTTGTAATGTTCCGTGTGGAAACATGAGCCTGTGTTTTTCATAAAAAGGAATGAGAAAATGTGAAACATGCCAGACGCACCTGGGGTTAAAAGCTTTACCGGCCACAAAGGAGTTCTGCTTATTAGATATTCAGCTATAGATTCCGAATGTTAAATAAACCCAGTGTTATGGTTAACATTATTAGTTGTTTATTTTATAACAATTAGACATAATGTGCAGGTAACTGATGTTACACACCGCTAGAAATTCCAGCTCTCTGGTCCCGCTTCTCCCCAGCTGTGTTAGACTTAGCACGCTGAAATCGGAAAAATAACCTTACCAGCTTTAGACAGATTTATAAAAAACATTAAAATGAAGACATTCGTACATTTACGGTCGTGTTATATATGTTGAATAAGTCTAAATAAGTGCATTGCTGATAAATCAGTTAAAATTCATTCCTTTTTTCCATCTTAAAAATGGCCGCTGGAGATGATGAGCAGTAAAGCTGCTGCACGGCTCGGAGACGCGCCCATCACATATATCCATCCGCATGTTGTTGGTTTTATATTATTTTTTTTAAAGCTTTACGAACAGCAAAAGAAGCGCAGCTCTCCATCTGAAACTGAGATCTGAAACTGTGAAGAAACGGGATGATTTTGCTCACCTGAAAACCTCCTGACTCCTACATGTCTTCGCCATCTTAGAGCAGCGTTCAGACGATGCTGTCCTATCGCGAGATTTCGGAATCTCGAGGCGGTGGAGTCTGCTGTCAGGGGGCGTTTCTGTGGAAACCAGCTCACTGCGGATCAGCGCTTTAATCGAAAGAATATTATGGTTTATGATTTAATAATGAATACCAGGGTAATGTGTTTTCTTATGTGAATTAACAGCGAGATTTAGATTTTGTAATATTTATTTATTAATTTTATTATTATTTGGATCATCCATTACACGTTTCTGTTAATGGGTTCTTACTACGGAACCGTCACTTATTAGGACAAGCGCATTAATATATATATATAATATATTATATTGGGTATAAAATTATACCCAATATAGTCGATTCTCTTCATTCAATATGGTTTCTTTTTTGGTTCGCTGCTGCAAGGAGTATTTGTATACATTGGAGTTTCTATCCAATAAGATTTCTGCCGTCACGTCACGTGACGTAAAGGCCCTAAATATGAACACTGTGGGCTCTAGCAGTGTACAGTTCATGCTGCTTAAAGCATTTGTTTTACCCAATCAGATTGCAAAGTGAAATCACTGAGGACTTATAGAAGACGTCCAAAAATGTAGGCATTTTCGCTCTCCTTTGATTGACAGGTCAGAGAGCGGACTAGTCAAAGGTCGCAAACTGCATATGCAGCAAACTGCACAAGCTTAAATGTATCTGGATTTAATAGCTCTTTTTTATTCCACAATAGCTGACAGAGCCGCAAAAAAAACCACAGAAAGAAATGCACATAAATGCACCGAAAACCCGAGGTCATTTTATCAAGGTAATATTGATGCTTGTGCTAGAGATGTATGGATGTATAGAGATGCAGTGAAAGGAGACTTGTTTAATTGTGTTCACTGAGTTTCTATTCTAAACGTCCTAAGACTATGTTTATAATACACAATGCACATCCATGTAGCAACTTATAACTTTCATATTTTTCAGGAGAAAGAAAAACTCATTGCATAATGAAATACATTTAGATTTCCCATCTATGTTTTTTTGTTCTAGCTCATAGTAATCCCAAAATACCAGGAAATAATCAAGTTAATGGGGTGATTCCTAAAAGTATTTTTTGGCATTAAACCTGGAATCCTAATCCACCATTTCTAATCATCAGGGGCAGTGTCTAACACCTGGATATCCTTTCATGCACCTGCATAGTGAGAACTTTAGGCAACAAAGTCAGAAAGTGACAGAGACAGAGTATTTGCTACAAAAACCTTCATGCCATATCATTTATCTCCGCCGCCTCTCTTTCCTATGCACGTAGAGCCAGACAGCCATCTGGTTCAAGGTCATAAAGCAGCAGATGTTTTTAAGAAGGGGTTTAGAAGTGACATTCCATGAGGAGTGTCTCATTCTCATTGGCACTAATTAGGAAGATGCATCCTAATAGTTGACCACAAGTGTTTGGGGAAGTATTCAACAGGGTCATGATCTGTATCTGTTACTAGGATTTTCAGTGTCACAAACTGATATCTGAGTAAGTGGCAGCTGTGGCAGCTGTGGCAACTTAGAATGTAAAGCAGCTCAAAGGAATATTTACTTGAACTCAATCAGCTTAAGCCTCAGAAAAAGGATCAACATGTACTTGAGTGTTTTTCAAAAAAAGGCAGGGCATTTAATAAATTCATTAGATTTGGATATTTATATTGTTCAATAAATGAACAATGAACAGGTAAAAAAAAAAAAAAAAAAAAAAAAAAAA
>MU564352.1:18446616-18456806 GCA_024362625.1 Silurus asotus
AAAAAAAGAATAAAGATTAAAAAGAGTTGCACATCATGTCCCTGTGCACAAAATTAAATATGAACAAGGTAAGGTGCTTTATATTGTCACATGTACTTTACAGCACAGTGAAATTATTTCATTACATATCCCAGTGATGTTAGGAAGCAGGGGTCCAAACAAAGGGTTATCCATGATACAGCACCCCTGGTGCACTGATGGTTAAGGTCCTTGCTTAAAGGTCTAAGTGTGTCAGCTTGGCAATAATGGGGCTTGAAATCCTGACCTTTTCTGATTAGTAACCCAGAACATTAACCACTGAGCTACCATCTCCAGGGTTTACATGGTTTAGAGATCTGACCTCAACCCTATTGAACACCAGGGATGAATTAAAACCCAGGCATTCTTAACCTGTAACGGTATCTAACTTTACTAACCTTTGTGCACTAAATGTGCACAAACAGCCACAAGCACACTTTAAAATCTAGTGGAACATCTACCCCCCCAAAAAATGATTTAATTTCAAAGACAAATGGGGAGTAAATGTTAAGTGGGATGTTCTAAAAAATGTGTATGGACAATGGTATAAGGGCAAAAGTCCAGGGCTGGTCTTTGACTGGCCCATTGCAACACACTGATTGTTATTTTTTAGACATTTTATTGTAGATTTGTTGGTCTGCACTGGATCATTGTTTTGTTGCATGAACAAGTTTTAGCTTTAGCTGTCTGACAGATGGCCTGAAATCTGACTCTAGAATACTTTGTCCACACTGTAGAACGATTGAAATAGTTTAGAAATGGCCTTATAATCCTTCTCAAATTCATGAGCGGCAACCATTGCTTCACTAAGATCATTGCTAATGTTTTTCCTCCTTGGTGTTGTTTTAACACAACCTGAATACTCCAGCCTCTTAATCCTAAGGATTTAGTAAGAATGTATTTAGTTTTTCACACACAATTACTACATTTAAGCTTGACTGTTGTAAAAAATAAAAATAGCTTGTGTAACGTCATTTTGAGACTTATTATTGTAATGCTCTCCAGCAAACAACTTGCCTTCTGCTGTATTAAGGTTCTTTGGCTGTCTTCAGGCCTCAACATTGCCTGTTTCTTTGTTACTTAAAAATAGCTTAAACAGCACATCTTGAAATGCCTGGGAGAGACCTTGCTGATGCAGTATAACTACCTTGTGTTTTGTTAGTGTGCTCGGTCTTGCTAAAGTGCGACCTGCGACATGAAACTGTCCTCCACAACCTCCTAAGCAGCAGTATGGCTGTTCCTTATCCAGGTTTTAGCCTCCTATAAAGCCGTTTCTGTTTCAGTTAATGGCCGTGTTTCACCCTACATATGAAATCGATTATTAGCACTTAATTTGTATCAATATTCAATTATACACCTGTCTCTGATCCCACATAATCCCTGATTTTGTCTCACACCAAATATTTGTTTTCTTCTTTGCATTTTGGTAATTGATAAAATATTTATTCACCCCAAAAACCTTTGCACAGCACTGTAGTGTATGCATGTAATGTACTGTATGTGTGTGTGTTTCTCTTTGAGTATATATACTTACTATGGCAAGTGACGGTACAAGCGCTAATTTCCTCCAGTCGCATATACAATTTGCAGGCTGTCCATGGTGATTGGGTGCCCCCTTTATTTCATGACCCCTTCCACTTCCGCCTGAACCTTCTCCATCAAGGTCATCCAACTTTAAAATCAAGGTTGACTTGCTTATAGACATCCTCAAGGCCAAGTGCCTGTGCAGGCTCAGTATTACACTAAATGTGAATTTGTGGCCTGTGTATACAGTATTTATTTGTTGAGATGAATGAAATGTTCAGCAGCTGTAGAAGCGCAACTTCAATTATGAAACACTACATTGTTCTGAAAGCAGTATCAGTACATATGTTGTGTCAGGAACGCTGAACTTGCTGAGGGATTTTTAAACAATCTGCACCAACCAAAATATTTATTATATACAATTTTATATATATACAGGGAGTGCAGAATTATTAGGCAAGTTGTATTTTTGAGGATTCATTTTATTTGAGAATTTAATTTGAACAACAACCATGTTCTCAATGAACACAAAAAACTCATTAATATCAAAGCTGAATATTTTTGGAAGTAGTTTTTAGTTTTAGCTATTTTAGGGGGATATCTGTGTGTGCAGGTGACTATTACTGTGCATAATTATTAGGCAACTTAACAAAAAACAAATGTATACCCATTTCAATTATTTATTTTTACCAGTGAAACCAATATAACATCTCAACATTCACAAATATACATTTCTGACATTCAAAAACCAAACAAAAACAAATCAGTGACCAATATAGCCACATATATATATATATATATATATTTTTTTTTTTACAATGTTTTGGTAGAAATTAGGACTAGTATGTGGTGTCTACACCACTATATTTTGAAGAACAATGAAGTTGCCCTCATCAATCATCTAATTTATACATTTTAGCAACTTTATTGGATTTTTTTGAACAACTGAGCTGCAATGCAGCATAGACACTGATTCACAGTGTGATGTTTATTCATTCTTTGGCTGGTTGTAGTTAGACAATAAGTCAGGTTTGAATAGAATCATTTTGGTATCGATACGTCACGGAGCGCATCAGATGGCACGTTCAAAGTGCACCAAGAGTCTTCCATCTAATGGAAGAAGGTAACAGAAACAGACGTTTGGAATCAGTCTCTTTTGGGAAATGGGGTCTGATACATGGTAGCTCTTTACAAATAACTACTCCAACTTGTTAAAGAATGTAAAATTTCCTCTTTAGCCTTCATTCAAAACCGGTTTTGAAAAAGAAAAACACACAACATACAGTTTGATAAAATAAACAGAAGTGGGCAATTTTTTTTTACTAAAAGAATAAATTTTATTTCAGCACTGTAAGTCATCATCTAACCATACAAACATGACTGCCAACTTCAACTCTTTCTCTCTCAGCCTTTTGGCTTTCTTCTCAATGCATCGTGAATCCAGACCACAACAGCAAGACAAATAAAAAAGATTTCTTTCCCAAACAACCTGGTGCTTTCTTTTTTTTTTTTGACTAAAAATGAGAAACTGTTAATAACGATCATAACCATAACAGCAATAATAATAAATGAATTTTCACCCTTCACTACACAAGTTCTTTTGGAGACCTTGATGCATGCATCAACGCGTTTATCCTGGTGAACGGATCGGATGACGGAGCATGTTGCCTACAAAGGAGACTGGGGTCGACAACATTGCAGGGGCAACATGCTCTAAAAAGAAGAGGATAAAACAAGGGCACTCATCTAGCAAAAGTAGGGGGAATGGCAAGGTGCCACAGTACACAACACATTGCTGTTATCGCTAACGGGCTCAAAACCTTACAAAGACCAGTCAAAAGCACACAGGCGGTCCTGTGACGTGAAGGGCTTCAAAGCTAGGATAGAAGGGAAGAGTTTTAAAGCAAAAAAAAAAAAAAAAAAAAAAAAAAAAAATTTTCAACAAAAAACACTACAAGAAACAACCGGCTAGCAAAGGAGACTGGGGTCGACAACATTGCAGGGGCAACATGCTCTAAAAAGAAGAGGATAAAACAAGGGCACTCATCTAGCAAAAGTAGGGGGAATGGCAAGGTGCCACAGTACACAACACATTGCTGTTATCGCTAACGGGCTCAAAACCTTACAAAGACCGGTCAAA
Source organism: Silurus asotus (assembly GCA_024362625.1). Taxonomy (NCBI): domain Eukaryota; kingdom Metazoa; phylum Chordata; class Actinopteri; order Siluriformes; family Siluridae; genus Silurus; species Silurus asotus. Next base: position 18,450,299 of record MU564352.1, read on the forward strand.
AGCACACAGGCGGTCCTGTGACGTGAAGGGCTTCAAAGCCAAGATAGAAGGGAAGAGTTTTAAAGCAAAAAAAAAAAAAAAAAAAAAAAAAAATTTCTCAAGACACAAGTCTATAGGAATGCACAGGCATGGACTCACGCTAACTCGTGGCTGAACCAGTTAACAGTTATGTGCTTACATTCACCCTCACCACGACTACTGATGAAGCTACATTTCCCAAAGTGTAACTGTAGAGGGTGCTAGGATTTTAACCGCATCGAGACTTGCATCTGAGGCTATGCTTCATAAAAGAGAAAACTATGTTAGCAAAGAAACCGGACAACACACACCTCAGCCACATTTCACCAAAAAAATGTAAATACATTGTTTCCTTCATTTAATATTTGTCAATGGACCCATAATGTGTGTCTTAATTACTGAATAGAAGAACTCTGATTTCCACAAACGAACAAAAGCTGTAATTTGGGTTGACAAATAGTAAGAAAGTATGCACTTTGGTTTTTAGAAGCAGAGAGAACTCTGATTTTGTGCAAGGATGCAATAGTTGAATGTTGAATTTGATCGGCTTTTGAATGATCGTCACTGATTAATTGAAGCGTCTAAAAATGTTCGACAAACTTGTGGTTTAGTCCAATGGCTACAATTCAATTCTAATGGTGAAGTGGTCTGAAACAATAGCAATAAGGTAAAAAATACCTATAATCATTACAGTTTCAAATATCTACCTGTGCTAAGTGCATTTAATACTAGCTGTAGCAACGGTGAAAGGAGTAATAACAGGATTTTTTTTGTTTGTTTTTTTAAATAGCAAGAAAAACTAGTTTCACAATTTCAAACCAAAGATGGTTAGGTTTGTTTAGTTTTTTTGGTAGGTTTTTTTTTTTTTTTTTTTTTTTTTTTTTTCTTCTTCCCCCACCCTTTTCCATCACCTACAAAGTGTCTGTTTTTTTGCCTTGTTTTGTTTTGTTCAATGCTGAAAATATCCGTTTCCAACTTCTGGCTATGATTACATACAGACTGATTATAAGCGTAATTATTATTGTCGTTAATATTATCTTTACTGTTAGTATGACGGGGTAAGGAGACAACACTGCAGCGGGGGCAAGAACGTCCACAACCAAGACATAAGTGAAAAGACAAGAGAGTCTAGACATGATGAAGAGAAAAAAGGCGAGGGGTTTTTTGTGGGGGGTTTTTGGTGTTTTTTTTTTTTTTTCTTTTTTAAGAAAAGATAGGGCAGAAATCAGGTTGTTCTTGTAAAACTACTGAAAGCAAGGATGTGAACAGCGAGAGTGTGTATTAGTAACGCTATATTCAACATCAAGACAGGGATTTCTTAAATCAGCAACAAATAGTGCAGTACAGTAACTAACGCCATATGAATAAATCCGCACATGTTCTATATTAACACCGATTGAATAGGACTGATTAGGATAAAAGGGGAAAAGGATTATGATAAGGGTTGCTGTACCTAAAAAAAAAAATAAAATTAATCTGAACATAGATCCCTTAAAATACTTAATACTGTAAATGATCATACATCCGCATCTATGTTGGGTATAATGTACTCTCAACAAATGTCTGATTAAAATGGCAAATAAAGAGGTTAGGACAGTGGAGGGAGAAAAAAAATAAACGAATACATAAAAGCGAGATTAAAAAGCTCGGCAAAGGGTAACTTGGGAACCACACATCTGAAATCACTAATTAAGCATTACGAGTAATTAACTATATCAAATACAAAAAGAAATCCTAAATAACGGTACATTTTTCTCTTGTACTAACTGGCGTCTCTCTAAAAGAAAACATCTACATATGCACGTGTGTGTTGTGTGTGTAAATGTTTATGTCCATTTCTGGGTGTATCTGAATTAGTGATGTGTTCATATCTTTGAGGCTAAGATTAAGCTATATGTAACTCAGATTACTGGTATCCTATGAAAATACCTGGTGCCTGCTTAGCGAAGTTACTAAAAGTTTTGTGTCTACCTTACATGGAAACTAAAAACTGAATAAAAGATCTACAGTCTGAAAAAGACTTTTTTGCAATTGTTTGTTTATAGGTACAAACAAGTGCGCTTGTGTGTATTCCTGTTTCTTGGTGTGCTTAGTTCATGATGGAAGAATCCTTCCATTGTGAGCACTGCTGAAATTTCATCTTTAAATGCAACAACTGACGTCTGAACGTCAGAATAATCGGTTTAGAACGGTATCGCGTGGGTTTAAGTACACTACCTGCAATGCTATAGTCTTAATTAATACCGACGTGTCATAGTTCACGTACGTCCAAGACAGTCACGTCACGTCTTTACTTGTAAGGACTTGGACGTAGCCACTGACAAACACTTGTTTAAAAGGTTACTGCTGACTATTTGTGTATATCTCTGTGGTACACGCATACAAACTTAAATGAGTGAAACTAATGAAAGGGATTCGGCAAACCTTTTAGAATATACAAACAAATATGTCTGTCATTCTGTATATTTAGAGCTTTTCATATATTGTATATTGTAACAAAATAAGGTGCATCTTATTAACATGCCTGCACAGACACTAATGAAATTCAGTATTAAAGATTTCTAATTAAAATTATTTGTCAAAAGAGCATCTTTCTAGTGTATTTGTTCTTTGATACAAATCAAAGCTCATTCCCAACATTCCTATTATTACGAGTACAAAATAGTTTACAAAAGGAGCGTTCCCTTTGGGTCAAGGTGCCAAATTGTGTTTCAAAGCAGGAGGAATTTCATGTTAGACGGATTACTTTAATCCCATTTCCCCCCCCTCAATAAAATGCTCTATGAAAAGTGCACGATTTCCATGGGCAGTTCTAAAAACATGTGTGGGTTTAATGTCACAAAAACAGAACATATTTGAATGTAATGTAATGTAATGTCTAGAGAGGGTGCTTTTCCACCCACCTGTGTCAAAAGATTTTGAATTTCACTTCTTTAACCCAGTCTCTTAATCTACATAATCTAACAACTGGAGTTGTACTGTTCTGTAATTATACAGAACATAAGTGCTTTATGTTGGATTACAAAAAGTTTCAAAGAGCATTTTCATTATCATTTGGTGCTGGGGCTTGCATATCAATATCTATATCTCGGGGCATTAAGGTGCTTTAAAAAAAACAAAAAAAAAATTTATAACCCTATTTGCTGCTCTGTCAATAGGTATCACAAGTGCTGTATGATCATTAAAATAGTTAAAAAGAGTAGACATTTATTTTCCCCCGAATGAAAAACTACTGAGAGTGGAGACAGCAAAGTTAGACCATCCCTGACTGGTATATCGTCAGTATCACGTCTTTCTTTACACATCACGCCTTTCAGCATTTTGGTAAGCAGAAACTGCATTACTGAAATTTGTAATCTACTACACGCAAACTTCAGCATTGCGACACAAATTTTTCTGCAATAAAAAAAAAAAAGGTTTTTTTTTTTTTTGGACCCTTATTGATTTATGCTTAAATTTCAAACTGTAATGTTATAAAAAAACAACAACAAAAAAAAGAAAAAAAAAAGAAAAGAAATGAAAAAAAAAAGATTATTCCCCTTGAAGGGACGATTCAAACAAACAGTGCTATTGACTAACAATGAATAAAATCTGATGCTAATCTCATGCTCAAGTAGCTTTAAATTCACTGGTAGCCATATCACAATTTGTGAGGTCAATCCCCTCTTTAACATCAACTTACAACAGCACTGGAGTGTCTCGCATTGTACAGTGCTCAATCAGAGACAATTTATAAACTCTAGACAGGGTCCTAATTCATTATTTACCTTACCTGCAATACAACTAGAAACAGGGATTCTGCTTAAGTACTATGGATAGTTATAAAAGAAGATCATTGTTTAAAAAAAGAAAAACGTGCAGATTTTGACAACTACTGTGATCCATTTACCAACAACTACAATAATGGTTGGTGAGACCCTCTAAATAGGTGTTAAAAAGAAAAGAATAAAGGAGGAGAATTATTATCTACACCTATGCATTTAAATGCATATAAAAGATAATTCTAAATGTCAACACAATGTGTAACATGCTACTTAAGAAATATTCAATACAAAGCTCATGCCAACTATTAAATGTTGTGTATATAAGTGGGGGAGTTGGAGGTCCATGGTGTATTAAATCTGCTTGACAGCTCATGGTTCAATTGTCAAATGCATGAAGTGTGACTGACAGCCAGGGTGATCAACAGCATTGGTTTAAGTGGCAATGTCTTCTCTGGAATTAAATAAAACATGCTTTAGGACGATTAAATGATCTCCTAAAATGCTCTGGCTGTAAATGTGGATTTAATTAAAGTATATTTTGGACAAAAAAAAAAAGGGGCCTACTGTCACCACACGTTAGGCAATAGTACAAATATACCCAACCAGTGTTCTAAAATAAAATGGGGGGGGGAAGAATGTTAGAAAGGTGAAAAGACTGAGAGCTTGTCACAATGCTACAACCCTGATGGGGCAGTGGAAAGGCTGAGGTCCAGAATCAAAAAGATTCAGTGCAATGTGCAATCGAAAGGTTGTGATTTTTTACTTTGCTCAGTTCCAAATCAGAACCTACTGTTAAGGTGACATAGACCGCACCCTTTCTCACACTGTCCATCTCTAGTTTCCAGCATGTGTAACATCATAAATTATTCTTATAACAACAACACGAAGTGGCTACTGTGCCTAATTATGTTTTGCAAGGAAAAAGGCAGTCGAACTTGGAACATTCCCTCTCAACTCACTCATTCTCTTTAAACTATAGGATGTAATCACTCCTCTTTTTGTAGTGCACCATCTGACGAGCAGTCGTCAAGGCAACATGGGGCCTCTACCTCCACCCCATCTCCTGATTGGTTGTCTTTGCTGGCTAAGGCACACTGGATTGGCTGGGCCAGTGATGGCAGGTCAACGGGTTGGCCAGTGGCGCTTCCTGAGGAGCTGCCGTTCAGCTGCTGGGATACAACGCCGGCTCTCTCTGCGGGCCGCCCCACTGTTTTGGGCTCCTCTGCCAGCTTTGGGGGGCTGGATGAGGGAGGTGAGGATGAGAGAGTCTACAAAAAAGAAAGGAAATCCAATTATGAACGTGAGCTCAAAGTGTAGACCTGATCCTAATCAGGTAAATGATGTAGAAAAATACATTACAAAATTTGCTGTCTGTGTAAATCCCCTCTTGCTGGGAACAAATGCAAAGATTAAAAGAAATTGAATAAAATTCAATCATTTTTAATAGCTGACTGTAAACCCTTTTTTGCAAAGGACTTTGCACACTTTGTGGTTTTTAGCTCTTTTGCAATCACTGCTCCTCACTGTTAACTACAGACAAAAGAATATAGTTATACATCTAAACCTAATATATATATATATTAATTATACACACACACACACACACACACACACACACACACACACACACACACACACACACACACACACACACACAGGTAGTCGTTGACTTACGACCACGATTGGGACGGACAGACCGGTCATAACATGATTTGGTCATAAGTAGAGTAGGCTATATGTACAGTACTGTGAAATGATGCCGATAGCTGGTACGCACTGTCGTACGCCGCGGCTAGCGATTGTAGTCATAAAGTCGAATGGTCGTAAGTTGCATAGGTCGTAAGTCGACGACTACCTGTATGTGTATAAATCTATATCTATATACACACACACACTCGCAATCAGAAATATTCAACCCCCTCACCTCAATAGACAATACAGTGATGATGAAAAATAATGAAAATAAATGAGGAAAAAAATAAAACTAGTAAAATAAAATATTTATTGATACATATTTGAGTTATTTTGACAACAGAAGTTGACTTAACTTTAAAGTTCAAATGAAAATTGTAAGTCTTGTAAACACATGAGCATGTGCAGTATTATTCAACCCCCAGCTTTAGTACCTTGTGAAGCGCCCTTTAGTTTTTATAACTTCTAACAAGCGTTTTCAATGATGTTTGACGGCTTCCGTGCTGCAACTGCCTTCTTCAAATCCCACCAAAGATTTTCAATTGAGTCCATATGTCCAAAAAGTTCCAGTTTGGTTTCATCAGTACAGAGAACTGTCTATCAGAACTGTTACACACAAATACTACATCATACATTTTCTGTGTCTATTTTATGCATCACTAAACTCATTAAGAAGCCATCCAAAGCAGGATCCTGCAATTTAAAAATATTTTTATTTATAAATCCTTAAAGCTTTTAAGGGGTTGAATATTTCTGATTGCAAGTGTATATACAGTGAGGAAAATAAGTATTTGAACACCCTGATATTTTGCAAGTTCTCCCACTTAGAAATCATGGAGGAGTCTGAAATTGTCATCATAGGTGTATGTCCACTGTGAGAGACATAATCTAAAAAAAAATAAAAAATAATCCAGAAGTCACAATATATGTATATTTATTTGTATGATACAGCTGCAAATAAGTATTTGAACACCTGAGAAAGTCAATGTTAATATTTGGTACAGTAGCCTTTGTTTGCAATTACAGAGGTCAAA
>MU564352.1:18456952-18562497 GCA_024362625.1 Silurus asotus
ATGCTCCCACCTCCATGCTTCACAGTAGGGATGGTGTTCTTAGGATGGTACTCATCATTCTTCTTCCTCCAAACACGTTTAGTGTAATTATAAACTTAAGACTTGCCTGGACATGTGCTAGTTTCCTTCCGTGCCATGCATGATTTCAAACCATGACGTCTTAGTGTATTACCAACAGTAACCTTGGAAACGGTGGTGCCAGCTCTTTTCAGGTCATTGACCAGCTCCTCCCGTGTAGTTCTGGGCTGATTTCTCACCTTCGTTAGGATCATTAAGACCCCATGAGGTGAGATCTTTCATGTAGCCTCAGTCCGAGGGAGATTGACAGTCATGTTTAGCTTCTTCAATTTTCTAATGATCGCTCCAACAGTGGACCTTTTTTCACCAAGCTGCTTGGCAATTTCCCCGTAGCCCTTTCCAGCCTTGTGGAGGTGTACAATTTTGTCTCTAGTGTCTTTGGACAGTTCTTTGGTCTTGGCCATGGTAGTAGTTGGCTTCTTACTGATTGTATGGGGTGGACAGGTGTCTTTATGCAGCTAACGACCTCAAACAGGTGCATCTAATTTAGGATAATAAATGTAGTGGAGGTGGACATTTTAAAGGCAGACTAACAGGTCTTTGAGGGTCAGAATTCTAGCTGATAGACAGGTGTTCAAATACTTATTTGCAGCTGTATTATACAAATAAATAGTTTAAAAGTCATACATTGTGGTTTCTGGATTTTGTTTTTTTAGATTATGTCTCATAGTGGACATGCACCTACAATTTCAGACATCTCCATGATTTCTAAGAGGGAGAACTTGCAAAATAGCAGGGTGTTCAAAAACTTATTTTCCTCACTGTATGTGGTCAGTGTGAGATAATCTACTCAAAGCACCAAATTTTAACTCCTCTAATACAAGATCCAAATGTGTATGCTGTCAATTAGACATGAACATGATGAATAAAAAATGTGTCTTCGCATGGTTACATGGCATACAGCTGTTATGACTTAGGGTGTACTCACTTTTGTTGCCAGCTATTTTTACAATAATGGCTGTATGTCGAGTTATTTTCAGAGAACGGTAAATCTGTACTGCAATACAAACTGCACAATGACTACCATATTTACCGACTATAAGCTGCTACATTTTCCCCACACTTTGAACCCCGCGGCTTAAACAACGAAGCGGCTAATTTATGGATTTTTCCTGGGTTTTTCCCAGTTTCACAAACTGTAAGCCAAAAAACATCGGGAGAAAAGCTTTACCGATGGTGATTTTTAAACGCATGACGATGCCAAAAGATAAACTCTCGAAAGAAATAGTTGTGAAAGGAAAGAGGAAGACAGTGAACAATGACTTTCTTGGTCGGCTACTGTTTAGATACAAGCCGTTGTAACGTGTTGAGTCTGGGTGAAGGGAGAGCTCACTAACTCCAGTTGCAACAGAAATCATATAAGCACAGACAGGTTTCCAAAACTTGTGCTTTTTTTTAATTTTTCTTGGCAACTGTGTTACGGGTTAGTCAAAGAAACAAAGAAATGAGCATCAGAAAATAATAATGACATATTCCTCGGTCTTGCACACATGCAGTAATACCAGTAAATGCGGCAGCAGGTTATTCCCAAAATGCCATTCTGCTCTTAAAGGAGCCACAACATATTTCACCTGTTACACCGTGTAACAGACACTGTCTTTTGTTAAAGCCTGTGTAAAGATCATTAGTTTCAGTGTAGATGGGTTTAGACAGGCTTATAGACAGGTGCAGCTTATTTATGCTTAAATAAAAATCTTTGTCAAATTCAGAGGGTGCGGCTAATATTTGGGTGCGTTTACCGGAAATTACGGTACTCAAAAATATATCCAAGTCTTATTTCCATTGTATTGTCACTTCAGAAGATGTACTAAAATCGCTGCTGAAACATGATGTACTCACTTTTGTGAGATACTGTGTGCGTGCGCAAACAGACTTGTGTAAGTAAATTACTCGGTGCAAAGAAACAGAAGTAATGAGAACCTGGTATTTCTGTCCTTTTTTTATGCATCTAATAAACAAACAAGTTCTATGAAAAACATTCATGACCTTTGAAACATGTCGTGCCAAGTTGATTGGGGATTTAAAAACTTCAATTAAATTCAGTAATCAATTTAATTGCTACAAATTAAATGTATTTAATAAAAGGAATTATTTGTTTAAATAGTTTACATTTGTTACCCCATCTCGCTAATGCAGACGTGTATGATCTACTTAAATGTTCTACTTATTTTTGAATACTTTAGCAAATGTCTTTATTTCTTCCATCTCTTGTTCATTCACTCTATTCATATTTCCTTTTTTAGCCGATTCTTTAAGCTGGACATAAAACACTAAAGAATCAGTTTTCATACATGATCAAAACAAATCTTATTTCTGGTATGGATTAAGTAGCCAAAACGACACTGTGCTAACTCTACTTTCCCTTTTTATACACCTGATATTTTTAATAGTAATAGGAAGTTTGATATAATAAATAAAATGCATTTAAAGAGCAAGGCAGAGACTTAAACTTGCGGCCCACCAATGAATTACATTCCTCAGGTAACTCGGTATGAATGTGTGCACCTTTACACCCCTTTAAATATATATATACACACACACACACACACACACACACATATATATATATATATATATATATAAATAAACATACATACATACATAGAGAGGAACTTAGGCTTTTCCTCAAATGAACTGAGGTTATAACTAATATCAAATTAAAGTGTATATTGCCATTACCTGTGTTCGATTTGTGGTAATCTTCTTCCCTCCCCTTCCCTTTGGTATCATTTCTTTACCCCTTCTGTAAAAGACATTCTAATGTTTCTAGTCCTCATTTATTCACATTTTATCATGCTTTAGGCAATCAATAAATACTAATAATCAACAAATAATATATAATGCTTGCTAGTGTTGGCATGGCCAGATTTAATATTGTGACTTACCCTTTTCCTCCTCCCACTGATACCACCTGTACGTTGAACCCTCCTCTGCCACGCACCGGTTTGTTTCCAGCCCACTGGCCAACAACCATCCCAGCAATTTCTAGCTTCCCACCTTGAGGAGGTATAGACTGGATACCTTTTTGACAGAAATTTGACGTAAAACAGTAAAACAGTATGCTGCTAAATCTTTTAAATTGACACTGGTTTACCAAAAAAAAAAAAAAAAAAAACACACCATTACAGTACAGTATGTAGTAACTTACAATAAACAGGCTTTCTAATATTCTCACAGTTCAGGGAAGCGTATAGAAATAATTGCTCTTCTAATACACATTAAACATATGTATAAAAATTATGATTTTTTTTTTTTTTAATGCCTCCATCTGGACAGTTTGAATCAGAACAGCAAAATGTGTGACTGTAATAAGACCTGGGAAAGCTCTTGGTCGGTGCTGGTGGTGGGGAGGAGGCATAGAGCCCAAGGGTCTAGGCGGATACAATGGGTGCATAGGGTAGAATGGTGGCACCATGGAAGGTGGTAGGAAAGCTGGAGGTGGCAAAGGTGGGGGTGGTGGAGGAGGCCGAGAGAGGTTAATGCCCTCCAGAATAGCCTGCCTCATCTTCTCAACTCTGGACACCAGCTCCTCCTGTCAGAGAGAATGTTTTTTAAAAAATGTATTTTAAACATTCAGAAGTTAAGAAAAGCAAATGGAAACATTAAACAAGTTCTGTTAGATAATTTAGGGTGAGAAGTTGAATAGCAGGTAAAAACAATAAGCTGTACCTGGCCTTCACACATGTCCAGCAGTGCAGCCCTGTCTCTGGTAGCTTTGGCAAGTTTGCTCTGAAACAGCTTGCCATCAAAGAAGCCCCATGGGCAACAGTGATCCCATGGTAGTGGCTGGCCACACACGTCATTCACAAAAAGGGCAGTGTCCACGCCACTCATGAACAGAGAAGCCAGCTGCACACCACGGTTATCCACTTTCTCCACCTAACAGTCAAAAAAGTCAGACATAGACAAACCTCCCAACAAGCAAGCAATCACAAAGGATATAACGAGTTTGCATTTCTGAACACCTGCCTTGAGTTCCTGCAGTTGATCAGGCTCATAGAGCTGGTTGGACACCGCTTGAGCCAAAAAGGCATCAAGCTCATGGCGTTGGAGAATGCGGCCACCCGGCCACTGCATCATATACCTGCATGCAAGAACACAGACCTCCCATCACTTCTAATAACTATAGCAGTAATCTACAAAATCAAATTGCAGGTGTACAGGTGACCACAAACAGCATGTCGAGAAAATAATACCATACACTATAATTGCGATATGCATGACAGCATTAAAATAAACTAATTAACTTATAATGCATAACAGTTAAAGTTAACAGTTGAAGTCTGCCTTGATTATCTGGAGCAAAGTTTGTGTTTTTATTTGAATTAAGTTCAAATTAGATATGGCTTACAATAATACACTGGAAAAAACCTGGATATGTTTGAATGCTAAGGGGAAGACTATAAGCAAGATTTGGAGATGTACACAAGTTTAAAATGTACGTAAGAAAATCATATTTGACACAGGCCACATTTAAATGAAGCTAAACAGTTATGGTTGCAGGTTTTCCCTGTACAATAATGCTCTGCATGATGTAAATTTGGATATGAAATTTCACTACCTGAGTACACAGCACATGAGCAGCAGATGTGATGGCACGCAGGACGGGTTAAGCAGGGCAGGACAGTCTGATCTCATGCAGGCCAAGAAGGCCCGTGTGCGTCTACTACGGTCCTCAGAGGCACGGCCAAGCCACAGACGCCTTAAATTTGGACAGGTCCACTCACGGAAACACATAGCTGGGACCAGCTCAGGGGTCAAGGCTGACTTGGCCTTACTGGCACACCATTCCTTAACTATCACTGGGGGCACTAAGGAGTCACAGACAGAGAAAGAAAGACATAAGTGACCTGCTTGGCATAACGAACATGCATGTACATGGTTTGATGATTACACAATATTAAACTCCAAAGCATAGGGGAAAAAATTCTCAAAACGCTTGATGCATGTGGTGCACATAGGTACTAAATCATACCACACTCACCCTCTAGCGGAGCGCGCTTGCGCATGGCCATTCTTTCCAGTCTCCTCTGGGTCTCAGCCAGGCTAAACAGCACGCCATAAGCATACTGCCGTGCTGAGCGGAACAGCAAAGAGGCAGGAGGCAGGTCAGGGTTACACTCGTCCTCTATACACACTGGCATCTTCATCTCCCCCTATGATACACAGTGAGTAATCTGAAAAAACACTGCTAATGTAATGCTGAAATTCATAACATTTTACTGCTTCCAAATAAAACCATAAGCACTGTACAAAGATCAGGTGTATCATAGTTACGTGCATGACAGACTCGCACTAAATAACAGATTTGTTGAAAACTCGTCCGTTCAAATAAACTCAATAGCCCCCAAAACCCTGACATGAAAAACATTCAACTATACAAATTTACTCACTGCTCGACACCACTGTGTTGTAAAAGTTAAAAATATTCTCTGTTTAATGGGAAAGTTCTCAGGATGAACAAAACAGCCCGATAGAGTTTAACTATCTGAAGCAGTCTGTGTGAAAAATTAAAAACAAGTCATTAAATCCCAACTCTGGTCAGCATTTTACTTTTGCTTGTCTTGGGTCTTCTTTGCCAAATAAAATGGGTTTAACTCTTGTGGGATCCTCCTTGCACAAAAATGGTCAAATAAATACAAGGATACAGACTCAGATGGATAACACGATCCAGTTTGTGACCTTTGTTTCCTCAGACTTATTGGTTTTTACAAAATATTTTTATGTTAGTTCTGGAAGAAATATTCCAGAATGTTTAAAAATATTTTAAGGAACTTCCAAGCACTTGTGCATTGTCCAGATGTTTTTTTTTTCTTTTTTTCCATGATTAAGAAAAGAAAAATGCCTAATCATTTCCAGGTTTTAAGGACACTGCAGGGGGGGGGGACCTCACACATTTGTATTATAGTTGTACCTTATTGTACAACTGATCAGTTTACTAAACAGCCGCTTGGCCTCATTAATCAGCCTTCAATAAAGTTGGGTGCAAAAACTGTGAATCAAACAAAGACAAAATTACAAGATCTTTTGCTGGGTTTTAAAAGCATTTCAGAAACACACGCATGTGCTGACCACAGAATACGCAAGTGTACAGCTGATTTGCATGTAGTTATGCTCTTAAAACTCCAGGAAATGAAAAAGGAGAGTAAATACAGAACAGTTTTAAATAATTTCAATGTCACAAAAAATGTTTCGCAGTGTAACACCACTAGAGTCTTGTAACAAAAAAAACATTTAAATAAAAATAATAAATACAAAATAAAAATAGATCTACACTGTATCACATCAAACAGGGAGAAAGAAGAAAAAACTATTAATAAAATGGTTGAATGTCTCATCCAACATGCTGGAATTTTCACACAGCATTAAACATAAATGTCATGGCAAATGGAACCAAATTATAAGCAGCTTCCACAGTCTGAAGTAAAGAAATCCTAAACCTTCCATCACCTGATGCATGTGTTTACAGCGACACAAATAAAGACCAAACTGTTCTCCATTTATATGTTGCAACTGAATGATTGTTCATTTTTAATTCATGGATTTGTGTTCGCTCACCATCTTCCTTCTTCTGATATTTTTCCAAAAAAAAAAAAAAAAAGGGTCCAAATTTACTTTATTATGCAGAAATCTGTCTAGCCAACTGGAGAGTGGCAGAGAGAAAGCGAGGATTGTGTGTGGTTGGGAGGAGTGTATATAAACAAAGAAAAAGCTTAACTGAATCAAGCTGAATTCACTGATGCCCTTCAAATATGCATTTAGGACAAATATGCAATGAGTTTCACCATTAATCATTACAGTTTTAGTAAAATAGTGAAGTAACAAATAATATAATTCTTTTCAGAATCAGTAAAAATCACTTGTTAGTAGTTATAAATAGTAGGAGTGTACCTGTACACTTACCAAAATTTTCAGTATAGGGCTTTCAGATTGCAATACTTTTTACACTTACTCCATATCGGAAATAAGATTTGTTAAGCGCACGCATGAAAACACTCCGTAGCATATTACATTATTTAACCAAGCAAGCATTTTATTAAAATTTCTTAAAAATGTAAACTGTTGATGTTTACAATTGTTAATAATAAACTGCGTTAATAAAAACATTTCAAGCAAGTTTGCCATTTCTTTCGCCTGAATAAATACATCTAAATATTTAAAAAGAATAAATAGAACTACTGCCTCTCCATTCAATCACCTTTCTATGAAAACAATCACTTTTGACGAATACAAATGAAATCACTCAAACTATAAACTAAATGCTGATCCCCTCATTAATCCTGTCTCTGGGTGAGGCAATGACAGTTTGACTAAACATTTTCATTTTAATTCATATGAACCCTCAGGGAAGACAAAAACGGCAGTACCTTGGTGAGGATGTGGTATATCTGTGGGTACATGAGACCTCGTCTGTGTCTGTGCTCTGCCACTCGTAGCACCTCGGCGCTGACCTGGGGAAGGGGTGGAGTAGTGATATCCATGTGACTCCTTGTTGCCATGGACAGCAGTGACGGAATTGATGGTCCACTCCCGTTGCCTTGGGGACCGTCCCCAGAGGCACCACCACCATGGCCACTGGGCTCCTCCCACCTAGAGGACTTATCAGTCAAATGACTGAAAAGCAGAAAAACACACAAATTATTATATGCCTTAATCAAATGATATCATGGTAGCATTAAACATGACCTGCAAACCTGTGATAAGTAATGCTTTAGTGTTTTTATGATACAGCATAAAAATCTGAACTTCATTACTCAGTCTTTCGAGGGGGGGTTTCCCCACACTTCCTATGGGATCTTTATGAGCCTCCTGAAAATTAAAGAACTGACACACAAATGTAGACCACTACTGCCATGTTAAAATACTCCTAAATATAAAAAATATCTTGCACAGTCTCTGTATGCACCAAAATGATACTGTCAACATTATGTTACAGAACAGCTGTTTAAATATAATATAATAATCAGCGAGTAAACCAATAACAATATTCTAGAGGAATGATTCTAACTCTGCTGTAATTCTGTGGCCATTAAAAAAACTAATGGGAAACGATTTGTGACAGACTCAGAAATAAACTCACTTAGTGCTGGTGTCATTTTGCTCTTCCCCATCTGAAGAGGACGACGGTGATGGGGAGGGGCCTGAAGGAGCAGCTGAGTGGTGATTGGGCAGTCGGTTGCCAACTTGAGTGGAATCATATGGTGCGGACCAATCACCAAAGCCCATTTTCCCAACAAGAGAATCGTTGCACTCCTGCAGTGGTGGAGGCGGGTTCTGGAACAGGAGGGCAGAGGCTGGGCCTGGGCCATAGGGCCCACCGGGATAAGGCACCTTAACACCTGATACCTGGGGTGGACCAACCTGTCAAAGAAAAGTAAAATGAAACAAGAACATAAAGAACGTGACTAGAAATAAAAAATACTAACAAAATTACAAAATTCTTTCTGAACTCTACCTGGGCTTTTCCAGACTGTAGTGCCCCCATGTGGCCTGGAGGACCACCAAACTGACAAGGCCCAAAGCCTGGCACTGTGAACAAAGCCAAGAAGAATATAATGTGAAAAGTCAAAACCATTAAGTAAGTAGGTACTCATTAAAGGCAAGAAATCATATTTTCAGCTCACAATACTTTTTCAACTATCCAGTATTAGAAAAACATAAAATTCCAAAGAGCATATTCATGTACTTACAGAGGTAAGGAGAAGGTCCCATGGTTAGAGGTCTGGGTTTACTGGCCGCTGAAAAGTATTCCACTGCCTTCTTAAATCTTTCAATTTTATCCTCAGTCCGAGACTGTGCAAGGAATAAGTTTGTCAGTCAAATATATTCATATTTAATATATTCATTTTTTTTAAAATAACAGCATACCAGGAAAAAAATCAAGAAACATAAGAATTACAAATGTACCTGAGACTGTTTGAACACATCTCTGGCCACAGCATCCAGGTTGCCAAGGTCCTGAATAGATGCAACATACTCTGATACAGCCTTAATCACAACCTCACAGGGAGGTAGGACTAACTGGTGAGCCCTTACCTAAGACAAGCAGAAAGAAAAAGAAACAATAAAGATAGAAGCAGGGGCGCTTTTCCCTATATTTTTCCCTGTTATCAATGAAGAAGGGTAAAGAAAACTGTCTTGGGGGGAACAAAATAAAAAAAACAGCACCTTGAGAGAGGCAAGAGGATGTTCTGGACCCAAGAGACTCCAATGAAAGGCAGCCAGGTCTTCATCTGGCAGAATGTGGTTACCTGAGGAAATAAGAAGTCTTCTGATTAGACAAAATAATTCAGTACAAGCTCATATGTAGCAGAAATGACCATATGTCCAACTGCAATGACAATTACTTACCAAGCAGGGCAGCAAAGATGGGCAGGTGCTGGGTTTTGAGGCCCAGCTGGCGAGCAGCCTCAGACAGCAGGTACTGGTGAGTGGTCAGATTCTTGCCATTCCAGGAGAGCTTGAGTGCATGAGAGCTGAAATAGGCCGGGACATTGCATAGAGCAAACTCGGAGTCCTGTGCAATCAGGCCCTGAAATCCAAAGTCTCTGTACAGAGATAGCACCTCCTGGTGGTGGTCCTCTAGAGTCTGAACCACCTGCAGTAAGATTAGGGAAACAGACTTTAACCCAGGTACTTTATTCTATATTATATTCCTTTCTAACTGAATAATACGTGCAAGTGCTGGACCGGGCACAAGGGTGTGTCTTTAGGACCCAAACAAAAATACAGATCTTACCAATTGATTACGTTTTTCTGTTAAGCAATGACATCAGTATTATAGGATTTCATACCAGAACGCAGTTGAATGCTCGAAAATGATTGGTCTGAAGGTGTTTTACTTATGTACGACGGCACAGCTCAGAGAGCGATTATGAACAGTGTGTATTTGCTAAGTAATAATATGAACAACAGGATGATATTAATGCGCACCTATCAATACATTATTTTGTCTGTAGTGCCATCTTATACAAAAGGTACAGCTGACAGTCCACATAATACAAGACAAATTATAAATTAATTAATGGAATTATAAGAAACAAATCCAGCAAAATCAAAATGTGATGTTTTTAGGATATGGTTCTTTTATATTCATGGAGCAGGTGTCAGTAGCAGTTTCACGGCCACTGTGTTTACTAGCATTAGTAAGAATAGATGAGTGTCCCAATTTCTCAGTAAAATGACAAGCTGAAAGGGCGTGTTAGGAAGAAACTGGTAAAACTTTACTGTGGCAATAAGTGAAAACAGGAACTTACTAGTCTCTAAAATGTTTCACAACGTGAGTTTAATTGATTATAAAAGCGTAATACACATTTACACTTCACCAGTTAGAGTAATACAAATAGGAAGCATTAAAGTAGATTCCCGAATGGGTTTTTCTTCTTTAGTAGAAATGTTTCCAAATATTTTTGTTAAACATTTAAAAAATAATTTTTTACTTTTAAAAACAAGAACTTCTTTTTATTTATTTTTTTCACGGAGACCAACAATCGTCATAAATTAAATATAACACGAACCGAAACTCTAATGAAGCAAATACTCTTTGATCGTCGTCAAACATTTCCTGTCAGAAATAACTTTTTTTTAATAATTTGAACAATGGTTAGACTTTTCTGTTAATGTTTTTGATGTAAAAAGAAACAATTTTTGTGTGACCTAGACGCCAAAAAAAGTATTTGGTTGACATTTTGCCTCCTTGCTGTGCTGTTCTCTGTGTGTTGTTTGCAATACATAAAAAAGATGTTATTTGAGTTGAGTGTGCTCATTTTCACTGGGTGTTGATTGCATGTTGTACAGTTCTTTGAGATACATGATGTCTTGTGCAGCACGGCACTGTATTATACTCTGTTTTGTCTGCGATTCCGCCTACAGAATGCTGCTGATTGTGAAAAGGCAACTCAGGTATATAATCTGCTTGTCTTCAGAGACTGGGCTAGTGATTTGTCCACCCCTGAAAACAATACATTAGTGTGACACTTGAGACACAGCTGCAGTTTCCTGATTCAGGAAAAGCCTGCTGGTTCCAATGTACTCTTATTTTACTACATTAAGCGAAAATGTGATTTGTTTTGGTTGGCTGCAGACACTGATGCCTGTTCATCCAAAATAAAGATTGGCTAACTGTAGAGAGCTGTCGAACACTCATTTATTCCAAAATAGGATCTAAACAATATGAGCAAATACAAATTAATAAAATACCAAACCAATTTTCAACTAAAGTAGAACCAGATTAAAATATGCCAATGCATGAGCATCATAAAGTTTACATTTGTTTTGGAAATTATTAGTCTGGTTTTGAAAGCAAAGTTGTTAGGCTCAGAGGTTCTGAAATGCATATGAAAAAGTGAGCAGATCTTTATGATATGGTATATACAGTTTATGTTACTTGTAAGCTACAGCACACAACCAGTGCAAAACTAAGCACCACTCCTGGCTGACAGACATCTGGAATTAGAAGAAAATTGAGTTTTCATTGACTTATGCCTTTTATTCCTCAATATGTATACTCTGTATCTATTAGTAAGTAAAGAAAAAAATAACCGGTTATAGGAAAAAAAAAAAAATATGACAGGATTGTGCGATGCCAACATCAACTCAAAGTTAAAACCTTTCCTACAGCAGCACATCCCTAAGTATTAGACTTAGACCACAGGGAGTTGCCAATGAATACAACGTTTGATTTATTTATGAGCGAGTGTCATACTGTTACCCGTTTATACCTACATGTTAACCACAGTGAGGAACAAAAATTCCTTCTACTGCTTGTTATATCAAAGATAAACAGTAATTCCCATGCCAGCATCCCCCCTCCTCTCTCTCTCTTTCTCTCTTTAAGCAACAATAAGAAAAAACAAAGAGCTTGTCATGTTACAAAAAAACCCGAGAGCACAAAGACCTCTGTCCAGAAGACTTTTCATGTGCTGGATAAACTTATTGACCTTTACAAAAAGTTTATGCCCGACACTTTTTCCATAAATGTTGTCCTAAAAGAAAACTTGACACTACTATTAATTACATTTGGACTGAAAACAACTGTCAGAGCTGAAAATCATCAACACCTTCTGGCCGATCAGATTAGAGGATTGAACGTCGCTGATTAATTCCGGGGTTTTAACATGTAAAACTTGAAAGAATCTGCTGGATGGGGATGTGATTCTGTAACTCACGGTTCTCGGCACGTCTCAGAGACCGGCTATGTGGCGCACTCACCCGCACGCGGAAGCGGAACATGGCGAGGCGGACGCAGTGGCTGAGGCAGGCGGGCGGCAGGAACCAGGCTCGCGGGGGCGGCGTGCCTTTGCTGCCCACGTGGTTGACGATGAGCTGCGCGGTCTGTCTGTGGGCCTGCGCTCGGCGCGCCCACTCGGGCCAGCGCTCTTTGCCCAGCGTACCGTTGAAGGCCACGACGAGCTCCAGGCCGCCCTGGTACAAGCAGGCCTGCGACAGGGCCGCCAAGTAGCCGAGCATGGCATTCCACTCGCCGCCGCACACCCAGTCGGTCTGGTAACCGCCGTAGAGGCGCTGCAGGCCCGAGTCTGCGTCCACGAGGATGCGCGCGGGCGGCGGAGGTGGCGCGGGCAGCGCGTTTGGGTGATGAGGATGATGATGGTGGGGATGTGGGGGATGATGATGATGGTGGTGATGGTGGTGGTGTGGAGGATTTCGATTCGCAGTTCGGCCCAGTTTGAGGAGATCTACCGGAACCGACGCTCCCGGGCATCGCTTCTCCAAATACTCCTGAAAGCCCTGAACTCCCATGGTGGATTTATTTTTCCCTACTTCGGTCCTGTTTACGTGTTAAGAGTGGCCGTGATCGCGCGGAAGAGATGTGACAGATGAGCACGCCCTTTCCAGAGTTACAATCGGCGTGTGAATCGGTCTTTCTGGCTGAGTAAAGTAGCGTGTAACTAAGTAACCCGGGGTTAGAAAATGAATCGTGTCTACTGAGCGTGTAAATCTGTGAAATACTAGTCGTGGGCGAGGCTAAGGTTCAGATCTGAACGTGCAACATATATCCATTCTTTACTTTGCGTCCTCGGTCTAACGCACAGAATATACCTGTTCGAATTACAGATTGTTTGATTACTATAAGATCGACCGGTGAGAAACCATGACCAAATTTGACCTGGTGTACAGTGGCAGATAACGGCGGCACTAGTGATGTCGACGGCGGTGAAAAGGTCCAAAATATAATCCTACATGCTAGCAAACTAGCTTTACAGTAGCTAATTTACGACCAGAAAGATGCCAGTTAACTTGTTTATACCGTTTCCTAATTCGTATCCGACTGCAATCGTTGAATTTGTAAAGTCTAAACAGTATGTGCTGGAAATCGACAAGTAGCAAGACAAGTGATTTAACCGAAACCTGCAGCGAACAGACCAGCTAACTAGCCAACTTAGCTCGTTAGCCCGGTGTGACTGACGACTCAACTAGCTTACAGAAATCCGAGGCGTGTGCGGTTCGGAATGAAATGGTTTGCTGAACATAAAAGAAAGTAAAACAACTAAAATAAAACAAAAAAAAACGCCACCGTAAGCTCCCTCGCTCTGTCTCACTCAAACTTCATACTGAGGAGAGGAACGTACTTTCAAGCGACGTCGGCCATCTTGCGACTTCCCCGCGGACCGAGAAATAGTGGGCGTGGTGTTTGAACGGGGAATGGGAGGTGTTACTTTGTTGAAATCTTGGGAGATGTAGTTTAGGGTTAATTTACAGCAATAAGAAGACCGCGTATAAAACTACAACTACCGACATCTTCATCAGGAACTCCGAGTCCATGCCAAGTCCAAAGCGAATAGTTAATTCAAACAAGATATGTTTTTTTTCAGTGTGTATTTTAAGTGTCGGTCATCTTGACTCAAGTGAATTGGTCATTTATCTGATTAAATACATTGAACATTGAAATTTATTATTTTATCAAGTGACCATTTCATATCCACCCGTGTCCTAACCCACTTCCATGCTTTATTACTGCTTGGTGTATATACAACACAGGTTTATGTTTAATAAATAACTCCCATTTTCACGTTTCTTCTATTTTTCGCAATACAAAGCCTATTTGCATCAACAAATCTGTTTAAACAGCTTTAAGCACTGTTATATATACATATATATATATATATATGAATCAGTCATATCACCATATATTCAGGAGCTATATATGTGACACTTGTAGACAGGCCTAAATATGTCAATAGTTATGTAAAAATATAATGAATCTGATAAAACCTTTGAAATAGTATTTTATTTTTTATAACCCTCACATATTTCTGTGCTGAATAAAAAGAAAATAAAGATTATATTTGTTAGCATGCACTCTTTTGTACTCTAGGCCCAAGCAGCTTTGCTTCCTAATGAGTTTAAATCTAGATCAATATTTATGAATAAGAACATATTTAAACATTTTTTTAATTCCAGATATTTATTTGATATTATTGATGTATTTACCACAATAAAATACAAAGAAATAAAATGAAACTAATTATGCGTTACTAAAATAACAACTTGTCTTTGTCCTGAAGCCGTTTATAAAAGTTGTGTCAGTAACAGAAAGAAGACAGCAGGTGGCGCTGGTGTAAAAGCCTCACACCAAGAGGCAAATAATCCTTCAGGACTGCCCTTGTACGGTTGGTGAAACGGCTTTACATTATTGCATGTGGTTTGGGCTGATCACGGACTGTTTTTGAGAGCTCACTTTTGCTTTGATCAACAGTGTATGCTGATGTTTGGAAGCCAGATGTCATCTGCGAGGTCAGTGCTGTCGCTCTCCAAGGTGTTCCAGCCCCTGGCCCGACTAAATGGCAACACGGTCAATGTAAGGCTTTTGTAATGATTCAGCACGTTGATGTCATGCTTTTCTATGTCTAATACTTCCTCATATGGATTTCTGGTGCGGCTATTGGGCCCCATGTGCACGCCATTGGTGTGGCTTTAATGCAGCCACGTCTACAAGGTCAAACACTAGAACAAGCTGTTACAGTACTTCCACTTCAAAAAGCCAAAGGATCTGTTTAAGAGCTAACTGTTCCTTATCCACAAACCCACACCAAACTGGTCAAACCGCATGCAAATGTTTGAGTTGTAAATGTTATCTGCTCCACCGTGCCACTGTAAAGACTAATGTACTGCATCAATAATGAATAAAACTGCTGCTTGTTTGTTTTTTCAACTTAATGTCAGTCTGCTCATATCTGTCACTCTGTTATCTCTGAATGACAGGTGCTGAGAGCAGTTATATGCAACAGGAGAGAGATGTCCTCTTATACTGTGAGTGTCCTGGCCATGTTCTGTTTTCTTTTTATATTTCTCTATATTTTTCTTAATGGCACAGGGTGGGACACAGAAAAAAATGGCCGGCCAGACAGACAGACATTCGGCAGACATAGCAAGGGGCTACGGCCTCCTCCAAAGAGCGGGGCACCAGTATTGGAGGCGGGCTACATTTCCGTGGCCCACCCTGTATATTAAGTTGTATACTTATGCTTAGAAGTATAGTGGTCCATCACCAGATTATCCCCCACACACAATTATAAACTCATTTGCACCTACAAACAATTTGTAGAAGTTCCAAGTTTGTTTTTGAATAAGTGAATAAATCCACATAGTTTTATACAAAAGATGTATACAGTAACTTGGGCTCATGTTTGTTCATTATACTGGATTGTAAATGAAACTGCCACACACACTGGCTTTTTAGCATCCTGTATCTCCTGCTGCAGAGGTTCACACATGCCTCACAGCCAGAGGGGCCCCTTTTGTGCATTCATTTGTCTCTATTTGTCTCATGTAATTCGTTAGTGCTAAATATTGATGAAGCATCAGGTTAATATTATTAAAAAAAAAAAACTCAATGAACATCCTGGCAAGTTATGGTTCCCAGAGGACCTCAACATTGCAGGAACTATTGAAGAGTGTTAATGAGTGTTAATCCCATGAGATGGATTGTTTTGCATTTTTTTATTGAATTGACAGCCAGGAAAACGTGTAATTGGCCTTGCATGCATGCAATTTAACTACAATTGTATGTAAAAATAAAAAATAAATAAAAAATCAAAGATAAAATACACACGAATGTAAAGTAGGTCATCCTCATATGTTTGCGGCTCAGGCTAATGAGTGAATGTTTTTTCTTCTTCTATATTCTAATGACTAACGTGTTCTCTCCCATCACAATCACATCTACTCACCTACTTAATTATGCATCCTCTTCACTCCCTGGAAGGTTATTGTGAGTACTGTGTGTGGATGCAGTGCATTGTATGGCTTTATTATGAAGGTGTACTAAGCTTAAATGCTAAAGTTGTTGATGAAATATTAAAACTCCAACATAGAATGCACTTTCAACATATAATGGTGGATGCAGACATGTGCTACGGACTCAAAAATGAACACAGGCTGAATTTCAGTGAAAACAAAACCAGAACTTTGATATGCAAATAATCTCTGTGGCACATGTGTGCAATCAGGTATTTGTGTTTTTGTGTTGGCTTTCCACTCGTTCAACTAGAAATGAGAATATTTGGATTTTTCACTTACAGCAGTTTACCTATAGCATTAAGTGATTTTATAGTCTAAGAATATATTAGATATTTTGTTTCCATACTCCAGCCCCCTCCTGCAAAATACGGAGGCCGACACACAGTAACACTGATCCCTGGGGACGGTATTGGACCGGAACTTCTGAGCCACGTCCGGGAGCTTTTCAGGTTTGGGAACAATTATTACTTTTGGTCAGGGAAGATTTGGATAGTTTGACACATTCAGATCTTCACAGGTTCTGCTGCGTCCCTGTGGATTTTGAGGTGGTGAATGTGGACTCCACAGCAACGTCAGAGGATGACATTAATAATGCTGTCACAGCTATCAGACGCAACGGAGTTGCACTGAAGGGTAGGCTAATGGTTGTGGAGGTGGACATGGGGTGAAAATATATCCTCTTAACTGGAAGTAGGTCTTATAAAGTGTTTATGCTCTCTATTTTTCAGGCAATATAGAGACCAATCACAAACTTCCACCATCTCACAAGTCCAGGAACAATTTGCTCCGGTAATATTAATGCGTCTGTGTATTTTTTGTATTGAAAGTCTTCTTTGTCTTGTTCTGTTGTGGATAGTACCACATGGATTATTCACATTCTAAAACAGTTTACAGTATGCCCATGACTCTGCCTTGCTTCAGTGGATAATCTCCTCTTGATGCTGTAGAACTGCTGCTGTAATCATAAAACGCTCCCTATGCTTATCTATACTCTTAGCTCCTCTGTGATAGTCTATTGTCATAGAGTTATACAGATCAAATGAAACTGAATTAGGCCTAATTACAGCGTAAATGTTTTTTTCTGATTTTATCCTAATTTCTATAATAAAAAAACTGTTCCTTATTTAAAACCCCAGAACATCCCTGGACCTATACGCTAATGTGATGCACTGCCAGACGCTCCCAGGTGTGCAGACTCGGCACAAGGACGTAGACATCATCATTATTAGAGAAAATACAGAGGGAGAATACAGCAGCTTAGAGCATGAGGTTTGTGCTAGTTTATCTCTTTTCATCTCTAACACACACACACACACACACACACACGCACATGCACAGATGTGCCACCGCGAAGGTTTCTTTATATTCAACAGTTAACTAAGTTAACAGTAAAACAAATGAATCAAAAAACACATATAAAACTGACAGATTCACTGAATAAAAATATATTTTTTATATTAAGTACATTCAAATCTATTATTTTTTCCAGAATGTTCCAGGAGTCGTGGAGTGTCTGAAGATCATCACTCGGATAAACTCATTACGGATTGCTGAATACGCCTTTAAACTTGCCAGAGAAAAAGGTCGCCATAGGGTCACTGCCGTACATAAGGCCAATATCATGTCAGTATCAATTTACAATATTAGTTTTTTTTAATATTTTATGTGTGTATATATATATATATATAAAATCACCGATGGTTTGCTATCAGTGCATTCAGCACCTGTTACCTCAAAGATCATTATTTTTCAATCCACATCCCAAAAAGGCCATTTGCTCGTTTTCTTTTCCTGCAGGGGAAAACTAAAAACAGGAAATGTACTTATATAGTCATCTGGTACACAAAAGTAAAATTGTAATAATGATTCACATGTTTGAGGTAAAATTAAACACAACTACTCATTAAGTGTTTGTTTGAAAACACTAATACTGGAACAACACTGTCTCTTCTTTCTGTAAAAAAAAAAATTCCATTTAAGGTTTATACCGTTTTAAAGGAATTCAAAAAGGGCAAAGCTATCCCATTTTTCTCAAAATTCCGACTAATTATTCGTTGCTAAGACCATTAAAATAGGTTTGGTACATATTCTTGGCCATGAGTGTAAATTTGATTTGTCTATAATAAATCAGGTAGACTTCATTGGGATTTTTGATGCTGTGAATCTACACAATGCTGCCTATTAAAGTGTAGTTTGGAAAATTGAGATGTTTAGAGCTCAAATGTCTTTATGATTTGCTTAGGTATGTTCTCTAACACATTCTGGGGCTTGAGCAATTTTTTTTTTTACTGTATCCCAAGTCAAATTATAATCTGTGGCAGGCCATGCATTTTACACATGGCCTTCAGTGATGTCCTACCTAAATCGATCGACCTCTTATTACGATCATTATGAGACCATGACTATAGAAACTCGAATATCTCATGCAGTGAGAATGAATGGCATCACTAATGCAAGAAACCCAACGAACACAATTTAACAAGTCTCCTTTCACTGTACCACAGCTGTACTGCATTATCTCTAGCAGAAGCATCAATATTACTCTTTTAATCTGAACCCGGGTTTTCCATGCATTTCTGTGCATTTTTTTCAGTGCATTACGGTTTTCCTGGGGATACGAAGTGAGTTCAAATTGGGTTTTTGTGAAAATTCTATGGAAAAGAAAAGCAACAGTACAAATGGTTAAAAAAAAAAAAAGCTGTTCTTGAAAAATCTGTCTTGTAAATGTCCTTGTAAGTGTATTTGCAACCAAATCGGTTTCTTCTCCCCTGTCAGCCATTTTGGATTGAAAAATAGCTATTAAATCCAAATGAAAGTACAGTATTTTAACTTTTGCGGTTTGCTACAGATGCGGTTGGCAAGTTCTGACTCTCCCTTTGACCATCCAATCAAACGATATGAAAATGCCAACGTTACTGGGTGCCGTCTAGATGGCCCCAAAGTGGTCAATTTGAAATCTGATTGGTAAAAGCAACAGATTCAAGCAACATTTGAGTTTAGGTTAAACATGCCCACGGCGCTGATTCTGAGGGATGAAGCCAGATTTCTTTGACCCAGGTAACATGTGATGTAACCGCTAAAATCTGATTGAATAGAACGTAAACTTACATTTGGTTGCGCTGCTTCAACCAAAAAAATAAGAGAATAGATTACTGTGAATAATTTAATAAAAATTGTTT
This sequence comes from Silurus asotus, assembly GCA_024362625.1. Lineage (NCBI taxonomy): Eukaryota > Metazoa > Chordata > Actinopteri > Siluriformes > Siluridae > Silurus > Silurus asotus. Next base: position 18,476,470 of record MU564352.1, read on the forward strand.
GGACAATAATATGTTTAAACATAAGTCAGCGATTCTGATAGATTTCAGGGCAGCAGAAAAGACCTTGCAGGCCCTGATGGACTGCCATTGATTTATACCAATACAAAATGTGGAGAAAAATACTCGAGAAAAATATTTAAGTAATTTACTATTTTACCCTTAACACAATGCGTACATAGAAACAGTGCCATTTTCAGGATGATTTTATGGCACCTTGAGCCCTGTTTTGTTTTTCTTTGCTCTGTACAGGAAGCTGGGTGATGGTCTGTTCCTGCAATGCTGTAAGGAGGTAGCAGCCGGATACCCAGACATTACTTTCGACAACATGATTGTGGATAACACCACCATGCAGGTAGCAGCTTACCGAGCATGCCCTTTTAGATAAAGAATATTGTTATGCATTTCTATACCTTACTGCACATTTTGGCTTTGGTTCAAATCTACTAGAATTTATTAAAGTGTGCATTAAGTTTGTGGAGCCTCAGCAGTTAGTTTTTCTCTGATGTAATGCAGAGAATAACATCTGGTTGAGATCCTACGCTTGTCAGGTAGTGCTGGAGGCTAATGTAACAGGTGAGAAATCACAATATGTTGTGTATGTGTTTATTTCTGTGCATACAGCTCGTCTCCAAGCCTCAACAGTTTGATGTAATGGTGATGCCAAATCTCTATGGGAATGTGGTGAGCAATGTGTGTGCCGGACTCGTGGGTGGCCCAGGTTTAGTTCCAGGAGCCAACTACGGCAAGGACTACGCTGTGTTTGAAACGGTAAGAATCACACTTTATCAGTTGGTAAAAGTGTTTATAGATGGTTTACAGAAGATTTTAGATGTTCTCATAACATTTTTCTGCTTTGTACTGCAGGCCACAAGAAACACTGGGAAAAGCATTGCTAACAAGAACATTGCAAACCCCACGGCCACACTTTTAGCCAGCTGCCTCATGCTGGATCATTTAAAGTACATGAAAAGAAGCTGAATTTTGCATCCTTTGCTTATTTAAAAATGTAGTTTGTAATGATTCAAAATGATATCAAGAACTATGAAAAAAAAATACGGTTTTGAAAATACAAAAAACTTATTTATAATAATATGCCATGCAATGGCTCAGTCTGGTATCTTAATTTTAAACGTCTATTTCCATTTTCTGGCCCAAAGAATTACCTGGGAAATAACATAAAACAGAGCTGCCCAGCTTGACATTTTTCCTTTAGAAGGTAAATCATTAGGCATAGAGGGGGTAGGGCTGATGGTGGGAAAATGGAAAGCTGTTTTTATTGCAATTGCATTATGCCTAATGGCAAAAACCTAACGATTACAAACTGCTTCTTTAGCCATAGTCCAAAGTCATGTCCTTTCTAAGTGGTTGTGTTATGGTGTTTTAATGTTTATTTCTGTTGTATATTTCTCTTATAGACTTCATGATTATGCCAGGATCATTCGGAAAGCAATCCTTACAACCTTATCTGAGACCCAGGTATGATGAAATCTCATTAGCTAGAAATAATCACTCATGTTGAAATAGAATGTGGAGTAGAGTCTGTTAGACAGACCCATTGTATGACTGTTTAATGCAGGAATACCTTTGTTGTCAACAGCCAAACAAGATTTGGTGTGCAGTTTCCCATCAATCTTCAATGGATATAAATTGTTTCCACCCCCACTTCAAAACTGCACATTTTTGTGTTGAACAAACCATCATAAATCATCTCCGAGGCTTTTCTTTTCATTAATGGGATCTAGCAACAAACAAGTGAAAAACAAATAGAAGCATAATAAAAAAAATGTGGTTGGACACGAATTCCCAGTCCATCTGCAGTTTTAATAGGATTGTGTGCACTTTTTATTATTTTTATATGCACCACAAGTTTGTTATAAGATTAGCCAGGAGCCAAGACACTGTTGGTTTCTGTGTGTAGAGTATCACGCTGGGCAAACAATTCACGCCTCTCCACAACAATGGTACAGAGCAGATGATGTGCCAAAAACTATTAGTAGCATGGTGCAGTGTGTGTGTGTGTGTGTGTGTGTGTGTGTGTGTGTGTGTGTGTGTGTGTGTGTGTGTGAGTGTGTGAGAGAGAGAGACAGACAGACAGACAGACAGACAAGTGTCCAGTACATCCATGTGCATTGAGAGAATGTTCGTAGACTGTCCTATAATTGTATGCTTGTTCAGACAATTAAATGGCTCTGAAATAGAAACTTTTCCTCAGTCTGGTGGTGCAAGCATTGATAAACCTGTAGGAAATTCCAGAAGCCAGGATTGTGATGAGATGTCGGGATGAGCAGGTACAATCTTGGAGATAGTGGTTGCTCTGCAGAGGCTGTGGGTACACTAATAATTACTATAATGCATAAAAAATACCAGCATCTACCCTCTTTTAATTTGAGTGTCCTTTGACCTGGACATTTATGGTTACATGTCTTCAAAGATCACATTTCTAAATCAATTGAGAATTATTTTTAAGATCGTAAATATGCCAACAAATTTATAAATATATATATAAAAAAACGAATGTACTGAAGCTTGTTTCCATTGCAGTGCTCTATTAATTTATAGCTGTGGATAAAGTCTGCCCTTTTTTTTGGCATCCTTATTCATTTGTGCAAGCTCTGTATCCAAAATTATTCAAAGGCTTGCCCTTTTAAAAGCAACTAACCTGTGATATTGTCCTGTACATGCTGAATTTTTCCATTTTTCTGCACACGTAATATACTTAGGTAGATTTATGTGAGGACTTAAGAAGTAGAAAGGGGTTAGTTCAATCCCATTAGCACCAAAATGCTGTTTTTTAAACAATGGCCCAGTTGTATAAATAAGATAATTGTAAGTTGGTCTGGATAAGAGGATCTGCCAAATGCCATAAATATTTATTCGTCACCAAGAAATATATATTATTACCTCATTTTTCCCCTCCCTCTTCTTTTGCAGTTACACACCGCTGATCTGGGGGGTCAGGGTACAACATCTGAGGTGGTGCAAGCCATAATGCAGGAGGTTCAGAGAAGCAAACTGCATACCTCAAAACCCATCTGAATGAGCCTGTAACCTGAACCTCAGGTAGAAAAACAATCCCTCCCTAACACTCTTCACAATTACAATGCAACATTATGTAGTGTAATATTACTATTATTATAATTATGAACAGATTTACATCAATACACTCATTCTAATGTGCAAGAATTTTAACGTGGACTTCTCTAGCAGATGCTGCACATGAAGGGATCCTTAAAAGGATTTGTTTTGTATGCAAGTGTTGAGGTGTCTGTCAGAAGACATTTATGTGTTTGTTTTTTTCCCCCGGAAAGACCAGTGTCAGTGCTATAAATTAAACTACAGCTGTACCTTTAAATTGTCCAACGTGGGAAAGTCTTAGAAAAGGTGTTTTTTTTTTTTTTTTTTTTTTTTTTTTTTTTTTTTATCCCACAGGCTTCAAGAGAGAAAAAAAACGAGGAATCTATTGTAATGTTTTCTTTTCTTTTCTTTTTTTTTTTTCTTTTCCCCCTCATCCCACAGGCTTCAAGTGAGAAAAAAAACGAGGAATCTATTGTAATGTAAGTGATAACAGGAATTTATGTTCCACAACATTAAAATTCATAACCATAAACAGATGCAAACGTGCATCATTCTAAAAGAAAATGTCAGCATTGCTTTTATGCGGTGGTATACAGTGAATAATACAGTGGTATAGTGACCTACGAGTGAATTAATGTACGAGTCGTCACTCGGTCGATTTTTTGGCTTTGTTACGCGAGCAAAAAATTGAGGTACGAGCTCGAGACGCCCCTGCTAGATAGCGAAGAGAAGCCAAAAGCCGAAGACAAAAATTAAGATAAGCAAAGAAGAAAAAGTACAAACGTAATAGTTCAGGGATACGTAGTGTACAGTAGTGATGGAGTAGCAAAAAACAAGTTTTCCCTCCTCCTCCACCTATCTCCTCTACCTTTCGCCTCATCTCCAAGGTAAATACACTGTATAAAACCTTATTATATCTTTACATACTCTTCCTAGTATGTTTTTTTTTTTTTTTTTTTTACTAGATTTGTTATTTAGAAATGTATTTTCCTTATTTAATAACATGAAACATAAAAACGGGGTGGCATTTTGAGGGTTGGAACAGATTAGGGGCATTTTAATTATTTTTCAATGGGGAAAATTGATTTGATGTGTAAGCAAATTGAGCTACGAACTCGGGCATGGAACGAATTAAACTCGTAGGTCAAGGTATCACTGTATACTTCAAGGTGTGGTAACCTTTATGAAGTAAGAAGGCTACAGCGTTCGAGCACAGGTGCATTTCTAATTTGTTGCTCATTTCAGAAAGCTGAATGATGAAAACTAAACTCTCATGCACATCAACCAGAGCTTTAAATCTGTAAATGGCAAAAATAATCACATATTGTTTCTTTTCTTTATTCTTTTTATAGGTGGAAAACTTCAAACTACATATAGTGCAAGATTGGATAAAGCTCATGGTTGTATGTGTGTGGTTGTGTGTGTTGCTTTACAACATTAAGCTAGAATATTTTTTAATTCAATTGACTTCGAGCTGTTATCATCAAGCTTCATTATGCAAAACTGTGACAGGGATTTAAAATGAGCAGTGTGAGTGGTTTATTTTAATTTTTTACAGTTAAATATCCAAAGTTTACTCAAAAGAACTATTGCTGCATATGACTTAATTCTGAAATGGGAAGTGGGCAAACTTGGAATGACATAAATTTCGACTTCTGCACATTCAAGATATAAAGTAGGGAAGAAACATAGATGCCTCAGTGTTTTAAACACCTGTTGTTAAATGTGAAGTGTGATTTGAAATAACCTTCTTTTATAGTCAGTGTCATAGATATGTGAATGTTGACTGATCAAAGGCAAGCAAAGTATATATTGTATAACTCATTTAAAAGTAAAGTGCTGCTTTGCTTGTTGTCGATGTTGTAAGCATCCATGTCACTTTCGAAACTCCGTTATTTTCAACTAGGAATACTGATTTAAGAGCGTGTTTTATTTTGGTTTGTTTATATCCTTGTTTATATTATTCTCCTAATTAGTGTACAAGTGTGAATACGTATTTCATAGTACATAACACGTAATACATGTACAACAAACATACAAAGACACTCCTGCTACAAGGACTCCTGCAAATTTTATTAAATATACATTTACACTCTTATACAAATGGCCCATATTGTACATTTTAAGCATCTCTGTAAAACTTTTTATTAAGCCTGGGACTCTTAGTTTCAGTCACCAGTGTGCAGGTGATGGGGACCTGCTGATTAGTCCTGCAGAATGGTGTCTTTTTATAAATTGGAAAGATTAAAGTTACTCATATTTGTCTCATTTTCCTTTGTCAAAAAAACCTATTCAAGCTTTATTGTTAGGTTTATTAGGGATATATGGTGAAAATGATTACTGGGTTTATAACTGGATGTGTGATTTCTGTGTAAACTGTTCTGTTGATCAGTTAATTCAGGACCAACAAACACTGCAATTTTTAAACACAGACATGTTACCCATGTGAGACAGGTTCCTTTTTGAGTCTGGTTCCTTTCCAGGGTTCTTCCTCAGACCATCTCAGGGAGTTTTTCCTTGCCAACATTGCCACTGGAATTATTCCTAACGGATCAACTTATAGGGACGAATTGATGAATTTACAATGTATATTTTTAATTATAAACTTTTGTATAGATGCATTTTACAGTGACAATGTCCACGGTGAAATGCACTTTACAAATAAAATTGAATTGAATAAAATTGAAAGTTTTTATAGATTGATTGTTAAACAAGCAGATGTCAAACCAAACCTGTTACTGTGATGAATAAGTGATGTTTTTTTTGTATGATGATATCAGATATACTGTACATGCTCAGCCTTTTCACTTTCATAATGCTGTTACTAAAACCTGTTATGTATGTTCAGGAAAATTCATAAACCCTCCTTTCTGCAACATTAAGAGCATATCTTTATTGGAACCTCTCAGTTTTTCATCAATGTAGTACTGTGAATAAAATTTAAGCAAGAGGGTTTTTTTTTTTGTTTTTTGTTTTGCAATAAATACTTCTTACCTCAAAAGATAATTATTGTGGGTGTATTTTCATTGAAATTATTATTAGTAGTAGTAGTAGTAGTATTTAATATTCTTCTTTTTCTTTCGGCTGCTCCCATTGGGGTCGCCACAGCGGATCATCCGTCTACATACACCCCTGTCCTCTACATCTGCCTCTTTTAACCCAACTACCTGCATGTCCCTCACCACATCCATATACCTCCTCCTTGGCCTTCCTCTTTTCCTCCTTCCTGGTGGCTCCATCCTCAGCATTCTCCTACCAATATACCCCATGTTCCTCCTCTGCACATGTACAAACCATCTCAATCTCTCTCACATACTTCCCTGACACACCTGACTTCCTCATACAATACCACAACTCCTCTCTTGGTACCCTGTCGTACGGTTTCTCTAAATCCACAAACACACAATGCAATTCCTTCTGACCTTCTCCATACTTCTCCATCAACATTCTCAAAGCAAATAATGCGCCTGTGGTGCTCTTCCTCGGAATGAAACCATACTGCTGCTCACAGATGGTCACCTCTTCTCTCAGCCTGGCTTCCACAACTCCTCCCATAACTTCATGGTGTGACTTAATCCCCTGTAGGTACTGCAGGTCTGCACATTTCCCTTGTTCTTAAAGATCGGTACCAGCTCACTCCTTCTCCATTCCTCAGGCATCCTCTCACCTTCCAAAATCCTGTTAAACAATCTTGTTAAAAACTTCACTGCCATCTCTCCTAAACATCTTCATGCTTCTCCCGGTATGTCATCTGGTCAAACTGACTTTCCACTCTTCATCCTCTTAATCACTGCTTTCACTTCCTCCTGTTTGATATTAAGTTTGATATTAATGTTTAGTGTATTCACAGGTTAACCATCGCCAGTAGATGGTGCTGAAATCCAGCCATCAAACGAAAGCAAGCTCAACCAATCAGTGCAGAAGCTTACGCAACCTTATAAATGTATACATCTGTATGCACATATGGATAAAATCATGCTCAGGCATGAACAGTGCATATTTATCACGGTGGTGTTAAAGCATCTTGACAACTGCCCAACTCTTTGCTCAGAACATCGTCTATAAAAATGCTATTTGGGAAAAAAAAGCATGTTTCTATAAAATTCTATTTTAAAAGCAGAAAGTACCAGAGTCTTAAGTTCCAAATGATCCAGGGGATTTTAAATATAGATCATATAAATATTAGGGCTGTCAAAATGAACGCGTTAACGCAAATTTATTTTAACGGAAATCATTTTAATAACACACGACTCATACAGCACACATTTCTGTTTAAGCACGCATTTCTGTTTGAGCATTTTTATAAAAAAAAATAATACAATTATATTTATAAACATTTGTTTTACTGATGGGCCAAGTCTCAAATCAAGCACCAAAATCCGCCATGATGCACAGGTCCAGCATTTAAAACCGTCCATGAGAAAACATAGCAAAGTTCTGTTTGGTATCCTGATGATTTATGTAATTTAAAACACCATAAATACTTTAAAACATTTACAGGTATATTTTGTATTCATGCTCTATGTTGAGTCTGGTTTCACTAATAATAAACATACTTTTGCATAAAGTATCCATATTTGTCGATGGCCTTGTTTAACGTATTAAAAGCGTAAAAAGTATTAATTGAAGGTACATTTAGAACAGATAAAAAATGTACCATTAGGTTGTGGTTGATCGCAATTAACTCATGATAATTATGCAACTAATATCGATTAACTATTTTAATAGTTTGACAGCTCTAATATACATATATAGAGCTTTTTGAATTTCTGGTGTTTTTTTTGGTCTACAGCAAAATGCTATTAAAAGCAAAAAGATTTAATCAATTTGAAACGTTTAAAAATAAAGCACTTGAACCATCTAAGTTTTTTAGTTGTACCTCATTTGTTTAAGGTACAACAATAGCTATTATTATCTGTTATTATTTGTTATGGAATATGTAAGTGTTTTTGTCTGCTACAAACATGCATCTGTTGAAATAAAATTAGCGAACCAAAATAAGTTTTTAAATGATTACAGACTAGTAGATATAGCTTAATGTTTAAAGAGATCCGGAGTTAAACCTGAAACTGTCAGAGTTTAGTGGTTAGCATTGTGATTACTAGAGATCATCACTTTTTCCTTGATTTGTTTATTTTGCTTAATTATAAGACACATTGAGACACATTATAAGGAAATGTGTAAACATGAACATACAGTATGTAGATGTTTAAGGATAAAAATAGCACACATTTTATATGAGATTGTGATCTTTTATGCATCTTATTTTTTTCTATAAATGTAAATGTAAGTTAATGATGTATATGTATTTTGTAGTATACAGTCTGAGAATGTCACCATCATCAAGTATTGTATTGGGCAACTTGGGAAAACAATGGAAGCAGAGTTCATTATCAGAGGCCGATACTCATTATATACATTTAAATGTACAGTATGTTTATTAATCATGCGGTTAAACAATATAAGTGGATTTTCTTTTGTTGCTCAGTCAATATTTTTTCTTTTCACACAATTTTGTGACTACTGTGTGTAAAATTCCCAGGTGATCAGCAGTTCTTAAAATACTTGAACCATCCCATATGATAGAAACATCCATGGCATAGCAAGAGATTACACTTTTTTTTTTTTTTTTGTTTAAGTGTTTGATGCGAACATTACCTGGAACTCTTGACCCATTTGTAATAATGTAAGCAAATAATGCTGGCCCAGAATAATAATTTTAAAATCACTGTCTGTATGCTTCTGGACAGACAAAAGATGTTTTGCTAAAGTTTATTATTATTTCAAATTAAATAATAACAATACATAAAAATTAATTCATTAAATTTACAGTGCCTGTCAAAAGTTTGGAAACACCTAGTCTTTTATTGTTTTTGTGACACATGCATGTTCTTTTTTTTTTCTACGTTACAAACTTGTTAAAAGGCAAAAACACAAGAAGTGGAGCGTGAATGCCTGAAAGAATGTTCTGTGGACAGATGGGTCCAAATGTGACAATAACAGAAGAGCTTATGTAAGATAGGGGACAGGATAGAAGATGTTAGCAGACTACCTCACACCCACAGTCAAGCATGGAGGTGGAAGCTTAATCATTTTGGGTTGTTTCCGAGCAGGGGATGTGGACACTCAGTCCTGGTGACAGGAATACTGAATGAACATTGCTTCCATTCCATACTTCAACACCATGCAATTCCATCTGGACTGCGGCTAATTAGAGTCAACTTTACCATTCAACAATGACCCAACAGTGACCCGAAGCATACGCCCAAGCTCTGTAAGCCTTATTTAGAGCGCAACCAGCTGGAGTGTTCTCTATTATGGAATGGTCTGCCCAGTCATTAGACTTACATTTTATTTAACTGCTCTGGGATGAACTGGATCGCAAGGTCAATCTGAAGTTTCTAACTAGTGAAGAAAATCTCTGGTAAGTTTATACAAGAGGCACGGCAAAGTATTCCAGCTGAATGTTTGGAGAAACTAACTGTCCAAATGCCAAGAGTGTGTAGAGCTGTTATTTATACTACAGGAGAATTTTCACTGAAAATAAACTTTAAAATCTGTACATTTATGCATTTCTTTGCTTAAAGTAAAACTTGTATGAAAACAAAAGAACCATGCATGTGTATCTCAAAAACGATAGAAGACTTGGTGTTTCCATACTGATGACAGACCCTGTATAAAGTGAATGTCATTAAAATATGCATCCTAAACCTGTGTGAAACTTGAGTACAGAACTGCTTAAAATTACTGACTGTATTCTAAGTTATGATACAGAACCACATAGAGAGTCTTTGAATGAACAAAATGGCCTTGGTTCATCAAGCTAATTTAAGTCCGTTTTTCCTAATGAGAAGCCAATTGAGTTGAGGTAAAGAAGGACACTTTGTCTTTGCTACCACGGGGATGCCAGAGAAAAAGTGGCATAAGAAAGGAAAAACAGTCTGCTGTATAAAGGACAGAGTGCTCGATGAGAAAAGACCCATGGAGTGTGTTGTTATTGTAAGGATTTTTACAATCCTTATTCATAGCTTTGTTGCTTATACACTTTCTTGCATGTTTGCCTCTTTAAGCAAATGTTTGGATGTCTTTCTCCAACCAAAACACAGAGTAGATTGGTCCCAGGAGGGTGGGGGTACTTTCCTGGAAACATCACACACCTGAGAATGAGATGAGTTTAATAGTGAACTTTATAGTGAGCTAAACAGGAAAAATACTTAAAGATGACATGATTAGAAAGGGAGAGAAATTGCATACACATTCAGTTAAACACACAGTAATATATGAGAAAGTGTCAAAACATATGTATTTCTTTAACAATCCTATTAGAAAATATTGATATTCCTATCTCAGGTTGACACTCTGGAACAGTAGGTGATTTGATATAGATTGTTGTAAAGTGTGCTTGTGTGTGGGGTGCAAAGTGCAGCATGGTGATGAAGGTTGCATTCCATGCACTGAATGTAATCAGAATCTCCAACTCCCACATGAGCCATCACAACTACTGCCATTTTTTCCAGCTTTCTCTTACCCACCAAATACTGGAGCTGATGAAAATTCCTGTTCTCTGATTGCAGATCCACACCAGATCCTATTTTTCCAGCTTTATCCTCACCTATATCAAATTGCAGGGATAAAAAATCGAGTACAGCAGCTGTCTTTGGCCAATGCAGGAAGACACTGAGCTTCTTGCTTGTAAAGGTCATTGTAAAAGTTTATTCATTCTTCCCACACTCATGTTACAATATGTATTCACATGCATGTTTTTTCATTTGTATTATCATGTATATTATAGCACTTTAATGCACACACAAATACAAATTTAGACACACATTCACACACAACAACTTGTGTACTATCATGCCACGCAGCCCACTGCTGATTATGCATTGCTGAATGGTCGTTTGCCACTCACCTGCTGCAATGTCCCATCATTCAAGATATCTAGAGTTTAAATATATATGTATTTATATTGTTCTTGCCTTTTTTTCCTACTTTTTCACTTCAGGATATTTTTTATTGGGGGTTTGTGAACAGTGTTAGCATTTTCTATATAGTTTTCCAGGTTGTTTCTCCTGAGTTCTTTATCCAGTGTCTAAATAGTATTCCATGCCTTTGTGCCATGAGTTCTCTGGGACAGGCTCCAAGCTTCCTTGTGACCCTGTGTAAGACATGCAATATAAAAAAATGCATGGAATGTTGGAGGGATGTTGTACACAATAGTGTATTGCACTTACTGTATTTAATGAAAGCACCTGTAAGCTAAAATAATAATTTGTGTGTACTAGCACACTCAGCCAACAAGGCTGTTTCTGAGTTCTGATTCTAATATCAGAGAAACACCCAAGATCTGTGTGAACCCAGCAATCCAGTCACCCTGAGAGCGAGATTAGAGAGTGTGATTTGAGTTTTTTTGCACGTCCTGGACCTCTCCCAGGCCCCCCTCTTTCCCTAAACAGCTGTTGCCTTTTCTGTGCCTCTTTCCCTACCTGCACAGCTTCCTCTTTCTTGCTCCCTCTCAAAATGCTTGCTGTCATTCCATCTGTCTTATTTTTTCCCCAGCTCAGATTCGAGGCCCCAGTCCCTCCAGGTGTGCTATGCCTATAAACCTCTCCATGATCACACGTTCTGTTCATATTGGAGCAGCATGCTGTCATCATTGATTTTGCTTTGGATGCCTCTCACTCATGCAGGCTCGCACGCAGAGGAGAAGCACTCGGTCCTCTTCCTGTAATTTCGAGGGGCTATTTTCAATTGAAACACAGTGTAAAGTTATTGCTTATGCTTGTATAAATAGGTTTCAGAGGGTAGCTGACAGAGTAAGCCACAAACTAGTTGCCAATGTTTATGTGTCTGTGTGTGTGTGTGTGTGTGTGTGTGTGTGTGTGTGTGTGTGTGTGTGTGTGTGTGTGTGTGTGGTTGTGGGGTTTATGGGTATGTGTGTGTCTCATTAGTTATGTTGGAAGAATCCAGCTGTAGTTATGTGTTGGCAAAAAGAGCAGACACCTGTTCCATCATGTCTTTGATGCAGCAAAGAAAAAGAGTTCCAAGATCTAATTTTGATCACGAGTTTGGCATGTACTTGAAAGTTATGTTGCTTTTTTTGACTGTGTGTGTGTTTGTGTGTGGGATGTGTGTGTGTGCACGTGTCTGTGTTTGTGTACAGCTTAAGTATATCCTTTATACAGGTTGTTTGTGCTTGCTTCAGGCCAAAGTCATTTCAAACATTCTTAGACTATGACCTGTCTGCACACATTTGCCATTCGTATGATATACTGCACACACACATGTAGCTCACACTTTTTTTTCCTCCTCCTATAATCAAAGCATGTCTTGCCCTCCACTACCCATCTGGTTTTCCTTCTGTCATTTTATAAGAATTCCTTCCTTTTGGTAATGCTGGAAATTTTTACTCCATTTACTTCATTAATAACCAAATGTTTCATAAAGAAAAGCATTCAGATAATACGTTGCCTCTGGGATTTGTTACTTCCTCATCATCACACCCTGCTTTGCCTCATTCTCATTCCTTATCGAGATTTGTTGTCCACTCATCTGTTGTCCATTTACCAGCTTTATTTGCCGATCTTGTGCATTCCTCTGAATTTCATACCAGTGCGCCTTCCACCTGCACAGGACATGACTTCAACTCACTTGAGTCTTAAAGATTTAATGTGGGACTAATTCTTCATTAAATTCCTCATTTAATGAAAGACTAATTCCTCATTTGTAGTGCCGTAATGCAATATAACAAGGCAATATAACAAGGCGTAGCATTACAGAGAGAGGCATTTCGCATATGGAGGGTGAATACAATTTTACTGAAGCAAGGTCCAAACCTCTACACTACAACCGCAACTGTGCCACCTACATCATCTGGAGCAGTTCAGAATCAATATTTGTCTAATAACACGACAAAAACATAAAATACAACCAGAAATGCATACTCATAATTTGCGCTGTAATGAGGCTGTAATGCAATGGTACGGCTTGTATTTACTGGTCTCGAAGTGGTAAACAAACCCTTTCCTGGGCTGAGGCAAGCTAGCTAGCTTTGGGGTTGGCTGACCTCCTCATGATGTCTAGCTTTTCTTCACAAGGTATTTTTAAGAATGTCCAAAACCAAATCAATTGCTCTTCCTCTGTAAGCGTAAAAAAGTCTAACTAAAATGCATTAATGTGTGCAGAGTGCTACAGACGTGTTTCGCCAGTCAGACTTGGCTGTAACAGATTCACTCAGACCAACCAATCAGAGGACGGAAAAATGTTGACGCTATTCTGGGCCAGCTAGCTGCTCTGTGAGGCAAATATGAAATATAATTGTTAAAGAAACAGACCCATTGCTAATAGAGACTAAGGTAAAAAGGCCAGCAGTACAGACTTTGAAGGCCCTGGGCAGAGTAGACTGACATGACAGCACATAGATGCTGAAATCTGATTGGACAAAAAAATATAACATCCACATACAAGTACTGGAAGCAGTGCAGCCAAGAGAAATGCTACGAAATGAAAAGAATAAACTGTGGGAATAAATAAATACAATTTCATGGAACAAATATTAGAATTTAGGTTGTAAATTTCGGTCAGTGCTTCTGATAGGGTTTATGCCATCAGAGAAGGCTTTGCACTAAAGTGGAATAACATCACTTTCCACATGATACCAATTTATTCTGGCCTTCAGGCTGGAAAATTAAATGAGAAAAAAAAAAAAAAAACACCTGTGTTTCCTTTCTAAATGGATGTAGTTTAATCCTTTAGTAAGTGTGATGAGTGAGACTGTCTCAAATGTTTTATTCACGTCAGCTTCGTGGTGAGCCTTACATTTTAATCCAAGTTGAATCCAGCAATTACTAAGTGCAATAAGGTAATTAGAGGTATTTAGAGATTGAGAGTATTTTTAGTCATTAGTGTCATAGCAATCAAAACAAAACATCTGGACCTGGTAATGTAGGCACTCTTTGAAAAAACTTTTCGAACATTTGTATCCTGGTGTTCTGTTCTCAAGAGCATTATATTTTGCTGTCCTGCAATGTGCAGGTTAGTCAGTGCTATTAACATTGACCAAGCATGCAGAAGGCTTTAAAAGAAATAAGTTGCAAATGTCGAAAAGGTCTACTGTTGTGTGCGTTAATATAGTGTACCATGTGCAATAAAAGTATAGCATGCATGTCATGTAATCACATAATAAACGTAAATGATCACCGTCTACATTATCTGCATTAGTGCCACAGAATTACAGAAAAGCATAGAGGTCAGGGACAAAATGCTACATGATGCTGCAAACAAAAGACCAATCATTGTTTATCCAGTTTCCAACCAGCCAGTTTTGATGAGCACAAGCCCACTGTGGCCCACTGGCCATTCTCATTAACAAGGCATATACAACCACAGAACTGCTACCATAGATGTAGCTGCATGATTTAATTCCCTACACTCCTGCAACACCTATGGCAGTTAATCACATGAAAGGACAGGTGTAAAACTGTCATAAAACTGTAGGGACTCATTTATCAATTTAGAATTTATATTCTTAGACTGTTTAATTCTTTAAATCTGCTTTGTGACAATGTGCATCATTAAATTAGAGTGTAAATCATGTAAAATATAAACAATGTATTTGCACTGTACAGTTACAGTGTATGACACAATGCAATCAGCATGTGTTTAGGAATCTTATTATTTTAAAAGCTGTCCTTGAACCCAGGACATGTCTTTGTCCTGATGGATGAGACTAATTATCAGAAAGAAACAAACTGTGAGTGTGCTTGATATTTGCTTCCACTTCCCCTCCTTCAATGCTTTCAGCCAGAGAGTTTATTCCTCAGACCAATTATTTGTGTTACCGAAAAGGCTTTCTATTAAATGAAAATTCATCGCAGGAGAGATGCACAAACATGAAAATGCTTTCAAAGCTCACAAACAGTTCCACTTCCTTTCCCAATTAGGAGCAAAACTATGTAAGCCTTGATCTTTTAATTTCCATGTAATATTGGATGGATACATGCAGTATCCATGTAAAATTAGCCCCAACCCTGACCAAGGGGAGCTGTCATTTTCAGGTCATTTAACCTGGAATTCATGCATATTTGATAAATAGCTCTCCCGTGCACAAACTCAAAGCAACAACAGCATGGGTCAGGCATGATAGGTCAGGCTTATACTATCTATAAAATACACTTATTCACCAATCTTATGCACTGAATCGTGTGACAAACCTAGAAGTTATACTCAAACTTAGATTTTAAATAAAGCTATTGTTGTATAATGTGCAAAGTAAATATTGTGAAGGCTCGCTTCCTCCAACAATGTTTATTTTATTTATTTATTTTATTTTATTTGAAATGTATCTTTCATTCCATCTGAAATTTATCTTTCAGATTAAATTTAGTTATTTTTGTTTATTTGGCTTCTGGGAATGTGTGGTGGTTTACAGTATGTTTCAGAACGTGTATAGGAATAATTAATTAAGGTCTGAAATCAAATAATTTCCAGGCACTGCAAAAAATGCTGCCCGGATGGCAAAACATATAAAACACAAAATAAAAGACCAAATAGCAAATAACCATAATCTAAGTGTGACATGGACAAATCCTGCTGGTTCCATTTCCAAACATAAGAATTGATTGGAACCAGTGCCTAATAGTCTGCCTGTTAGAGAAAGATCTGCTTTCCAGTCTCTATATTTCCAATTTACATGTTTTCTCTTGTAACCCAGCTTGTATTTCATATGTTGTCAAGACAACATGGCTAGACATAATAGAGCGGTGAATGTGAATCTGATTAATTGACAGCGCTTTTGCAAACAGGTGACTAAAAATGCTGTATAGTGTAGCGTCTCCCATATTTTGATGTAAATCTCCACTTTGGACCATGAACCGCAAAGACCCAAGTAACAGAATATAATCAGGACATGACACAGCAAGACAAAGTGAAGGAAATGAAGGAAATCATTTCTACCTTTTTCAATGAATGCTGCAGATGCAAACAGCGGACCCTCCTAATGAAGTACTTCCAATGCTCCACTCAACCCAATCACACCCAGCAGACGGCCTCACACGAAAGCAACAGTGCACACAGCCTGGGTCATTCAGTTAAACCTCCAAAGGCTTCCAGGGAACTGACCGATTAGAATGGATCGGACCACCTATCCTGATTGGTGCTAATGATGATAACTAAAGGTTTATTAATTAAAATTAAGTCATCTGGAATTATTACCAAAGGCTACTCAGAGGACTCCAGGGGAAAAAGTGTCTTTATCACTCTTGAAAAGTGGCCTATCTATAGCTTGATGTGGCATGCAGCCTCAACAGCAGCTGTGTTTTCTCAGCCAGAATGGTTTGAATGTAGGCAGTGAAGCTTACATGGTTTATCTAGGTGTTGTATGTGATGAGAGATCACTTGTCTCCCCTTCACTGTAATCTTTTAATCATTATCATCTTCATTCATCTCTCTGGCTCCCTGCTCAGCTGCCCTTATGCTTCTCCAGATTTATACACCTACAGTGAACCATCTGGCTCTTAATTATATGTGAATGCTGATATAGCTAAATCAAAACCAAAAATAACAAATGACCTACTAAGGGGTACGTAATGTAATATAGACATTTAAATACACTGACTCAAGTATAGTGCCATACACTTACTGTCCACTTTTATAATAAAAACACCTGCACATTTATACATTATCCTCTCAGCCAATCATGTGGAAACAATGTATTGTATTGTGCAAAACAGTGCAATGTATTACGTCATGCAGATAAAGGTCAAGTGCATCTGTTTATCAGTTCACATCAAACCTCAGAATGGGGAATCTGTGTCATCTCTGTGATATTAACCATGGCATGGATGATGTGCCAGACGGGCTGGTTTTTATCATTTCAGAAACTGCTGGTCTCCTGGGAATTTTACATACAACAGACTGTAGAGTTTAAACAGAATTTGACTGAGTGACAGATCTTCAAGTGGAAACGTCATTTTGATAATAAGCGTCTAGGAAAATAACCAGATTGGTTTGTGTATATAGTAAATCATTTAGGCTGTACAAGTGCTGTATCATTCCTGGCAGCTCCAAAACAAACTGACCTCTCACCTTTTTTATCATCAACACCACTGTGCTTTTCCACTCACAGAACTGTCACTCACTCAACTTGTGTCTAGAGACTGTTGTGTGTGGAAATCCTGCATAAATAAACAGGTTTACATGTGTTGCTATGTGTCTATAATCACAACCATGGCAGTTTTGACAGTGCTTTGATTTGATCCAAGACCTTCACTGACCAGATCTAATCACTGGACTACCACAACTAGCTCAAATCAGTGGATGGCAGCATTTCTTGGTCATGTTGCCAGGGGGAGGTGGTAGCTTAGTGGTTGAGGCATTTGGATCTGAATCTCAATGTAATGAGTTCAAATCCCAGCCACACCAAGCTACTTTTCCTGGTCCTCAGTCACTTTGGATAAGGGCATCTGCAAAAGACGCCCAGTGCTGCCAAACTGCCATGATAGTGTCCTTCAGCAAAGCTGTTATCCTTCAGCTCAGTTTCATCCTGCCTCATTTGCATTTTATGTTTATCCATATGAGATGTGCTGGATGTTCTGTGCATATAGTGTTTTGTCATTTTGTACTACATTTTGTAACTGTATGTAAGACAGTACAGTTACTGTAAATATGTTTACAGTTGTTTACTGTAAATATGTATTGTACTCCTGGTTTAAAATGTATAGTGTAGCTTTGTGGGGGAAAAAACCCCCAAACATTTTTAATTTAAAAAATGTGCGCCCGCTGAACAAACAAATGCCCGCTAATCGACCTTTTTTTATTATATTGTGATTATAGACGTGGAGCGAGGGAAAGGATCTTTCCTATCTATCGTAAATTAAACTTCGGTTTGTGAACAATAAATTGTTATTTAGTGGTCAATATAACAATTTAGTGCGTGTATATTGTATATTGTGTGTACATTCGCTCTTCGACCTTTTCACATTTCGACCGGTTTTAAGGAACGGATTAAGGTCGATAAGCGGGGTACCACCGTGTGTATATATATATATGGCTGTTATATTGTTCTGTGAGGGAAACTTGTTGGGAAATTGAATGTAAATTGTTATAAATGTGTTATCAGGAAATCCAAAGATGCAGCCTTATTAGTATTTTTAGTTTCACTACATTACAATAGACTACCATACATTCATTTTCTAGGTGACCCCATGTTCAGGGTACCATTTGTTTTCCACTTTTGTTATATTGAACATTTGAATGTAAAAGGAATATTCACTCAACTCTGTTACCTGAACGCATTCACCCGAATGGAATGTTAGGAATATTCCACAAATCTGCCACAAAAAGTTGCATCAGTTGAAATTTTCCAAAGATGATAGAAAATTGTTTAATGTCAGTCCAATAAATTAGATAAATCCTAGACCATCTTGTCTGTTACAGCCACAGTAGATGACATTCAATCACAATGTGCTTCCTCCCAGTTCACTAAAACTAAATGCATGCAGCCAGTGCAATACAAATGACACACTTGACACACTTTCCAGAGTAATTATGCAAATGCATGCCCTGTGATTAACTCACTTCATATGCTGTACTATGAGTCTGATTTTACACCACTGTATGCTGGTTATGATTATAAAAATATTCATGTGCATTCTCTAGAAAGAACACAGCTGCCTGTCCACTTGGTTTAACCTTACTGTCTTGTGTTCCAGGGCATGCATGGCTGACAGAGAAACTATCCAAATCTATGAATACACTGTGTTGCAAGCAAACATTCAATGCGAGTTGCTGGTGGAGAAATGAAACAAGCTTGCACAGTGGCTTGTTTAAATACTCACCCTGTGGACTTTACAGTGATTTTAAACGAAATCCCTCTTTTCAGTGAGTTAACTAGAACTTGAGTTAACTTGTGTTTGGTTGCATAACTAGACCTTTGGAGACAATTCTAAGGTTGCTTTGAATTTATCTGTAACCATTTTAGCAGTTCCTGCTGCTGAAAACACAATGCCTTTACAACCATGCTTCACTGCAGAGTGTGTTCTCGGAGTTGGGAAGTGTCAGGTTTGTGTGTATATCATGGAGCATTTCACTTGCACTCAGGTGTGCACTGCATGATGGCAGGGGTATGAGATGGCCAATGATTGCATCAGAAATAATCTAAGGATTTCACAGCAGGATTTTTATACCCATTTTAATATTAAGGACTAACTTGCGTATATTCATGACAAACAATTCGACTTCAGTTCTAGGTTGTAACACAGCAAAAAGTGGTTAAGTAAATGGTGAATACTTATGCAATGCACTCTATTGATCTAATATGTAGAGCTGCATTATAGTGCTCTCATTGATAAGCACAGGTAGACACTGGCTGTAATTATTGCAGCACTCACAGGATTAGTCACTAGAGCACCAATAAAAAATAGACATAATGAAGCAGCACTGAAGTGCAGAAAAAGATTTTTAAAAAGATGCTGCTTCTTTTAATTAACCTACAATGCATGAATCAAACGATGCTCATGTGGATGCACTGTTTTAACAAAACACTGAAACTGAGTTGCTGTGTGTGTGAAGGCAGATGTCATGATAGAGGACACAGAGAACATAAATAGTATGAAGAAATTTGTCACTACATAAACTAGGAATGTGAATGCCTTCAGAATTGTGTTTGATCAGTTGGATTGTCTGCACAAAGTTTTGTGTGTGTTTTTGTATTGCTTAAAATCTAATAAAAATTTGACTAAATACTACTGAAAAGTATACAAGGAAGAAGTCATTTGTCTTCTTTATGGGAGAAACACATAAATATGGATGACAACTATTGTTAGCTTAAAATATTATTAATAATATAATGTTCGTGTAAGCATAGCCTGAGGCCCAATTTAGGAATGGCATGTCACTTGGAACTGAGCTACTAGTGTTGATTCCAGAACTCCATACCTCTGTTTCCCTTAAGAACTGCAATGTACCTATCAGTCATTTATATTATTCATTTAGAGATTTTAGATGAAGCAGACATGAAGGCCCTGTAGATCTTCCAAAACATCTCACACTTTAATAACCATGAATTCCCTACACATTAAGAATAAATGATGGCAGGTCTGCAGCGAAACCTGGCTTCCATATGCTTCTTACAAACCTGAATCTTTAACCCTTACTTTTATACTCCATACAGAACAGAGCAAGGCTTAACCCAAACTATTTTTTTTAAAGGCCCCTTATGAAAACAGGCATACACACATTCTTTTATTTACAAAATGTTCATACCTGACCTGTAGCTTATGACTAAACTATACCTCATTGTAATGGTTTTTTGTTTTGTTTTTTTCATTGTCACAGAAGACACACAAAACCATTTTAGAAATAGCAGAAATAACTTATCTGAAGAGCTGTAAATGATGCAGATGCCTACAAATATCAACTAGACATATTTCAATGCACAGCTACACCCTTCTTGAATTAAGTATTCAACATTTATATTTTTATTAAACACTGTTCCAGTACAGCAGTTCAGATAGAATTTTGACTAGACATTGGTATTAACTTTACACAAAAACTACAAAGATACATTTATTATCTTATTATCAAACTTGTAATAAACTTGTTACATTTGGTCAAGGGGGGCAGCAGCTGATTTCTCCTACCTGTGCAAGTTCAAATCAGCTGGGTTAGAACATGTAACATGTAACTTTTAGAAAAAGGATTGCTCACCTCGGAATGCAAGTATTAAAATATACCAATATCCCAAGTATCTTATAATGTATACAGGCAAAGCGCTCTCCTAAGACCTTTACATCAAGGTGGCTGCACTACACAACAACAGAACTAGTTAATGATAGATTTTAACTCCTAAATGTTCCTGTATGCAAAACTGTCTACCATCAACTGGCCATACACATGAGCTCCTCACAAGATTTCTGATCAGGAAGTCAAAAGTTTGGTCAGAAGAGTAGCCCAAGAGTCAACGACCACAAAGAAAGTGCTCCAAAAAAGTATTGATGGCAGCAGATACAGTTAACAATAAACAATTCACTCCACCACCACAGCCAACATGTACCCATACCAGTGAAGGCTCCATTACTATTGACAAGGTATGTTGAGGCTCATTTGAAGTTTGCTATCCATTTAGAAAAGCGTTTGAATTACATCAAATTATCCTCTTTTTAAAATTTTTTTAGAATATTTTTATTTTAAAAATAATACCACATACCATGGTTAGAGATGTATTGGTTCTCCATCTGACCCTAAAAATTAATTTAAAAAGAATGGACTAAAATCTAACGTGAGAACCATGAGTGATTTGTTTGTTCATACAAGTAGTGGCTTTATGTAGTTACTTAAAAAAAAAAAAAGTGTATTATATTATTATATTAAATAAAATTTTATTTAGCATGTTAAATATTGTTTTTTGTCATTTCACTTTATTAAATATAACCTTTTTATGGATGGTACTATATGATTTCTTTGTCTGTGTAAATTTCTTGCGTAAATGTATGCATTTAAACTGTGTGTTTATTAAAAACTTTAATTGCTTTTATTATTTTAATTTAAATTGTAAATATAAAATTAAATGTAATTAATTTTTGATTACTTATTTCCCGTCACCATATATATGTCAATCATTTTTCTCATTAATGGACAAACTGTCCTGCCAAAATGGCTAAAAAATCCCCTTCAGTGGAATTGAGTTTTTGATTGCGTGTATTTATGTAACACTAGAGCTGTTTGACATCTGGGTATCACAAACGAATCCAGAATAACATGTTTAAGTGGTCTATAATTTACTAATTTCAATATTTTCTCCCCCTTCCCGGAGAAATCTAAGCTGAGGTTAATAAAATAGAAATGACAGAATATAATGGATGAGAGGCCATTTTTCATGGCGAAGCAGAGAAATGAGAGTAAAGATTGTTAAGAGAAAATCTATAAAGTCTGCTGTTGTGAATTTAAAACCAGACACCAGGTGGAACATTCCATTTAGCGCTTAAGTGTCCCTGCAGTCTCCAAATTTTATGATCTCCCCTGAATTCATACTTTGTATGTAGTTCAAGTGGGACGGTTCAGGGCATCAACACATACTAGACGTATAGTGATGTGTGAAGACACAAACAAAAGCATTACTTCACAAGTCTCAACTATGGAGGAACAGGAAATTAGTGCAAATTCAAAGATCGTCTCAAGAATACACGCTTACACAGTTGAGAGAGAAGGCTAGCAGACCATTTGGGACATAAGTAGCAAGTAGTTTTGGGGGGTTTAAAGACAGACATAACCCCTCTTAGAAAAGACTCACACCCCTGCCAACAGTTTGAGTAAACTGAGAAGTTGTTCGTTTGTCATCTGATTTACATGAGTTCCAACCATGTGTGCACCAAATGTGTGTTTGCACAAAAAGTCCTTCTTGTAACGTTTGCCTAAATGTAGAGTAATATTTGGAGAGGGTGGAGGGAAAGCTGAAAAGAATAACAATGCTAATGATAACACAGCACCAACTCTTAAAGGGAAAAACACTAAAAACCAGGAATGATGAGAAGAAACATAACGTTTTGCATGTACATGTATATGTCCAACATTGATTCAGCCTGTGTTTTTTCACTCAGGTTTCAGTGAGCAGTCCTGGGCTTTTAACCAACACTTCGTCCAGCTCTGCTGATGTGTAAACACACTCCCACTCAACATTTCAAGTGTTGATGAAAAGTGTATTTTTATAAAGACAGCCATGCCTAGTGCCTAAAGAAAGCCTGAAAAATCTTACTTATGTCAGTATAAACAGACATACTGTACTTCTGCTCAAAGTGAGCTGGCAGTTATTGTTGTTAAACCATTAACCATTTAGTTGATTGTATAGATATTAATTTAAAAACATATTATTTTCTAATGTGTAAAAACGTGTAAGAACAAGAATGCTTGTTTGGATTTGTGGAGTGGTTCAAAGAGTTTAATAGGTTGACATGGCGATTAAGAATAAAAGAGAACACATTATGATGTTTAGTAAAGCTAAATTGGTGAAAAATTAAGGCAAAGAACTGCAGCTGTGATGCCACCAGAGGACATTGCAGGACCAGTTTCAATGGCATTTACTAGGGAAATAAATGCCAACAATTTTTCTGCAATGATTAACATTATAACAAGGAGAAATAAAATGTTTAAGTAGATATCAAAAGATGAACTCACTGATCCAGAATGCACTGCATCTACACAACATGAGTTACAAGAGAGACTCAGCTCAAATAGCTTACTTACTCTGAGAGATAAGAGATAATTGATAATATTATGGGATTAAATTAGATTGGATTTGATTCAATTTTATTATTATTGTGCAAGGTACATGTACAAAGCCAATAAAATGCAGTTAGCATCTTACCATAAGTGCATAAGTGGCCTATTAACAATAAATAAATTGCGGTGTGATAAATAAGATTAAGGGGTCAATATGTACAGGGGTAAGGGTAATTAATGTACAGAATGTGCAGTGAGTAATAATATATGTATGTATAGTATTATACTATATTCTGAGTGCTGAGTGCCAATGATTCATTGAGCAGGTTTCACCACCCTCTGATGGACTTTACGCTCTGAGGCAGTGCAACTGCTGTACCACACTGAGATGCAGTTAGTGAGGATGTCCTCAATGGTACAGTGCTCCTGCAGCACAGATGGCACTTTTTAGAGAGAGTACTAGACAGAGTCGTGCCTAACTATGGTCAGTTGTTAGTGAGGGGGCAATCACCCTCACTAACAACTGACCATAGTTATATTCCCTGCTCATATCTATGAGTACTGCACAGAACTGTCTCTCATCACATTATTTGCATATGTTGCACACACTATTGCTTTAAGTTATAAGTTTTATAGTAAACTCTTTCATCATACCTGGCACACAATACTGTGATTTGCACTACCATGCACTCCCACACTTTATGTACATTACTGGTCTGTATCCCTATTTATTACCCACACTGTCTATACTGTCTCATATTGTCTGTATGTCTGTATTGTCTTGTATAATCTGTTCTTGTCTTGTTGTGTCTGTTTTGTTATGTATAGGTTTTTATTTATGTCTGTACTTTTGAGAGTAACGAACAGCTGGAACCAAATTCCGTGTGTGTGTCAACACACTTGGCCAATAAACCTGATTCTGATTCTGATTCTGATTTTTAAGGGAGGGGGTGTATGGAGATGGGGTAGAGAGGGGTGGGGAGGGGGTGTATGGAGATGGGGTGGAGAGAGGTGAGGAGGGGGTGTATGGAGGGGGTAGGGAGAGGGTGTATGGAGATGGGGTAGAGAGGGGTAGGGAGAGGGTGTACAGAGATGGTGTGGAGAGAGGTGGGGAGGGGGTGTTGTGCCTTTCTGAACAGGATAGAAGAGTTCAGGGACCAGGTGAGATCCACAGAGATGTGGATTCCAATTAACCTAAAGCTGGGTACACGCTCAACAGCAGCTCTGTTGATGTAAATGGTAGCATGAGTGTGATCGTCTAAAGTCCCCAATGAAAAGTCCTCCTTTGTCTTATTGGTGTTGAGTTCTAAGTTATTGTCCTCACACAATGCTTCTAGTTGCTGGATCTCCTCCCTGTAAACTGTCTCATTGTTACCTCTGATCAGGCCTACAACCGTGGTGTCATCTGCGAACTAACCGAGGCTGTTTGAGGTGTAAGCAGGGATGCATTCATAAGTAAAAAGGCAGTATAGGAGAGGGGACATTACAAACCCCGGTGCTTAGGGTGAGACTGGAGAAGGTGACGGTGTTCAGTCGGACAGACTGTGGTCTGTTTTGTAAGGAAGTCCAGTGTCCAGTTGCAGAAATGTGTGCTGATGCCAAGCTGTTTCAGCTTCACAATTAGCTTAGAAGGGCAAACTGTGTTAAAAACTGAGCTGAAATCAACATACAACATAAGTGTCCAGGCTTATAAGTGAGTCAGGGCAGAATGAAGCACTGTGGAAATGGCGTCCTCAGTTGACCCATTCGGGTGATAGGCAGAGTGGGTGGCAGACAGGCTTTAAGATGGGTATGGACTAGTCTTTCGAAGCACTTTGCAAAGAGAGGGGTGAATGCGACCAGACGAAAGTCACCCAGTTCAGTTGCAGCGGAGTGCTTTGGCACTGCGACAATGGTAGCAGATTTAAAGCAGGTGGGGACAGTTGCTTGGGCCAAGGACAGATTGAAGATGTCCGTGAAGACCTCAGACAGCTGCTCCGCACATGCTCTGCGTAAACGGCCAGGGATGCCGCCGGGGGCCAGCTGCTTTTCGTGCAGTGACCCTGCCCAGAGTAGCACACACTTCAGCACAGAGGTGGAGAGAGTGAGTGGCTGCTCACCCGGTAGAACTTCATCTGTTTTAAGTGGAGTGTGCAGATATGACATGAACGAGCTAAAAAGACTGAATAGCTAAGCAGTGCTCCGTTGCTCTTTACACAAATATGAAAAAATCCTAGTGTCACTATCAGCAGGTCCTCAAACTGAATTTTTAATGTAGGAACTTGTTAGTCAAAGTGAAAACAATTCATAATGCAAATCAGCTAAAAAAAAAAAAAACAAACCCAAAAACGATCAATCTTAAAAACAATGAGGATCACGTTCATTAACAAGATTTACGGTCAAGTCATTTTGTTGGATTCATTTCATTTAATACTGATTAATATCTCTGTTCATGGAAAAGAAGGGAGTGAAAAGAGAAGAAGAGACTGAAAGGAAATGCCAAAGCCCACGTAGATAGAACACACATAATACTGGAGCATGCATAACACATCATGGAGACAAACTCTTCGCCTTTGAAGTGTGAAAGAAGACTGCAGCACGCTGACAAAAGGTAGAAGGCTGCATGCATCAGGTCAGCCAGACCACGCCAGTGTCTCTGCGGTCACAACGAGAGGCTACAAAGTTCGCATAAATCCGCCACTGTGGGTCAGTACTCACCCAAACATCACAGATCTCCCATTTATCCACTAACCCAGCACAACACAATTTCAACATCTAAAACAATATCGTTCTTTCCCCATTTTTTCCAGTTTTGTTATTGCTCTCTCGTACAGACAGATAGAGTTTAAGGACCCAGTGGGAGGAAGAACAGAGCATGGTGAAAAGCTCTGTTTTTGTTGGCCAACACAAAGGTGTGTTAAGCTCATGCAAAGTGAAGGAAAAATACAGCTGGTGAATTTATTGCAATTCTTTTTTCCTGCACTAGTCCTGTCAGAAGAGCAGGTGTTTAAATCATGTTCAGAAACATAATATGAGATGTGAGGGTATTCGTTTTATGCATTTTAATATTGCCATATGTTCATCATTTAATGAAATTTGATTAATTCCACGGTTAATTGAAGCTGTCAACGCTAATGAACTTATTCGGGCTCTAAATCTCGACTCAGCGTCTCTCATGTGGGCTAAAAAATCCTCAGGAGGTTGGCAGGTTAATTGTGAAAATTGGGTAATGTTTCTCAGGCTCTTTTTCAGAGTTTAATTCTGGAAGAAATTAAGAGAGTAAGCATTAACTTTTACTCTGCATGTAACTAACATATAAACTGTAGTTATTTATTATCAATTTATTATTTATTCATTTACATCATATTTAGTACATTTTAAAAACTTAACCTTTTCTATTCTTTACACAAGAAAAAACTGCAACATTTTAAGTGGTATCATTAAAACAGTGTCTTTTTTTTACAGAAACAAAAAACATTTACTGTATGTTTTTTTTCTGTTTATCTGTTACAGTTAGAAATTTAATTACATGCTACACTGCATGCTAACAGACACTCCTACAATACAAACATGTTGTTAATGTAATGAACATGTAATGGAATTATTTACTGATTTAATATTGACAGTAGTTTCTACTTAATCTACTGATTTAAAACCGATGTTGATCAATCTAATTACTGACACTAGATTTGTTTTTATTTAACCTATAGACTGATTACATTTGATGATAAATCCAAATACGGACATTAGATTAATACTAATTAAACTATTTACTTAATACTGATGCTAAATTAATTATTGAGATTGGATTTGTTTTGAATTAACCTACAGGCTTAATACCGATACTGATTAATCACTAATGTGATATGGTATTAATTATACAGACTTGATACTGAAACTGGTCAATCACTGAGATCAGATTAATTCTAATTAAACTACTGAATTGATTCTGATATTGTTCGGACCAATTACTGAGATTATGATCGATTTGAATTAAACGACTGACTTAATATATTAATGACTAATGTAATATTGGATTGAACTGAACTACTATTTTGTGTTTTGTGTATTTGTCCTACACTGTCTTGTGTTGTCTTGCACTGTCTGTCTTGCACTCTTTGCACCAGGTTGCACACGATGTATTTTATGTGGTGAGGACACACTAGTCCTTAGCGCTCTGTTTCCTGTTATGTAGCTTTATGTTGTAAATGTAGCACCAGGGTTCCTGGAGGAACTTGTTTCACTTTACTGTGTACGGTGTCCTCTATATATGGTTGAAATGACAATAAAAACTTCTTGACTCGCCTCTACTGACTTTATACTGAAACTGGTCCGTCCCTGAGATCAGATTAAATCTAATTAAACTACTGACTTAATACTGATGTTGATCAATCCAATTACTCAGAGTAGATTAATTTGATTAAAACTACTGACGTAATACTAATGCTGACCAATACAATTACTGAGATTTTATTCATTCTATTTAAACTGCTGACTTGATACTGATGCTGATTAACCCAATTACTGATTAATCACTAATGTGATACTGGTTTTAATTAAACTACTGACTGGATACTGGTATTGATCAGTCCAATTACTGAGATTAGATTGAAACGAATAAAACTACTAATAATACTGATACTGATCAATCCAATTAATGACAGAATATCGACCAATTAAACTACCCATTTACTGTGCTTTAAATCAGTCAAATCACTGAGGAATATTGATTCTATTTTGTAAAACTGTAATCTTCCACTTACACACAGACACACACACACTTTGAGAGAGAGAGAGAGAGAGAGAGAGAGAGAGAGAGAGAGAGAGAGAGAGAACTGGAGGGAGGAGATGCAGGAGACATTGGCGTTCAGATAGGACACATAAATAGAGAAGGGGAAACGCCAACAATCGCTAGCTCATGGAAACGTGCTCTTGTTTTTCTTTCTTGCGTTCTTTCTATTTTTATAACTGAGCTGTGGCGCGAAACAAGCTGTCACTCGAGTCTATTAATAATTATGTAAAGAACTTTACCTCACTGTCCAGACACTATAATGAATTGTCAGCTCGGGCGTTAAGTGCAATTCAGCGAAATTGTGAATGAAATTTCGATGGTTTTGATGGGGTGACCGAGTGGACGGGGAGAGAGAGAAAAAGAGAGAGAGAAATGAAATGTGAAGGCGGTGAGAATAATGAAGAAAGCGGACTGGGTGTTCATTAAGGACAGCAGTGTGGATTAAAGAGCGCTGGGACAGAGCTGAAGATATTGAGAAGGTCAGTATAGAAACACGGCTCAGGATTTAATCTGCTTTACACAACTCACTTGGGCTTCAGTGAAATTACACTAAGAAAGCTTTAGTTGGTTGGACTGGACAGATTGCACTGGCATGTTGGATTTATCATTTCATTGGAATAGTTTTTGCAGGTAAGATATATGGGTGCAAGAACTATTCGTCCCATCTAGGTGTAGTTTGATGCTCTGCAGATGTTCATGTGGAGGAGCCCAGATATTCCCACGCTCTGTTTACACTGTTCAGTTTTTCGAGGATGTAGAAACTGGTTCCTGTCCGTTACTTTAAAATCAAATAAAAATACAAAAAACAAGGAGGAGGATAACAGAAGGCATTTAATAGCACTGTTAATTATTATTACATAATTTTTGTCAGTGTTTTTAGACTTTTACTGGCATTGTGTGATTCAAAACAAAGTAGTTTCAATTATTTGTTAAATGTTTTTATACAGGAAAGTCTAATGAAAAACCAGGGCAGCTGTTGATTTACTGTCAAGTTACAAGTAAACAAATCCCGAATGAAAACAAATGGGACTAAATCAGCGGTTTGTACAGGCTTTTCACATTACAGCCTGCAGAGTTGTTGTTTTTCTTTTTGCAAAATTAAAGAAAACATTTTTGTTTTGGCAGACAGACACTGGTGGAAAAAATGACACTTCAGGTTGCAGTGTTTATGGTGTGTTGCTGCACGGGCTGTTTTTTCCACGCACCCCGTTCGATTTGTTGTACAGTATTTTGACTCTAAAGTGAGGTACGTGTGATGAGGTACGTGTGATGTGGGAGAAATAGGGCAGGAATTGAGCTGTCAGTTTTTAGAGGAATTAGGTGCATTATATTAAACGTGTGCGTTGAAGCCTTACAGGATGTGAGGGTTGTGTTGTGTGTATTTGAGGCTCTGTAGTCATTCACTGCACGTTTGTATGGAGGTTTTGTTCGGGGTCTTGTTTTTGTCAGTTTTTGTATGCGTGCAGAAGCTGTGCTGGTCCTTGAGACTTCTCTTTTTTATATAGGATCAGAAATAAAGGCTGGACATATTAAAGCACATATTTATTTTTTATAATGTATTGTTTTATTGTGTGAAATACATCGCTAGGGTGTGACTTTGAAAGAACTGTTAAGTCTGCTGGGGATTATGGAGAGGTTGAAAAGGTTACTGCAGGAGTGAAGCAGTTGCTGGAGCTGAATGTTATTCTGACGTTATTAAATAAAAGAAATATAAATATGGAGCATTTTTTTTGTTTGTTTTTTGAAAAATGCGAATGGAGAAGAAGAAGGCGCTCTAAAAATCGTTTGTAAAGTTAATGGGCGGTTCATCAATTCCTCAATGCATTCAGACTCGGGAGGTCGATGGCTCCTGCTGGCTTCTTGGCCAGTGGTACAGATGTTGACTGCTTTCTCCCAGGGTAAATGCAGAGATATTGACCTACATACAAATGACTGTGGGTACGTGTGTGTGTGTGTGTGTGTGTGTGCTTTTTCGGCCACTGCTGCCACTGAAATATTTTTGACTGTTGTGCAATCGCTAGATACAAGATAGTCCTAAATAACCAATTGTATTTCTGTCCACTCTGAAAATATTGGCAAATATAATAAACAAAGAGAATACACAGGGCATTCATTTATCTGGGGAAATTGCTGCGTTATCCTAGTCAGGTCATAGTGTGTATTAAGCCTATTCAGGTTACACTGGGTGTGAGCCAGGAATGCATATATACACATCTACATTTACACATACACATATACCCCTTCAGCCATTTACATATTTCTACCTACTGGCATGGTTTAGGGGAAAGCAAGACACCGGAGAGCCTAGAGAAAACCTAATCGTCCACGAGGATAAAAATGCACACAGTAACCTGAGCTCAGGATGAGACTGGGGCCCCTCGAGCTGTGAAGTGGCAATATTGCCTGCTGCACCATTTTTTATAGTCATAGCTATGAACAAAACCGGTTTCAAGCTTGTAAAAAAAAGTCTAGAGTCTCAGAAAGTTTATTTGTAAAAAAAAAAAAATAATAAAACACGGTTTCACTCCGGGTCACTTTTGAGTTAGTGAATGTTGCATTTGAGAAAAAAAAAGTGTGTGTGTTTAGTTTTGGTTACAGGGAAATAGTCATCTGTCATCCATGCCAAGAGGACAAACGTATTAAGAAGAAGACGATAGGGTTTTATGTGTTGCGTGACACATTATGCAGCAGTGTGTTTGAACAAGGCAATTTATGAGAGGTTAATGTGTGTACGCTCGGGTTCTTAGTGCATATTAGAGTCTGTTTACAAGATAAAAGCAAATGTATGTAACTCTCTCTCCTTCCATTTCACATGCGCTTACCTTCTAACTCTGTGCTTGCTTTAATTGCATGACAACCTTACAAAATATAAAATGTAGCGAGAAGTGGTCACCTTTACTCAAAGTCGTTGTTTAGTATTTATTCAAAACTCAATAACTTAGATTTAGCCATTAAGGTGCATAAAAGAAAAAAACTTTCTCCCACGTCACTAAATAAAAATGTTGGAAAACTGTGAGTGAAATGAAGGTGTGTCTGCCTATAGGATTATAGGAGGGACCTAAACAGGGCCTTGAGGTCACCGAACACATGAGGTAGAACATTAAAGGTGAAACTGGTTTGAAGTGGATTGAGCAAATAGAAGCGTCAACCAGATGCTGAGGGGTGAAACATGTGCACTAGCAGACACACAGAAACACGGGGTGTGGTTGCTTTATGAAAAGTGGCAATTGTACAACCCAGTATCAGTATTAATTTCGGAATAGAATGAGAAAATGCGTCAAGGTGTAGAAGCGTGTCTATTTGGCTCTCTGTCAAAATTATTAAATTAACAACTTCATCTTTCCCCCCACATCCCCTTTCCAAACAACACAATTCTCCATCTCCCCAAACACGATACTTCTTTTTTTTTTTTTTTATTAACCTCTGCTGTAAGAAAAACGGATTTACAGATCACTCGACAGATCACAATATATTGGAAGAAATGGAAGATGGAGAAAGACAGAGCAGATGAAAATGTTGCTGGTCTCAGCGGTTTGCCCAAACCTTCTTACTCAATCTCTCCTTTTTATCTTTCACCCCTCTGACCTTGATGAGGCGTGCAACAGGGATTTTGAGATATATTTAGAAACTTATCGCTGGCTGCTGCTGCTGTTTTTGAGCATTAAAGGAAAAGAGAGAAATCAAAGGGGGGAAAATGTGTACGCGTGTAACGAGATCTGAGATCTCAGCGCTGAAGTAAAAGAAAAAATTATACAAATGGATACAGAAATAAAGCTTTGGAGATTTCTGAAGCTCTGCTGGAGTCAGCTTCGATTTCTAGCACACTTCACGGTTCTAGTCACCTGCTGCAGATGCCTCTTGAGATTCCCAGTGAACACAATGTTAGCACCTGGAGTCTTGCTTTCAAGAAGATGATCAAATAGAGAGATTTGTTTTCCAAGAAGCAACCGGCTAGTGGCATGCTGAGAATGTGCGTGCAGGCATGAAGGAAAGTATGACGTCTGTCTGGATGTACTGTATGAAAAGATAGAGTTAGCTGTTCTAAATCAGCTTGTAATATACCTACATGTATTTATATTTTTTTGCCAAAGAACATATAGAATCACTGCTGGTTTAATACAACCATGAAAAACAGACACGAGAGAGAGTGGATAAATCTCTGTACAAGAGTTGATTGCACAGTTACATTATCTCACAAAAGTGAGTACACCCCTCACATTTCAACCTACATTTTACTATCTTCTAAAGGAAATACTATAGAAATGAAACGTGGATATATTTTAGAGTAGTCAGTGTGCAGCTTGTATAACAGTACAGATTTACTGTCCCAATAATAACTGAACATACAGTCATTATTGTCCAAAAAAAAGCTAGCCATAAAAGTGAGTACACCCTAAGGAACATGGGGAAACGGTGTCCAAAGTGTTAATATATTGTGTGAGCACCATTGTTGAGTTATTTTTAAAGGACAGTAAATCTATACTGCTATCCAAGCTGCTCATTGATTACTCTAAATATATGCGTACATCCAAGTTTCAGTTCTATAGCATTGTTCCTTGAGAAGTTATACTAAAATGGTTGCTGAAATGTGAGGGGTGTACTCAATTGGGTGAGATGCTGTACTTGGTCACTTTGTCACCTACACCCTTGCCTCTGCTTATTCATGCAGTTATCCAGCCAGTTATGCCAAGAGCAAACATCCAACATCAAAATGTGATCTCAGTGACTCTGTGACCTCTGCAGTCGTTGTTGGTGCCAGAAAGGTTTTGAGTATGTCAGCAATGGCTGATCTGCTGTGATTTACAAATACACAATAGTCCCAAAAGTTTAAACAGAATGCTGAAAAAAAATCCCTTGAGTGTCAGTTCTGTGGGCAGAAATGCCTTTTTGACAAGAGAGGTCAGAGGGGAATGGCCAGATGGTTTGGGCGGACAGGAAGCCTAAAGTAATACAAATAATAACTCCTTACATCACAGAAAGCACAACACACTAAACCCCAGGCAGATGGGCTACAAAAGTAGAAGACAACATCAGGTTCCACTTGTGTCAGCCAAGAACAAGAATCTAAAGCTACTGTGGGCACAGACTCATCAAAACTGCACAGTTGAAACTTAGTTAAACATCACTCACGGACGTAGTGCACATTGTGGGGAAACAAAACCCAGACACATAAACAGGAACAAATAAAGACAAAAAAATACAAACACAGCTCGTGCTTCTGGAAGACGATGCTGAAATAGATGACAGAAATTGTACATACTCTGTCCACAAATAGAATACACCAGTCTTCTTTTGACATTTTAGAAGTATATAGTATACATTGGCACCATCTGTGTTGTGAGATTGCTACAAATTTCCTAAAAGCTTTATCGTGAATCTGTAGCCAGCAATCCAGAACCCACCAAAATAGAATCAACAACAAAAACAATAAGACCACACAGTAAATTGTTAAACATGTGCATTTACCCAACCCTCTGTTAGTAAATTATAGACAAGTCCAGGAACATCTGCAGTGTTTGATCAGCAGTTATTGATTGTTTCTATAAAAATCCACTGCACTCCTTCATCTCACATCATTCATTTTCTTCATCAATGTCTCTTGAGAGCGTATTTAAAAGCCTCTACAGTCATGTAAAACACTTGACTCGGTCGTAGAAGTATTACAAAAAAAAGCACTTATTTTTGTTTATATCTTCATGAACATCATGACTACTTTACACAGCATCATTAACTGGCAGGCAATCCAGGATTTAAAAAAGTAGTGCAGTAGAGTTCATCAGTGTATAAAACAGACATGTCAAACTCAGGCGCTGCACAGTTTCTATGCTTCATCCCTGAAACGATGCCCTGTGTCCACCTACAGGCTGATCTACAATGTTTGGAAGTACACATCTGTGTAAGCAATTTTCTAAAGAACGAAAGCACACACAGGAGTCATCTGACTGATACACACCTTCACGCTATCCAAGAATTGCCACAGCACAGAACCTTACCCTGAACGGCAGTGGAACTGACAGCCAAGAAACGATGCCAGGCGTCTCACTCAGGCAAATGTGCATAACAGCAGAATGTTCTGCTTTTACGTCATGTTTTATTTTCACACTTTATTCTGTATCTTGTTGTTCATCAAATGTTGACCATTTTTGGTCCTCTACTTAGACCCAGTATTTAATTTTGGCCCCCATTATGATGAGTTTGACACCACTGGTATAAAATAAGCAACTCTGAACCAGCAATTGGTTCTGTAGCAGATTTGTTTTCCTTATCTGGTCATATGCATGTATGTAAATTATTTTGGTTACAGGAAGCCAGACCAGAGTCTAGCTTCACGGCTATAGACAATAGGACAGCGGGAACATTTACCCAGACTTGCACAGATTCTTTCCATTTCCAAACTGACAACTTGTTGTGTGAGGTGACAAGGAAACAGTATGTTCAATAGAAAAGAACAAAGCAGGGTTTTTTTTTTTTTACAAAACGAATCATTCATTATGATTTAACATGAAAAGGGCCACCAATCATTGTTAGTTTTTATCTAAAGCTTTGTAAGCAAGACATTTTATGTAACAGGACCTTTAGAAAGAAAGCACAGAGCCCAGTTACACAGTACAGACCTCTCACAAGCTTCAAGGCCCAAATTATTATTTGAAGTCTGTTTTAATTATGCACTCCATCTCTCATGTTGACTTTGATGTGTGAGGGGGAAAATGCCTCAAAACTGATCCATGAGACATGATGACTATTTAATTGCATTTATGTTTTGGTTGAAAAGACAGAGTGGATTTAATAGGAGCCTAAAGCACTTTCGGTCTAACATTGCTAAAACAATAGCTGAGGCTGCACAGTTAATCTGCTGAGCAAGATGAAGATATACTTATTTTAATGAGCTCGTTTGATATATGCAATCTGTTTAGCCTTCACTGCCTCCTCCGTTCGCATCCCTCCAAATGAGAGCAATTCAAGAGAACAGCAATCTGACAACTAAAACCAGCTCGGACTTAAAAAGATTCAGGCCTGTTTGTGAAAACAGTGTGTCCTAATTGGCGCAGGTACGCACCCCTGTTGTTTTTGCCTTTAACCTTCTTGTTTGTTTCTAGGCCACAGGCATGACAGCAGCCTCTTGGGAAGTGGATTTAGCTCGGTCCAATCGTTCTCTCTTCAACCTGAGCAGTAGCTTCAGCAGCACCGATACCTTCCTGTGGCTGCTGCCCTCGCAGAACAGCACCGAGGTGACCACCCTGCAGCCGGGCACAGCCAGGGTACGGGACCAGGCTCTAGCAAAGGCTGAGATCGGAGTGCTTAGCCTGGTGCTGGCTCTTACCACACTGGGCAACACCTTTGTCCTGTGGGTGCTGCTGCGCAGGAGAAAGCACCACGCACCAATGCACCTATTCATGATCAACCTGTGTGTGGCTGATCTCGTTGTGGCCTTCTTCCAGGTATTTACTTATATAGATTGGGAACTAGGTAGTCCGAATAAAGAAGATGAACAAGAAGGATCTTTTAAGGGAAAAATAATTGCAAATTGCAAAAACATCTGTGGTGGTTTGGTTCTAATTTATTCTCTGACTTTTTTCCCCCATTCCACGACACAAAATTGTAACATTCCTACGATGCTGCTGAAACAGTGATATTTGTATGTATTGGATGTATTGCCTTAAACCCTGACATTAATTGTAAAAACAAACCTACTCAAATAATGCAAACGCAAATTACCTGTATTGTGGATTCAATTGTTTTCTTTAAATAACAACTGTTTTAATCGTAGCATTTCAGAATGCACAACACAGCAAACCCTTAAGCATCGGGTTCCACTCCAAAGCATCGGGTTCCACTGCACATAACCCAAACAAACCTACTCAAATAATGCCGATGCAAATAATACTACCATCATCAGAAAAGTGTAACACAGCAGAGCAGGAGGCAATCTGACAGAAACTGCACAAACTGGAAAACTGGCATTGCCACCAGTGTTTTGATTAATCTTTAGAATGTCCAAAATTATTCTTACTTGCAAATAATTTCTGGCAAAACACAACACATAGTGTATTAAATATTTTGACCCCTTTAGAAGGACCTGGAGCAGTGACCAAAAAAATCCATGAAATATAGAAATAACAATAATAAGGCTAACAAAAAAAAGATTTTTGAAAAACACAGAATCAATATCAAGAAATACAATGTTTAATTTAAAAATAAAACGACACCTTATCAGGTCAATTTGTCCCCCGGTATGCGATCTATGGATGATGTTAGTTGTGTGTGTGTGTGTGTGTGTGTGTGACAAAAAATAGAGGATGGTTGCATTTGTAGAATTACAGAATACCTAATGAGCTTTAGGTATTAAAATCTAATATATATTTGTTTAGATTATATAAAAGCCTTCATTTCATATTATGTTTACTGCACTATGCAGGAAAGTAATTGCCCCTATCTTAAACATACTGGAGGTCTCGATATTGTTTCCTTCTCTTTTCAGAGTCACAGTTTGAAGCCTTGAACAATAAATTGTCAGTGAGCTTCAGGGCGTGCCATTTATCTAGTCAGTTTCATCTCTGTTACTCCCACAGGTGCTGCCACAGCTGCTGTGGGATATCACGGAACGCTTCCAGGGCCCAGATGCTCTGTGCCGCTTTGTCAAGTACTTGCAGATTGTGGGCATGTTTGCTTCCTCGTACATGATTGTGGCCATGACAGTGGACCGCCACTATGCCATCTGCTGCCCTCTGCAAGCGTATCGTGGAGGCAAACCTTCACGCTGGAACACACCCATCATGTTGGCCTGGGTCCTGGCCCTGGTGCTTAGTTTACCACAGGTGAGAAGGGCAGATTATGATAAGCATGAACTTGTTTTAAATAAATCTGGCAGGAGATGGTGAGTTATATCTGGGCTTTATGAGGGGTTATTGCATTTTGTATTTTTGGTAGGCAAGAGTTGTTGTGATGCCCTTATGTAAACTTTCCTTCATAGGTGTTTATTTTCTCACGGACTGAAGTGCTGCCAGGAGAATTTGAGTGCTGGGGCCACTTCATTGAGCCATGGGGTCTCAAAGCCTATGTCACCTGGATGACTATAGTTGTGTTCATTCTACCAGCTATGATTATCACAGTCTGTCAGGTAATCTGGCCATTTTCTTCTTTTTAAAGTGTCTTATTTGTCTTTCTATCTCTAAAAATGATCATTACACTCCATATCTTGGATCTTCTGGCTGACAACATAATTTACATTTTTGTTTGCGTAGTTTATCTGGCCGAACATTCCCTTCATGGTTAGTGGGCAAGTGTACAGTATGTACCAAGACCCATGTGACTCCGGCCATTTGAATGCGCCTGACAAAGCTTATCAGATCAGTCTACTTTGTCAATGTCAGCAGTTACGTGCTGCAGTTGGAGTTGCTTCCATCGCTCTCCGACAACGCTAAAGGTTGTGTTTCTAAGCCAAGACTACACATTGGAACTGTTTAGAAAGAAAAATCCCCCATAGAGATTAATTGTGGGTCTCTTTAGATTATAATATGATTCCTGACCACAGATGACGTCCTACTATGAGAGTCTTTACTGTCATTACATCAACTACAATCGAGAAGATTGTAACCATAGTAAAGTAACGAAATCAGCAGTGTTTGAACTCTTCAACTTTTCTTTGCAGATATCAAATAACTGTTTCATCCTTTCATCCCAGGTGCGTATCTTTAGAGAGATCCATGACAATATCTACCTGAAGTCGGAGAGAATGGTGACAGCGGAGTTTAAGAGGAACTCTGTGGTCTTCCATTTCCCTCAGAAAGAAGGACATCATGGGAGGTCTGGAAGAGACAGAGACTCACACAGCAGCCATAATCATCAAATTACCATCCATGGATGTCGTTACTGTAACTCCGCCCATGCAGACCATCGAAATTCATATGATGGTCTGTCAAGCCCTGAGCTCTTTGGAAACTCCACATACAACCCCTGTGATTCCTGTGATCCCTGTTCCGTGCCCCTCCCATCCACAGAAATCTCCACATCAACCAGTCCGCCTTTAGAGAAATTCACCCCTGACTCGTCTAATCTATTTCACCCACGTGCCCTGACAGCATGTGCTCAGTCCAGAGCCTCATCCTCACTGGCTGGCCAACTTTCAGGAACTCCTGAACTCTGGCCAGATGTGTTACCTGATCCTCCCCCTCCACCACCCCCTGGCATTTCTAAGGCCATGTCAAAGACAGTGAGGATGACTTTAGTCATAGTGTTGGTCTACACTATCTGCTGGGCTCCTTTCTTCATTGTCCAGCTGTGGGCAGCCTGGGACCCGAACCCTCCAGACCAAGGTTAGAGAAGAGAGCCTCCTTATGTGAATCAATTTAATTACATGGTTTCTTAATGCACCTGCAGAAAACTGCAGAGGTATATTTGTTCCTTGTGCTCATCTGCTTCCTTCAAAGCTGTGCTCAAGTTTCAGGTCACAGCCTGTAATAAATAACGTGGTTACATTCTTGGTGTTTGTTTTCATCCATGTCAAGTGCTCAGTAAACACACAGCACATTTCATCAATTTCAGTGCACACTAGGAGATGATCACAAGGAAACAAATAAAGAAAATGAGAGCTCTTTTTTTCTGAATTTAACAAGATAAACACACTTGTTTTCTTTTGGGGGGTTTATTTTTGTAATGACAAAAGGAAATACACCCACTCATAGTCACTTCCAAAAGTATTGACACACTAAGTAAAGCGAAAAATGGTTGTGAAACTTATTGCACAAAGTAAAAAGAATCGAAAATAACCATAAATAATGTTTGTGCTTGGTGTTATTAATCTGCATCTGTTTTATAAGATGCGTTTCATTATTACATGTAAGAAGGATTTTTTTTATGATGGAGCTCTCAAAATGTTTCCAGCAGTTAAAAAAAAACAGCAGAAAATTAGTCTAGTAAATAGTACCTTACATAATAACCTCGTTTAATCGTTGTTCAGTTGTATTAGATATAATGATATAAATATGTTATAGTTTATAATTAATAATAATCTTATTTCTAAATAAATATTCTAGGGATAGTATAATGTATAACACCACTTTTTCTTTTGATAAAAATACTAAAACCTCTAGAATTAGCCAATACTGGTCCATATTGTTTGCTTCATGAAGTACTAAGCTTAAAAATATATATTTTTTTACTTTAGAGTTCTCCTTGTTCATACAACAATCAGTTACATTGTAAATATAATAAATATAATAAAATCAGTCTTGACAAAGGAAAACAATATTCAGATTTAAATATATGTACAAAGGGTAAGTAAATATAATTTATAAAATAAAAATTTTCCAAATCGATTAAAACATGTTGACATTTGTAACAGAATCCAATACCTGTTATGCTTTTACTAATTTTCAAGCCACCATTTCTGTATCAGGCCAGTATTGGATAAGTGCCATATCAGATTGCTGCCCTTAAGTATTACAAAGACATTTTACAAAGAAATTATTTTTAGTGCCTTAAAAAAAACTTTAGAATCTACATCTCAACACTAAAGAATCTTAAAAATAAAAAAAATTGGAAATATTAATTGCAATTCATACTTAGTTACAGAAACTCCGTTGTAGCCTTGATCATGCCTTGTTTTCTTAGGGAATAATTATGAGGTTGCACACATCCTGTATAAGACATCTATAACAATAGGAACTTTCAGAATAGATGAAGTAATACCTAACAATTATGCAAACGTGTCCACACAAGATGCAGCTTCTGAGCTTCATAGTACTCATTGCATGCATTATTTTGATCTTTTGTCATGAAGGCAGTTGACTGTGCACATGTAACCGCACATAGGTATACTGTAATCTCGCTGACCCTGTGCAGCATTTCCATGTCTAAATTAAAGTGGGCTTCTTGCAGTTTGCCCAGCCGGTTGCCGAGTAACCAATGCCTCACTAAACAGATGGCCTCTGAGTTGGCAGTACGACTAGTACCGTATGTCCATGCTCTCATATTGCACTAATGATCTATTATTTCAGATTATTCAGTGACTAACTTTTTTGTCAGCTGGCCTGGTGTAGCGTTTAATGCCTATATGTAGACTTCCTACTTAAAATATATCTGAATTATTCAGGGCTGGTGCTGCCCTGGCCTAGCAAGAGAGCATGGCTGTTCTACAAGAGTAATCTTGAATGGCAAAAACTAGCTTACAGAGATCATGCTAAACCAGTGAAACAAGAATGTGCGTTTCGATACTAATTAGCATAGAGTCTGTTTAAAGCTACAG
Organism: Silurus asotus; assembly: GCA_024362625.1. Taxonomy (NCBI): domain Eukaryota; kingdom Metazoa; phylum Chordata; class Actinopteri; order Siluriformes; family Siluridae; genus Silurus; species Silurus asotus. The sequence continues at coordinate 18,516,774 of MU564352.1, forward strand.
TAAAAACCATGTACAAATAGACGTTCTTGTGACTGGGTGATCCATTCAACAATTTATAAAAGTACGCCATGCCTTTTTCTATTTTCATCTTTTTAAGGTACTGACTAATTGGATTCTAGAAAATAAGCATAGTAATTTTTGCTGTTTATCCTATTGCTAGTTCTAAGAATGACTTGTGTTGCTGGACATGATGCATTGTGGATCATTTAAAAACAAGCGTTCCCCAAACTAGGGCTCATGGTGACCTTGGATTTGGCCCACCATTTTAGATAAAAAGGAAAAAATAAGCACCAGCTTTAGATCTCTTGTTAGAGATCACTGAATAGCTGTATAGGGCATTGGACTCTATTGTACAATGAATTGGGTTGTTTCTCATTGTACTAAAAGTTTCACTGAATTAGAACTTTGAAAATAAAGCTGCATTAGTTAAGCAGATTACAGAGTAATGGTTAATTATGTTTATTTTTTTATATTAAAATCATAAATGAAAGGAGCCACAGACTTTAATTTTAATATAATGTTTGGTATAATGTCATTATAATGGTATAATTTGTTTTTTTTCCGGTCCACAGCCCTCAATCAAACATCATTTGGCCCTTTATAGAAAAACGTTTGGGTTAATTTATACCCTTCAAATATTCTTAAAGACAGTACCATACATACATCTTCTAAACTAATTTGCATAATTTGGTTTACACTTTGTAATATTTAGCTGTAATAAGGTTTTCCTGGTAAGCAGAAACAAAAATTAGTTTTGTGCTGTCAAAGATAGATTTAACAATTTCTTTCATTTACAAAACCAATATCAATTTGCTACAGAAAGAGGTCTAAGTTTATGCTTAAAAAGGACTATGTTGCCAGATAAGATAAGATTTACTTCTATTCAGCTGTTTCGATGACTTGTAATTAGAATTAGTTTTATTCAAAGCCAGTACATTTAAATACATTGAATATGTACTTCTGGCAGCAGTTTTATTAGTGGTCCTGAGATGGCCTAAATCTGGATGACATGAGAGAATGATTCAGGACCTAAAAATATGATTTAACAACAGCTACTCCAAACCTAGACTGTGTGGCGAACCTAGAAGAAAAAAATGAACCTGTAATAAAAAAACACTGTATGCTGCAAGATCAACCAAGAGTGTTGAAAATCTTTTCCAAAAAAACTACTGTATGCCTTAGGTTTTGCAGGTTTCTTACACAAATTCTATTTTAAACTTATTTGTTTTTAATATTAATTAGTTGTCTGAGTTGATTTTAAATGAATCAAAATAAAAAAAATAAAAAAAAAACATTGTGCTCAGCTTCATTTTTATGAATTCTGTTTTGTAGGAGTAGCATTCACCATCCTGATGCTGCTGGCGAGCTTGAACTCATGCACAAATCCCTGGATCTACACAGCTTTTTCCAGTAGTGTGTCACGCGAGCTGCTCGCTCTGCTGCGCTGCTACGTGCCCAGTCCACGTCGTGGCTCGCTGCCCGACGACTCCACCGCCACGCACACCTCAACCACCACCAAGGACAGTATCTACTGACATGCACACATGAACAAACATGAATAAACCGCCAGACTGAAATTCATCAAGTGTACCAGTGCTTACAATGCTTACACAGTTTAGAATTAGCCATAGGTAAAAGGGCGATGCCCCACAGGAAGCAGCAAACACCATAATACAGGTGCACCATGTGTTCAGTAATGTGAATATAAGCAGTGGAACAGACTCTTGTGTACACTTGTGTGTGAATGTATGTATGTGTTTTTGAGTGTGTTGGGACACTCCAGAATAAGCTGTGAGAATGTGAGACGTTGCCAGGTGGCTGGACATCCAGACTGGTAGAGGACCAGCCAATGAGCAGATGCCACTGTTTGGAACGTAACAGTGGTTGAAAATATTGTGGATGCAGACGCCTCCGACATTGCAGAACGGATCATTTCAGGATTCTGTGACTAAATTTGAATTACGTCAGTATTACTTTGAAGGAAATACTGGAAGGTGTCGGGGGGGAGCATAGAGCTGAACACTAGAGCTTGTCATTACTGCAGTGAGAGATGAGGATCTTAAAAATCGGAGAATTACAGACTTTTAAAGAGGTGGACATTGTTATTTGAAACATGGTCCTACGTCTATTCTTTCTGGCCTGCCAGGGACATTTCTGATAGAAATGGTTGCGTGCACCTGTTAACCCCTTGTTTCCTTGGTGGATACTGATAACAAAGATGTAATTTCTTGACTGTGACTCTAACCCCCTACTTCCCAATTGTCCTCTGGATTGAAAATGCTATGTAAATACTGGAAACTGTTTCTCTTTCCTTTAACACTGCAGGGTCACAGCAGGAAGTGACGTGTGCACCTGAAATCTGAAATGGATTCCCTAGGAAGGTAAAAAGGAACAACATTAGGCAGAAAGCTCGGCTGCTAAGCCCCCTCAAACAGGAAGACTGAGTGCCTTTATCATGTTAGAATGATGAGGAGTTGGCAGCTGCCATGAGACAAATGCAAGAGCTTCAGTGCAATGGCACAATGAAGTGCAGCACTTGGAGGAACTTATTACAGCTGCCTAGCATACAGAGACACACTCATATATGACTGATTCTCATTCTAAAAGTGCTGACAGCCTGCCGTCAGAGTGTTCTGAAGATTAGAGTGCAGTGCCGGAGTGCGGCTCAGCAGCAGAGAATACACTGCTGTCCAAAGCGAAACTGACATAGGGATTTTCCACTCAATGTAACATTTTTTATGAAGATTTTGTAGTATAATCACCCAAACAAGCTACCAAGTTTTCCCCATAATGTCTCAGCTTCAAAATTGCAATGAAGCTGCAGCCCAAGAAAAATGCAGAGTGGCTGCAATAGGAGTAGAATGGTTGATATTAATAACTCAGACATGGTAGTCTCCTGAATGTTAGAGGCTGATGAAGCCTTGCGGATAAATCAGCATGACTAAATCAAGGGCCGCCAGGCCACCTGAGTCCCAGAATTTGAATAGCCAGAGGACAAGCATGATGTAGCTTAGAGACCTTTTTATGGCCTACTCACAGTTTTATGATCATGGTTTTCAGGTGATGATTATTGCTGTTGGTACTCATCAAGGAAAAGAGCAAATGGGATTTTTCCACTTGTTCTCAAGGAAACCAGCCTGGTGCTTCTCCACCAATTGTAAAACCACAGTTACATATTACACAAGTTCCAGGAAAGTACATACCACCAATGACATAGAGCACAGGAAAAAAAAATCAATAAAAGCACAGCAGAGCCCCTCCATTTACAATCACTTGTGTGGGCACAAGGCCAAGGTGAATCCTGTAACACTAAGGTGCAACGCAGTGTGGTTAAAAAACAAATGCTGGTGCAGCCTTCACTCTTCTAAATTGGTGCGACCAGTATACTGTTACTTTATAGTATATTAATACGTTTTATTTTGCAGCATTTTGCATAGGATTTACACATGTAGACTCCAACAATTAAGCAAAACCCACTTATAACTTTACACTTATAACAGTAAGAATAAATGTAGCTTTTTGCAATTTATGAATTTCTATGGACAGTGTAACTTTTTGTACCCTGGCGTTTAATCTCTATATTATATGCCAGTTGTGCTGTAAAGAATAATGGAATAAAATATGATCTTTTACCACAGTTTCAGCTCTACCTCCAGCCTGTTTCTGTTCTCACAAATGTGTTTTATGGTTGTAATGAGGGGACCATATATATCAGAAGTTCAAAAGTTATAAAATAACTTATTTGTATAAAATATGTTACGAATGTACTAATTTAACAGTATGTTAAAGGAGGGAAAATATACATATGTTAATATATCATACTGACAAACTCTTACCTCTGCAAGGTGCCCATATCATATGTTTCCATTTCTTTCCTGCAGTTTTTAGCATTTTTATTGTCACTATATAATACATTTTGCATCTCTGCCCCTCAAATGATCAAAACAACACGTTCAGTTAATGATTAGTTATAGTGACCAATATTTTGTATCTGACTAATAGGAAGTATTTTGTTGAGATCCTGAACTACTCAGTATGAGCTAGTGAAGTTATTGTGCAATCTAACAGCTATTAAAGAAGCTTTTGTGTCTGTATTTCAAACATATATACAGGATTTTTATAAGTATAATCACAAACTTGTTCTTTTTTCACAGAAATACATTTTATTTAAAAGATGTGCCTATGTATGGTATCTGCATTATGCTAAATATTGTAATAAATGTTTCAAATACCTACAGCAGTTTACTGGTTTTGTTCAAATAATTAACTAAACAGAAATATACAAAAAAAATTATTCCTAATTAGAACCAAAGTGCTACCATTATTCTTTTATAAATATAATTGTGTTAATATCAGCATAGCAGAATGCATAGAGAAAAGATAAGTGCAAACCCCTAGACATGCAGAAAAGAGAAAGGAAAGGAAAGAAAAGGAAAGGAAAGGAAAGAAAAGGACAGGAATCAAATGAAATTAAAGAAAAGGAAAGGAAAGGAAAGAAGTGCTAAGAGAAAGGGGAATGAAAGAGTAAAGGAAAAAGAAAAGGGTGGAAACAAATAAAACATGACAGCAATGAAAGTGTAAGAAAAGAAAAGAGATAAATGGAAGAAAAAGTCACTATTTTGTCCCTGTCTCACCAAATAACAACACAATTATCATGTTGTATTTTAGTTAGAATTCTGGCCTGGCCTCTGATGACTCCAAAGCAGTGTTCCCTCTCATTTATTTTAGCTCCCTTCTACAGAAACCAGTGAAACAGGACAGCAAACAACACTGTCAGCATGAACACACCAACTGCCATATTAACACACCACCATCATCAATCAGCACTGGCAGGGCCACCCCACAGGGTAATGCAGTTATTGTCATTGTTATGCTGCTCTAATGACAACAGAGTTCCCTCTGAAGGTTTTGGAATTACAAGGCTAATTTTTTGGGGTGTTTTTTTTGTATGCGTTGAAGGCATTTGGGTTTGAGATCAAAAGATGAATATGAGATGATGGATTAGAATTTCAGCTTTTATTTCCTGAAATGTAAATCTTGGCATGTTACACAACTCAGAACTTATCAGAGCTACAGTATTACACAAGCACTCGGCACAGCCAATGCAACAACTTGAAAAGTTCTGAAAACAAAGAAATAAACCACCAGAGTAATAACAACCAGATAGCGAACAGATTGAGCAAAAAAATAACAGCAGTTGATGACAGAAACATTATGAGTGTTGTGATAAAAAAAAACAAAAGAAAAACAAAAGCGATGTCACCAACAGACTTCATAGGTCAGGGGTGAAGAATCACATTTTGCAGCTTCAAGAAGGTTCCAAAAGCAAAAATACAGAGCCCATACCATGAGATAAAACACATTCTTCAACGAAAAGATTATAACAGGAGAATTTATTCAGATGTTTATGAAAAAATGCATCTAATTTAATTAGGAGAAACTTCATCATGCAGCAAGAGAATGAAAACACATTGCTGATATAACAAAGGATTTCTTCAGAAGGGAAAAAGTAGAAGGTTTCAGTCACCAGCATTTACCAAATTAGAGCATATTTTTTAACACTGAAGAAAGAATTATCACAAAACAAACAAAGAAAAAAGCAAATAAAAAAGACAGTAACAGTTTGGTGATGTCATTGGCCCATGTCATGCCATTGGATATGAACCCAAATTTTAAAGTCTACCTTTTCCAATTCTTTTTCCAATTGGCTCACCTTAAGATTGGGTGGTACGCATTAAAGGTGCCATGCTCTAATTTGTTAATGCAAATATCAGGAATTACAAGCTGTCATTCTGGTCTGTTGGTTAATTTTCAACTTCTGGTCTCAAACCCAAGTGTTTTCAGTTTGATACGATATGCCTTGCAAAGAATTGGCCTTCTGAGTAGATACAAAAATCGTATTAAAAAAAGGAAATACAGAAAATGAAGGAATAATTTTTATTCTATATGGAGGTACAGAGTTTGGAGAACAGCTGCAGTTGGGGTATTGCTTTAGAGAATAAAAAAAGGAATGTTAAAATTCACATACAAATCTGATACTCAGTCCAAACCCAAGAGTCGATATCAGTATTTCTTCACACTCTCATATTCACAGTTACATCACACACATATGTTTCCTTAAGTGACCAGACCACCTATAGTAAAAATAAAAAAACATAAAAAAAACCTAGTATTTAAATCTAAAGTAAGTAAAGCACAAGAGAGATTGTATGAAGCAGTGTTAAAGTCTCTGCTGTCTATTTTAAGTCTCCACACTATTATATGATGAGTCATTGTTCGTCTGGTTAGTGCTAATGAGCTCCCTTACAGCCAATTGTTAGTATTGATAACGTACACAGGCAAGTGGACTCTGGAGAACTGACGTGTAAAGAGCTCCAAAAGAGACATTATTGTAGGAAAAAAGTGTCGAAAAAAATGGTGTCAGGAAGAAAAGCAACACATGTATGCAATTAAGAACTTATTTCTTCACGAATTGAAAACAGTCCAAATTAGGAAAAAAAAAGAAAGAAAAGAGCAGATGGACTGACTAAGAGAAACAAAATGGTTTCAAATGTGTTTTAAGCTAATAGTAGGATAGAATAGGACCTGTCGCTGGCTGAATCCCAGATTGCTCATATTGGACATATTACACCCTAGCTATTGTGGGGAAGTAATTGTTTTCAACCATATGTGCAAAAAAACACACAACCAAAAATAGAAATCTATTCAGAAATCTTTTTCAGGTAATTTTTCTCCTCTTTTTTTGGTGCTATTTTCTCTGTTGGGTTGCATTAATTATAGAAAAATCATTTTTTTTTCCCGATTGCATAACATGGTACCTTCTTTACTAAGCTTTTAGTGCACTGCTATGAATAATATGATATGCATCTGCATCTATTTTTATTTACCTAAATAGGATGCTAAAAATGTAGGCTTATGAAACTCATCAGAAAAAATCCTGAAAATGTTTTCCAATTTTGTAAAACAGTTTGGTAAACTGTATTTTCACAATAGGAGCTTCCATAACCAAAAACTGGTGAATTACAGACATTTTCTTAGCTGTTTTAATTCACAAAAATTTGCTAAAATATCACATACACACTCTATACACAAAAGTTTGTGGACACCTGATCCTAAGATTTTTATGTGATTTTTGAAAATCCCATTCCACATTTATTCTCTATTTGCTATCATAATAACATCTACACTTCTGAGAAGATGCTTCACTAAATCTCGGTGTGGTTGGGGAGATTTGGGCTCATTCAGCCTAAAGGATGTTAGTAGTCAGGTACTGATGTAGGGTGAGGAGGCCTGGGGTGCAGTCAGCATTCCAATTCATCCCAAAGTTGTTCACTAGGGTTGAGGTCAAAGCTCTATAGATAGATATAGCTACTCAAGATATTTAACTTCAACCAATGTAAAGCATATTATCATGGAGTTTGTTTTGCACACAGGGGTATTATCATGCTGAAACAGGTTCGGATCTCCTATCGCAAGTGAAGTGAAATCCATAGAAATCAAAAGAAAAGAAAAAAAGCAATGTAAAAAGAACTCTAACACCTGTGTGTTTGTGTGTGTGTTTGTGAGTGTGTGTGTGTGTGTGTGTGTGTGTGTGTGTGTGTGTGTGTGTGTGTGTGTGTGTGTGTGTGTGTGTGTTTCGTCTTTTTGCAACAGAGAATAACAGTGAGAATATATTCACTATATTAAAAAGAAATGCCTATATATACCTCTGTTTGGCCAAAGGTATAAATTCAATGTGCGCAGTTCCAGCCAGGTAAATGAATTAAGCAGCAGTTCATTTCTGTGGCTAAGTTGGCCAAATGCCTTGCCCGAGCATCGTTTATTCATCCATCCATCCATCCATCCATCCATCCATCCATTCATTCATTTATTCATCCATCCATCCATCCATTCATTCATTCATTCATTTAGAGAATTTGACTTTACCTATTGCATCCAAAGAGCTTTAAAAAGCTTCATTCAATTTTATATTAACCTGACATGGTTATACATTTGGTCTGAAATATTCTGTGTTCAAAGGTGTGATATCAATACCTAATTGTATAAAAGCAACAAACAAATTTGAACAAATGTCAAATTCAGATAAATGTATGAGCTCCAGGATGAGAACACAGCTATAAAGTGGTCTGTGTTCTGAAGATCACACGAGTGCAAGCCAATGCCCACCATAGACCATAGTTATAAAAAAAAAATTTCACTGTGGCTTCATAAATCTTGAAGAAGGAATCCTTGGCCTGTTAGACTTTGTGTTTTACAGTAAGACAAGCAATATGTCTTCCTAAACTGTTCCTTCAATATTACTTTGAAGTAAAATACAGTTATTATTGCATTCAATCATTTTTATCCTGCCCTTTATCCTGGTCCGGTTTGCAGAGGTTCCGGAGCTTATCTCACATAAATTACACGTGACACATACACTCACACACTCATGGTCATCTAGTGGGACTAGATATCTTTGCAAAAGCCACATACACGTTTTGTCGATTATAAATTCAAAACTGCATTAAAATAATCTTTGGAAACTTTTTGATATGTGAGCCGCCAGGATGTCATGTGGAGTGTATTCATTTACGATGCTGCAAACCTTTTTACTGGTTGTTGCTATTAAGAGTAAAATATGAAGGGAATGTGATGAGAAAAGGCAAGAAACCTCCACAGGCCTGTCATCTGGGTTTCGCCATTGGTATTTTATTACAGACATAATGAAAATGACAATGTACTTGAATCATACTGTGATCATACAAAGTTTCTTTTGTTTCCTCATATCCCTCCAGGTCTTTTATGAAAAGATCATTTTTTTTCAACTTAAATAACCCCCCAGGATTTAGTACATTTTAGGTTTTATTGTTTCCAAGTGCAGTTACAAAATAACAAGAAACATTAAACATATACACTAAATATAATTTACAGCTTTTTATCCAGCTTATTATTATTTCAACACAGTCCCAAACGCCAGAGACCGCGCACAAATCTTTTTTAATTCTTATTAATCCAAAATACATTGTGTAGGCAGAAATACTGGGACACCTAGCTTTTCCAGCTATATGTGGTTCTTCCACTGTTACCACAAAGTTGAAGGTACACAACACTATAGAACGTCTTTGGATGCAGTAGCATTCAATTTTCCCTTCACTTCAACTAGGAGATCCAAACTTGCATGACTTTGCCTGTGTGCACAAAGACACCTTCATGAAAAAATGGTTTGCATGGGTTGGAGTGAAAGATCTTGAGTGGTTTCATGCTACAGAGCTCGGACCAAATGATTAAATTGAACACTTTTGGAAAGAATTGGAAAACTGACTGCACCTCATGCCTCTTCTCCCTACATCAGTACCTGACTTCACTCCAACATCTAGTGGAACATCTTTCCAGAAAAGTGGAGGTTATTATAGCAAACGGTGACTAAATGTGGTGACTAAAAAAATCACATGCAATCATACAAAAGAAAAATCATACAAATCTTAGGCATCCACAACAGTGTGTGATATCTTAGCAAACTTGTGTGAATGAAAGCAGCTAATAGCCACTGCACCGCTACATATTGAGACTTTGTCTGTAAATTGAGAATTTCAGCAGACAGAAGCCCTTACTGTAAAATAATTGTCATATTATTTTAGCAGAATAGTTGCATAGAGCTACATTTTGATTATCATATATATACAGATGCATATTATGCATATCATTGCACTTAAAAGTCCGATCTCAGTAAATTTTGCACCATGTTAAGAAATAGAAGAAAAACCATAATAAATGCTGATTGCAACCCAGGCTTTCTCAGTCCTAATCTGACTTCACTAAGGCCCATGTGGCTGAATGAACACAAATCTCCATAAGTCCGCTCTAAAATATAGTAAAACGCCTTCAAAGGAGATTAGAGCAGCAAGTGTGGAATGGGATGCCCAAAACAAGTCTCACAGCATTTTGTAATATGAACTTTAATGTATTGATTTGTGTTCATGGACACAAATTTCCCTCTTTTTTCGTGTCACTCAGCATGACTGCCACGGTCTGGCTCCGTCTCCATAGCAACGGAGGCTGAGGACCATGGGCAATGCTGACTTTTTTCCTCATTGTCATCAGAGAATAAGGCAGAAAATATACGATTAGGGGGTACGGTCAGGGTAATACTGTTATAAAAGTGTGTGTCTCTAATTATTGCACTCTCCTTAATTAACTAGAAAAATATATTTACTGCGTTTTGACTTGAAGGAACCACTGACGATGGTTTATTATCGCGAGAAACGTACCGAATATTAAGCAATAAAAAACAAGGATAAAATCTCCTGCTTAAATGTTGAGTTATAATGCTACATTGTGGTATCCAGTGGCAGAAAGAAAACTTTGGAAGAGGCACCAAAAATCCTTCCTATTAAAATACATTAAATAAAAAGTCCTCAGAGACACGAAAAAGAGAGAAATTCGTTCCTATTACCACGAATCAATAGATTACATTTCATGACTGAAATGCTATCAGACTGGGCTAAAAAAGGACATACAAATTTCATGATCAGGTGTCCACAAACCTTTGTCCAGACAGTATATATTTTTTAAATATATATTTTTTCGCTTTTATTATTTCATTAAACTGTCAATAAATGACTTGATAACTGACCTGTAAATGACTATCACTACTCTAAATGACTAATGAACATCCAGTCTGTGGACACCTGACCATCACAACTAAACTTCCTCTGGGTACAAAGCGAGCTCCAAGAATAAAATCAAAGAGTTCAAATGGTTTGCACAGAGCTCTGAATTCAAACCTATAGAACACCTTTGGGATGAACTGAAACACTGACTTCACCCCAGCCCTTCTCATGAGACATCAGTGCCTGTTTTAATGAAAAAGCACACCTCTTCATTTAGCACTTGATTGTACCGTTGAAAAATTGGAGTGATTTGGAAATATTTTATTTTTGAAATATTTTTGAATTTGTGACAAACATTACATCTGGTTCTCTCTATAGCTATTGTAAATTGAAATTAATGTGCATAACATTACGTGTGAGCTGAGATTTGTTTGGGCGTTGTGTCCAAAAAGAAAGATTTTTCATGAGGCCATTATCTGGAACAGCAGGCCGGGTTTCACTTAACAAGGGTCAACTATCGGTGAATGCAAAAACAAAATGCAACCACTTCTATTATCTGTAAGGATTTCCATCAATGTATTTAGATTAGGCATAAAGGAATTCTGACATTTGGACTTTTGTTTAAATCAGTTAACATGGTCAATATCAGTATCACAAATTTGCTTACATTTACTAACGGGAACTGTAAATAATGAACATTTATTTTCTTTGTCATATCTAATTTAAAATTCTAATAATTCTGCAGTAAAAAACTGTCCTTGCTCTGGATCCATCAGACATCAGCAACTACAGACCAGTTTTACCTCTCTTTTTTTTTCCCAAAATCTCTGGAATGCATTGTTTTTAACCAACTGTCTCTCACTGAACAACTTCAATGATCCAAACCTGTCCGGCTTCAAAGTGGCACATTCCACAGAGACTGCCCTTTTGGCTACATGCTGCTTGATCAGACAAGCTGTCATCTGTACTCATCCTCCTGGGCCTTTCAGCACAGTCAAAACCAAATGATGCTCTTGTTTCCTTCAGGAGCCTTGTTATCCACAGAGAAGCTTGAGAATGTTTTGCTTTTTACCTACAAGGTCGCTCATACAAAGTAACATGGTATGGGTCTACATCTGCCCCACACAGACTCTGCACTGGTGTTCCACAAGGCTCAGTACTTGGTCCCCTCTTTTTCTCACTCTATATCCACTCTCTTGGTTAAGTCATATCCTTACTAAGTTTTCTTGTCACTGCAATGCTACCTCAATTATGCTATGATGACACTCCACCTCTTCTTCTCTTTTTCTCCCTCAGATACCACAGCTTCCGCTCGGATCTGGACATGCTTGGGGGACATATCTTCGTGTATGAGTGCTCATCAACTAAAACTTAACCCCAGCAAAACCGAACTGCTGGTCATTCCAGGTGATTCATCTCCAGGTCAGGATTTCAGAATAACTCTTTATAACTCTCTGCTCTCCCCTTTAACCACTGCTCACAACCTTGGGATAACTATGGACAATGAACTCTCCTTCTCCTCATATTGCTAATGTGGCTCATTCTTGTTGAATCCTATGCTAAAACATTCGAAAGATTGAACCATTTCTGTCCATACAGGCTGCTCAGGTGCTTGTTCAATCTCTTGTCATTTCGAGACTGGATTACTGCAACTCTGCTGGCAGGTCTTCCTCTGAATGCTATTCATCCACTGCGAATTATCTAAAGTTGCCCAAGTTCTCCCACCCCACCCCACTGCTGCGCTCCCTCCATTGGCTTCCAAGACCTCAAAGACCTCATCACACCTCAAAATCCACTACGCTGCCTGTGATCCTCCAGCAAGCACTGTTTGACTGGTACCACCTTCTCTCAGGGTATGAGGTAATTATTCTTCAAGGCTCTTCTCTGTTCTGGCACCAAGGTGGTGGATTGAACTTCCCCTAGATGTCTGAACAGCAGAGTCCCTGGCTATCTTCAAGCGACCAGTAAAGATCAATCTTTTCTTGAAGCATTAAACTGACACTTTCCAAGTTTGCTTTGTAAAAACTTTTTTATAAAATAAATAATTAAATAAAAATAAATAAATCATCTGAGTTGTAGACTTTATTTATCTTAAGTTTGTAATTTAGTGTACCAGTGTAGATGTATTCATTGATAGAGACTCAAAGCACTTTTGTACGTCAATCTGGACAAGGACTTCTGCTAAATGCCACAAATGTAAATGTAAATGACACAGAGGTCTCCCTGGACTTCATGAATGGATTGGATGACTTGCAGTATGTCTTCTTCTGCTATGGTTAACAAATATGACAATGAAGGAGTAGGGTATTCCTGGCTGTGAAGTGTAGGTATTGTTGAGGAAGAAATCTTCTTGTTATTAAAGGAGGCAAAGTCTGAGAGGATGAAGGAGTCAGGGAGGATGAATCAGGTGGAGCAGGGGTTTGTGTAGTGAAGAGAAGATTGTGGAGCTTATAAGGTTCTTGTGCAGAGGCCTGAAGCTTTTCCTTGTAGAAGTCCTAGCAGAATTCACCTCCAAAGAAAATTTGGTCAGGAGTGCACTGTAAGATGCGAGTTCTGCGTCGAGTTGTGATTTTTTCCACTTTAAATTTGCTGATCTAAGTTCTCGCCAATTGCTGCGCAAAACCTCTGACAGCCAGAGCAAGAAGTCTTTTTGGGCTTAGAAGTCAGGAGGCAGAGGAGGTTCATGGTTGAGGAAAGAAAGACAAGCATCAGTGGCAGAGTCCATGGGTAAAATAAGTCAGAAAAGGACTCTCAGACCATGAGAAAGAAAAATTTAACTTAATTTAACTTAAATGACAAGCGTCATGTCTGGAGCAAACCAGTCACCACTCACCACCAATACCATCGCTACAGTGAAACATGGTTGTGGCAGCATCATGCTGTGGGGATGATTTTCAGCGGAAGGAACTGGGAAACTATTCAGGATCGAGGATAAGATGAATGCAGCAATGTGCAAAAACATCCTTTATAAAAACCTGCTTTAGAAAGCTCTGTACCTCAGGCTGTGGTAACGGTTTATCTTCCAACAGGACAACAACCCTGAGCACAGAGCCAAGATAACAAAGGAGTGGCTACAGGACAACTCTGTGAATGTCCTGGAGTGGCCCAGCCAGAGCCCAGACCCGAATGAACATCTCTGGAAAGATCTGAAAATGGCTGTGAACCGACGCTCCCCATCCAACCTGATGGAGCTTGATGGGTTCACTGCAAAGAAGAATGGGAGAAACTGCCCAAAATATGTATACAACAAAGCATTGAACAAAAGCTGTGAACACTTATGTGCATGTGATTTTTTGAAGAAACTAATGAATTTAATACATTTTGGAATAAAGCTGTAACATAAAATGTGTAAAAAAAGTGTAAATACTTTTAGGATGCACTGTATTTAAGCATCGGTGCAGACCAACTAGACCCCATAATAGCAGTGGACTCTTTCAGCAGGATAATGCTGCCTACCTTACTGCAGAAGTTGATTTTATATATATATATATATATATATATATATATATATATATACACACACACACACACACAAACACACTCACATTATGTTACAGAACAATGCTTGTATCTTAGTAAACAAGTACCATATTTTAGTTTTTTGTTTTGTTTTTTTAAGTGCAACATTCAGTCTCCAGAAGAACCGCTAATGTTTTGTTTAGGTAAACATTTTATTTTATATTTCTGAATATTTTATATTTCTAAATTTCTTTTATATTTCTGTGAACTGTTTCACAATAATATGTATGTATGCATGTATATACATATTGTACATATGCATATAAAGACAAAGATAATAGCACCAATAACACTGTGTGTGTAAATATAGAAATGCACCATTGAGATACTATTAAATATTTTACAGCCAGCCCTGACAGCTATAAGTATTAGTTCTCTGCGACATTTATCATTATTTTAAGCTTATAAAGTCATAAAGACATGCAGACATGGGCCAGTTCTGGTGTCTGGAAACACTACACGTGTGCTGGAAACCATGATCACTCACGCCTTGCACTCTGCTGCCACCTGGTGGTAAACAGCACAATTACACTTCTAGCACAGGTCGTACTGACAATCCTAAATAAAAAACCGAGTCAGAATAAAAAAGACGGAGACCATTTTCACAAACTCCTTTATATGTTTTATTGTCTTAAGATGGCATGTAAATCAAGACAACACCCGAGTCAGCTGAACAGAGTAAGTGGACTAGGTCACACCCTTCCTTATAACATCAACTTCTCCCATCCCCATTGGCTGGGGTTTAACGGGAAACGCATCATGATCAGGAAGAGTGCGTGCTTCTGATCCACTGCAGCCATTCAGCTGATGCTTCTGGGACTCCGACTTACCCCACAAGACCAAAGAGAGCTGCTCAATCCTCTCTCCGATACATAGGGAGGAGTCAGACATCCAATTTCCCAATGATTAAAATGAGAATGCTATAGCGCAGAGACTACTGGAGTTACATACACCTCAGCATACAAGGAACAACAGGCGTGCCTTAATTCTAAGCATCACAAAACCAGGTCCTGAAAGCTACTGCAGCCCAAATACAGCTTGAAAGGGATGCACCATTACTGTAACTCGGATATAAAATCCCCAGTGCTAACCCCAGTATAGACACACCGCGCATGATCAAATGCAAAACGTTTCGCAAATTAATGCTCACGGACGCATTCCAGAGCCCTAAACGAATGTAAACATCTAACAAACATTCGGCCCGTCCTTTAGACAACTAAGCAACTACATGAGAAAATCAAGCAGATCAAAGCTAAGACGATGGCACCAAATAAATCAGTGAATAAACCTTCCCTAATTGGTCGATTGCATTCAAACCTATGACACAAATGCAAATTATAGAATTAAATAGAAAATAAATTAAATATGCCCATACTAAATATTATTCTCAGCAATTTGTTTGGCTTGATTCGATTGTATTTTAATTCCCCCAAGGTTTGCTGAAAGAATGTTTTCGAATGAATCCTAATGGCGTTGATTGTCATAAAAATTGCATTTGATTGAAAAGGGTCTGGATTTTTCACATAAAAAATGCCAATCGTTGAACTAAATGCAAAAGTGAACATCCTTTTCAGCAAAATGATACCCAGGGGCCAAAAGAGAAAGGAACAGTGAATGGATTGACGGAGTAAAGTGGATGAAAAAATAAAATAAAAATAAAGGGCAAGCTATCCATTCCACCTCCCACCACATTAAAAGAAAATTTTTGGTCTGTTGCTCTCAACCCATCGGCTGAACAGGGAGATGAAATGAAAAGCAAAGTGGATGCACAAATCTCCTCTCTCAAACCCTGACTCTCTCTCTCTCTCACACACACACACATGCACACACACACACACTTATTTCAATCATATTAGCATACATTTTCAAAGCACACACCCATCAGGACTCACATAACCAGAGCTGCAACACCCAGAGAGAGGTGAATTGTACAAAGCACAAAGAACAACAACAGATGTTCCTAATACACGGATGTGTTAGAGGCTGTGTCACTGTGCCAGGCCGGCCGGAGCTTCAGCAGGGCTGCAGCTGGTGTTGGTAGTGGTGTTGGTAGGGGTGGTGACAGTGTTGGTGTTCTCCTGCGTGTTGCCGGCTGCGAGACCACGATACGGCACCTCGATGATGCGCGGCTTGTCGATGATGCGTGCGCAGCGGCTGCCCTTCTCCACAATTCCAATAATCCACGCCTGTTGTCCGTCACCCAGTGAGCTGGTCCGACTCGCCTTCATCTCAGCACAGAAGCGTGCTGCCTGCTCCCGCGGCAGACAGATCAGCAAACCACCTGTGAGATATGCACAAAAAAAAAAAAGGCTGTTAAAAGTATAGACTACTTTTTTAGATGCATCTTAAATGTACATTTTTCAGTCTCCAGCCCTGACCTGAAGTCTCAGACGAGGTGCCGTGCAAAAGGCCAAACAGGTTTCCCCCGGCTTTGCTGACCGCAGCCATCTTGGCGAGGATAGGCAGGTTGTGGATAACGAAGGCCACTTCGTTGCGCTGCTGCTTGGCCAGGTTTCGTGCATGCCCGATGATCCCAAACCCGGTGATGTCAGTGGCAGCGTGTGCATTGAACTTGTGCATTAAAGCAGCAGCTAAATTTAAAAAAATGATCAGTAAAAATGTGTGCTTTTAGCTGAGTGACCCAGTAGCTGTCAGCTGTAATTAGGAAAAATAATTTGATCTGAAGCAGTTGTGGAATAGACCTGCACTGCACATCTTGGCTCCAACACATTTAATTCTGCACAGTCTTTTCATTAACCGCTGGGCGTGTTAGAAACAGTAAATAACAGTTCTAGGCTGAATTCCAATTACATTACAGGGAACCGTGAAAAAATTTTAATAATTACACAAGGACGATGTGTCTTGTATATACATAGTGTCTTGTGCTGTTTGTTTTAAAGTAACCAACAACAAAGATGAAAGACCATGATCAGTAACATTTGTCATTTTTTTTCCCCTCAACTTTTCAGCATGGAATCTAGAAATATTTATGAAGGACCAAATAAATAGATCATAGATTTGATGAACTTAACATTCTGCACTATTAATACACCTAAAAACACCTCCCTCTAACAAGTACCTACAACTAAGCTCATAAAAATATTCTTTTTGTACATTATCTATTTTACTGTAAGGAAGTAGCAGTGGGCTTTATTCTGGTCAAACTATGTACATATGCATTAGTCTGAAAACGAGTTACAATAATTCTCAGGCATATTACCAGTGCGGTTTAGCGTAGCCATGTTGAGCATGGCCTCCTGATATGCATGCTCTACCTCCTCCTTTGAAATCACCAACTTGATCTTGTTCCATTTTTCTGGCTGAGAAAGAAAAAAAAAACAGGACAATTAGGAAAAATCTGAGAGCAAAAGCATCCACAAATGCTTCCACAGACAATGTCATAATGTGTACAGGTGAACAAAGCTCTTACTATGTTTAGCCACTGGTGAGCGTTGACAGCTACTTGGGTGCCAAGAGGTTTAGTCAGAACGAGAACGTCGCCTGGTACGGCCCCATCTGGCCTGTGTTTAATATATATACAGAAAAAGAGACAGGATTGTTATCAAGGGCATTTCAAATACCATCAAATGGCTTGCATTATATTTAGGAGAGGCATAGTAACACAGTTCTTTTTATATTGCATTTACATTTCTGAGGTAAAGTTTTCTCATTCAAAAGGCAGCATAAAACGGTTTGTCTAACGTAAAACATTTGACAGCGTGATTGCACGTACGCCTCTCAGATTGGTTGCTTTCGAGCTAATATTTTTGTAACGGTTTTGGAAATGTGGCCTATTGATAAAAGAATTTACCAGAAGTCTTTCTTGTGGCTGAACTTAGCCAACACAGGGTGAGGCAACAGGAAGTGTGTATTACTCATGTAGTAGCATCAATAAAATCCCAGCTTGGTTTGTCAGCTCACTCTCTACTTATAAATTCCAACACAGGGAGACAGGGGTGTTTTTCAGAAGGAAAAATATCTTTAAACAGCCCCTGACCTAAATATCAAACAGTTTCATATTGTTTTCAGATAATAAACTAGAAGAAAAATTTGGTTACCAAAAAAAAAAAAACCAAAGTTAAAAAATGTTAAAAAATAATTACAGGGTTTTTTTTTTCTATCAGACACCCTATTAATAAATCAATACATAATCCTGAAACAAACGTCAAAATGTGAACACTTTCATCGTTCTCTTTAGTGTGAAAGGAAATGCACCAGATCAGGTAGCTCGTTCTCCAGTGCAGAGGACTTTTTATCTACTCTACTAATATCTTGCTATATCAGCTATATTTGAGTAAAAACACTCACATGATGAAATCAGTAGGCTGGCACACTACTGTGGCTACACCCCCTATAATGATCCAAGGGTTCACGACTGTCTGTCCACCCGTCACCGATGTCCCGCCCTCTTCAGCTGCGTCACGGAAACCTTTCATCATTAAGGGCATCGCCTGCTCTCTCTCCTGTGGCAAAAATCAGGTTTTTCACTGCACATTACTCAGTCATGCTCACTGTTTAACTATGTAAGAGGACACTGCGTTAAAAAAGTGCTTCTCTGTCATAAAAACAGGTCAAATAAAATGCATAAAATATATTTCTGGGGAATTAAAATTTTATGGTGCCCATTTATAATCTATAAAAGCAAAAAAAAAGTCTTGTGTTCGGGCTCTTAATAGAGTAATACTCTGTTGCACTGAACAGCATCAAAAGATAGATTTAACTGAAGCTGACGATCAGTTTGTGGCTCGAGTCAGAGGTTGACTTTTGTTCTGAATGGAACACTGGACAGTTGGATCATCTTGCAAAATCACCAGGCCTCAACCCCACAGCAAACTTGTGGAATCAGCAAATGAAACAAGCAAACTCTACCTCAAAGTTATACCCACCCAGGTGTGCAATCTGTTGCAGAATAAAAATGCACACTGCTCTATATAATCTGAGGACAAATAAACTATACAGTGGAGCCTGATTGACTATTCATATTAGTTCATTTCAGTTTCATTTGTATATTTCATTATTTCACTATTATTATGAAGGTGAAAAATTAGACAGCTGTAAATTGTAGTCTGAAAGTATTTTTGTAAATACAACAGGATGTGACGATTGCACATGCAAGCACCTGCTGAGTCATGGGATTAACTGAAACACAGCTGACACCACAGGCCTTTCCTTTTTTCAAATATTGTACCATGATGATTAATAACTACACAGGTGGCTGTATAACAGATTAACATAGTACCATCCAGTGTTATCTTAGGGTGCCTAATGCACTACATAGTGATTTATTTTGCATTTGCAAATAAGCTCCGTGCAAAAGCATTAGGCAAAGCATCCTGGTTTCCACACACTGTGTGGTAAAGGCGGTTTGTGAGTGTTAGAGGGCCCACCTTCTCGCTCATCCTCTGACTGACACTCAGCAGCATCAGCATGTTGTCACAGTCAGTAATTCCCATAGCGTACAGATCGCTCAACACATTTGCACATGCTATACGACCCTGTAAAAGAACATTAACATTACTACATTAATGTCATGTACCACGTTTGGTGCACATCGTAAAGCATGGAGTTTCAACGTTAGCTTTTTTGCAGCAACCCAAAGATTCAGCTTTGAATTTATTTGTGCCTTGTATCGAAGCAGGGTTTGATTATTGTGCAGTTTTTCTTACACATTTCTTTTTTTTCAACCCAGCTAACTAGATTTAAATGCGACAGTTTGTGAATATAGATTTTACTGTAGCACTCGAATACAGTGCTCCCCTATATATATATATATAAAAAAAAAAAGCTGTCGGTCCATTCGATCTCTATATCAGTATTGTGAAGTGGTGTGAATTGTTTGCTCAACAGTGGACTTACATCCCTCCAGTTTCCCCATCACCCTGCTCACCAGCAGTTAAACACAAGTCACGATACTCTACATACAGAAACCCAACAGTGTCCTGACTAATGTTATAACTAACTTGTGGCAATAAAATCATTTATTTGTTTTATGATGATGCTCTGATTTCAGCTCTGCTGGCTAAGAAGTCAGTGTCCGGTGAGAAAAGCTTTGCCTAAGTAGGCAGTACATTGTTAATAGATGACTTAGGAGAACTTGCATAACTGATCGCACACTGCAAAAAGCGCTGATTTCTAGTTGGTTATGCAACACTTACCATCATATAGGGATCTTCAACTAATGGATAGAAGAAATCTGTTGTTTGGATCAGGGACAAACCTCCATGTCTCAAAGGAATGACACAAGAATCCATCCCAATGCCTACAACATAAACAGGGTTTTGCATGAAATTGAGTGTTTGCTGTAGAGATTTCAGGCATCATGTCAATTTCTGAATGAAAGGTTTGGACATGATCAAAAGTCAACGCTTTTTCTGAGAAGCAGTAACACCAGCTGATTCGCCTGTACACAGCAGACTGATGCAGCTGAGTGATGATGGATTGATTCTGCCATGGGGTTTCATTCAGGTGTGCGAGATCATTCCAGTTGTTACAAACAAGAACAGCCAGACTGGGCGGTTTTCCCGCTCGAACAAGATTTCCCTGCTGCTGTACATATATCAATCGAGTTCCAGTGTAATCAGAAGTACTAAAGTTAATCTTTTAAAAAGAACGAACTGCAAATAATCAGCCTGCATGTGTGTGACTTTAACATCTTATTCTATTCCCAAGACATGTGAAGAGATTTAGTTTATTTCATTAAAGACCACAGAAAACATTGCCTCTGATTTTATTCCACATTCACATGAAACTTCAAGCTACAAATTAACAAATAAATAAATGATACTGAAAAACTAAAACAAATTGTAACCCAATTAAACATGTGAAACGTTTTGGATTGTAGGTTAAGACAGACAGATATTTTTCAATCACTCCATTATGAAGAAAATAAGCAAATAAAACCATATTATATTTAGAATGTAGGTAGATTTGTAAGTGATCAGAAATACTTTTTTTTAATTAAATATAAATTAAAATGTTTGATGAACAAGAACACATCCCACATCCTGGAGATGTGACCTGCTGCACATGTGGGCTTTGACATTACCGAATAGACAATACAACACTGACAGCAGGCTCGATTGCTTTTTAGCGTCACCTCTGCAGCGTGGTCTTTTACTTTGAGAAGTAAACAGTAAACTAGAAGAATAAAAACCATAAATAAATATTATTTTGTGTTATTTAGAGAAGCTACACAACGGTTGTGTTCCCTCACTAATATTAGCCTGTTAGCGACACGCACACTTCCAGTTGAGCGCAATGGCATGGAGCCTGACTCACCTAACCGGGGACCCTGCGGGACCGGAGCCAGCTGGCCGAACTCTGAAGTCTCGTCCCCAGCTTCGGTCCCAGTCCCGGTCCCGTCCTGTCCCGGCTGAGCCTCGGTTTCCAGTCCCTGCAGGAGTTTGAGCAGTGTCTCCTGCGGGACTTTGCACCCTCACCCTTTCATATCGGAAAAGGCCGTGAGGCGAAAATTGCGTTCCAAGCCATGGCTTTCTGGAGCCTGGTAGCCGGGAGGGTAAAAGGCCGAGTATCCAGCCGAATAGGCCGATTGTGGCGAACCTGACATGGCCAGCTCTCGCCGGTTATTCGCCTCTCATTCAAACGGCAAAATACCAAACGGCGCGAACCTGGAAGCACCGCTTCCTACAAGGAAGTGAATATGGAAGATGTAGAATCGGTTGCAGCATATCGGCTGTTGTGCACATGGTTGAAACCCAAATAGCATTCTATTATTGACCTAGTGCACTACGTAGGACGTAGAAACCATTATATTCCCCCCTATCTAGAGCACTTATACACAGACTAAGTAGGCATTTGGGATTGAGTCAGAAATCGTTCATGGTTGCTACCACTTCATGCTTGAGACAGGTACTTAACATGCAATTACGTTTTTTTAAATTATTTTAACAAATCATTATTCATTAATATTCACCACAAATTTCAATTATCTTGCTAACTATCTGTTAAAAGAAAAATACTCTTACTAATTAAAACAAGTTGTACTGTTCTATATTTTCCGATCCGTCCTTTGTTTTTAAAATGGTATGGTCCATTAATTTCTGACGAAAAAATAATTATAATTAAATTAAAAATATTTATATACAGATGGACCATGAGCAATATAAATATTGTATATTTATATTCCTATATATTTTAAATCAGAAACTAATAGCATTATGTAACAGCATTATAATTCTTTTTTTCGATGAAAATAAATGGCCCATACAATTTTACCACAAGGTTATGTGCTGGAAAAATAGATTCTGACACCATTAAAAATGTTTTGTTTTATTCAATGAATTTCATTGACAAGCAGACATTCCAAAAGCCAGAATGTGTCCTCAGAACATCAAGTACACATTTAATAACACACATGATTACTCAGGCTTCTCCCAACTGTGGCAAAAAAAACAATCTCTTAACAGGACCTAATATTTAAAACTGGAGTATGGCGTATGTTTACATGACATGAGCTGCTTTTTTAACAATTTTAGCAATTGAGATATTTATGCCTGAATTGAACTTTTAGTGATGTATGCGAAATAGTACAGAACAATGCCGATGACAGCTGCCAAGACCTCAGAGGACACCCAGGGACCACTCCAAGCACCCTAAAATAAAGACAAAAGGTAGAGATTAAATTAAAAAGAAATGACAATTCTGAACTTGAATTCATACAATCAATACAGCTTTTATAGTACTTTGTAGTACCATGTTACTCACCCTGTGGTCTACATTGACAGAAAACAATGGCTTGATGCCTTCGACATCTTCATTGTTTCTCTGAGCCTGAAATAAGTCAAAGTTGGTCATGAGTGCCACTTATGAAACTAGAGGCCTATGTTTCTTTTGCAACTCTATCCAGCATAGCAAAGCACTCATGTATTTGATATTTAGAAGAAAGTTTCTAATCAATTTTCCACACCTTACGCAGCATGCTGTAAGCCTCCTCATCGAAGAACTTCACTTGATATGTGCCTGAGCTGGCTTGTTTGTGGGGAACACTCCAAGAAACCTGCAAGCAATACAATTATTAATTTTGAGTGCAGCAGTCACGTTTGAATGGTTTTGATATTAACATTAATATCGCATTATATACCTGATATTTTCCAACATCCTGACCTCTGGTCACAGGAAACTGTTTGCCATTAACATCAGCATAAAGGGCAACACTCTAAAAGAAAAAAAAAAAGAGGAATAGGTTCTGGTTAACCCTCAATGTAATGCAAGGAGATTTGATTAACTTTTTAGTAAAAAAAAAAATAAACAACAGATTTTATATTCCTTATTTGTTTAACCAGAATTATAACCAGAATCGCCTTTATTGCCAAGTATAAGACGTTTTATGTACAAGAGATTTGTCATGGTGTGCTGGTGCTATAGAAATGTAAAATCTAGAACAAATTTATTAATAAAGTAATAAATTAAGACATTGACTCTACAATTAGTGCAGGGTATCTAAAAGTGGGGCAGAGCAAATTTTCGATTTTCCGAATAAGCCCAAAGATTCAGGGGTGTATTGTAGTAGTCTTAGTTTTTGCGTTAATGTAATGCATATTGAATAATAATAATAATAATAATAATAATAATGATTACAAAAAATAATGGTTTAAGCTGTGGCTCTAACTAAATTATATTATATAAAAGTATATCTCTAACCCTATCCTGTCTGGAATGGAAGCTTGTTTTTGTAAGTGTCTCCTGTCAGTTATTTTATAGTTTACAGTCCACTGTAGATCCTAGAGGATAGTTAGAGACTCCCACTTTAAGATCTAATCTTGGGGGTAGGGTTGGGGGAGGATAATCTTATGCATCATAAAAGGTATGTACAAACAATCAGGCCCAATAAAGGGTCTGGTTTTAGCCCTGAATCTCATGTACAACCCTGCTAGGTTTAGTCACAACATTTATATTCCCTATACCTGATATTTCTTTCCCACAATGAAGCCCGAAAGAGCTGATTACAATTTTTTTATACCTGTACGTCATTTCCACATGTCAGGCTCAGCTCAACAATGAAGACTGTCTCGGTGGAGATCAATGCATCACCTGTGGTGTATGATGAGGTGGAGATCACCGGCTCTGTACAAGTGTCAGCTGGATGGAGAGAAACATTTTTTTAAAACATTAATCATTTATCCAATTTATGGAGGACCCCAGATACAGCAATCCAATCATTACCAATCAAGCAACCCTACTCTAATCCTATAATATAAAGCATGTATCACTCTGGCTGGTTGAAAACTCTATCTAAACAGCGCACTGGTCACAAATACACACAAAATATTCACCTGCACAAAGAGTCAGACAAAGAGCCAACACAAATGTAATTATTCGCCTCATTTTGCTTTTTAGTTGATCCCGAGAACCCAAACGCCAGCAACTTCATACAGGAAGGAACAGCCTGAGGATCAACCAATGAAATACACACAGACACGTCATGTTTACGTGAAGGGAGTAAAGCCGGTTTGGAGAGCGCCCTCAGGCGGAACCCGCCGCTACTGCACATCCACTCATACCTTCTAACCATCACGAGCATGATCCTTTCCAACATCCTAAACTCTGAATAGAAATGATCGCGTTTAACATTGGCAGTGGTGAATAAACTACATAATTCTTTTACTTAAATAACATTTTAAAGGTAGTACTTTTACTCAAGATTTTACTCAAACTTAAATATCAAACGTAAAAGTAGTGATCTATGAAATGTTTATTTGAATCATTTATGCAATTCACTGAGAGGTGGTAGCTCAGTGCTTAAGGCTCTGGGTTATTGATCAGAAGGTCAGGGTTTCATGCCCCTATTTCGTGTAGATGCCACTCTTGCAGCCCCTGAAGCAAGGCCCTAAATCCTCTGTGCTCCACAGGTGCTGTGACATAAATGACGTGCTTTATTAAAATTAATAAAGCACGTTTTTTTTCTAGCATTTGCTGAAACCTCTAAAAACCTCATTACAGTCAGGCTGAAACATCCTGATGGGCAATAAGTGAGACACAAACCTGATATAACTTTGCACTGTCTGATTGTGTGGTTTCATTTATTTATGCAGTATTATCACCTTTTTTTATTTATAACAATGTTTCAGTGCTTTGGCAACACTTTTTTTTTTAACAAGAGTAACAGTCATGCCAATTGAGATTGTGAATTGAAAACAATTGTGAATTAAAGACAAAGTGGGAGACAGAGAAAGGCACACAGACAAACAGAGAGAGACACACTTTAAATGTTTGTATTTCCCCTTGACAAGTCCTTATAACAGTAATTCAATATTTGCATTGTAACTGCTTATAGTTAACTAGATATTTGTAAATATGGACATAATTACAACCAAAGTTAAGAGGTGGACATCAGTGTTCCAATCAGTAATCATTGAGAAAGTCATATTTACAATACCAAGATGATAATCCTGTAACATTATGACAGGGAAAAGGTCAACAGGAAAATTGAATCTCTATTATCAAATTTAATTTCCAAAGCTCCGACTTGTAATTACGACTTCAACGGAGGCTTGTGTGCAATTATTAGATCAAGAACCTGCACCAGCTGCATTAAAGTAATATTCCTGCAGAAACCAATTTAAATTTCTGTTTTAATCCTTAAATCTCTCCATAATAATCTGTACAAAGTATTTAATACATTCAAGCAAGATAGACAATATTAACACATGAATTCATACATTCAGAGAGACAAATAGCACATTTATAAAAGGACTGCAGACACTGACAGACTTGTGCTGTACATAAAAAAAAAAAAAAACGTGCAGTATGTAACACTACACTGTCACAGAGTGGCAGTACATCTTTTCTAACAGATAACTAATATACTATGTCAAATAGTACACTGTGGACAGTTCTAGAGCCCCAAAATAAAATGTCAAATGCAACTGCTAGGAATCTTTTTTTTGGGCAGTTGCAAAGGCAATCATCAGGGCTGATCTTTTACAAAAAAAAAAAAATTTGTTCACGATATAATTGTGCTTCGATTGTTTATGCTAAAGTTGCTGCGATGAGATTCAATCCATACATCATGCTCTATTTGTGGCTCTCCTCTTCTCACTGGATACAATCCATGACGTGAATTTGCAGGGTGTCCATATCTGGAGCATTGTACTGACACTTGGGACATTGGTATTCGAGCTGCATCTCAGGGGCATTGCGATTCGGCGGTGGAATCCCTGCGCCTGGCATTATTGCTACCACAGAAGAAGACAAAAATGGACCAGTAAGACACAAAGAGTACAGATGTAAATAAAAATAGAATGCAACGCTTTGCAATTATTAAACCCGTATTGTTATTCAAAATAGAACATAGAAAACAGATCAAGTGTTTAAACTACGGAAATGTACCATTAAAAAAAAAAAAAAAAGGTATTTTTGAATTTAATAAACGCATCATGTCGCAAAAATGTTAGGCCTGGAAAATCAGGTTTTAGTAAAAGTGTTATTAAAAAGCAACAGCTGGAATAACTAATGAGATGAATTTGATACAGGTCAGTGACATGATTGGGTATAAAAAGGGTATCTTAAAGAGTCTCTCGAAGATATCCTTGAACAGATGGTTCATCTGTTTATCTGCAAAAATCTATAATTTGTGAAATAATTTAGAATAATTCAACATAAAATTGCAAAGGCTTTGAATTTCACCATCTACAGTACATATGAACATTATTCAGAGAATATGGAAAAATCTGTGATCAAATAAATTCTTTTTGAAAACCATGTCCTCCAGACTAAAGAAAAGACGGACCATCCAGCTTATTAGCAACTCAATTCAAAAGCCTGTATCTCTGATGGTACGGGGGGCAATAGTGCCTGTGTTTAAATCACGTTGCTGCTATCGATTTCAAAATTAATTAATTTGTTTTTTTAATCAGGACTTATTTGTCCTTTCATGATATGTTGTATCTGATATGTTTTCTATGTTCTATTGTGAAATAAATTTGGGTGTATGAAATGTAAAAAATCATTGCATTCTGTGTTCCAAGAGGAAAAACTCTAAATGAGACATGACTTTTTACTAGTATAGTGATCATAGGATTAGAAAGTGATGGCAGATATTAAAAGTGCATACCAGGTGGTGGCAGGTGTGCAAGAGGTCTGTAGCTATCCATGTGTCTTTGCTGCATCTTCTCCTGCTTGTGGAGATTGAGTTCAGTCAGTGTCTGATTCAATTTCTCCTGCAGCTCCTCCTTCTTTTGGTTGAGCTCCTCTCGTGCTCGTCTCTCTGCATGGAAGTCTGACTTATAAATCTCCGCCTAAGAAAGAGAGCATGTGTATAAAGAAATAGGAGCATTTAGCGCTCAAAAACATCACATTAAAGAGAATGCTGTACAGACAATGGCCACACTCAATGTAAAATTTCTACACAAAGCTCCTCCAATATATTCCAAATACGAGGGAGAGCTATAAAAAAAGGCTACTTTTACACACACAGGGTATTTTAGGCATTTAAGGTGGTCTTATTATTTTTGTCACATACAGGGGATGTTCAGATGTGCAGCTTTGCCTAATAAAATAGGAGCAGAAAAATACAGCCATGCAAAAAGTTTCCACTTTATTACTCCGACTCGACCACTGCTGTTAATTTTGTTTATAAGAAGCTTTAAGAGTATGCTTAAACTTAAATTGAAAAGATTATTAAAGAACACATGAAACTGCTTTCAAAGCTTTAACTTTTACAACCAGGGACAAACATTTCTTCTGCACAAATCAAGGTAAGAGTAAGAAAACATGCATGTGGGATGCATGTGTATTTGTCTGAAAGGCTTTTGTTTGCTGACCTGTGCTGTGAGCACTTCAACAGTCTCCTGTAATGACCTCAGCTGCTCCAATTCTTCTTTGAGTTTGTCGATGTGGCTTTGCTTCAAGGCTAGTGCTTTTTCAGCATCTTCTAGTCTGAGAATAAGCGTCTCGGTCTCTCCACTCTGACACAGGAACACATTCAAAGAGAAAAAGAAAAGAAAAAACATTTTTTCTCCTTCTTAGCAATCAGACCATCTGAGCTACTCAGTTTTCTAACATGTAATCACTCTAGAAACACAATTAGTTTCAAAATGATCAACATTTTTACACACCCTTTGATCAGTTTTCAGTTTGGTGTCATAATCCTGAAAGAGACAGGTGTAAGCACGCTGGAGTTGAGCTAGCTTCCTCCTAGAAGTGACCAAAAAACAGCAATAAAAGTAAAACATTCAATTTTCATTAAAGTGATTATAAACAAAAGCAAGAACAAATTTATTTATATTTATTTTGCTGTCAATATTACATTTATTTTAGATTCCGAAAGCAGATCCAGCTGTGTGTGTGTGTGTGTGTGTGTGTGTGTGTGTGTGTGCATATGTATGCATTATATAATATAATAAAAAATAAACAATCTGCAAAATGAGTTCAGTGCTCTAATAAATCACTGTAACACCACCCTCCTTCTTGTCCATGTACCAGTAGAAGCTCAGGCCTCACCTCTCCTCCACAATGACAGCCCGTTCTTTTTTCAATGCTATCTCCAAGTTCTGAGTCTGTAAAAGGAGCTTGTCCACGGTCACACAATGCTGCTTCTTTTGCTCCTCCATGTCCCGCTCCAGAGTCTGGAGAGCCTCTGTCTTATTTAGCAGACTAAAGGGGAGGGGGGGGGCGGCGACACATCAGCACGATCAGGCATGTGTGTTTAAACAATTGCTTTTGTCTGTTATCCGTGATACACACACAACCCTTAGACATGCATGTGTGTGTGCATATGTTCACTCACCTTTCTTCTAAACGTTTTTTTTCTTCTTTACTTGTATCCAGGGATCTTTGGTGCTCATTCAGCTCACTCAGTAGAGAAGTGATCTGAACCCTCAGAGTCTCACTGTCCTTGGTCAGCTGCCATACAAACAAAATAGAGTTTACTGCCGTTAACTGTAAACGTCCAAGTGAAATTCAAAAGACAAAAAAGCAGTTTCTTTGAACATACCTGAACACATTCCTTCTCCTTCTGTTTGAGTAGAGCCTCAGTTCGATCCCTTTGGATTGTGTTCTGTTCTAGTAGATTCAGTTTTTCCTGAAGCTCTCTATACCTATTCCAAAAAACAAATACAAAGCATATACATCCAAATCAACACTTGTTACTAATGAGGACCACATTTAATTATGTTCCTTGTTTTAAAGAGAGGACATGCTCTAAATGGACCAGTGGCAACTCAACAAAGGGAAGGAGGTACTGTACATGCACACAGTGAAGCACAGCTCTCCTCACCTGCCTTGAGTAGCCTGAAGCTGCTCTGTTAGTTTAGCCAAGTGAAAGCTAAGCAGACACATGGAGTAGAAGGTTATGACGAACTTCATTAGTTCTAATAAATAGTCACTAAGAGAAAGTTTCATTTACAGTAATCAAGACAAGTCTGGATTTTGTCAAAACTCTTACAGAACCCACACAGGCAGTGTCTTTATTGGCACAACGAAAAATAAATACATAAAAAGTGCAGAAAATGGTGCTAAGCCTGTACCTTTCCGGAGAGACAGTATAAGCATTTGTTTTCTGTAAAGTCTCCTCTGTTACAGCATCAGTCTATAAAAAAAAACAACAAAACAAAAAAAGTGATTCAAGCAAATTTTCTAACTTTATGATGGTGATACACCAAGAACAAATATATGTACACACACACACACACACACACACTAAACTCTTCACCAGAAATGACTGTACACTTCATGCAATTAACCAATCAGCCAATTATATTACAGCAACACAATGCATGAAATCATGTACATACATCTTATGGTAAAAAAAGAATGTGGACACCTGACTATCACACCCATATGTGCTTGCTGAATATTTGATTCTTAATTTAGTCCCCATTTGCTTCAATTCCCTTCACTCTTTTTGCACTAGATTCTAGCATGGCTGCAATGATTTGTGCTCATTCAGCCACAAGAGCATTGGTAAAGCAAGGAACCGACATATGGCTAAGTGGTATTGGGCATTTCAGTTACATCCTGAAAGTGTTTAGTTGGGTAGAGATCGGGGCTTTTAGCAGGACACTCAAAATATCTCCATGGACTATGCTTCCTGCACAGGGGCATGGTCATGCTGCATCATTTCTGGACTAAGCATCTAAAAAGAGGCTCGCTTTATGAACAGCTCTCTCAAAACCCCAACACACCACAGTATCTCAATAGGACTGAAACCTTGGCCGCTCAAACACCTTTCAATTTGCAAAATTGTGGTTGCAAAAATCATCAATATGCTAAACAGTTGGTATAAGGAATTTGAGGCGATCTGGAAATCTTTCCCGGATAAATTAGCAGCAACAAGTGCTTGACTTATGATCATGGCTGACGTCCTTTCTTGGCATGAAGAAGACACACCATATTTTTGCCATATCACCTGCTCCCATATATTGATTTCTCATAATACACTTATGGCAATAAAAATAGAACATAAGCACAAATAGGTCTGGTTATTTGGCTTAGCAAAAGTATTTAATCAATGAAAGCACCTGCTGTGTTAGTTTTAGGCGTAGCTGGTCCACAGTATTCAGAAGGCGTTCATTCTCTTTTTC
The DNA here is from genome assembly GCA_024362625.1 of Silurus asotus. Lineage (NCBI taxonomy): Eukaryota > Metazoa > Chordata > Actinopteri > Siluriformes > Siluridae > Silurus > Silurus asotus. The sequence continues at coordinate 18,547,423 of MU564352.1, forward strand.
ACGCTCCATTTTCTCCTTCTCCAGTTCCTCATTTTTCCTCCTAAGCTCCCTCATTCCTTCCTCAAGCTTCTCTTTGTGACCCTTCAGTATCCTTAATATTTCATTAGATCCTTCGTTAGGCTACAGAACAAAGAGGTGCATGTTAGCATACCAGCAACACATAATTCATACTCATTAGCAAGAATGTGAACTGAAACCAAAAACAAGTGTCCTTTGTCCTTTTCCTCCAACTACAACCAAGAGTATAATCCATGTTTTACTTAGTAAAACTATTTGCAGTGCAAAATCATTTATTAACATGTGATTCCAGTCCAAATGAATTACTATATGTTTTTTATGATTATAAAAATCAGAGTGACTCCAATTAATGGTAATAATCAAGTAACCAGTAACTGCTACACTTCTCACATGATTGCAAACTTGATATATGATTAATACCGCTGTGGGAAATGTACGCTTAGCTAATAAAAGTTTTGAAAACCATTTAAAACTTGAAGCAGTACAGAATATCACCTTTCATTATTTTAGAAGAAAAGAGCAACACATAGCAATTTAAACCTACAACCAAAAGGGAAGACATTTTTCTGGCATCACCCCGTTTTAAAATGTTGAGAGAGTGCTGACAGGTTTACCTTACAGGCCTTGAACACCAGTCCACATGGCAACATTTCACCAAAAATGGTAAGATACCACTTTAAAAATAACCATTTTCACTAGATCCCTAAACACACAATTACATTTATGGCATTTGGCAGATGGCCTTATCCAGAGTCACTTACAGTTACATTGAGGAAAATAAGTATTTGAACACCCTGCTATTTTGCAAGGTCTCCCACTTAGAAATCATGGAGGGGTCTGAAATTGTCATTGTAGGTGCATGTCCACTGTAAAAGACATCTAAAAAAATGTATGATACAGCTGCAAATAAGTATTTGAACACCTGTCTATCATCTAGAATCTATCATCCTCAAAGATCTGTTCGTCTGTCTTTAAAATGTCCACCTCCACTCCATTTATTATCCTAAATTAGATGCACCTGTTTGAGGTCGTTAGCTGCATAAAGACACCTGTCCACCCCATACAATCAGTAAGAAGCCAACTACTACCATGGTCAAGAGCAAAGAGCTGTCCAAAGACACTAGAGCCAAAATTGTACACCTCCACAAGGCTGGAAAGGGCTACGGGGAAATTGCCAAGCAGCTTGGTGAAAAAAGGTCCACTGTTGGAGCAATCATTAGAAAATAGAAGAAGCTAAACATGACTGTCAATCTCCCTCGGACTGGGGCTCCATGCAAGATCTCACCTCGTGGGATCTCATTGATCCTAAGGAAGGTGAGAAATCAGCCCAGAACTTCATGGGAGGAGCGGGTCAATGACCTGAAAAGAGCTGGCACCACCGTTTCCAAGGTTACTGTTGGTAATGCACTAAGACGTCATGGTGTGAAATCATGCATGGCACGGAAGGTTCCCCTGCTTAAACCATCACATTAAGGGGTGTGCTTCTGCACATGGGACAGGGTGACTGCACTGTATTAAGGAGAGGATGAGCGGGGCCATATATTGCGAGATTTTGGGAAACAACCTCCTTCCCTCAGTTAGAGCATTGAATATGGGTCGAGGCTGGGTCTTCCAACATGACAATGACCAGAAGCATACAGCCAGGATAACCAAGGAGTGGCTCTGTAAGAAGCATATCAAGGTTCTGGCGTGGCCTAGCCAGTCTCCAGACCTAAACCCAATAGGAAATCTTTGGAGGGAGCTTAAACTCCGTGTTTCTCAGCGACAGGCCAGAAACCTGACTGATCTAGAGAAGATCTGTGTGGAGGAGTGGGTCAAAATCCCTCCTGCAGTGTGTGCAAACCTGGTAAAAAACTATAGGAAACGTTTGACCTCTGTAATTGCAAACAAAGGCTACTGTACCAAATAATAACATTGACTTTCTCAGGTGTTCAAATACTTATTTGCAGCTGTATCATACAAATAAATAGTTAAAACAAATTACAAAAATACATTGTGGTTTCTGGATTATTTTTTTTTTTTAGATTATGTCTCTCATAGTGGACATGCACCTACGATGACAATTTCAGACCCCTCCATGATTTCCAAGTGGGAGAACATGCAAAATAGCAGGGTGTTCAAATACTTATTTTCCTCACTGTATCTTAATTATACAACTAAGCTGATAAGGGTTAGGGTCCTTGCTCAGAAACCCCCAGCAGTGGCAGTACAGTGATGCTGCTATTTGAACTCACAACCTTCCCATCAGAAGTCCAAGGTTTTAACCACTAAGCTACCATTGTGCTTCCACTGTGTGTGGTGTGTGATGTGTAGCGAAAAGCATGTGTTCTTTACCAAACTTCGAGGCATTGCCTGTCTTTCAGTGTCTTGTTCTGCATCAACCTTTTGCTCAGTCATGACTAAGCCCTGGTAATAAAAGGTAAAAACACACAAACAGGATTCAAGTTATGGACAATTTGAATTAATCATGTAATTAATGTTTAAAAAAACATCATCTGTGTAGACCTACATTCGGGTTCTCTGTCAGTCCATTAGTATCTGTAGAAGAACTCTCTTGGTTGCGATTTTGACATGCTGTCTCTGTGCTGACAGCAGTGCTTCGAGGTTCTACATGACTATCACTGGTGTTGAGCTTGCCCAGCAAGTTCTTATTTTCCTGAGCCAGTCGTTCGACCAAAGAACGTGCCTCACGAAACTTGCCACTCAGAAATTCTCTCTCCTCCCTAGATCGTCGCTGCCATCCCTCCATCTCTTCACATCTGTTTTTCAGAGCATCATTGCTCCTCTTTAGGGCCTCTAAAAGAAAGTCACATAGCTTGTACTTTTTAACTGTGTCTGCACATCTTTCACTGCTATAGCCTTTATATTCATTTACTGCACATATGTTTACAAACATACATACATATTCATGTATGTATGTATGTGTGTAATAATAAGTGAACTCAACATGCAGTTTTAGATGGGTTTTATTATTAAGGGAAAACTAAATCCAAAACTCCATGACTCTGTGTGGAAAAAGTGTTTGCCCCCAAACCTAATAACTTGGGTCAACCTTAGCAGCAGTAACTGCAATCAAGTGATAACTTGCAATGAGTTTGTTACAGCACTGTGAAGGAATTTTGGTCCAGCAAGTTCTTATTTTGCTGAGCCAGACTTTCGACCAAAGATCCCTGCAGAATTGTTGTAATTCAGCCACATTGGAGGGTTTTCGAGGATGAACCGCCTTTTTTAAGATCATGCCAAAGCATCTCAATAGGATTCAGGCCAGGACTTTGACTAGACCACTACAAAGTCTTCATTTTGTTTTTCTTCAGCCATTCAGAGGTGGACTTGATGGTGTGTTTTGGATCATTGTCCTGCTGCAGAACCCAAGTTCGCTTCAGCTTGAGGTCACGAACAGATTGCCGGGCATTCTCCTTCAGGATTTTTTGGTAAACAGCAAAATTCATGGTTCCATTTATCACATCAAGTCTTCCAGGTACTGAAGCAGAAAAACAGCTCCAGACCATCACACTACCACCACCATATTTTACTGTTGGTATGAAGTTATTTTTCTGAAACATGGTGTTACTTTTACGCCAGACATAATGGGACACACACCTTCCAAAAAGTCTCGTCAATCCAAAGAGTATTTTCCCAAAAGTCTTCAGAATCATCAAGATGTTTTCTGGCAAAACTGAGATGAGCCTTTATGTTCTTATTGCTCAGCAGCGGCTTTCGTCTTGTAAATCTACCATGCAGACCATTTTTGCCCAGTCTTTACCTTATGGTGGGGTCATAAACACTGACCTTAACTGAGGCATGTGAGACCTTCAGTTCTTTGAAAGTTGTTTGGGGTCTTTTGTGACCTCTGTTCCATGTTTTTGATTTGTGAATAATGGCTCTCACTGTGGTTCGCTGGAGACCCAAAGCTTCAGAAATGGCTTTACCGCCTTTTCCAGACTGGTAGATATCAATTACTTTCTTTCTCATTTGTTTCAGAATTTCTTTGGATCTAGACATGCTGTCTAGCTTTAGAGGATCTTTTGGTCTACTTCACCTTGTCAGGCAGGTCCTATTTAAGAAATATTTTTGATTGTGAACAGGTGTGGCAGTAATCAGACCTGGGTGTGGCTAGAGAAATTAAACTCAGGTGTAATAAACCACAATTTTAACACTTTCACATAGGGCCATGTAGTTTTGGATTTTGTTTTCCCTCAATAATAAAAACCTTCAATTAAAAACAATGTTGTGTTTACTTGTTTTATCTTTTACTAATATTCAAATCAGTTTGATGATCTGTGAACATTGTGTCAAACATGAAAAAAAAAAAATCAGGAAGGGGCAAAATATATATATATATATATATGCATTTAGTTGCTGTGTACCTGTACTATGCAATGACAAAGTTGTATCTCTCTATGTATCTATCTATAAAATGTATCTGAATACAACTGACACTATTAGTAATTTTAGATAAAATGTCTTTCTATACCTCGTAACTGGTGGTTATCCGAAAGAAGTCTGTTGACCACTTCATGTCCAGCTAATTCAGGTGGCACCCTTAGTGATCCTTGAGAACTGGTGGTTAGTGAGCCTTGGCTGGCAGCCCCTACTGCCTCCTCTCCTGCCATATCCCACTGGAAGGCGCTGTCCCCGTAAGGCTGGGGCTGGACCATGACCTAGGACCTACATCACACAAAACACCTGTTTCTGTATGGCACCAATGAGCAATTAAACTTACCTTTAAAACCTTATTGTTATTAAAAGCCTCAGTGTGTTTTATAATTACTGCTTACTAATTTCAGATCCATTAAAGTGCACAAGCTATGATATGCAAGGCATCATTTGATTCTGCTTCCTTTCAAAACAGAAAGTCTGTAAGATTTTGTCACAAAGTGCTTATTTGATTTCCAAAATCTAAACAGACTCAACAGTGGCTTAGCAAATTGACTAAGTAAGATGCTACATATTTACAGCAAGTTTTTCAACTTATACTGGCAAGCTAAACAGCCTCTTGATATGTCAAAATACTTGCTAGATGCTATTAGATTAAGCCGTACATGGTGTCCAAAATGCCTCCATAAATAGAATATTGAACACATTTTAGCAAAATGACTAACAAATGTTACCATTTATATTTTCCCCAAAAAGCCTTTAATAATTACCTTTACTACTACAAAGAAAAAAAAAAAGAGAACATTCTAAAATCATTATCATAGCTGGATTGTGATGCTGTCGCAAAGAAGTGATAGAATTTTTTAAAAAAAGAAGCATGATGGTACACACATCACGCACACAACACTGTTAACAAGCTTGGAGCCAAAGCTCAGAGTCATGCCTATGCCACTTGTTGGTAAATGCACAATCATGTGGGGCAGGCAACCCCAAACTATGACCCGTCGCCACATTTGAAACGGCACTCTGAACAATGCCAAAAACGTTTTAAAATAAAAATTTCAAAATATATTTTACTCATATCATATCTGTGTTTGATATTAAAGGTTGACTTTCAAACTAAAATTTCTCATAGTTATTAACAAAACCTAATTATTTGTTAGATTTACCTGCCAACCAACAGAATGGTACATTTAACATTAGGTAAATGTTTTGATTTCAGTAGCAATGAATATGAGAAAATGTCATTATGACATTCATAATAATGCTCTTTAAATATGCAAATTTAGCATTAGGAGAAGAATAATAAATACATTTAATATCTAAATAAAATCTCTAAATTAGACTTGAAGTCACTCCGGCTTAAGTCATTTTCTGTTACACATCGACGTGGCTTTCAATTAAAGTAAGGAAAAATGAAGTGGCCATAACATACAAAAAAAAAAGTTGTCTGTCTGAGTGCCATCTCATGATTTTGGAAACGGTTAACAAATGTGAAATCCTACAAAGAAATTAACAATTAAACACATTTTCTACACACAAGTGATTGGTTTGATCGAAGGATCAAATGCTGAAAGCTGATGCAATGCACAAGTGCAACTTCGTAATCTACCCAAGCTTGTTACTAAAAAGCATGTGAAAATGTTCTAGTAGGTATTTTATTAGATGCAAAAAAATTGGGAGAATATAAGACAGAAGAATTATCCTTGGCTTGCCCATACCCGATAAAAGAATATCCACAAAACACACTAGGTGTACATGTGTGCGCATACAAGATCAATAAAATCATTTGCAAGGCTGAAAACATAATTTAACACAAACTGGATGGATTGGAAACAGTGAGGGGCAACAGGTCACTGAACAAACTCTTGTCAATCCTGGAAAATCCATCCCACCCATACAGAGGCAGCAGAGTTCATTCTTCAACAGACTGATTCAGCTTTGCTGTCGCAAAGAACAGTTCAGGAACTCATTTCTACCTTATGCCAATGCACTGTACAATTACTCACCTCTATGTAACAAATAATAAACACAACTTATATACATATTTCATTATTCAATGTCACTTTACACAGACATACATGCACCAACAATTTGCACATTTTTATGTAGCAGCATCTGCAATAGTGTTTATTTATTTAGATAAGTTACAATTATTTTAGTTACATTCTGATTTTCTGTTTGTGTAACTTTCTGCTGCTGTAACGCGAAAAAAAAGCATATAGTCATAGTCTAAATGTGTGTGTGTGTGTGTGTGTGTGTGTGTGTGTGTATCTAGGGTACCAGGAAACTGATAAAAAAAAGGCTACTATAATTCACGATTCGAGTATTCACATGTTGTATTTTTAGACATTAACCTACATTTGATCAACTGTTAAACCCCAAAACGTACGGGATATAAGGTGTGTGTAAATGGCACCGATGAGAGAAATCAAACCTACAAACATCCATTTCGGGCTTGGTTTCATCAGGTCTAATTTCTGCCCATCCTACCCACCACCAACCAAACTTTACCGTAGCTAAAATAGACAGTTACCTGAATTACATTATCTGATATTCACACAAACGTAAATAATAAATAAACAATCCTCACGAGTCACTGGGTGACATTTCTCTCGCCGGCTAGCTGTATTATTCAGCTAGTTGACTAGCCTCCTGATTAGCAAGACAAAAAACATCAACTACACCGCTAAAAACACATTAACACCCCAAGTAACAACGAAAAGAAAACAAAGGACAATGTGAAATGGAACAAAATAAAAAGAAATAACACACAAAAAGACAGCGAGGCGTTACCCAGTAGTGTTACCGCGTACCTTAAAAGCTTGAGCCGAGTTAGCCAGTTAGCAAAACAGATAGCTAACTTAGCGTTGCTCGGAGTGCGGAAGACTTGTTGAGGCGGCAGAAAAGCGTTGACGAACCCCGCAACGCTAACACGCCTTAGTGGCTAACAATGATCCACATCTTCTTGTATCATATTTAAAATAATCGCCCCTGACACGCTCGCATGCTAGGGCTACTCAATACAATCGGCTCGTGTAGGTGGAGAGCTCGTAGGAATTCCCCTGGTTTCTTCCGCACTTCATCACAGCAGGGCTGCACCGCCGCACAACACTGTCACTACCCGTCCTGCGTCCCCTGCCCGACACGCACTGCGCATGCGCACGGGTACTTGGTACTTGAATTTTCTATGCACACACGTTCAGTCCTGTAATACAGCAGTCCCCGACCACCAAGAAAACATACTTCATTTATTAAATGTTCTATTTTAATGACTTTCTCGGTCTGCAAGCAAAATAGCAATAACGATTTCCCGCACTTGTTTCAGTCGCAGTTTTTTTTTTTCTATGCGTTAATTAAGCTCACATCCATGCTGCATCATGGTGAGTTACATTTTAATTATATTTATAATTCAATTAACAATGAAATCATACAATATGTATAGTGTAATATAGTATGCACCTTATTGCGTGTGACAATAGACTGTAAATGTATTAATAGGAAAAAACTGAAATACCACATGTCGTTGCTGAGGTGTTTCTACACCTTGATTGGCGTCAAAGGAACTGCCCAGAGGACAGGACTGTTAAAAGAAACAGATCTGGGGAATGCTACCATTCTAAACTATATGTCTGCAGTAAACCAGGCATCATCCCAACATTTAAGATGGTGTTGACAGTACCATGCTGTGGGGGGTGTTTTTTTACAGCAGGGACTGGGAGACTGGTCAGGGTTGAGGGAAAGCAGAATGGAGAAAAGTACAGCGATATCCTCAATAAAACATTTCACAACGCTCAGCACATCAGACTGTGCCAAAGATTTGTGTCCATAATGACAATGACCGTGACGGCTTAGGGACAAGTCTATGAATGTCCTAGAGCGGCCCAGTCTGAGCCCTGACTTGAACCTTATTGAACATCTGGGTATAGTTACCTCCTTGGTATAGTTACATACACCAACCCCTTCTAAATGGCAGAGGAGGCGGAGTCGCAGCTATTTATAATAATAATCTAAGCGTCACACAAAAGACTAAACACAAATGTAAAACATTTGAACTTCTTTACACCAACATAAAATATTCAGTGTCCAAAAGCAGGTCCAGTCAGTCAATTCCACTGATTATTATTTATAGACCCCCAGGGCCCTACTCTGATTTTCTCATAGAATTTGCAGATTTCATCACAAATTTAGCTACTTCTTTGGACAAAGCATTAATTGTTGGTGACTTTAATATTTATTTTGATAATCAGGAAGACTTAAGAGCAGCATTTGTGTCCATTCTAGATTCATTCGGAATTAATCAGAATGTTATAGGACCCACTCATAGTGGTGGACACACTCTTGATTTGGATTAAAATAAAAGAAAATTAGTCATAATTCCATTATCTCATCCCTTTTCAAATCTGCCTCAATCATTGCATTGCTAGCTCACCACGTTACCATGTTAAGCGTACTTTCATGTCAGCTACAGCAGAGTTTTATTAATAATGTTCTGTAAATTACGTTATAAAATAGATCTTCGTCTGACCCCGCAGAGCTTGACTGGATACTGAATACATAGAACCACTGAATACATAAAATCATCGTTATGTTATACTCTAGAAGATGTAGCTCCCCTTAAGACCAAAATGATCAGGAAAAATAAATTAGCACAGTGGTATAATGATCATACGCGCACCTTAAAGCAGACCATTTGGAAATTAGAACGTAAATGGCGTCAAACAAAATTGACATAGCATGGATGGAGAGCCTCCTAAATTATAGAAAATATCTTAGTGCTGCTAGATCAGTATATTTCTCCACCCTCATAGAAAATAACAAGCATAATCCTAGATTTTTATTCAGCACGGTAGCAAAATTAACAGGAAATAAAAGCACTGCACTAACATGCACACAATCATTAGGTAGTAATGATTTAATGAACTTTTTTAATTATAAAGTTGAAAACATCAGGCAAGAAATCCAGACGATTCATATAAATGATTTCACAAGTAACCCTGTAGACACCAGTGTAATTATAACAGACAATCAATTACAAAGCTTCACTCCTATTCATGAGAATGACTTAATTTAATTAATTTTCTAATCAAAATCATCAACCTGCATTCTCGATCCCTTGCCTACAAGTTTCCTCAAACAGATAATTTCAGAGGTAATTAAACCTGTTTTAAAAATAATAAACTCTTCCATTAGCACTGGTTATGTACCTAAATCCTTCAAACTGGCAGTTATCAACCCCCTAATTAAGAAACCCAACCTTGATCCATGTCAGTTGTCCTACTACAGACCAATATCAAGTCTCCCCTTTAAATCCAACATTTTAGAAAAGGTTGTAACGCAGCAGTTATGCTCACATCTACTTATGAATAACATTTTTGAAATTTATCAGTCGGATTTAGGCCTCATCATAGCACAGAGATGGCACTATTTAAGGTGGTAAATGACCTGTTATTGGCCTCTGATCAGGGTTTTGTCTCTTTACTTTTTTTGCTCGACCTTAGTGCAGCTTTTGACCATTGATCACACTATACTGCTTGCTAGACTTGACAACGTTAATTATACGGAAATTATACATAAACATGGTATTTGCTTCCATTGCAATGCTGATGATACACAGATGTAAATTTCAGCAAAGCCAGATGAGAGCGATCAGCTTAACAATGTTGAGAAGTGTGTGAAGGACATTAGACAGTGAATGTTTGCTAACTTTCTTCTGCTCAACTCAGATTAGACGGAAGTACTTTTACTAGGACCACATGCAGCTAGAAGCAACCTTTCCGATTACGTAGCATCTCTGGATGGTGTTTTTGTTTCAGCGTGTATGGCTGTCAAAGATCTTGGTGTGATTATTGACCCTAGTCTTTCCTTTGAGGCTCACCTGAATAATATTACCAGGATTGCCTTCTTTTTCCTCAGAAATATTGCTAAAATCAGAAATATGATGTCATTACAGGATGCAGAAAAACTAGTTTATGCTTTCGGTACATCTAGATTAGACCACTGTAATGCTTTACTGTCTGTGTGTTCGAGTAAGTGCATAAATACGCTTCAGTTAGTTCAGAATGCAGCAGCAAGAGTCCTCACTAGATCTAGAAAATATGACCACATCACCCCTGTTTTAATCAGTCTACACTGGCTCCCAATCAAATCTCGCATTGATTATAAAATACTACTGACGTATAAAGCACTTAACGGTCTCGCACCGCAGTATATGAGTGAACTTCTGTACCAGTATGATCCTCCACGCCTACTTAGATCAAAAGATGCAGGCTATTTGTTGGTACCTCAAATAATGAAGACTACAGCAAGGGGCAGATCTTTCTCTTATAAAGCCCCACAGTTATGGAACAGCCTTCCAATCAGTGTTCGGGACTCAGACACAGTCTCAGTGTTTAAAAACGTATTTATTTAGTCAAGTCTTTTATCAGTAGATTTTTTTTTCTTAGGTAAAGGAGCAGATCTGGAGGAATCCTGGATATAGAGTGTTTGGTGAACTGGGATATTTGTATGCTGTCGTCCCCTCACTTTCACACGTTCACTCAGGTTTGTTGACGGTGGTGTGGTGGGTCATCTCTTTCATACAACAATAAAGACACACAATAATCCATATCCTTCTCATCCTGTTACCCCTCTTCTCTCTCTCTCTCTCTCTCTCTCTCTCTCTCTCTCTCTCTCTCTCTCTCTCTCTCTCTCTGTCGAGTTAAACATGCTCGTGTGGTTCCAGTGACCACTGTTCCTGCCCATTCCCCCTTCGTGGATCTTCCTACTTCGTACAGGCCTGCCTCTGGATGGTGTTCTTTTTGATTGGAGGCCACTCTGTGCAGCTTGGGACAGTTTCTCATCAATGCCTTGGGTGGTTCCATGAAATTCCAGAGTAAGAACGGGCAATTTTGAGGATGGATTAGACTGTAGCTAACAGCTACATTGACTCAGGACTTCTTTTTGCTTCTGATCATCTTCACTGGGCTCCCAATCAAATCTCGCATTGATTATAAAATACTACTGACGTATAAAGCACTTAACGGTCTCGCACCGCAGTATATGAGTGAACTTCTGTACCAGTATGATCCTCCACGCCTACTTAGATCAAAAGATGCAGGCTATTTGTTGGTACCTCAAATAATGAAGACTACAGCAAGGGGCAGATCTTTCTCTTATAAAGCCCCACAGTTATGGAACAGCCTTCCAATCAGTGTTCGGGACTCAGACACAGTCTCAGTGTTTAAAAACGTATTTATTTAGTCAAGTCTTTTATCAGTAGATTTTTTTTTCTTAGGTAAAGGAGCAGATCTGGAGGAATCCTGGATATAGAGTGTTTGGTGAACTGGGATATTTGTATGCTGTCGTCCCCTCACTTTCACACGTTCACTCAGGTTTGTTGACGGTGGTGTGGTGGGTCGTCTCTTTCATACAACAATAAAGACACACAATAATCCATATCCTTCTCATCCTGTCACCCCTCTTCTCTCTCTCTCTCTCTCTCTCTCTCTCTCTCTCTCTCTCTCTCTCTCTTTCTCTCTTTCTCTCTCTCGGTCGAGTTAAACATGCTCGTGTGGTTCCAGTGACCACTGTTCCTGCCCATTCCCCCTTCGTGGATCTTCCTACTTCGTACAGGCCTGCCTCTGGATGGTGTTCTTTTTGATTGGAGGCCACTCTGTGCAGCTTGGGACAGTTTCTCATCAATGCCTTGGGTGGTTCCATGAAATTCCAGAGTAAGAACGGGCAATTTTGAGGATGGATTAGACTGTAGCTAACAGCTACATTGACTCAGGACTTCTTTTTGCTTCTGATCATCTTCACTGCACCCCGCAACATCGTATATCTGTTATAAATGGACATTCGGTGCAACCCAGATGAGGATGGGTTCCCTTTTGAGTCTGGTTCCTCTCAAGGTTTCTTTCTTATGCCATCTCGGGGAGTTTTTCCTTGCCACAGTCGCCACCGGCTTGCTCATCAGGGACAAACTTACTTATAAAGAACATATTCCTTTTTTAATCACCACATTTTCTGTGTAAATCTGCTTTGAAACAATGTTTATTGTTAAAAGCGCTATAGAAAATAAAAATGAATTGCAATGAGTTGAATTGAACATCTTTGGAAAGACCTGAAAATGGCTGTCCACCAACAGTCCCCATCCAACCTGTCCCAGCATGAGAGGATTTGTCGTTAAGACAGCAGAAAATCCCCCAATCCTGGCTTCCAAATCTTGTTGCATCATACCAAAAAAGACTCAAGGCTGTACTTAGGTGCTTTAACTAAATATTGAGTAAAGGGTCTGAATACATATGTACATGAACTATTATGAAGGGAACAGCTGGAACAATCAGTGAATGTGTTATTAGTGATGTATCTGATGCCTTTTTCAGCAGGGTTAATACTTTTGCAAGGCAAAAGTAAAGTGAAGAGTAAAAATGTAGCTTATGTGGATCAGAAGCTTCTTCAGGGTGTGGTAGGGTTGCTTTGATGCTGAAAGCTACAGAGGCAGAGAAAAGAGTGGCAGTCATTAGAATGTGTGTATGTTTGTGTATATACTTGTAATATTATAGTATGTCTTATTTGTCTATTCTTTTATATATTTGAATTTATTTTTATATTTTTTGCATAAATTTCCCCACTGTGGGACGAATAAAGGTTTATCTTATCTTATGTTGGAGGGGGTGAGTAGTTGTGATAAACTAGGAGAGGGAAAGTGAAGGACACAAATGAATCATCTGAAAAGTGTAGCAGGAAAACATTGATTTCTACAGCTGAGGAAGGTCAGCTCAAGAACAGGTTGTCTATTGTGTGTTAGAGTGCAGTCATTAAAGGTTCTGTTTAAAAGTGTACAAGAATGAGCCGAGGTGAGAGGTTTCATAGCTTGTCAGAAATAAGGCTGAAGTCCCCAAGGAGAATGCAAAAGACTAAGGAGGATGTTTCTATGTGCTGTTTTTGGACGTTCTACTGGCTAGGCAATAGATATCAGCATTATAAAGATAGAAGAGGTAAAACATGAATTTTAAATGATGTTATAATTAAATAAGAACCATGTAAAAGTACCATTATTGGGACAGACATAATCATGCATACCAAAGAAATGAAAGAAATGGGCTAAGAAATAATGCACAAAGACACACGTAGTACAATCAGTAGTCAACCTAAGCTAAAAGCTTTAATATCACTCTTACATCCCCTTATTTCTAGTACAAGTTTTAATATTTGACTAAATTTATCTTTAGTCAAAACTTTGCATAGATTTCTTTTACAGACACTTGGGAGCTGAAGCAGAACTGTAGTGGTGAAGTTGGAGTGGGGTGGATCCTAATCACTTCCTCTTCATAGTCATCATCATCATCATCATCTATTTTGCACTACACCAAGTACTCATCAGACATCATGATGACTATATAGCATCAGATCACACAAATATTTACAAACATGCCTTCAAATCAGGTATTCATACATCATTTAGAAGTGATGGATGTGATTTTTAGAACTGACAGGGGCTGTCTGAACAACCAGTCGACTTCTGTATTATCAGGCTTATTTAGAGGGTGTGGATGTAGGCAGGCCCATTCATCAGTTATATAAATAACGCAGACAGGCCTATTCAATAAGTAAATAAATAATTATATCCTTTCATTGTATAAAAAACATCCCCATTACAGGAAATGGTGACGTTAATGGAACATACACATGATATAAAACTGATATAATATAGCTGATATAACAACTGATCTGCAATAATCATTTTTCTTCAGCAGACTTTTGGAGCTGACACATGCAGCAGGTTTATAATGTATACAATATAGTTATAGCACATAATTATGAAAGCAACAAAAATAAAAATAATGTTAATACTGAAATGTTAGATATAAAATGTATACACTATATAGACAAAAGTATTGGGACACCTATCGAAACAACTGTTGCCACAAAGTTGGAGACACACAACTGTTTTTGGATGCTGTAGTATAAAATGTACCTTTTCACTTGAATTAGGAAACAAAAATGTCCTAAAACGTTCCTGCACACAAAGCAAGCTCCATCTAAATATGCTTTACATGGGTTGTGTGGTCTGCTATAGAGCTCTGACCTCAACCCAACTGAACATCTCTTGAATGAATTGGAACACTGACTGCACCCCAAGGTCTTCTGCCCCACACCAGTAACGGACTTGAATCAAATTCTTAAGATAAATGTGTACAAATCTCCACAACCACACTCCGAAATTAAGTCAAATATCCTCCAAGAAGAGTTCAGGTTATTGTACCAGCAAATGGGAACTAAATGTCGAATACACTGACTGTACCCCAAGGTCTTCTGCCCCACATCAGTAATGAACTTTAATCAAATTCTTAAGATAAATGTGTACAAATCTCCACAACCACACTCCAAAATTAAGTCAAATATCCTCCAAGAAGAGTTCAGGTTATTATACCAGCAAATAGGAACTAAATGTCGAATGGGATCTTCAACACACAAATGCAAATCTTGTGGGCAGAAGGGCAAAATAAAATGTGCCCATATAATGTATATAGTAAAAAAAATAAAAGAATCATTGATTAGGCAATCAAACTTGCACATTGCAATAAAATTTGATTATCAAGAATAAATTTAAGTAGAGAAATTTAGTACACAAGAAGTAAAGTATATCCTGTGTGTGTGTGTGTGTGTGTATATATATATATATATATATATATA
>MU564352.1:18562815-18593762 GCA_024362625.1 Silurus asotus
ATATATATATATATATTAGATGTCTTTATATACATTGCTGTTTGCAGTTATAGTTAGATTTTAACTGCATTTCAGTAGCCCTGTACATGAACTCTGTGCAATGACAATAATGTTAAATCTAATATAATCAAAATAAATTAATTAATTAATAATTGAAATCAACTTAACTCAATTGTTTGTGCCAAATCCTTACCATTAGAGGGCAGCAGATTTCAGTTTTTGTACTTGAGGTTTTTCCTTTTGTTTTCCCTTTATCCTTGGGGTAATAAAAATAAATAAATATATTTTAAAAAGCATTATGAACAGCGTTTAATGGATTACAAATGTATTCTATTTTCTAATACTGTGAAAGCTACTATTTGAATGGGCACTGGGTAAATCCTTCTGCAGTACAAGAAACAATATAGAAATCTGATCAACTTTGATAACGCTGAAGCCATCATCAGAGAAGTTACAGTTTAATAGGTCAGGGGAAATGTATATTTATTCAGGGTTATCAATTATACCTGTTACCTTGGTATTTTCAATTCAATTTTAAAACGTTTAGATACATTTGCCCTGAAGTGAAATCATCTTGTTAATTGTAATGATGTAATGATGACTCAAAATTACATTATCACCACCACTGTAGTAAATGCTAAATAAATACTAATTGCTGTAATTAAGTCAGTAAAACAAACATTATTAGCACTGCTGTCCTACACCAACTGGAAAATAGCAGAATGCAAAAGTTGCTTTCCATAGGTGTTCGTGTAATCTGTTTACATTGTGTTCTTAATCATAAAGATGTAGAGTTCAGAGAAAAAAAGGATAGAGATAGGTTACCATCATTAGTGTTCTCAAAAATAATTCATTTGAAATAGTAGTATAGAGGAAACTTGAAACTGTGGAGCAGATACATTAGTAACATAACAGCAGGATATAAATATAAAACACAGCTTACGTACTGTGCCATAAATATAGTTTATTCATGTCTGTTACAAATGTCAGACTGCCACATACATGATTCACAAATACATAAAAAATAATAAGAAAAAGAAAGAAAGAAGATGAAGAAATAAAGCCACGTTCTAAAGGGGATATATTCATTAATTAATCTGGATTTATTAATTCTAATACACAGAAACACTCAAAACAGAGTAAAAGCTACTGCATATCCATCGTACATTACTTTATGACTATGCAGTTAAACCTTTAATACCAGCTTTCTATACTTTATAGCAAGTATTTAATCACAAATGATTTAACCACCAATGCGAAAATAAATTTTCCCTGATGACAGAAAATAAGTTTATAACGTGGAAATGAGCATAAACAGCCCTCTAAACACAGCAACAGGAGAAAACACAATGAATTCACACACAGACATTAAAGGCCAAACAGGCAAATCTCCAGAACACCAGGCCAAGTTCAAAGATTGAAATAAAATCTGTATTTCTTGAGTTTACTATTAAACGCAATTATTATATTTGGTATATCAAGCCACATAGTGACCAAAAAGCTATATAAACATTTCTTATATTCTATTTCTTTACAATACAATGTAACCAATGTAACAGTTACTGAACCTTGAAATACTGTACATGTTGAAAATGTTGAGGTATGTGTGCTGAAATAAACCAAAAAAGATTGGTTTGATGTACTGAGTACATTTCTTTACTGTATGCCTCATTCATTAGGGAACAGTACATATATTCCTCTGCAGCAGTGAGCCGCAGACATGCAGAGTGGCATGATAAAGATATTCACCACACTCATCCACAGGGACCTCACACAGGGCAAACAGGTATGACACACTTGAACACAGGGCATCACACACCTTTGAAAAAGGAAATGAGATGCAACAAAACTGTAAGAAGTCATGTTATATGAATTCATGTTACAGTTAGCATTCTGAAATTAATATTGCAGTAATGATAATGCATTGCTTTTCATTAAGTATAAAAATGCTACTGGACAAGCAAGTGAACTGGAATTCTAAGAATTAACCTTACCAGATGTGTAAGCAGGCCAGCAGTGCAAAAAGGCAGCCTGAGAGGCAGGAAACGGGAATCGAGAACAGTGTTGTGAGGCAGCGGTAACTCCAGATTCGTGCTGACTCAAAACCAATGCTACTGTAAACCCAAACCTTTTCGTAACTTTGGGGAGATGCTGGCTCAGCCAAAACGTCACTATACTCCACCTGTAGCATCAACAAGAGCAAGCAAATATTTGTACACACCAGGGATGTAAGTAAATATGAATAGAAAGTGCACTGTTTGTTTTGTTTGGTAATAAAGCTTGTTAATGATCCATCTGAAGGACAGTCAGGCCAGCTAAAGGTTTTAATAAATACAAAGCTTGTTTGAATATATAATATTTATGTGATATATAGATGAGATAAGAGCAATTAGCTCTCAATCAGCTCAACTTTCTGAGGTGGAAATGAGATAGCAAGTAAAAAGCTACCAATATGAATGTGACAAGTGGTAATTTTGCAGGTTACCTTCACTTTTTCACTTATTTTAAGTAAGTAAAATGCTTCTTTTAAATGCTACAAAATGTCTGACATATAGTATACGGTTGAACTGAGCAGGACTTGAAGGCAGCATTATTAAAGATATAGATAGGAAAAGTCAGGCACTAAAACGATATAGATGCCGTTGCATTAAAAACCCTAATATATAAAAAAAATAACATCTACGTGATGAAAAAAGATAAGTTGGTTTAATTCAGATCACCTTATAATATATATTTAGTCAAAACTTTGCATGGATTTGTTTTCTTTTCTTTTTGGATATTTAATGCTCTCACCCTTAAGTGGTGGTTAACTCCATATGGGTCTCTGGTTTCACCATGGCTTACAGACACTTGGGAGCTGGAGCAGAACTGTGGTGGTGGAGTTGGAGTGGGGTGGATCCTCATCACTTCCTCTTCATAGTCATCATCATCATCATCTATTTTGCACTCCACTAAGTACTCATCAGACATCATGATGACTATATAGCATCAGATCAAACAAATATTTACAAACATGCCTTCAAATCAGTTATTCATACATCATTTAGAAGTGATGGATGTGATTTTTAGATCTGACAGGGGCTGTCTGAACAACCAGTCGACTTCTGTATTATTAGGCTCATTTAGAGGGTGTGGATGTAGGCAGGCCCATTCATCAGTTATATAAATAAATAACGCAGACAGGCCTATTCAATAAGTAAATAAATAATTATATCCTTTCATTGTATAAAAAACATCCCCATTACAGGAAATGGTGACGTTAATGGAACATACACATGATAAAAAACTGATATAATATAGCTGATATAACAACTGATCTGCAATAATCATTTTTCTTCAGCAGACTTATGGAGCTGACACATGCAGCAGGTTTATAATGTATACAATATAGTTATAGCACATAATTATGAAAGCAACAAAAATACAAATAATGTTAATACTGAAATGTTAGATATAAAATGTATACACTATATAGACAAAAGTATTGGGACACCTATCAGAACAACTGTTGCCACAAAGTTGGAGGCACACAACTGTTTTTGGATGTCGTAGTATAAAATGTACCCCCTCACCTTAACTGTTAAATTCTGTAAAGCCGCTTTGAGACAATGTCTGTTGTAGAAATTGCGATAGAAATAAACTTGACTTCACTTCACTTGAATTAGGAAACAAAAAGGTCCTAAAACGTTCCTGCACACAAAGCAAGCTCCATCTTAATATGCTTTACATGGGTTGTGTGGTCTGCTATAGAGCTCTGACCTCAACCCGACTGAACATCTCTAGGATGAATTGGAACACTGACTGTACCCCAAGGTCTTCTGCCCCACATCAGTAATGAACTTTAATCAAATTCTTAAGATAAATGTGTACAAATCTCCACAACCACACTCCAAAATTAAGTCAAATATCCTCCAAGAAGAGTTCAGGTTATTGTACCAGCAAATGGGAACTAAATGTCGAATAGGATCTTCAACACACAAATGCAAATCTTGTGGGCAGAAGGGCAAAATAATTTCTCATATAATGTATATAGTTAAAAAAAAAAAAAAAAAAAGAATAATTGATTAGGCAATCAAACTAACACATTGCAATAAAATATTTAATTAAATTATCAAGGATTCATTTAAGTAGAGAAATATAGTACATAAGAAGTATAGTGGAAAAATGGTTGATTTTAATTTAAAATTTCGACAAACTCTGACATACTGTGTTGTATAGTTATTTAATGTACCTAATTTGGGGTATACTGCATGCTTTAAGCTATAAGCAATATGTCTATGAAGTTTGATTCAAGTCATTTCACATGTCTTTAATAAACTGTTAAAACAACCAGACCTGTGGTATAATACTACATTTCTCCAAGGTTGCACAACAGCTGCTTTGGTTGAATGGTGAAATAGCCAGTCACATTTTAATATGGCAGATTTACATTCTAGCCAGTTCCAAAACAAGTCATCAAATCAAGTTACTCTTCATATCAATTTATTTATGGACTTAAAAGCAACAATGCACCAGAATTAAACCTTTTTTTGTGTGTTGTAGTGTCATGTTAGACAGAGAAGGTATATTTAGCATCAGGGAATATTTTCTCACTTACCCACTCCAACTTAGTCCTGCTATGTTCTTTTGAAATGATGTAAATCTCCTGTAACTCTTTCCACTTAATAATAATATGGTTATATAAGATGCATGAACTATATCTTGGTCTGTAATATAGTATAAACTAGAATGCAGAAGAAGACATGAGGGTGTCCCATAGAGTGACCTCACAATTTTTCCCTGACCACTTGCCTGTATCATATAGCAGGCGTGTCAGTTAAGTGTGGTGTGTGTGGGCATATGTATGTGCTCAGTAAAGAATTAGTAAAAGGAGCATGGGGTTATTTTTGGGAGAGGAATGCCATGGGCCTGTAGAGTAAAAGAGATCATATTACTACTGAATAGACTATCTAAACACACACACAGTATTGTTAATTAATACATATATTTGAAAGGACAAAAAATAATTTTGCAAAGGATTTTACTTTGCAAGCAGCAGCGTATCTACTGTGCAATATCTAATATTATATACATCTGCCCTAAATAGCTATAAAGATATAAGTTACAAAGTTGTTATTCACAGATCAGACGTATTTAATAATTTACATCATTTATTGTGATACTATTGCAAGTCATACAACAACCACCAGTCATTATGTAACATATTTCTCATTATGTAACACATTATGAAACATTTTCCAGGAGGGATATATCTATGAGTGGCAAACAAAGAGGAAAGGTGCAACAGAAGGTGGCTAAAAGGCTAGTCAGCTTGTAAGGCTGCATATTACCAAAAATACATCCAAGACAAAAGCAAGTTGTATGGGGGGTTTTGATCTCAATTCATATATGCATAATCTCTGGAAGTATTAATTCATTCATATTTGCTGACTATTTTAGCTTTTAAAGATTTTTTAGCTTCGGATGTTCAGGATTAATACGTAATTAAACAAGCTTCCTATAAGGAATCCATTCCTCTACATTGTCAGTCTGACAGGAAAGTTTTATTTTCTCAATTTATGTTTGTGTCATGCTTGAAACTGGCACAGACACCAATTTATCTCCATCTTGCATGTTTGAAATAGAAAAATTGACAGACACGAATCAGAAGACATCAGACTGGCTATTTATGGGCTGTATTCAGTCTTACAGGCTAAGCTGCCTTTTAGTCAGTATATCTTTACCCCTTGTAGGTGGAGTAGAGCAGGGGGAACCCATGAGATGTGTTCACTAAGGTTTAGTAGGAAGTGAAAGTGCTGCTGTACTACCTGTGGTTGCATCAGCTCGTTCACAGTTTGGTCAGTCATGTCACTCATTTCCTCTCCGGCTCACACCTTCCTTACTTACCACTATCCCTGCCCTCTAGCTGCTCCTGAGCGACTAATCAATCTTATCCCTCATAGACACTTGTCTTTTGAAAAAGATATACTGTGGTGGCATTCAGCAACATACTATAGTTGCACTTGTGTTTTTCCTCACCATTCCTACATGACATGTTTTTTGCATGTGCATGTGTGTTCGCATGTCACTTATTGCACTTCTTGTACAATAATATTTGATTTAAAGATTTCACATTACACATATGAATGCATAAACACTATGGGATGGGAAAAATCACACTACAGTATGGTGTAACCAAAAAACATTTCCACTTTATGCTTGTTTTTTTTTGTTTTTGTTTTTTAACAATTGTTTTAATCTTTTGCAGATTTTAGTCTTAAATTCCATTGCATATTCCACCATTTACAGCGGATGGTCCTGCATTCATAAAAGTGGCCATTTTGTAATAAATATATTTGCAGCTGATGATATCTGTTTTGATGTTGTTGTTTTTTGGATAAAGGTTTTGTCTAGTTGTAATGCATGTTTACAGGATCTTTTTTTTTAGAAAAGGTTCAAAGAAAAACAAAAAGGGGGTCATTACAGATAGGTCAACAAATATAAACATTTAACCAAATAAAAATAAAATAATTAATTATTTAAGCAAACAACGTGGAAAATAATCATAGAAAACAATTACTATAAAAATATTAATTTTCACAACAACAAAAAAAAAGCTGTCTATTTCATTTACAGCCAGAATTAAAATTTTAGTTTCCAGCCATGTTCCACATTCTTCTCTAATACAATAAAGCATAAATTCTGCAGGGAGGAATCAATAAGCCCCAGTGATAGTGAACGTTACAATACAATAAAATGCTGCCGTCCAAAACTGCTTTAAAAATGTCCTCATTAAATTTTCACATTATTTCTTCTTAATGAAATGAATAGCACCTGTGGGCTATGAGATGGCATCTTTGAGAGATTAAGTAAATTGTATATACCAGAAATTGACCAGAAAATGCAAGAATAAAAAAAAATAAACAAAAAAATTTGTATATATAGCTACATAGCAAGCAGGTGCATTCTGGTTGAAATACGTGACTGGCCGTCGCAAGGGCGTGATAAAAACCATGTGTAAATGCAAGGAAAGAATTCAGTTACTCCACCTCACATCACTATCATTTGTGAACTTTGTAACGGGGCAATAACACATGAGAGAAACTGGTTCTACATTAAAGTACCATTAAGTTTATGTTAAGCACAAACAAAACCAGTAACATAACCAGTGAATAGTTTCAAATACCATTATAAATGACAGGATGAGACACTGGCACTACATGAACCAAAGTTACTTTTCAAAAAACAAAATTTCTTTTTCAGAATGAGGTCTCACAAACATCATATTATACTTTAGAAAAAATATATTAATCTCTGCTGTAGGTTAACTCTTGCCCTTGCCTTCCATTCATGCATTTTCTGATCTCTTGCTTTTATCCCTCCTCCATCAGTCCTGCTGGTCGGAGGCTTTGAAGAAGCTTCGCTTGCTCAGGCCGAATCCTGTCGCCCTCTTAATGGACTGCCGAGAAGGTGCACTGGACACAGAGGAGGAGGAGGAAGAGGGGGTGGACACAGCTGGTGAAACATTACTGTCTTGTGGAGGTTGCCGGGAAAGGAGCTCTTTGAACACAGAGTTCATCTGCCGTGTGATCTCCTACGTGTGTGAAAGAAAGGAGAAAGAGTTAGGAGTTTCTTCCATCATTTATTCCTCTCAAAATTTTCTGACTGCTGTTGATCTGATGTTGATTAAGATGAACTGTATTTTTATGCTAAATAGATACCAGAAAGCACCAATCAAAATAAGTTAAAAACAGAGCGCGTGCTGTACATGGATTGCTGTGTGCTTGACCAGTTACGTTTTTAAATAATAAATACAAAAATTAATGAAAAGGAACGACTGATTTCCCAAAATGTAGTTTCATAAAAGATATTTGACTGTAAAATCTATTAATGTTAAAGTAAAGTTTTGCCAAATGGAAATATGGCAGTAATGTAGATACGTGAAAAAGCTACAGTAACAAATTACATTTACTTCGTTACTGTCCACCACTGTATATAAGTCATGTATGCAGTGCAACACTTTATTCACCCATGTGTTGGTGCAGATCAATTAAAGATAGGATTCATTGATTAAACACAGGAAGTTAATACAGTAAGCTGGAAAATGTAGAAAGATTGGACCTTATCAACTATCTGTCTCTCTGCTGTTACTCCAATGGGCCTGACGCTGTCCAAGGTATGTCTCCGTTCGTGTAGACTGCAAAAAAGAAATAGAGAGATTTACTGGGTCTTTCAATTGTCTTTTTTGATTCCATATTAAAATGTTTAATTAGTCATCAATGAATCTGTTTATTTCATAGTATAATGTGCTGAATTCATTTACAGTTATTTAACAGGCTTATATTATAACTGCATAGACGATTAAAATTTCACAGACATGCAAACACATGCAAATGAGAGGTTTTATAGATAAAATTTGACCACAGTTTATGCATATTTCATATACATGCATATGCAAAGGAGATATAATTTATAGTTTTAAATACAATTTACTCATAGTTTATACTGGATTGCATTCAGATAAAGTTTATGATCAAGACTGGATGATAATTAATCCAATCTGGCAACCATGATTTGTTCGTAATTAGCCTCAGTAGATGCATGTGTGCTTCGCATTAATCCCAAATTGATTCATTTGATGTAAAGAATTCTCAGCTCTAGGGTAAATATCAAATATGGATTTAACTGATCATAGCTGATCCAAGGACAGAAACAAAAGATGGCAGTTTTGTCATTAGTTTAATTAGTTTAAGATATCATCCCCTTACATCTGCCCTAAAGTATGCACTTTATTTAAAATGAAAAAGCCTTTATTTGTCATGTATGTGTTACAGTGCAGTGAAATTCATTCTATGCACAACACAGCATATTCTTTAATGCCAACTTGGTGGTGTTAAAGCTGAAAGCACAAAGTGTCTGATCACAAGTCCAGAAGCTGCATGTTATTAAACAAAAGCCTTCACAAGTCTACAACCTTTGAGGGAATTTAATCTTGATGAGATGACGTGGTGTAGGGTGGGTAAGAAAATATTACGGTATAAAAGTTCCAAAAGAGTTATTGTTATTTTCTTTTCTCCTACCCTGTGAGTTGCCGAGCTACGCCAGGTGATTGCGGCGGGAAGAACATTCGGCCCTCTGGTACTTGAATAGGAAGTTTGCGTATTGGGCTTATGTTTCCACTGCACCCTCCATCTCCTAACACAGCACCACCTCCGCTTGCGGTCCGCTGCCTTCCAGGCAAAGACGCGCTATCACTGTTTACCCGCATGCTACAAGTGAGGTACATAAGGACATCAGCGGTTATATCTGAAACCTTTAAAGGATCAGTTAGTATATCAGTAATACACCCTCTGCTAAATGACACACCGGGTGCTATGTTCAGCTTGCTGCTGCTCATCAGCTAAATTTCCTGTGCTGCCGCCTCGGCTCTCCTCCTTCTTCCCTCGCTCCTGTTTTCGTTCCGCCCTGGATTAGAGAAGCATACAATAAATGAGTAAAGCTTAAAATGTGAAATTTGGTGAATAAATGCGTATAAATTCAAAAAGTGTATAAATGTATGTTGTTTCAGATTGCCAGATTGTAAAATGAAAGAAAACTGAAGCATAATTGAAGTATAACATTCTAAAACTACAGTTGTGAGCATGTTTGGCTTAAATGTAGGAGGAACCCTGGTAGGCAAAAAACAATAGTAGATATATATCACCTCTAAAAATATGAAAGGATGGCATGTTTTGCTCAAGATGGTGGCTGCATCACATCAGCTCTCGATCAAAAGTGGCAACTCCATTTTAGTTAAGGGTATTAAAAAGGATATTTTTATACTGACACATATGATATATAACCCTAACCCTTGTATTACTGAAAAAGAAAACCGCTCAGGTGGACTTTCCAAGATGATCGCAAATTACATAAGGACTTGGACAAGAATTCGGGACTAAATATCTAAGCCAATCCAGTGGCAATGAAAGCAGAAGCAGAGACTGAAAAAGGTGCACTGACAGCATAATAAACCAAGTTGGCTGAAAAGACAGTAAAAATAGGACATGATTTAAGAAACTATTTGTGTGGGATGTTCACTGGGAAAATATTTTGGGCAGTGAGACCATATGTTTTTCAAAGCAAAATAAGTTGACTAAACATCTATCTCCTATTTGTTGTTACTCCTCTGGACAAGTGCCCATTGTTTTCTCATCTCATTGTTTTCTTGAAAGACTATCTCAAAATGTGTATAACATACCCCTACCCAAACAAAATAGAGATAATCTTAACAAAATAGATAATCTTTAAATAATTAGAAACAAATTCTTACCCCTCAGGCACACTGATGTACTTATGAGGAATCAGGCCTTTGACTCCTCCCATTTCTCCTTTCCACCAGTCAGCAGAGGCCTTGCTGTGGAGCGTAACGTGGTCCCCCTGCTTGAATGACAGCTCGGCTGCAGACCGTGCAACATAATCAAACATAGCCACAGCATCCCACTCTGAACAGCCACACACACGTGTGTACACAGACACACACATATATGCACAGAGCACAAGGAAAACAACACAGCATGGCCCGTGGACACAACACGCATGATGGCACATAAAACGAACAGCACATAAGCGAGACCATATACACACAAACACAGAGATGAGTATTTATAACGCAGTTCACAAGAGTACAAGTACTCATTTATTTTATAAATAATGAAAATGTCCACAATTTCCTTTCATTAATTGAATATATGAACAAGTATAATTTTTCTTCCTCACCATCCTCACTTGGAGCATGTTCAGGCTCTCCTTCAACCTCTTCTGTAATAGGTTCACTGCAAACAAAAAGATATATTAATGGATGCAAATCAATTCAATTAGTCTTCCATGTCTAGCAGATGTTAATGCTACCAGTGATAAAGAGTCTCACCAGTATTCTTGCTCCAGGGTCATGCATTTCTCGTAGACAGGGCCTGGAAGCTCAGCAGGGCTGGGAAAGATGCTCTCATGCTGGAGGATCATGCTCTTAACCAGGGCATTAATCTGGGGCTGCAGAGTTACTGCATCGCCCGACTCTGCCCCACCTCTCAGGAGACTTGGCCCAAAGCACACAGCCAGGTTGTAGGGCTGCATCATGTTCTCATCACTGTACTGAGAAACACTATACATACATACATACACACACACACACACACACACACACACACACACACACACACACACACACAGTTCATGTTAGAGTCCATGTTTTCCTCAATGAGCCGCTGCTTCTTAGTACCAGCAGCACTCATGCAGCTCCAGACCATGATGCTACCACCACCATGCTTGACTGTAAGCAAGACACAATTTTCTTGGTACTCCTCATCAGGGTGTCGCCACACATGCTGGACACCATCTGAGACAAACAAGTTTATCTCGGACTCATCAGACCACAGTTTCAGGGTGTTACCGATCTTTTTATAGCCTAGGCCAGCTTTGTGGAGAGAAACAATTCTAATTCTCAAATCTTCAGAGAGTTCTTTGCCATTAAGTGCACATCCAGTGGTCAGTATGAGAGAAGTGTACTCAAAGTACCAAATTGAATCTGCTCTAATACAAGATACACAAATTTGAATGGTCCTGTCAAGCAGACAAAAACAGGAACATGATGAATAGGACATGTGGCTATGCATGGTTAAATGACGTACAGCTGTTATCACACAGGGTGTAATTACTTTTGTTAAAAGCTATTTAGACAGTAAATCTGTACTGCTATACAAGCTGCACATTCACTACTTTATATGTCTAAGTTTCATTTCTTTAGTATTGAGAAGATAAAATGAAAATGGTTGCTGAAATGTGAGGGGTCTTTTGTAAGAGACTGTATATATTCTCATTACAGCTATTTAAACACCGGCCATCATTACAATTGAAAATTGTGCATTAACCCCTGCATAAGGATTAGAACTAAATAGTGTGTACCGTTTGTGAAACTAAACAAAAATTGGTTTTTCAGGGTAAATTTCTTCTCTTTGATATAACTCTCGAGGTTGCAAATGCCAAAAACAGCTATGCAAACAAGTATTAATGTTGGTCATTTGTATTATAGTGTTGTAATATTCATGCATAATTATTGCTTTTGTCTATATTTATATTTAAGACAAAAGATGCCATGTGTACAAATTCTATATCTATATTTACTAAAGGTATATTAAATAACAAAAACTAAATAAGTCTAAATACTTATTTCCTACACAGACATGTGACAAATGTAAGTGACATATGTGGCTTGGTTTTGCTGTGGTGGAATATTGCTAGTGTGGTTTAGATTCACTTGTTCCTTGAAAGAGAAACAAAGCAAACCAAAGCAATAAAAAGTCTTTTCTTTTTTTTACACTAATGGCTAAATTGAATACCTCAATTGAATACCTATGGGAGATTTTGGACTTATGTATTAGACAGCATGCTCTACCACAATAATAATAAAATAAAAAAACTAATATAATATATTTTATAAGAACAGAGTCTGTGGTAAGACATAGGCCAAAGTGGAAATATTGCTGTACCTCAAGATATCAAATGTCACACCCTGTTTTAATCCACTTTACCTACATAAACATATCCACATTCACACCTTATTTACGTACATTTCATATAGAGTTTTAACTATGGGTGAACTTTCATATTGGAAAATAATCAATAACATCGTTTCCTATTTGTGCTTGCAGCACTACTCACTGATGGAGGAAGGCAAACAGATAGCGCATCACTATGATGAGGGGTCTGGGGAAGGATGACACCACTTGCTTTATCTGAGCGGCACTCTCAGCCATGTTCTCAATTTCTGTTGACGACACACAGAGGGTGGATTAAAGGAACAGATGAAAATGATCGTGCAGGGTACATTGAACACTGGAGTAGCTCCAGTCGATATCATGTTCTAGGTCATCATTTAAAGCATAAAGTTTGCTCAGTAGAACAATAAAACATTGTAACATCGATTCATTAGACTACAGAAAAAAAAGTGCACGAGTGTTATCTTACGGACACACTCCATCAGCCGACTGAAGCTCTCCTCAGGGAAGAGAGGTTTCTCCAGGTCTCTGAAATACAGTTTCAGAACTCCTGCGACTGAGTCAATGTCAGACTCACTGTCCGTCAAAGGGTCTTCCCCTGGGAAAGACAGATCATAAATCACATACACAAACAAAAAAAATGTATTTCTCTGATATTCATTATTGATGAATTACTTTAATATGTTGTAGATTTTTGACATTCTCTTTCTAATTCTTAATAATGACAATGTGGCAGCAGGTATGTGGTTGAGTTCCAGTTTGTGAATGAGGGGGCGGGGCTGTAGAAAGTGAATAGTAAGGATCACACACGTCATTTAACTAATAAATGTTCTTTGTGTGCTAACTAATGAGAGTTTTCTGTGCAATGAGTAAAGAGAAAACAAATGAGAAGAAGCTTTAAGAAAGAGAGAGAGAGAGAGAGAGAGAGAGAGAGAGAGAGAGAGAGACGTCAAACTGAGTGCTTGGATGCTTATATATTTAAAACCCTGAGAAGTAAAAGTGTGATTGTAGCAGAATAAAAGTTGCTTTTTGTTAAACCAGTCAGCTGCCTCTCATTTTAATCCAGCGAGCTCTCCACAAACACCACTAACTCTATTACTACTACTACTTCCACTAATAATAATAATAATTGCAGATTAGTCCTATTGAAGTCTTTGCTGAAAAAAAAAAAAAGACCTGCCCTTACCCATAATCCAAAGCAACAACAAATGACCAACAGTAAATTCCAGGAACGCAAGTCAAACTGAAGAGCATAGAATGAAACAATGACCTATGCTTTTACCAAAATTCTTTTTCTGTTCTATGTCATAAACCACATCACTGCTAAGCATGTACAGACATTTACAGACCACATCATTGCTAACCATCTACAGAGATTCAAAGACCACAACAATGCTCACCACCTACACTGGGTTACCATTCACTAATAGAAGTTTGGCAGGTGAAGGGTTTATGAATCAACAAAATTACTATTATTGTCAACAGAATCACTATGAAGTACCGATATCCATTAACCAATGTACCTTCTGATGCCATATGGCCTGGTCAATTCCTCTCTCCATGTTCCAGGTTTTTATAAATGGTGTTCTAAGGAACATGCTAGGCCGGGTTGTCACACCACACATAGAGAACATTATAATTTTGATAGCCTCTAAATCACAAAAAAAAACCCCACATCTAATATGTAAAATCAGGGATAAACCCATGGACAAGCCTCATCCTGATAACGGTGAGAGGTGCATATTTTACACTGCGCTGAGTGCATTGTGCACAACCTTCTGTACTGTACCGTATGGTGCTACTGTTTTTCCCTGTCTCATGTTGTCTCATCTTTCCTCCCCCTCCCCTTTTTGCACTAAATGTCGCACATGTGCACTTTGTGTTGTTCGTTTAGAATTTCATGTAGTTCTGTGTTCCTTTTATGTTAATTTATGTTGTTTGCTATAGCACCTTGGTCCTGGGGAGACATTGTTTCGTGTACTGAACTGTATATGGTTGAAATGGCAATAAGGCCTACTTCAACTTGAGTCACTTTCCTAGCTTATATAAAACTTTGTGCAGTCACCAAAAGCATTGATTACCCCGGGGGATTGTTTACAGTTTGTCCATTTTTAATAGTGAGATCTTTCGTTTCATAACCTCTCTGAGAAATTGTGTCTATGGGCCAAACAAGCCTTCTTTGATTTTAAACATGCATCAAATATATTCAGCTATGACTAGCATTGGAATACGAAAGCATTAAAATGTTTCGGATGCCTGGAACATTCTGTTTAACAATAAGTAGAATTCACTTACAGACATAGCTCACTGTGATCACCATTAGAACATCTAGCTGCACTAGGCATTAGTGCAGTTGTTATGATGAACATAGCACACCATGTTCGGCCAAAGTGAGGCTTTGGAAATGATTATGCGGTGAATAATACATAGATGTTATTACCTCTTTCAAACGCATCTCTGATATTGTTGACTTCGCTCTGTGAACCCGGCACCCTGAATATGCCCTCGTGATGCAGACCTTCAAACAAACACACTTCATTTGCAAACCTATTATTCATCTGAATAACAATGTATAACTCTTCTAGCAGCATGAGCCATGACAGGCTGGTGCCTAGACTCACCATGGAGGTTGATGAAGCGAATACAGCTTTCCACCACTAAGGGAATCTGCTGCCCTGAGCTCTGTTAGGCATGCAGATACAAAGAGATCATTAGAATTGCAATGAGTGGCTACAAATTGGGCCAGTGAGAAAAAGAACATAATGCTGTGATAACAGTATAATAATGCACAGATAAAAAGCATAAGATAAGAAATAAGAATGGCATGCATTTATTAAGCTGTGAACTGGGAAAGTGAATAGTGTGTCAGTGTACACAGTCAGTGTGTAGGTAGTGAGCACTACATAGGACAGGCAAAGCAGTACCTGAGTCCTAGACATCCGCCTTCTTCTCCTGCACGAGCAGAAAAAGGGAAGCAAAGAAAAAGATTCGAAAGAAGAACAGAAAAAATGTGGCATGGGCAAAAAAAAATAAAAAAAAGGTGTGAGATCCATAGACAGAAAATAATATATACCATGGCAACCAAAGGAAAATGGAAAGTGGAAAGAAAACAGGAAGTAAAAACAGTGAGGGAAGATGGTGGGGACAGATAAAAAAGCAGAATCAAGAGTCAGAAGAAAAGCAATTAGCAGAAGACTACATTTGCTTGCCGCATTTATATTCAGCAGGCAGCAACAGCAATTTTAATGCATTTACACAAAGGAACAGGACACCACAGCTTAAACACTCGCAGTAATACACTGTCAGCATCACTTGGAGCAAAGTCATGTTTTGGGTTTTTTTCTATTTTAATCTAATTTGTAACCACTCAGCCTGAAATGTGTGCATTCTAGAGTCAAGAGGCCACACACACTGATAACTCATTTAAGATAGAAACAGTTCTGTAGTCCTGACTGCATAATACAACAAGAGGTTATGTCTGATAGATTAACATCCCCTTCACAGAAAAAGATGGGTCAGAGTTAAAGCACAGGCCAGTCATTATGCAGTTTGACATTCTGATTAATTAAGTCAGAAAGATGTCGCGAGGGCAGAAAGGAAAGACGGCACTGTGAAAACTAGCTGAATAAGCAAAGGCCAGACGGCAGTCCCACCAGGCTTGTACACCTCTCTCAGTCGCCTAGAAGCTATCAAAGATGTGACGTGACCAGCCAGGACAACAGATATATTTTAATTTAAAAAAATCATGGCCAGGAAAAAAACGAGCTGAGAAGGCTGCTCCATATACATGTTTCATTACTTTGAAGCCCTATAAAAGGAAAAAAGGGTGAAACCTAGCCAATATTGTAGCAAGTGCAAGATGCTTTACTTAAATTGACTTAGGATAAGCAAAGTTAGTTTAATTACTTGTTTTAATTCAGATTAATCACACTTGTTTATCTTCATAGTCGTACAACTACAGATTTTAAATCATTCCAGGAGACATTTTAGAGAAATAGGAGACTGTTATAGCAAATAAGGGACCAACTTCCTGTTAAAACCATGGTCTTGGAATGGGCGCAATTATGATGGTCATGTGTCTAAATATTTTTGGCTATATAGTGTACTTAATAATAAATAGTAAGCTTTGTCCTTTTCATGTAACACACAAAGATTTAGAATGAAAAGTGCTATAGACCTTATTATACCATGGTCTGTCCAAATACTACATTTTGATTAGTAGATATCTATTTATTCTTCATTCTAAATTAATGTAGTGCCTTATAAACAACTGTAACCATAATAGCTTACAGTCACAGCATGAGACGGTTGTTGGAAAAAGTCCCCATTGACCTTATATGGTAAATATGGTGGTTTTGATCAATAGGCCCAGGCACATGATAACTATGAATGTAACAAAAAAAAGCACAAGAATTTAACACCAACAACTTGGTTATTAGTAGAGAATACATGTAAGGTTCAGACATTGATTCCTAATTCTAACTAATTCCTACATGAATAGTTTGTTTTCATCTCCAAAATAACTACTTAAAATCCATTTAATTGCCATCAATGTAAAGTACTAATCAAGTAAGTAATTAATCTATGCAGAATCTGGTATGAAGTGGGAAAACATTCTCAAATCTTTGACCTTAGGCAAGCTCATGGAGGACTTTTTGCACTGTAACAATGCATAGGACAGTCAACAAAAAAAAAAAAATGAATAATGACGATAAGGTACATATTTGCAAAAAACATTAACTGCTGTGTCCTTGGTTAAGGCTTACACATGCGCTAAAACATCTCAATGCCAAAAACTGCTCCATAAACACAAATCCTTCCCTCATATGCACATATTTTCATTACAAAGGAGGGTACAGAGATGACCATAGCTGCTCTACATAAACAACTTTACAAAATTAAATAAAATATATATAAAGCCAAACAGTAGTCACATGGAACATACGCAAAATGACATTCATTCAGAGACCTTTAACGCAATCATGTAAGCATGCAAGCACTTAGCAGCCGAGCAAAAACTGTTTCAGCAAATAATCATACAGGGGAAATGGGGAAATATATTAATGCAGAAACTGCAAGAGTAAAAAAATAAATAAATAGTTGGACATACTCAAACTATTAACTAAGACAAATTAATTAACAGATTGTATACCCTCTCCCCCTTTTTAA
Source organism: Silurus asotus (assembly GCA_024362625.1). Lineage (NCBI taxonomy): Eukaryota > Metazoa > Chordata > Actinopteri > Siluriformes > Siluridae > Silurus > Silurus asotus. The sequence continues at coordinate 18,580,494 of MU564352.1, forward strand.
TGCAATGTATCAGACTAGCAAAGCAGAGGATTCCAGGTAAAGCGAATAACAAAAAAAAACAAAAAACCATTTGTTTCAGTCAGGCAACACTCAGACAAGCAACACACAAGCACTGTGAAACTATGGCGACATGATGGAAGTCAATGACAGGAAATCTCATCACAGAAGCTAAAGGGAGGAGTAACGTTGCAGAAAGGAGCTTTGCAGTAACGCTTCATAAATCCAGCTAAAGGCTGTTGTGGAGCACAGGGCTGTACCTGGATGAAGGACAGCATGTCTCCAGAGAAGAGTTTGTGGTTGTACTGGGAGAAAGGCCTTGCTTTCCGCATACGCAATGACCTACCAGATGGCATTCTGGGAAATATACATACACCGCACTCCACTGTGAGACTATGGCATCATTACATCCATGCAGCAAACATGCACTCCATTTTTCATGCATACACACACAAACACACACACAGGTGTGCTGCCTTATGAAACGTAATGTCAGAATGGGTTTCTAAATCCTTTAGATTAAGTCTTATCTACAGAACTTGAAAGGAAACTCTAGTGACTTAGTATCAGCAACACACCCATGTGTGAATGAACAGCGCCAAAACCAAGGACAGATATACAGGAAATAATCTGTACCTGGAGGGATCACTGTCAACTGCCTCAGCTAGAGAAAACAGTGTGAAGAGAAATCATTTTTAAACAGGCAAATGCTGCACAGCTTTACAATGTACTCAAATATAGTAAAATATTGCTTATTTGTTTATTTTTTTACCTTTTTGAATTGCCTCCTTCAATAGATCATGTTTGGCTTGGAGTTTGCAAATCAGAGAGCTACCATTGAGATACTCTTTCACTTTCTGAAAAGAAAAAAAACAGAACACTTATAATCACAATTTACATCTTTTTTATTACCAGTAATCATCTCTGTTTGTCAATTCCCAAAACTCTGGCATGCTGCTGATATGATCCATCTTTGCATATATATATATATATATATGGTGCTTACATTAAAATAGTAGGTCTCTGTTTCCTGCTGATTGGCTCTGCGCTTGGTTAGACTAAGTTTGTTGTAAGCGACATCGCCTGTGCTTTCCTGTGATAGGCTGGCTGAGACATCAGGGGCAGGGTTACAGTCATCATCACAGATACTCTCCAGAAGTGAAGCATAGGTCGCCTTGAGAGTTTTACTGATCTATGAGAAATAAAGTGTCATGAGAGAAAATAGCATTTAATTCACATTTTAAATTACTAACTTATAAGTACACTGTATATACTTTACCGAGGCAGAATTAAGCAATAATTAATTAGAGTCAAGGCATAAGAATGGCTTTTTAATAAATAGTATGATTAACAGAGTTTATGATCAATAGGGCTGAGATGTGATTTGATGTGATGTCATTTATGCAAGTACCTCCTCTGTTTCCAGGGTAACAGAAGCCAGTCTGGACTGCAATTGCTGGTTTCTGGTTTCCATCTCGTACCTCACCTGACAGTCAGCACTCACCTCACAAACCTGGCACAGACACACAAAGCATCTTTGTCAGACAAGCACATGATGTGTGTGTGTGTGTGTGTGTGTGTGTGTGTGTGTGTGTGTGTGTGTGTGTGTGTTACCTGGTCTCCCTCGTGTGCCAGGTGCTGAAAGCGGAATGGCAGGCAGAAGGCTGAGTTATGGGCTTGCAGTAGGGCATCTCGGTCCTGACTCTGATCCATAGCATTCACAGCGCTTTCAAGATGCTGCAACCCATTCTTTAGGTTCTGCTGCGCCCGGTTCCGGTTCGACAGATAGCCACGCATCACCCGTGACACAGACACGTGGTAGCCTAGGTCTGTGCACTGCAAACAAGCATGGCAACCATAAAATGAGTTTCGAAAGTAGTATATAGGCTATGGGCTGTATTTAAAGGTGTCAAATTAAGGCAAAAAAAAAATTCATCCATGTAGAATGTTGATTATATATAAATAGGAAAATGCCCCCCAGAATGCTTTTCATTTGTTCTTTTGATGTGGAAAAAATAATAATTATAGTCAATGATTTTGTTCATTTTGTTTCATTTTAAAGTGTGGCTCTTCATTTTATACATGTAAAATGAAATCCTCAAGATAAGCAGTGACATCAATTAAGATGCCATCTGTTCTCTCCTACTCCTTCAATGCAAAAAATATTCTGTAATCTTTAGAGAGATTATGCATTTATCTAATCACGTACACTCTGTAATATGTATCTATTATGAGTTGCTGCCCTCAAATGGCAACGATATCCCTCAAATAGCATTCCACTAGTGTCTTTACAGCCCCAAATGGGCACTTTAGAGTCAGTGACAAGTGCAGGACACTTTTCTGCAGGTTTTCTGCAAACTTAAATAAAAAAAATACTTGAGTAGTATATAAACCTGACACGACATCTGAAGTCCAAATTATGTTTCAGTAGTAATTCCCATACTTCTCTCTGAATACACCCACCGTGCCTTTCACTTCATGTTTTATCATTGCTGTTGTACCTCCTAATATGTTAATGATTTTAGCCATCTAAAAAAGCTATGTGACTGTGGCATATTTTTACACATGGGGGTTTAAGCTTTGCCACCTGCAGCAAGTGGTACATGAGTGATCTATACAAAATGCACCATTCATACAGTTTGTTGGTTTGTGCAGTCTTGTGCAATAAAGAAAATATTGCATGTTCTTCATTTTGTAGTTCTTAACTGGTGGAACCTGGCAGTTGCTCATAGTTTGATAATTGAGGCTTCTGTCTGCTACTAGGCACATGAAATACAACACAAAATACCCGGTGCAAAACAATAGCTTAAATTTGTTGCACTATTCTCACATTTCTTAGAAAGAGATTATTAAGTGACATTATTAGGCTAATTACCGGATATTTTACTCATTTCATGATTTTCCTTTTCCCCCACAAAAACACAAGGTTTAATTTAGCCAAATTATCTTGCGACAGAACAAAACCGATTCAACCATGAAATACTAATACTAATACTAATAATGTCTACAAATAGACTTTTTACTTTTGCCTGTGTCTTAGGCATTGCAGTATAATTTGTCATAAATAAATGCCCCATGTGTCTCGAAAACATTACACATCTAAGTTGTGTGCAAATTTCCATAAACATGCACGATGAAACCATGAACAGAGAATTATACAAGGGGAACTAAGCTATTATTGGTCTGCACTTACGACAGAATAGGGAAGTAAAACATATTCCCAGTAAAACAGAAAGCAGACAGGAATCATCATGGCACTCACATCAATCATAGTGCAGATGTCCTCAAGATAGTACTTATTCATGGCAGCATTGGCTGCTGCGAGGTTGAGCAGGTAGTCATTGCGAGCTTTAGTGCACTTCAGCTGGGTCTCTTGTACTTTCCCTTGCCTCTGCAAAACACAGATAGAAAGAGAGAAAAAGAGAGAGAGAGAGAGAGAGAGAGAGAGAGAGACACACACACACACATTTAAATACACAGAGGAAGCAGCGATATAACAGATTTAATCTGATATCTTCCTGTGCCATCTTCAAACAAAGAAAAGTGCACGGAAAACACACTCAGATCTACCTTTTCCATTAGCCTTTCCATCTTTTTTACTGAACTGCGCCTTTGCCCTCCTGATTGGCCGATGCCGAGTTCAGACCCTTTCCCAGTCTGTTTCTCCTCCAGTCGTTCAGCATCTTTTAGTTTGCCCTCGGCAGAAAGACATTCGGAGTGATACTGGTGATAAGTTTTTAGAGCCTGCAATAGACATCAGTAATGACACACATGACTTAGCTTATTGGATAATGACTGCTTTTATTAGGTAGCTAAGATAATGTTCTGTCTTGGCAACTCGACAAAATAAAGAACAAAACACAACACACAAAACACACACACACACACACACACAAATCATACAAGCCAAAAGCCTTGAGCCAAGACACTCGTGACAGGCAAGCTGTTCTGTGAAGGAAGAAGACTTTCAGAGAGCAACCAGCTGGCAGAATTTGGGGTAGATTTAATCGGGACATGTGACCTAAGCTTGACCACTGAAGACCACTGGGATAGAGAATCTATGCTCTGCCCCAGCAAGCCGGAAACAAAAAAACATTTGATCATGAGTGGCAATGTTTAATCTTGCATAATAATTGCATCCATGACTTCATGTCAAATTCTGCAAGATTTTTAGGGCATTTTTAGTCTTGGGGGTTTTCCAGACCTGAGGTGAATTGGGTAAATATGAAACCACTTCTAGAGCCTGGCAACAAATAAGGTGCCTTATCATGCTATTTCCTATATAAAGAACTTATTTTTGCTTGTCTATACACCGATAGAATTCACCAAAAATGTTGACCACGGATTATTTAAACCATTAAATAAAAACAAATTGACCCACCGAAGCAAATTCTACAAGAATTAAGTAATGTGCTCATATTTTTCAAAACTGCATGTACAGCATATTAAACATAATAAAAAATGCATAAACAATCTACATGGAGTGATAATCAAAACTAGTGAGAACTGGGTGAGAGCATTCTGTTGAATTGTGAAAATGTGCTTTGGCTTGTTTGATCCTATGTAACCACAGTGATGCCTGTTGCTGCATTCAAACAGCAAAATCACACTCACCGTCTGCAGCTCTGTTATGACTTTAACTAGTTCCTCCTGCATCTGCTGACCAACTTCTTTACTCTACAAAACAATCAGAGATATCAAACCCAGCTCATTCATTAGTCAAAAAGAGACAATATGATATATAACTGTATAGTAACTGTATGTGCTTACCTTTTTGGCTGCACGATGCGTGTCCTCAATGCAGTGAGACAAGCGCTGGGTGAAAGTGGTGCTGCAGATCTCACTGAGCGAGCTGTGGTCCCGGCTCTCCTGCTTGGTTTGCGTTAGCAGCACTGACCAACACTGGGACACAGATTGATCAGTATGCTCCTTCCTACAGGACAAAGGAAAAACATTTTTCTTGGAGCTCATAGACAAGTTGTTAATATTGTGCTTTAATAAAATTTTGTATGCAAGTCGTCAAAACGATGTACTTTTTGGTCTTGAGGGTGAACCTTTCGCTGAGTTTTTCCAGAGAGCGTGCATATTCGGCCTCGATCTCTCCCCGGCGGCGCAAATAATCACTAAGATCTTGGAGCTGTTGCGTCTTTTGCTCCAACTGTGCATCCAACACCTTCAGCTGCTCTGAAAGCTGACTACGTACCTCTAAAAAATAAAAAATAAAAAATAAAAATGATGAAGAGAATCTAAGGCATTGCTATCTTTCTGCAAACAGCCTGGGGAAGTCATGGGACATCATAAGCAGAAGCAACGTTGCTTATGAACGTGATTCTTTCGGAACAAAAAGGGAAAGAAAAACAAGAACACGAAAAAGTAAACAATGAGAAAGAAAGAAAAAACAGAACGAGTAAAATAACCCCTTCTTTACCTTTGATCTGTGTCTCATACTCCGCCAGACACCCCCTTTCCTTCCTCAGTTTGCCATGTGATGTCATGGTCTCGCAGGAGCAGCAGGAAAATCCTGTGTCGTATCAGGTGTCTCAGGAATACGTGTCTGAATGTGTATTAATGGTCCACGTACAACTCTTTAACCTGCTACCTAACTATAGTGAGGAAAAGTCACAGCCTGATGTTGATTGCTCTTCTTATTCGCACACACTGAAAAAAAATCTTCTGTGCTAGTTAAAAAAAAATGTGTGTGTGTGTGTGTGTGTGTGTGTGTGTGTGTCTCTGTTTCAGTCAGCGTAGTGACAGTTATCCGTTTCCTCAGCACTGCAGCTGATCTCTCTTTCGTGGGCTTTTATGGTTTCAGCTGTAGAACCACGCAGGCCAGTGGCTCTGTAGTTTTATTTATCTGCTTCCTGAGAGAGTGGATAAAACTGATTGTCTTCGCCTGGAAAAAAAAAAAAACAAGAAAAGAAAAATAAAATAGCAATATGGCAGTAAACAAAAAGACGTTAACTTCAGCACACCAAGCCACATCCGGTTTACCTCAGACTCTCTCACTAAGACATCCTGGTAACATAGTACTGAAAACCATGGGTTTCTTTCGAGATGTGGTTACAAGAATGTTTACCCCCCGTTTTACTGCGTCAGTGTCTGATGCATCGTGTTCAGAAAGTTTTCTCTCACACCTACAATGTGAATATTCAATTCCAAACAATTCTGTTCCGTTTTATCCTCCTTTAGATTCGAATTATGCGTTTAACTTTTTTTTTTTAACAGTATGAGTCAAAAGAAGAACGAAATGCTTTATATCCTGGTAAATCTAAGTAACTTCTAGGTCATAACTGGCAACTCATACTTGAGCTAAGCTGAATACATGAGGCTTTATAAGGTTGCAGAAAGCATAAACCTCTTACAAATTTCTTATCTGTCTTTTAAACCTCACATCATCTAATTAAAGAACAATTGAAAAATTGCATAGTCTATAGCCAAGAAAATCTCAAATTAAAATAATTTTAATAAAAAAAAAAACTTCATTATATAGTTAGTTCATAAATACTAATAGAATAACTAAGTTTGTGGTACAGTGATATTTTGTTATCTATACTCTTGCATAAAAGATTGACTATGACAATATCAGCTTTCATTATAGACATTAGGAGAACAATCCAGATATTGAAGCTGCCATTTATTAATGTGGCACTTTGGCTCTTACACCTGTTGCAATTTAAATACAATAGTATAAGGACCAAACAAAATGGTGTCACTACTGTATTAGTTTTCTGCGGTGTGCGCAGTACATTCAATGCAAACTGGTGTGAATTTGATACTGTTCAATTCCGACTATATTCATTTCTTATTATCCTGAGCTCAATAAACAACAGCACTGCAAAGATTTCCTTGCATTTCTAAAAATCACTTTTAAATGTGTCTGAGTCATTGTGGGGAACCAAAGTCGTCCTGGGGATCTTGCGTGGGATGCGTCAGTGTGGTGGGCGTGTTGGTCCTGTTACAGGGTGGAGGAACTTGAGTCATATTTCTCTCTGGGGCTCTCTCTCTCTCTCTCTCTCTCTCTCTCTCTCTCTCTGTCTCTCTCTCTCTCTCTTATTTCAGTTGTTAAGGTTTTCAAATGAAAGTTGTTTTTCTAAGATAAGAACAAGCAAAATGTCAGGGTAAAGGTCAGATTATCTTTATATAAAAAAAAAAATTAAAAAACAGGAAACACGTTGGCTCTTTCAGTTTTTAAATTAAAGCTGCAGGTTTTGGAGTAAAACAAATCCCATTGGGGATTCCTAACCCACAACCGTACACACGCAGTAGACTGTTGAAGAAACTTGCAGTGTTGATGTTGCCATGACGGAAGTGGCACAGAGAGGACTTTCATCTGAGCTGTAGGAGCTTTTACACAAAGAGAGCCTATGTGCATTTTGTGTGAGTGAGTGAAAGAGAGAGAGAGAGAGAGAGAGAGAGAGAGAGAGAGAGAGAAAAATGGGGGGATCAGAGTTTTTCAGCATGACTAAGTAACTCTCTCTAAGTGACCCTGCATGTCTCAATCAGCAGCCTGGGCTGCCCACACTTATCCTTTCGTAGCTCTGACTCTCTGACAGTTCAGAGCATGCACAAGGCTTAAGTTTAGAGGTCACATCCCCCATCTATTACAGCAATGCAATTATTAGATTTCGACCAACCTAGGAGTTTAGCATGACATAGCGTAGACTCTAGCACACTGTATAAGTGCACTCAAGGGTGAACCGTGTCCTCTTATGGTTTGTAGTTTTTCCCGCAATGGCTAACATAAAAGCACATGCACGTGCACACGCACACACACACACACACACACACACACACACACACACACACACACACACACACACCCACAACTGCTATAAAAAAACTAAACAGAAAGTAGCCACTAACACCACATAAGTGTAAGTATAATAAGAAAAGACTATACTGTACATCTATTTACATGACTATTTTCGATCTCAGTGCAGTCCTTTGATATTTGATTGAAATGGAAATATATTAATGAAGTGATGGAGTAAATGTGTGCGAGGGCAGTATTGACTGAAAGGAAACACTTGAATAAACGTGATCTGGCTGCTGTATTGAGTTAAGAAGCTACAGGGAATTAGAGATCCATGGGATCAATCCTGTTTTACACTCCCACTGGGCCCAGAGATGACACCAAGAGCTGGACCTTATCTCTCCATGAGCAAAGGACCAGCTCATTACACACACTTATACACACAAATCCACCGTTTTAACCCACCCACATACCCACTCACAACACATACATTCACATGCACACTCATTGGTCCACAAATACGTCTTGAAATTCACTCAGTTAACCAATCAGTCAATCTTGTTGCAGCTGTAAATTGAACAAAACTGTGCAAATAAAAGGTGAAGGCTTTAAGTCACACACAGCTGTCTCTACAGCTTATAGAAAATGGTGCGAACGAAAAACATTCAGCGAGCAGCAATAACGCAGGCGGAAATTGTGTCGTTGAAAAGAGCGGGCAGTAGAGAAAAGCTGAACGGGATGACTGATTAGAAAGCTGATTAAGTCAAATAAGTACTCCTTACAACCACAGTTAGCAGAAAAGCAACTCAGATGTTACATCATGACATCACAAAAACGTTTTTATAACAAATGTGCAAATGTGAGTGTAGCACTGCTCCATTACTTAGATGAATAAAAATGCACAAACTGCATTAAATAAACTGACTGCCTCAACGTTGCAGCACCTTCCAGCATGTCAGTAAATCTCTGAAAATACAGACACTCAGCTCAAGCAAAATGCACCACACCAAAAAGCCTCCAGTTTCCTGCTAAACATAGGTACAAATTACAGAGCTGCAATGCGTAATAAGCAAAAGGATTAAGCCAAGCGGATTATTAGCCGTGTTGAAGGAGTTCCGTACCGTCTGTTTATCTTCTCACAGCATTAATGAGACATGTGTTCACACTCACCACATCACACCTCCTCATACCACCATACAACCAAACACTGTACACATTGATGTGAAAGGCCACACTTTCATATCATGTCAGCGTATGCAGTAACTAAAGCAACATCAACCCAATCAAAGAACATTTCATGAGTCGCCCTCACTTTCTGGCAGTTCTAAATTAAATATTTTCAATCAATAATCATCATGATCAAGTTTTTGTAGCCAGAATAGGAAGCAATGATATGAACAACTAATCTTTGACCCCTTAGGTAAAGAAGTTGTCTCTGCTTGTCTGTCACTCACAAAGTCTGTCAGCTTCCAATTCTCTCACATGCACTACCTTTGAGAATCAAGAGGCAGCTGTAAGCCTGCCTTCATCTCTACAACATAGCACAATCCATCAGACCGGACCACAAGCTGACAGACAGACAGTGACAGAGAGAGGAAGTGAGCAAACAAGATTTTTATCTTGAAGATGAAGAAAGATGAAGCATGCGAGTGTGAGAGGAAATGAAGAGTGAAAGATAGCGAACGTGAAAGAGAGAGAGAGAGAGAGAGAGAGAGGCAGACTCTAATGAGAGGGCGAGAGATGAGGCGAGAGAAACGTGTTAGCTCAGTGGTTAAGGTTCTAATGCGCAGAGTGGAAGATTGTGAGCCACTTCTGGGCTCTTGAGCAAGAATCTTAACCCTTCACTGCTCAGGAGGTCAAACTGCCCAGATGAAGGCTAAAAATCAGGGGGTGGGACCTGCTGTTTGAAATGGATCAATGGCGAGATGAAACAGGAAGTAGCATTATGATGTTTAACGTTTAGTGGTGTTCTCCCTTTGAACCCAATCACCCAATCACCCCTCCACCCCTCCACACACACACACACACACACACACACACACACCCCCTTACACGTACCTATACACCGAGTAGTTTAAATGACAAATAACCTTCAAACAAACAGGTGTATATATATATCATAGCTACTGAATCTACTAAGAATGGTGGGTTGTAAACAAGCCTGTGTTCAGTGCTGATCAATCTCGGTGAAGTTGCAGCTGTAGAAAAAAAATACACTGCCTGCATGCACAAACATGCGTTTGTGTGTGTGTGTGTGTGTGTGTGTGTGTGTGTGTGTGTGTGTGTGTGTGTGTGTGTGTGTGTGTAAATCAGAACGGCAGCAAAGATGCAGGCATTAATAAACACATACGCATAAACACAAACACGCAGACAGACAGACAGACAGACACACACACACACACACACACACACACACACACACTAAAATCACATGCATCAATATTAAACAACACCAAAGCCTCACCTCATTCTTTGTACCCTTCTGTCTGTCACTCTCCTTTTTTCCTTTCTTCCTCTCCTCTCCTCTCCTCTCTTCTACTCTCCTCCCTCCCTCACTCCCTCACTCACTCACTCTTGGACTCTCTCTCTTTCTCCTCACTAAGGTGCGCATTCAAAATAGTCCTCCTCTCTCTTGCGTACACTCTCGCACATAAATACACACAAGAAAACAGCTCCCCGCCTGCTTGTTCTGACCCCCCCTTTCCCTCCCCTTTCTCTCAAACACACTCTCACTCTCACACACGCACACACGACTGCACACTCAGACACCGCCAATCCCTCGGTGTGAGAGGATGTCATAAGCGAAGTCCCGCCCCCTCTCTCCCCACTCCCCGCAGGCATGCTATAAATACAAGGATGGATATGAATATGCTGTCGTGTTCTCCTAGCTCTCTGCTCTCTTCCATTTCTCATCCCTCATTTCTCCCCTTTTCTCATTCTCTCTCCCTCTCTGCGTTGATTCTCGTGACCTTGCATTGTGTTCAGAGACCAGCAGAAGTCCACATATAGATGTATTGCTTGTGATCTCTCACACAAACACACACACAAGCACAGAGTCAAGGGGGTAATTTACAGCCATGAATCTACTAGATGTGACCACCCTGCAGATGATGTGGCTTTACAGCAGATCCTTGAAGTCGTGGCCAAATCAATAATAAGGATGGTTAGCCATGGACAATAACAATGCCTCCACTTGATGCTTCTGCACACAGAAGCACCACGAAGATTTTAATCATGTGCAATGCAGTCGGTTTCACCTCAGGTGTATTATGGCTTGTTATTTTCTAACGAGGTTTTTTCTAGGCCAGCTGGCTACTTCCTACATGCTTGTGCATATGTTTGAACAATAGTAGCATGTCAGTTCAGTATGCCACAAGCAGTAGAAACAATATCTGAGAGGAAATGAAGGTGCCCAGTCGCTTATCACGTACAATCCATACATTAGGGTACTAAGAAGGTGCACAGAGACTTCCAGACCAACAGTAAGTGGGGGGAAGGGAAGACATGAGATCATGTATCTGTGTCGATAAGTGTGTTACTTTTCCATTAGTAAGGGTGTGTTTGTGTGGTTAAGAGAGTGGCTTGCAAGCAAGCGAACATGAAATATGAAAAAGAAAACGTGAGCACTGTTTGTGCACAACATGAAAAGCTTCTCTGGATAAACAGAGGGTCAAGAAGGGACTTTGGCACAGTTCTCGCGAATCTGCAAGGTGCAACTTCTCCGGTTCTTTCAGTTTAAGAAAAGCTGTACACTCTTTACACCCCCATCCTGTGCTTGCTTCCTTCCTCTGTTACTCAGTGTCTGTCACTGCCTTTCTCATTCTACCTCAGGATGTGGTGAAAAGACTACAAATACTGAATTTCTTTTTAAAAAAAAATATGAAACCCCCTAATACACTTTCAATACACTTCCTATACTGCATAAATGTTTAATGTCTCATATTTAATAGAAGAAAAGGCTCGTATCCAACTACATGCACAATTTGTGTAACAGTATAACATTCCTTATCAAATGCTCAACAATAACATGACTTTAATTGTGGTAGATAAATTTGCACAGATGTAGTAGCTGTAGAAACAAGGATTACTCCACATGAATCTCTCCACCCATGTGTGACTGGAAAGATGACTCCACTGTCAGAAACTGGGGGTAAGCCAGCAGGGCGTCACAAGATCAGATGTGACATGAACAGCAGAATTTGCAGCTTACTAGGGGTCTTATGCAACCTGGCAGGTAGCCTAAAAATGCACACTGAGTGAACACAAATGGTGATACTACATTGTAATGCTAACACTGTCAATGGCAACACTTCTGCCCCTACTTTGGATATATTATATGATCTGTCTATTTCCCCTAGGGCCAGTTGAGTTTCCACTTGGTCAGTCAGTCCTCACAGCTCTGACCTACTTCATCACTCTGGTATTACACAACACACATACATGCAAACACACAGTAGAATTGGAAAACAAAAAAATGGCAAAATTAGCACTCCATTACAAGCGATATACAGAAAAGTGAGAAGTCGTCGGCATTTTTAAAGGTCACTAAACTTCAATTGAAATCAACTTTCAAATACTTGACACAATAACTGCAATGTCCTGCCTGTGTGTTCATAAATATCTCAATCTCTATCAATTTATACAATCATTTCACAAATCTATAATGTTCTGAGATTGCACAAAAAGATTGTGCATGATACTGCAATATGGCAAGGCACACGGTAGAACATTTGCTGCTTTCATGTGAGCGTTAGAGATGTTGACAGAAATGACTAAAATCAGTTAAAAGTTTTAAAGATAAGCATTGATCATGCATCAGGAAATTCACAAGCCCCATTACATCCGTTTTAAGTTTAATTGCATGGGTCGATAATGTAGTAATGCAGAGCAGATTAGCAAAGCACATGTTGAGGAGCTGAAAAACCTTTACTCAATTATCCTTTGTACACTCAAAACTGAGAAATCACAGATGATTACATTTGATTCAAATTCAATAATTTTATAATCTTTACTAATGAGAAAATCAAGTTTACCACGAAACTCAAAGGAATAAATAGATTATTTTTTTTATTTTTTTTATGAAAAAAATATATGTAACATGGCAATTTGTAGAATGGCCTCACACTGAAATCATGCTTTCAACAAGAGCATGACTCAGTTAAGTTATAAGGAAAACTGCATTACCTTTTGGGTCCCAGCTGCACAATGGTGCCTAATTCTATTGATCAGCATCTTAGAGAGTGTTCTCTTTAGTTGGTGCATACGTGCATGGGTGTTTGTGCATGACTTGTGAACAAGATGAGAAACACCAATTGCAAATAATGTATAGGAAGGACTGCGGCAAGTCTATGAAATAATATGGTATATTTTAAAAATGCATGGATTTTAAATCTACAATATCAATTTAAGAAAATTCCTATGATAAGTTATAATATGAATTTAATAACATGTATATATATATATATATATATATATATATATATATATATATATATACATATATATGTGAGAAAAATAAG
>MU564352.1:18594026-18648205 GCA_024362625.1 Silurus asotus
ACTGAGGGAAGGAGGTTGTTTCCCAAAATCTCGCAATACATGGCCCCGGTCATCCTCTCCTTAATACAGTGCAGTCGCCCTGTCCCATGTGCAGAAAAACACCCCCAAAGCATGATGCTACCACCCCCATGCTTCACAGTAGGGATGGTGTTCTTGGGATGGTACTCATCATTCTTCTTCCTCCAAACACGTTTAGTGGAATTATGACCCAAAAGTTCTATTTTGGTCTCATCTGACCACATGACTTTCTCCCATGACTCCTCTGGATCATCCAAATGGTCATTGGCAAACTTAAGACGTGCCTGGACATGTGCTGGTTTAAGCAGGGGAACCTTCCGTGCCATGCATGATTTCAAACCATGACGTCTTAGTGTATTACCAACAGTAACCTTGGAAACGGTGGTCCCAGCTCTTTTCAGGTCATTGACCAGCTCCTCCCGTGTAGTTCTGGGCTGATTTCTCACCTTCCTTAGGATCATTGAGACCCCACGAGGTGAGATCTTGCATGGAGCCCCAGTCCGAGGGAGATTGACAGTCATGTTTAGCTTCTTCCATTTTCTAATGATTGCTCCAACAGTGGACCTTTTTTCACCAAGCTGCTTGGCAATTTCCCCGTAGCCCTTTCCAGCCTTGTGGAGGTGTACAATTTTGTCTCTAGTGTCTTTGGACAGCTCTTTGGTCTTGGCCATGTTAGTAGTTGGATTCTTACTGATTGTATGGGGTGGACAGGTGTCTTTATGCAGCTAACGACCTCAAACAGGTGCATCTAATTTAGGATAATAAATGTAGTGGAGGTGGACATTTTAAAGGCAGACTAACAGGTCTTTAAGGGTCAGAATTCTAGCTGATAGACAGGTGTTCAAATACTTATTTGCAGCTGTATCATACAAATAAATAGTTTAAAAATCATATATTGTGATTTCTAGATTTTTTTTTTTAGATTATGTCTCTCACAGTGGACATGCACCTACGATGACAATTTCAGACCCCTACATGATTTCTAAGTGGAAGAACTTGCAAAATAGCAGGGTGTTCAAATACTTATTTTCCTCACTGTATATATACACATACATACATACATACACACACACACACACATACACACACACACACACACACACACACTGTTACACTTTATACACTAATCAGCCATATCAATAAATCCACTGACAGGAAACATGATTATCATTGATTAAAGGGCAGCAGGATTCCCTAATGGAAGTGGCCACTATTAGCAGTATAATTTTCCCTGACACACTGCAAATATTGTTCAGAAATTGTATGAGAAACATGACAAGGAAAAACTGTAAACTTGGCCTTAAAATTCCCCAGATATCAAACAAGATGTATTGATCTATATTTAAAGTCTTGGTGCCAGATACCACAGCAGATCTTCAGAGGTCTTGGGGAATGCCTTGGCAGGTCAGAACTGTTTTGAATGCACAAGGGGCTCTACACAATATTAGCCAGGTGGGTTTAATGTTATGACTGATCGATAGACCGTTTCATTCCATGTCAGTATGGTTCACCACCGTAATTATTTAAAGCGACTTCTTGAACACAACAGTGCAACACTGTGGCCGTTCTGTAAACTGCACAAGTCAAGAATGACACTAAGCGCTTGTTTAATGTGCCATCTTCTGTAACCTGGTTACATAAAATCATCCATCCATCATGTACGAAAAATATTTAGATCATAATCTGAAGAAGTTACTCCTACCCTTTTGCCAAGATGGAATGAAAGCCAATCTTAATGACGTCTTTTCATTTTGGAAGACTTTTTCATTTCATTCCCACAATTACATGTTTACAACTGTATTTATTTGAAGCCTACTTATAAATGTCATCAATAAAATGACAGTTTTACAAGCTTTTTACATAGATTTAACCAGATTCTTAGTTTCAGAAGCTCTACATTTTTCAACAATGGCGTGTCAATAAATTTTTTTCTGGCCTGTTTTGCATTTAAGCAAGAAATAAATACAGGGGGGTACACAATGGTTTACAAATCATATATATACATTTCAGACATTTAAGCATTAGGTTTGAATTCTTTCCAACACGTGTCATTTGAATAGACTGTGGTAATTTAGTATGTACGAAGTCCAGGGTAAAGCGTTTGGTTTGATTAAAGTATGTTGAGTAGGCTCATAATGTCATTGGGGCTCAGTTTTGACTGTACATCTCATCTCTTCTGCCTTTTGAACTGCTTCCTCCAGAGTCTGAGGTGACACCAAGTCCAAACGCCTTAGTGCCTCCAGCAGCTGTGCTCGTGAGTTGCTGATGAATGAGTGAGACAGGAACCAAGGAAGACCACCACCATTTCTCAGTGTATAAAGGGGCACTCGAGTCAGACCCATCACCTAGATGGAAAGATTTTTATAAGTTCGTTAGGGGCAGGAAAAATAAAATAGTTTTAAATATAAGCATGCGGATTTACCTCTAAGCCATGATCCACAGCATTAGAGACTGCAGCTCTCTCGATCTCTAGCAGCTCAGCCTCTGTAATCTTCTTGCAATAGAAGTGTAAGATGAGGTGGGGAGGAGACTGGGCAAGGTGAGAAGACACATAGTGGTCTATGGTCACCGGCACTGCCACCCCTAACTCTTCCTGCAGCTCTCTGCACAGTCCTGCCTCCAGACTCTCCTCTGAGGGTTTAACTAAACTGCAGTTACGTTCATATCATTTTCATGATTTTAGCTTTATGAACACTCATTGTGTAAAGATTTTAAACAAAAACAAAAAATTTTAATTTAGCAATTCATTTAGCAAAATGCTTATGCTATTGTTTAAATAAAAATGTGTTATTTGACTATTTCACTTGATAATAATAATAAGAATGATCACATTTCTTACATAAAATGCTAATCAAATGCTCCATATGTCAAAAAATACAGCAACAACAGTGATAATATATTCATAATAAGAGAAACAAAAAACTAATTTGCAATGGGTTTGGATTCCTCTGCTCCTCTGAGTTACAGTACTGTCGTTGTGGAGTTTTTTGTTCTCTCAGTGCATGAGTTTTCTCTGGGTTCTCCAAACCAGACATAATGTAGTTGGATAGAACCTTAAAGCTAAGTGGCTGTTAGGTGGACATCTGTGTGTATGTTGCCTTGAATTGGCCTGACATCCTATCGAAGTTGTGTCCTTTTCTCACACCCAGCATTTTGAGTAACAGCTCTGGATCCATCATAATGATGAATAAATGAATCACGTGCACAAATTCTAAGTATATTTTGACTTTTTTTGACTAATTGCATTGGCTCTAATTCTAATGTATTTATAAAAAATAAAATAAAAAACAGAGATGACACAGCTTTAATTACTTTCTCATTCATTCTTCTGTATTGTAAGCTGAGTTCTGCTGGCAGTGCTGACAGTCCATAGAAACTAAAAACCAAGTTGGAAATGCAAATTTTGAAAATGCACACCTGGAGAACATTGCCAAGGATTGTCCCAAGTAATTCACAAAAGGCAATTATTTGGATTTGTTGCATTAACACATCGAGCCTAATTTGCATCAAACTGCGAACATTTTCATTCAGCTGTCACTTGTCACCTTATAGTGTTACTGTTGCAGAATCGCAGCTCCAAATTGCTCACTTACATATGAATGAATGCATGCCTTGTTAGTTTGAAAGCGGGGTTGGAATTGAATAGATTCTTCAATTTAATTCATTCGATTGACTACATTGCATTATCCACATGAGCACTTACCCTCCAGGGAAGCCGAGTAAGCCATCAAAACGCATCTGCATCTGAAAAACATTCAGAATTTTTTTGTTTATTATATTGTCTTGTGTGATCCAATTTGTGACACATTTAAGGAGGTGTTTTTGGGAAAGGCAGTTATATTTTAGTTATTAAAGGCAGTTTAAAATATTAGGGTTGGTCATGAAATATAAGGAATGATTAACTATACAGCCAAATACAGTGCAGTATATAGCTAAACTGAAAAAAGTGATAGTTGTGTGGTCACTCTTGATACCAAAATTGTCATGGTTTTTGTGTCAAGAACCAACAAACCATTTTGAAACACTACCCACTTGCACCATTAAGTCCACCCACAAACCCGTGACCAATGCCTGAAGCGTTGTTTCACAACTTCATTACTGCTTTCTAACTTCCCGAAAGGAAACAGAAGCCCCAGCAGTCATTTTTAAACTTGTGTAATAAGGTCGTCTAAGTAGTTTAATGAAGCAGAAGTAATGATTTAAGACTTAATGAGCAGCTCAGCAAACCAGACAAACTCTTAATACATCACGTTTTTAGTTTTTGAATTCAACATAAAATGGCAGTTTTCAATTAGGATTAGTATATATGCAATTTATAGATATTCTTTCTGTTTTATTATTTGTCGTATGCAAAATACCAAGTTTGACATTTTACGCTTTTTTTTTTTAGAAAAGTAACTTGCTTTCTCAACTAGATAATAATATCAACATTATTGCACAAATTGCCATAATTGGATAAAAGAAAGCAGGAAAGCATTAACAAGCAGCCAAAATCTACGCCTATCATCATTCAACCTATAACCTAAACTTTATCTCCTACTGTCTTTAATGATTTCTGGTGTGCATCAAGAATAAAATCAAATCTGATATAAATGTAAATATTGAAGTATGACCATGAAGCACACAGGCTCCATTATCCATAACCATAAACGGTGCTGCAGTACAGAGGGTCAGCAACTATAAATTCCTTGGTGTGTTCATCACCGAGGATCTCACGTGGACAGTGCACAGCTGACCTGTTACAAGGAACATACAACAACAGCTTTACAACTTCAGATGCATTAAGAGATTCCATATGAGAGCAGCTTTACTAGCTTTTACTAGCTTCTTGTTTAGTCAGGCCTTTTGTAAATAGATTTATTTTTTGGTAAAGGAGCATATGGAGTTATATGGAGATATTTATCAATATGCGGCCACTCACTGTTGGTGAAGATGGGTCCACAGGAACCGTCTAAAGATCCATTAAGTTATAGAGCAGGGATAAACTTAAGAGCCATGAAGATGGATGTGGACTGTAATTACTATAAAGAGTCTGGTACAATGGCTTAGGACTACAATTACCATTAAAGATTGACAGTTGATAACCTCAATAATGATGGAAATATAATGAACAAATGAGGTTCCTGACTGAATATGGATTCTCTCAACGTTTCTTCCTCATACCATCTCAGGAAGCTTTTTCTTGCCACTGCTGCTACTGGCTTGCTTCCTTATTCACTCATGGTTTGGATAAATGTATATGGATTGATTTATAAATGTAAAATTTATATTCACATTGTATTTATTTCTGTAGTTGCTTTGGATAATACAAATAAAAGTGAATCTTCATGTAACACAGTCTACAGACTGCACTTTTCACTCTTCACACCACTTAACAGTTTACATATGATACTATTACTGTTATCTTTATATATTCTTATATACCAGAATTCTTACATCATATGTATACATTTGGCACATGCCTTTATCTTGAGGCTTACAGTCTTCATCAATAAATACATTCTGATACTGGTTCACTATGAGTACATTTAGTCTATAGCTAGGAAGGTCATATAGTATGGAAAAATAAAACCCCACAAGCAGCAAAATAATTTTTTTTAACTGCAAATAAATAAAAAAAAGCAAATCTATACGTACTAAACTAAAAATCCTCGCTATAAATGGATTTCTAAAAAATTTATCTTAAAAAATGTTTAATTCTGCCCAATTGCCTTGAGGAAACAAGTAACACGAATGTGAAACATTGGAAAGCATGGAGTAGGCCACAAATCTATTTCAGCATGGTTCTCAGCATGATGTGGTGATCCTGAGGTGTCCATGAAACACAGCCAATGGAAAGCACAAGCCACAATCTTCAGAGTTATATTATTAATGTCAACTATGATTAAAATCAACATATAATAGTTCATGCGAGCTAAAGTAATACGAGTGGAAAGTTTCTACATTTTGAATGCCACTGTAGATATTCTGCTGTAATTTTGTGGCAGTGGTGGAAATCACCACCTAATACATAATGCTGGTTATCTATTAGTAATATCTATTAATGAAATCTTATAGTATTAGATTTTACCGGATATTTTAACATGTAATTTAATTGGTTTGTGAGCATTAATAACTCTAAAACGAACAAAAACATCACATAGAACTAACGTGTTCTCTCCGGAGAAAATTCAGGCATGACATGTTTTAGGCCTTTCAATGATACTTGTACAATGTGTACAAATATTGGAACGTTTTCTTTCAATAGAAGTTGATTGTTTTGTTTTAATAAAACTATATAAAATTGGTATGCACAACTTATTTTATTTCACATTCAGTTAAATGCATTTCTGACTTGAAAACCTCAATGCATTCGAACACTGTATTGTAAAAGCTGCACTTCAACCTGTCCGCCACGAGGTGGTAGTAAAGTGCACTAAAGTAAGAAAGCGTCTTTCCTTGGCCACAGTCACCATGATACAGCAGATGACAATAATTTCGAATTAACCAATTAAAAAAATTATAATAAATAATTTATATGTCTGCTACTCTCTGGAGTTGTCACTGAATATTGCACGCAACAGAAAGTAACTGAAACGTCCTTACCAACACGATGTGTTTAATTGGGATTTTGCCGAAGAGTTTCGCTCTGCTGTCTGCATACAGCAGGATGTGACAGGCGTGCTTATGGTCCAGCCTCGACAGCGCATCTTCTCTAGTAATATCTTTTCCAGCCATTTTACCCTCTGCAGCGAGTTCTGCTGATCTGCAACACCAACTTTATAAACCTGACAACCATATAACACTGAGAAGGAAACTACAGTGGCCTAATAGGGTCATATTCCAGAATATGAGTCCTGCAACATATCTGAACTCAAGTGATATATCACCACATGAATAATAACATTTATACTAATGTTTATTCATTTTATTATCCATTCATCGTCAGTATGCGAATTACTGCTTTACAAAAGAAAAGCAAAACACTAATGTATGCCTGCTGATCATGTTTGTGATACTTATTTTTGGCTATCTTTATAATTTAATATTTTCAATTCATTAAATTTGTTACTTGACATGGATAATACAAAGGAAATTTAAGTTAAAGGAAGACACTATATACATACACTATTATTATTATTATTATTATTATTATTATTATTATTATTATTATTATTATGTATTAATAGTAGTTGACTCATAAGGGTGGAGGAAGGTGCACACAGGTATAAAGAGCACAAAGCACAAAGTATTAGGAGAAAAAGGTTGGCATAACCGAATTAGGATCTGCAGAGGAATGAGAAATGTAGGCAGAAGTACAAGGAGATGCGGCAGCAGGTAAAGAAGGATGTGGCGAAAGCTACGGAAAAGGCATATGAGGAGTTGTATGAGACGTTTGACACTAAGAAAGAAGAAAAGGATTTGTACCGATTGGCCAGGCAGGGGGACAGAGCTGGAAAGGATGTACTGCAAGTTAGAGCGATAAAGGAGGGAGAAGGAGTGTGCTGGTACCGGTTTTTAAGAAAACAAGGGAGATGTGCAGACCTGCAGTAACTACAGGGAAATTAAGTTGATCAGTCACACCATAAAGTTGTGGAAGCCAGGCTGAGAGAAGAGGTGATCATAGAGAAGTATAGAGAAGGTCAAAAGGAGTTGCATTGTGTGTTTGTGGATTTAGAGAAAGCGTACGACAGGGTACAGAGAGAGAAGTTGTGGTATTGTATGAGGAAGTCTGGTGTGGCATAGAAGTATGTGAGGGTGGTGCAGGACGTGTATGAGGACAGTGTGACAGCAGTGAAGAGTGCAGTAGGAAAGACAGACTTGTTAAAGGTGGAGGTTGAACTGCATTAAGGATCAGCTCTGAGCCCTTTCCTGGTTGACGGACGAGGTCAGACAGGAGTCTCCATGGACTATGATGTTTGCAGATGATATTGTGATTTGTGGTGAGAGTAGGGAGCAGGTTGAAAAGAGTTTGGAGAGGTGGAGGTACACGCTGGAGATAAGGGGAATTACATCTCTTACCTATGGTGGAATCATGAACATTGACCTTAACTGAGGCAAGTGAGGTCTTCAGTTCTTTGGAAGTTGATGTGGGGTCTTTTGTGACCTCTTGGATGAGTATTTGCTGTGCTCTTGGGTTGTAGTTTTGGTTTCTCATTTGTTTCTAAATTTCTTTGGCTCTCAGCATGACGTCTAGCATTTGAGGATCTTTTGGTCTACTTCACTTTGTCAGGCAGGTCCTATTTAAGAAATATTTTTGATCGTAAACAGGTGTGGCAGTAATCAGGCCTGGGTGTGGCTGGAGAAATTGAACTCAGGTGTGATAAACCACAGTTTTAACAGGGGGCAAACACTTTTTCACAGAGGGCCATGTAGTTTTGGATTTTGTTTTCCTCAATAATAAAAACCTTCATTTAAAAACTGCATGTTGTGTTCACTTGTGTTATCTTGTAGTAATATTAAAATTAGTTTGATGATCTGAAACATTAAAGTGTGACAAACATGCAAAAAAATAAGAAATCATGGAGGGGCAAACATTTTTTTACACCACTGTAGGTAGAATAATGCTTTGGGTAGAGCTGACGAGAAGGAGGAAAAGAGGAAGACCAAGGAGAAGGTTTAGGGATGTGGTGAGGAAAGATATGAAGGTAGTTGGTTTGAAAGAGGCAGATGTAGAGGACAGAGTAGTATGGAGACGCATTCGCTGTGGCGACCCCTAATGGGAGCAGCCGAAAGAAGAAGAAGTAGTAGTAATAGTAGTAGTAGTAGTTGTTGTTGTTGTAAAATACTGTTCAACTGTGTTAATGTCCATACATGAGAGTAAGTTACACCCTCTTTATACTTTTAATAATTCTTCATAAGACAAATAGACTGATGAAACATAAAAGTAAAAAAAAAAACCATAAAAGTTGCTAAACAGATGTGCTTTGTATGTACAATAATACCTTTTTATGTTTCCCCAAAAATATGATCAAAGTTGTACTGCCAAGTTGTACAACATGTGTTTGTGTAAACCTGATTGCCATTGGCGTGTATGAGCTTTTTCCTAAACAGTCAAATTTATTTCTATAGCGCTTTTTACAACAGACATTGTCTCAAAGCAGCTTTACGGAATTTAACAGTTAAGGTGAACGATGTGTATTTATCCCTGATCAGCAAGCCATGGTGACTGTTGCACGGAAAAACTGAGGAAGAAACCTTGAGAGGAACCAGACTCAAAAGGGGAAACCACCCTAATTTGGGTGATATGAAGAGTGTGATTATAGTCTTTAAACAATACAGAACACTGGAGGGTGAGAACTAACATGAGCACTGGAATGTGTAGTTATGAGTAACGCCATTCCTACAGTTTTATATATATATATATAAAATTCAATACGTTTTTATTTGTATAGCGCTTTTAACAATAAACATAGTGGCAAAGCAGCTTTACACAGGTAATGTTAATGTTGTGATGAAAATAAATAAGATGTTATTTATAAGTGTAAGTTTGTCCCTGATGTGCAAGCCAGTGGCGAATGTGGCAAAGAAAAAACTCCCCAGGATGGGGAAACGATGTTGCGGGGTGCAGTGATGGTGTTCAGAAGCAAACTCTAGTCCCGAGGCGTTGAAGGGAAACCATCCCAAGCTACACAGAGTGGCCTCCATTCGAAGAGAACACCATCCATAGGCAGGCCAGGATGAAGTGGGCTGATCAGAGGAGGGAAGGGGCAGGAACAGTGATCACTGGAACCTGCCAAGTCCTGCCGGGGGTGCCGCTCTGCTCCAGAGGCCCCGCAGAGAGTGCCGCTCCGCACCAGAGTCTCGATGAGGGCACTGCTCCGCGCCCAATCCTCACTGACTACGTCGCTCCGCCTCAGACCTCCGCAGAGGGAGTCGCTCAGTCTCATCACATTGGCCAGAAAGTGCTTGGGGCAGCCACCTGGAGGCTCGCTCCACGCTTCATCCGGCCTTTCCTGACCTCCAAGGTGTTCTACCCAGTGGCGATTCACCTCAAATCCGCTGTGTCCGCCGCTGGCACTTGACTTTCATCCTGCCCCCAAGATTATCGTTCCTCTCCTGTATCCAGCAAGCAGGATAGTATGATCAATGGTACGATCAATCGTTATATGTGTGGGTGTGTGTCCACATAATGTGTCCAACTTTTGTCCTAATAATGTGTAGTGGAGGTTTTTGGGATGTTGTTGCATTTGTGTAATTCATGTATTTTTGGAAAAAGCTTTTCTAAGCTTTTTAAGCGACAATATTTTATTAAGTTCTGTTTTACGTATAGTTGCTGTTCTTACGAGTAAAAGTTTGTTTTTACCATACTTGTTGTTTGTACCGTACAAGAACCAGAAACTGGGCAGGAAAAATCACTACTGACCCTTCACACCCTGGACACAACCTCTTTCAGCTTCTCCCTTTTGGCAGGTGCTACAAAACTCTGTTTACCAAAACTGGACATAGGAACAGTTTCTTTCCCCAGGCAATCACCCTCATTAATTACTCACCATAATTATATTCCCTGCTTCGTATTTATAAGTACTGCATTATCAGGACTGTCAGTAATCACATCATCCATTTATGTTACACACTATTGCTGCTGTATATTGTCCAAAAGATCTAAAGTAGCTCTTTATAATACCGGATGCACAATACTGTAATTTGCACTACCATGCACTCTCACACTTAATGTACATTACTGATATGTCATATACTTTGTATATTTAATACTCATACTGTCTATATTGTCTCAAATATATTGACTTGTTTGTTTATCTTGTCTTTTCTGATTTGTCTTGTATAGTCCAAACTAAATGTGTTGTGTTATTTATGTCTTTACTTTTAAGAGTCACTAATGGCTGAAAATGATTTCCTTGTGTGTGTCAACACACTTGGCCAATAAACCTGATTCTGATTCTGGACGGTGCTCTGTAAAACCGACCGAAAGGAAACAGTTCGAAGAGAGGGTGGGCTGGGTGTGTGGGGTCCAAAGTGATTTTCTCCTCTCTGGTGGAGTGAAGATCTGGAGATTAGTCAGTGGGGCAGCTATAATCCTCTCAGCAGTCCTGACCATCCACTGTAGCTTCTTGATGTCTGATTTTGTAGCTGTAGATGTACACAGGACAGACCCAATGATTGCAGAATAGAACTGTTTCAGCAGCTCCTGTGGCATACTATCATACCAGATCAAACAGTATTTTGAAAGTTGATACAGGACAATGCTTCAATTTACACAAATGTTTGATAATAAAAGTTATTCATTTCTTTCTATGTATCTTCAATTAGTAATATCAAATAGGTAATCAGTCTGTTCACCAACTTGTACAATGTAGCTACAAATGCTTGCCTGCCATTCTCCTATTCTCAAAACAAGCTGCTAAATGTCAAGCCATGCAGAGTATTGTTGAGCGGTATGCACTCCTGCCTGGAGTGTGTGTTGTCCATCTAAGGGGTGCGGGAATACGGTTGAGAGACAACGAGGCAGGAAACAGATGGTTGCTCAAGTGTCTGGCCTAATGCCCTCAAGCACTTGTCGGAATTCTTGAGCAGCCTTACAGAAGGATTGTAGGCTTGCAGCATCACTGTGCTATGGATCCAGCAGAGGAAGGAGCACAGTTCACAGCCACACCCTGCTCATAGTGAAAAATCATTTGTCTTCACGGCTCCCTAACCAGCTGGACATAGCTTCACATGAAGGCCGTAAACTAGTATCAGGAAGACATTAACCTCTCAGCTTTACAGTCTGAGGCACAGATAGTAGTAGTGGGTTTTGCTATGAGGATATTTTGTTGATATTCTTGTGTCAACATAACGCAAATATAAAAAATATATATTTTTTACTGATTTATTAAACCGATACTGATCATATATATATATAAATTGCACATTTATTAATACAGTTAGTAAAAGATACTTATACGAATAGTAAGACAAACTATATCTATTTGTGTGTGTGTGTGTGTGTGTGTGTGTGTGTGTGTGTGTTTTGGGTGGGGGGTGTAGTTTCAGCAGTTGTTGCAAGAGACAGGTGTGGACCTTGTCTCTTGAGGCTTTCTGAGTGAACCGCTCAGAGACATCCCCTCACTGCCAGCATTCATTGCTTCTTTGAAGCCTTGTCTCTTAGAGGAGCGGCTCTCTTAGAACAGACATAATGTTTGTGCAGCCACACGCTGACCTCTCCTCACATATCCTTTATAGCATGAACAAGGTTCCTGCAGTGTCACACCATGTTTGTATGAGAGCATTCAATTTAGAAAATGTCATGTGGACATTTTTTTCTAAGATGGAATTTTTAGTGTTTGTTAGTCCAAGCTTTAGCAGCTGAGAATAGAGAATGTGGTTCTGCATGAAATACAAAGAAAGATATAAAATGCTTGGTGACAATAATTGGGAATTATTTTCTTAAAGAAGTGCAGAAAAAGGAAAATGTGATGAGTAAAGGCTCTGCTTACTATTTTGGCTTTTTAAAATAAAGACCTTTTTTTGTTCAAATTTACATCACGATTTTGCATGAGCAGAAGGTGTTGATTAATTTTTGTATTATTTTTTACAGGAAAGAAATGATTTCCTCCATATGTTATCAGTTCATTTGTATTAACTTGTATATTTTTATGGGAAATTCTGCAACAAAAAAAGAAAATTAATAAATGAGTAAAACAATTTTCTGTAAGAAAACATTAATTTAGCAGTTAATTAGTTAAGGACTCTCCAGTGTTAATGAATCATTAGACTGTTGTTCTAATAAAATTATTGAATTTTGAGAACAATAAGATTGAGAATGAGTGTTGCCAGATTGTAATAATTTTAAAATGAATAAAACACTTGAGAATGTGCTGGTACTAGAACAGAATCCACATTAATGTAGTGTGATGTGTTACTAACCCAAAGCTAATCATTTACCTGTGTAACAGCATACCCCATAGTGTTGCACTACTTAATCTCTGTGACAGACAAAAGAGATTAAATTGGTAGAGAATCATGTAATTGATCCATTCCATTTAACTTACACAGTGTATTAAAGCAGCTGAACAGTAAGTATTTCATAGTCTGTATAATATTTATACAAACAATTCTACAAGCTGCTGGTAAATCATGGAGGTTATACACTAGAGGTCAAACATTATAGGAGGGATGACCCAAGCAGTCAAGGTTTTGATCTTGGATGACCTCTAATGGCACCCTCTGTGGCTCTCAGATGGGGCACTTGTTGCTACTTGTTGCAAAACGAACCAGTAAAGTTGTAGATTAACACAATTATTTTGAACAAAGCATCATTTAAATGCATCCATATAAGTGGATGGATGGATGGATTTATGGATGGATGAATAAATGGACAGAAAGTTTATTACTTAAAGTGGAAATTTGGTCACTGCAGTAGCTGGTCTTGCAGAGAGACATTAAATACACTTACTGGTCTAGAATCAAAGCCTTGTTAGTGCTGTCCATCTTATTTGGGCTTACTGTGTGGCAGCAGAGGGATTGTTCTGGCTTGGACATGCTATTCTGGATCCTGACTACTCGCTAAGTTTTATGAGTGCTAGTGGCTATTGTCCTGGTTTAGGCGTCAGGCTTGGAGAGGGAGGGTGGACATGTCTCTGTCAAAACAATGACGAAAATAGACAAACAGCTGCAGGTGCTCCTATCTAGGTTACATTCTAGTGTGTGTGTGTGTGTGTGTGTGTGTGTGTGTGTGTGTGTGTGTGTGTGTGTGGTAGAAGATGTTGGAGGACAGGCAGATCAGCTCTATCACAATGCAGTTGAGCCTGGACCTGGTGCCATGTGGTGGTGGTGATGACGCATGTCCATCTGTGAGACACTCGCTAAAAGACTGATTATTTCAGATTATTGCTAATACAGAGGGAGGGTTGGAGATTAGAGGTCATAGATATAGCTAAAGTTAACCAGACCCAGTTCCTCTATCTCTTTTACTCTCTGTCTCTCACACATTAACACAGTGTGCTGATTGACTGTGGCGTATAGGGTCTATCATGGGTTTTAAATTGAGATTAAATGAAGTATAGTGAAAAACTATTTAATTTGGATTAACAAATCAAGGAAGGGAATAAAGATCTGCTGGCATCTTAAGTGCATTTAACCTTGTACAGAATCAAGCATAAAACTGCAATAATTAATGCCAAATCAGTTACTGTGTGCATTTATGTGTGCTTTTTATTAACATATAAAATAATGTGTCATACATATGGCCCCACGCCAACATTTCAGTCTCTTAATCCCATCTGAAATAACTCTGTATGTGATAATCTAAAACAACTGCTGTGCAGCACTCTAAACCCAGGTTCCAGGAAGTCTTCCTGAGAGGGAGATGGGTTATTGCATCACATTTTACTAAGTTTGTATAGAATGAGATCAGGGGTATTGCAAATATATTTCCTGTTGTTAAAATATTAACAATAAGCACACCCTGATAATTATATTTAATAATTAAGTCTTATTAATAATAATAATAATAATAATAATAATAATAAATACAAACGTATTTAGAAGTATTGTCCATCCAAACAGAATTAATATATTTAATGTTATTCAAAGATCAATCTTATTAAATATTATAATATTTAAAAATATGATTAATCAACCTAAAGATGCAACTGATTTAAATACATAAACCAAACTAATAGCTTGATAAATTGAATGTGTTTTTTTTTGTGAAATGTGTTTTAGCCAACATTACAAAACACTGTTCGCCGACAATACCCGAAGAGAAGTGGCGTCTGCCTCTTTAACCACAGAGCCATGCCAGACAGCATGTCTATCTCTAAACATGTCTATCTCTGCATGGAATGGCTGCCATCAGGAATGGGAGTATTCTCTTCTATTTTCAGCCTCCACAGTGGTTCTGTGCTCTGCTAAAGGACTCTTATCTCAGCTCAGGCTCTCAAGGTCGAGAGCCTCTGAACCCCAACAGCTAAAAAGGAGGTTCAGTGTAAACACCAGCCATTATATCATATGTTAGTGGAGCATTACTTTAGCATTATAGGGGCATTCACTGAGAAATAAATAATGTGTTATTTGTCCATGTTAGACTATAAGTACCTGTATGTATGTGCAAAGATCCAACAGAAAACTATCCTGTTTTAAATTAAATAGCAAGTGTCATATGTAACTACAGGACACAATTTAGTCTATAATAATAGAGCAACGATGTAATGTAATGTGATATTACTTACAGATTTGTAACAAATCTGATATTACCTCCAGATATGATAGAATAAAAAGAAAAGCAAGAATAAATTAAAATTAAATAGATCACATGTTAAGAACTGCATGTTATTCAAATCATTTAAATCCTTATCAAATCATTAATAGTTCACTATACCCTGTAGATGTGAGCACTGTCATCCTAGAAGAGACAACTCTTATCATGGGAAAAACATTTCGTTATAAGTTAAAAGTGATCAGCCTAAAAAACTTTGTTTTGATTTATAGTGGCCACCCATCTAAGCAGACCAGTGGATCTAAAGCATGCCAGTAAAATTCTTCAACAGTGTAAAAGCTATAGTTTTTCCTTAATTTGCTAATATCTTTGTAGATATTAGGATAGAAATGACACTGCTGAGCTTCCTAATTAGTAAGCATTAAAAGACACAGGCATGATCATGCTAAACCCTGAAATATGCTCTTATACTGATGTCATTAGATACGACATGAACATTAAAAAATCTAAAATATGCATTTAGTGAAATAATTAGACCTATTTAGATTAGGTTTTTATACATTAAATCAATAGATTCACACACACCCCACCACCACTATTAATACTACTACTAATAATATTATAGATGATTTATTAATTGCACTAGGCTCCTGTAAAGCTTCATTCCTTATAACAATAATTAATGACATCCTTATACAGTCAATATTATTTGTGCTGTGTCATGAATCTGTGGCTCAGAAAATGTATTTTGTTTAAAGACTCATTGATTGAGAAAATACTGTAATTATTGTGACTAAACAAATGAGTGGTAGATAAAATTCATGGAACTGACTGGCATGGCAAAATATAAAAAATAAAATAAATAAAAAAATCACTGTATAAACTTGTACATACACAATATGAAGTGAGGTATATGGCAGGAATTGCTCTGTATTATTATTATTATTAGTAGTAGTAGTAGTATTATATTTGTTTAGCCAAGGATGGGTGTAAAGTTTGATATCTTCCCAGCATTGAGCTATTGGCATACTTCTTTCTCTCCTTCTGTGTGCAGGAAAGATGCCTGATGTGGAGTCACCGTGGAGAAGTAGTTAGAGTCAAAGTCGTTGTAAAAATAATATATTACTACGCAATAAATTCATTAAACTGAAGATATAAAGCTTTGAAAATATTAAGCCTATTTAAGCTTTTACATTATACAGATTCCTGTTTATAATAAAATCATTATGCAAACTATTATTTTATAATAAAATAACTTATACAAGCATGCACTACTAAATGTAGTAACACTTGAACTTACTTGATAATTAATACATTAACTAACAAACATGTACTTTAGCGCGTTCATACTCCTTAACTCATCATTCGTTCATATAATTCTTGTATTATTGCATAATTGCTGTTACTATAAATTGTTCATGCTTTGTTGCTTTTAACTATTTCACGTGCCCATTTCCAATGCATGCTCGATCAGTTAATATAAAGGGACATCTGAATGAAAATGTCTAATATTATTGCTAATAAGGGAAGAAATTTGCTTGTGCCGTGCAAAAAAAAAAAAAAAAACAACAACAAAAAAAACGGATTGCTAACGTCGTGCAAAGAACACCGTGCTAATTGATGGCTGCTTTGGCGCGTTTGGTCTGGGTTTTGCTTTAACCTTGATGGCAATGTAGAGCTCGATGCAGAAATGTTGAGCACCGGCGAACATCAGTGGGCTTTTTATAAATAGTCGGCGGTACAGTAGAGTAGAGAGAGCCGAGCGCGGATAAAAATGCTGCTGGCCTTTTGTGCACGCGCGCAGCCAATGAGCGCGGGGCTGGCGGGTCCGAGCGCGCGCGCGTTTTCTCCCCTTTCTGCCCAAGTCTGACCTTGAGGGAGACAATAAAAGAGGGTCAGAGCGCGCGCCTGGGGCAAGCCGACCACCGAGAGCCTTCTACAGGTCAGTACCCACGTGCACTCCTGTGTGCAATATGTTCCAATGTCCTTTGACTTCTTTTTTTTTATTATTCTCAACTGACAGGAGCTTTCATTTAAGGCTGTTTCAGTAAGAGGCGACGTACTTTTCTGCAGTGTTTTTAGATGCTCATTGACCTGGATGTGTGTGTGCTGTAGGAGTCTTGCGGCCCGGATAGGTTTCTTGTGTCCTGCCTCCATGGAGCTCAGAGAGTTTGACGAGGCCGCGATGGTTCTGCGCACAACCAACCTGGGGCTGTGCATGCGCAGAGCTCTGGAAGGTACTGTCTCCTCCACCCGCGTGTTTGTCAGGAAACACTTGTTTAACGTTAAAATGAACAAACTAGTACTTAGTGATGCATGACTTGCAGAAGTGCGGCGTGTACTTTAACTGCATGCTTGTGTAAAAGAAAGATAAAAATAGATTGTTTCCTGTAATCATATATAAAGTTGGCACAAGAACACTTTTTCTTTTCTGATACCATGTGTCAACTGAAATCAATAGATAAAAAAACTACCAAACTTTATTACCAAATTTGTTACAAAAAGAAATACAGGGCCAAAAGAAGCATACGGCTAAAATATGACGCACAGGACTGCAGCTTTTATACAATTCTTTTCAACACCCTCACACAAGTAAACATGTCACAAGTATATTAAAATAAAAAAGATTTATGAATTATACATTGAAAGTAATTTACAATGTAAGAAATCTACAGAATGGATACTGCTATTACTACTTGATCTGCTTTAACCCACTTGATTTTCTTTTAACATTTTTATTACATTTGTAACATCAAAACAGAAAGATTCCCCTCTAACATCCGATCCACACACTTTGCTTGTACTGATCTATTCTTTACCTGAGCTTAAAAAAACACACATTAATACAAAACCTAAAAAAAACCCTAATGTATAGTTAAGAATAAAGGAAATCCTTATATTATTTATGAGGAAGATGAAGATAAAGATAGCAGTCGATTCAGTTCTTTTTAGATCCCTGGTGAGTCCTTGGTGTGGAGATTTAAACAAATTAGATGGAAGGAACGATAGAATGTTTGTTTGGCTAAATAATATATTTAAAGTAGTAAACATCAGGTAAATATATAAAAAAAAAAAAAAAAGGTAAAATATACAATTATATAACTAATATAACCATTATAGTGTACCAATCATTTAAGCCTAATTGCTGCAATAGATTTTAATGAGTAATTTGGGAAATGTGGAAGTTAGATTCACACTGGTTTACAAAAAGAAATGACATATTGACAGCTCTTTAAGCCTCATAAAATGGCGGCCAATGGACACATTAGAACAAGTGTTTATTCTTCATGCTGTGGTTTGATTTTTTTCTTTCTAATCTAAATTTTTGATTTTAGGTCTTTGCTGTCCTCGTCTTTGTGCTTCCAGTCTGTGGATCTCCAGACGGCTGTTCTATGTAACAGAGAACCCTAACAAATGGCGACGTCGACTCTGCTGATGTCATCTCTGATTATAAGAGAGAGCTCAGACACATGATCTGAAATCTGCTCCATTGCTGACAATGCACACAATGACATGCAAAAACGTAAGCCAATATGCACTTTTTTTTATTTGTTTACACACTAATCCCCGTGTGTAAATCAGTATGTTTGTGGTAAATAACATGCCTCATGACAGTAGGTCTCTCCTTTTCATAGTTCTACACAAGGCAAGTTCATACATTCTACAAACTTTTATTAAATATTTGTATATAAATATATACAAATATTTAATAAAAGTTTGTAGAATGTATTAAATATTTGTATATAAATATATGGAACTAAAAAGTCGCTCTAAACATCTCTTCTTTGCCAGTTCTTCCTTGTACTTAGCTAGGCATGAGCTCTTTGCAGTGGAGGAACTCCTTCTGTTACTGTCTGTTAAAATCTTATAAGCAGTTCACCAACACATTCTGTATGATGTAATAAAAGTAATAGAATTATTTATGCATAATTTTTATTGTTCTTAGCCTATTTCTCTTTCTCTTAACAGTTTCGAGCAGTTGTGCATCAGTTTCACAGCTGCCGAACTTCGACAGCTTTTTTTAACCAGCACGTGTTCGTTTTGGAGCTGCGGAATATAACATATGGCATTCAATGGACTTTTATTGACTTTGGCTTAGATCTACATTGACCTCATTGAGTAGGTGAGTTTCTGCTTTATAAGTAAGATTAAGTCATAATAACTGCTAATTTTTTTGATCCTTAGGGAAGTACTTTATTGTGCTGATGCCATCTTCTGGGAATAATGTCTGTAACATAGGAGGTGTGCATGTTCCCTAAGCCCTCACACATGGAAACACTAACATTAATTTCTTCAAACACCCAATCAAATTGTACACCAAAACAGTTCATCATGCTGATAATAAGTTTTGGATACCTTCCAAACAGTCTGAGTAGTCGTTTTATTAATTTCATAATAACTTGAATGTACAGCTGAATCTTTATTTACTATTTTTATTCTAAAGAAGAAAAAAACCAGACACATTTTTTATTCAAGTTTAATACTACCTTTATTCTGTATTAGGAGTGAAGCTTAGGGGGAAAAAAGCAATTCATCATAGCACAGAAATTTGAGTTTAAATGCAGAAATTGGAAAGACCTGCTTAAATAAGGTATTAAAATCTGATGCAAAACAACAAAGCAACATTAGAGTGAAGCTGCATGTAGAATATGTGTATTAGATAAATATGTAGAGATTTAAATTCAATAAGGAACATTTTTATGGACCTATAACGCCTGCATTGATGTTGGAGCGTGAGGCAGTTAAGACTTGCAGTGATGTTTAGGTAACTTCACCCATGAACATCACTTTAAGTCTGTGCTGGCTCCACTCTTACCAGCAACACAACGTTCAGTGAGGTAAGAAATTATAGACCATCACTTTGGTTCAGCAAAACTATGACAAATGGATTTTTTTTACATGGTCAGTATTGTTGTAAGGTCACCACTTTGCTTACAGACTAATGATTTATTAGTCACTTATTTTCAGACTAAAATCTAACCTGAGGAGAACTTAATCTTTACTTCTGTAACATCACATCACCACTTTATTTAGAGTCTGCTCTTAAGTATGATGGAAGTGTCTTTGATCCTTTACCACATGATGATGTTCTGGAAATTTTGTTTTGTAGGATGGGATTTTTTTTCCAACCCAAATCCTGTGTTCCTAACAATGGTGGGTTTTAAAATGTTCGTTCATTTAATATAAAGGATATGTCGAGTTCATAAACAAACAAGAAATGTTTTAATGCTTCTTCCTATACTTTGATCAGTTTTGTTTTGACCAAAACTTCTGAATATTGATCACTTTTTTTTTTTTAACTATCCAAAGGATAAATGGACGACGAGGCTGCTGAGAAACTGGATACTGCAGTACATGTTAGCCAAAACAATGATTCATTACTTTTTTTTTTTTTTTTTTTAGTTTCTCTCTATTCTTGATTTCTTTCATGCTGGTCTTCTTGGTCATCTGCAAGTCTTCCACTTGTTTTACATATTTAAATTAGCAACAGTTTAAATTAAGTCAGGGAAGGAAATAGTGAATGGCTTAGCACAATTATTATGGTTGAGTGTTCTAGATTTATATCCTAAGCTAAATGCTAGAGAGAATGTGTTTTTTTATGGCTGAAAGTTTGTAAAGAATGCATGAGGTATGTCTGTCGTGTGGTGTGGCGTGTGTCCATTGTGTCCACAAACCCGTCCATGATTGTGTGTGGCCCCTTTAATAAGCCTGTTAAACCCCTTCTACCCCGAATAGCATTGACAAAAGCAGGTGTGGTGGTGGGTCATGTGGTTGCTCAAAGCAACCACATGCCAGTTGTTCAGTATTCTTTCCCCAGTATGGCCCCCTTCCCCCCATTATAAATAACCTCCATCTATCCCACTCCTCTTTCCCTTACTGCTTTGTTAGGAATAGTTGCTGTCAAGAGCATACACATCGCTGAGATGCCAGCCCAGGTGATTGAGGATTAAGTCCTCTTGTTTCAGCAGTAAGTTGGGTTGCAGATAATGAACGACCTCTGTCCAACCTCTGACTGAGTGTCCCTGATTGTAATGCCATGCCAGCAATGCGGAATTGATTTACTTTTCAGGCATGTCCAGTATCACCATGGGCTTACTGATATAGAACACAAGACACAATGGCGTGTGCTGGTTTGACCCTATTTGGTGCTGAGCTAATTTAGAACAATGGCGGAGGCAAGTCTATGTTCCACCATTAAATTGGAAACTGTTGCTCTCAAACTTGCACCCGAATGAAAAGAAAAAAATACTTACCATACTGTACTTTTATATTGCTGTTGTCATAAGACTTGTAAAATGTCCATTATCCTTTTTTCCCCCCAGAAGAAAGAGCTGGCCTGAGTAAGTGGTTTGTTAAGCAGACAAGACCATCCATTACATCACATATAAAAAGGCTCTTGATTAAGAGTGCTATTCAGGCCCCACTGAAGGAACCGCTTCGGTTGCAGGGGTCAAAGTATGAAGATGATATAGAAGACCTATCTGAAAATGGTGCTCCACCTCAGCAATGCTAACAAACAGACAAGTGAATTACAATTCATAAACCAAAAGTCAACATTTATACACCATAAACAATGAAGTATTGATTTAATAAATTAGTTAAACAAATGGAAGCTAAGTGGCATTAACAAACTATGGGAATGAATCTTGAAGAGTCTGGACGTTGGAGTGAAGATCTCATGAAAAATAATGGCAGCAACAGATCATCAAAACATCTTTCTGGAAAAAACTCCCAACAGTAATTCCCAGAGAGTAAAAATGTTGCATGCACAGATAAACAAAGATAACACAATTACCACATAGGGAAGTAATTCTGATGATTGAATGTGTGCCGAACCTGAAAAAGAAGCTCAAAAATGATCTCAAAGGTGGCTTTGATGCAATGGTGATGCAATGCTCCGGAGAGCATCTACAGATTGGAAAGTTAGTGTGCATTGTATCATCTTGAACCATTCTTTCTTGCTTGCATTGCAGTTCCCAACTTCTAGGAAAGCACATGCAGTGTTCATATTTGTGCACATCAGCACACAAGTACAAGTAACTTTAACAGTGTTCAAGGTGCAAGGATGGAACAATATCAACAAAAGAATTTCTGCTTCAGAAACATCCACTCTATAGTGCAAAGGAGAACAGACATAGATGATTCTCGAACCAACCGACTGTGCCTATGCCAAAGACACACACATTATCGATCCACTAATGTTCTTATATTTAGAGCAGGTGAGTCTTCTCATTAAACTATTCTAATAAAGCATACACATCTTTCTAAGTTTGATGGAGTTTAAGGATTCTTTGTAATATAGACAGAAAAAAATTATCATTGATGTTGCATAGTAAATCTTTCATGCAGTATTAAGATGTTTTTCAGAACCTGTTGCCAGAAATGATTAAAAATCGTGAAGCATAAATAAAGAGAATTACTAGCTTGATGTTGTAAGTGCTGTTCTTTCTGAAATGATTTTAAACTAAAGGTAACAAGATTGTAAATGTTGATGTTCTTTTCATTGCAATAGGATACCTCTTAGCCATTAAACAGCATAACATTTCCACCAAGAGTGTTACATAATCGTGAGGCTCATCTGTTGCTTAGAACACCCTCATACCTCACACTGTCAAAACACTATCCAGACAAGCATCCAGCCCTCATGCACAACACATTATCTTCTGTTTTGATTTATGAATCATTTGTTACACAAAAAAAAAGCACATAAATGGTTACTCTGCGAATGTGGCAGTTTCATACACCATATCTGACATCTGGATGTTAACCAATTACTGACAAACAGCATACAAGCGTCGGTATTTTAGCTACATGAACGATCAACGAGGATAATAGTAGGTTTACGGCAACCTGTGTCTTGTTTTCATAATATGTTTGTCACATCTCACGACTTCAGTGGACAGAATCTGAGAATACACATATGCAATACAGATACCTTAACTATATTACTATCTGGCTGCATTTCTTGTCACAATGTAAAAGTACTCTGTTGTTCTTTCAGCTGCTCACATTAGGGGTCGCCACAGCGGATCATCCGTCTCCATACCCCCCTGTCCTTTACATCTGCCTCTTTCACATTTGCCTGCACTCTTTTCTTCACTTCCCTAACACACACTCCATTACTCCATACAGCACTGTTGACCCCAGGTACCTGAACTCCACCACCTTCTCCACCCTGCAACCGCACCATTCCACTGCCCTCCTTCTCATTTACGCACATGTACTCCATCTTACTCCTACTGAATTTCATTCCCCTTCTCTCCAGCACATACCCCCACCTCTCGAGGCTCTTCTCAACCTGTTGACTACTCTCACCACAAATCACAATATCATTTGCAAACATCAAAGTCCAGGGAGACTCCTGTCTGACCTCATCTGTCAACCAGTCCATCAACACTGCAAACAGGAAAGGGCTCAGAGCCGATGCTTGATGCACTTCCACTTAAACCAGTCTGTTGTTCCTACTGCACACTTCACTGGTGTCACACTGTCCTCATACATGTCCTGCACCACCCTCACTTACTTCTCTGACACACTGGACTTACTCATACAATACCACAACTCCTCTCTTGGCACCCTGTCGTACGCTTTCTCTAAATCCACAAATACACAATGCAATTCATTCTGACCTTCTCTATACTTCTCCATCAACATTCTTAAAGCAAATAAATCTGTGGTGCTCTTCCTCGGCATTAAACCATACTGCTGCTCACAGACAGTCACCTCTTCTCTCAGCCTGGCTTCCACTACTCTTTCCCATAACTTCATGGTGTGACTGATCAACTTAATCCCCTGTAGGTACTGCAGGTCTGCACATCTCCCTTGTTCTTGAAGATCGGTACCAGCTCGCTCCTTCTCCATTTCTCAGGCATCCTCTCACCTTTCAGAATCGTGTTGAACAATCTGGATTAAAAACTCCACTGCCATCTCTCCTTAACATATCCATGCTTCTACTGGTATGTCATCTGGTCCAAACCGACTTTCCACTCTTCATCCTCTTAATCGCTGCTCTCACTTCCTCCTTACAAATCCGATCCTATCCTGCTTCACCAATTCCACATCATACAATCTTTTCCCTGTCTCATTTTCCTCGTTCATCAGCTGCTCAAAATCGCTCCATCTTCTCAACACACTCTCCTCACTAGTCAACGCATTTCCATCTCCATCCTTTATTGTTATAACGTGCAGTACATGCTTCCCAGCTCGGTCCCTCTGCCTGGCCAATTGGTACAAATCCTTTTCTCCGTCCTTAGTGTCCAATCTCTTATACGGGTCCTCATTTGCCTTTTGCCACATCCCTCTTTACCTGCTGCCGCATCTCCGTGTACTCCTGCCTACTTTCCTAATCACTGTCGTTCCCACTTCTGTTTCGCCAACCTCTTTCCCCTTATGCTCTAATGCACTTCCTCATTGCATAGTCCACCTGTGTGCACCTTCCTCCACTCTTATACGTCACCCTATGATCCACCTTCTTCTTAAAATAAGTATTTACCACTGCTAT
Source organism: Silurus asotus (assembly GCA_024362625.1). Lineage (NCBI taxonomy): Eukaryota > Metazoa > Chordata > Actinopteri > Siluriformes > Siluridae > Silurus > Silurus asotus. Next base: position 18,618,686 of record MU564352.1, read on the forward strand.
TTCCATCCTTTTAGCAAACTCTACCACCATCTGCCCTTCTACATTCCTCTCCTTAAGGCCATACATTCCCATCAACTCCTCATCACCTCTTTTCTCTTTAACTACATGCCCATTTAAATCTGCCCCAATCAGCAATCTTTCATTCCTAGGTACCCCTTCTACCACTTCATCTAACTTAATACAGAATGTTTCCTACTCCTCCATCTTACAACCCACTTATGGAGAATTAGCACTGACGACAGTTATCATCACCTCTACAACTTCTAGCTTCACATTCATCACCCTATCAGAAACTCTCTTCACCTCCACTACACTCTTACTGTACTCTTCCTTCAGGATCACCCTACACCATTTCTCTTTCTATCCACACCATGATAGAACAGTTTAAACCCACCCCCAATGTTCCTAGCCTTACTCCCTTTCCACTTGGTCTCCTGAACACTCAACATATCTACTTTTCTCCTCTCAAACATATCAGTTAACTCTCTCCATTAACCAGTCATAGAACCAACATTTAAAGTACCAACCCGAACCTCCACTCTCCTACACTTCTCCTTTTCCTGCCTCTGTCTCTGTAGTCATCTTTCTCCTCTCCTTCTCTTCCTTTGGCCAACAGTAGTCCAATTTCCACCAGTACCCTGTTGGTCGGTGGAAATTCAGTAGTATCTTTATCCTTATGATGATCCTGAAAACAATGCTTATACCCAAGCAGGAACACACCCCAAGTGAGATGGAAATCCCTCACAGGACATCAGAGTCACACATAATTATTCAGTCAATCACACACCTGGGTATCTTTTGGAAGTTGGAAGGAAATGTATAAACAGTACTCTAATAAAAATTCATGTAGGCATGTGTTTTGAGTGCCAATAGATTAATAATAATAAAAAAAGTCAAAAAATGGCCGCCAGCTACGTTCGGATAACCAGTTAAGTTCAATAGTTATTTTATAACCATAATGAGTAGAAAATAATCTCAGAATACAGTACATCAAATTTTAAGAAACAGATTCTTGTTATTAATGGATGAGCAGAACTTGATGTGGGTTTTTTTGTTGTAAACCATCAGTCTCAGGATTTTTGTGACTCAAGGGTCAAATGTAAAAGTAAAAGATAAATAAAAAGTAACCCTTCACATTAACAAGGTGTTTCTGCCCACAAGCCAGTTTTTCCTCTACCGAATTCTAGACAATGCTGCGCACGGAAATCCCAGGATATCAGCAGCTTTTAAAAATAATCAAAGCAGTCCACCTTGCACCACCAAACAAGCCACAGTCAAAATCACTTTTCCCCAGTCAGGATGTAGCATATCATTGCTTTCAATGATTAGTAATGTTTCAAGTTGAGGGACATCACATATTGAACCCATTTTTATTCATAGATATTTAACTCTTACTGCATTTGCGGTTGTTTCCTGTTTTTTAAAGTGTTGGATGATGGATTTGGACAGTGAATTTTTCAAGTAACAACTATTATTTAAGCCACCGCTTTTTTTTTGTTTTAATACATTTCCCCAGATGATGGTATAAACGAGCAACAAAAAATATTTAAAGCTTTCTATTGTATAAATTGACCCCACACAGACTTGCACACTAGCGGTGTTTGGGAACGATATTGTTGATGTAAATCATAAAGACATAGTTGTGATAAAACAAGTTACAACTTTATTTTCAGTTACTGTCCTGTCACTGGACTGAAAAGTTAGAATTTGATTTCAAGACTGAGCTAAACATTATCCATAAATATAGAGGCAGTATTTAAGCTAAGCAAACCACCAACATTAAATTGCTTGGCCCTGAAGTTTGTAATTGTTTTGCTGATGAAATAGGCTCTTTTAATGGGCATTTCCACGTTTGTTTGTTTTTATACAGGTTAGAACATTCCCATATATCTAAAAAGGAGAAAGCCCTTAGACTACAGCTGAAATAAGTGTGCCTCTGTAACCCTGGACAACAACATCCAGCGTCTACTGCAACACACACACACACACACACACACACACACACACACACACACACACACACACACACACACACACACACCCCTAGAATCACTGGTTCATTAGAATCCGTACAATCAAACACACTTGTAAAACATATGCACATCCACTTGACACCTTCCCATGCGCACACACACACTCGTACATACAACCCACATAGCAGTCCGGTTTAATGAGCTCTGCATGTTGCTGTATAGAAGGGAACAGCAGCAGCTCATTAAAAACCCTCTTTCACTTCCACAGTCACACAGTCACCATGATCACATCTCCAGAATGTCTCTGTCTAGTTCCCTGTAGGCCTCATCGATGTAGGTGGCTATGGCACAAAGGGCGCTCCTATCTGAACTCAGCAACACTGTTACCGTTTCCTTCCAGTAGGTGAAAGGAATACAGGAACTCTGTACAAGGAGAAACAAAGCAATGTATAAGGTGCATATACAGTATCTGGATGAGCTGCTTTAAAAATATCCTTTGAAAAATGTCAATTTTTTTTCTGGGGTTATTAAAAAGGCGAAGGAAAAAATAAAAAAAAGAAAGATTTCCATTGTGAGCTTATAAGATTCAGATAGAAGTTTATCACCCTTATCTCCTATACATAACCATGTTAACTGGTATGGCTATGACATCGTCTCAGCTCCTGCCAAAATAATGGCATGACCCCAAATATTGTTCAAAAAAATTGTTGGTGTCAAGTAGGTGAAGTAAAGTTGATGATGAGTATCTAACTCTGCCTGCTCAGGGTATTGAGGGAAATGGGCACCAACTCAATTTACACATTTCTCAAATAAATAAATAAATAATAAATTGAGTCAGATTGAGGATATATTAGTGTCCAAGAGAGTGATTGCTTACATTCTCCAGACAGGTGCTGTCCTTGTCTTTGTTGAGGTAGTGATGTTGCCAGAAACGCAGCAGGTGGTGGAAGTTGTTAAGCAAGCAGCCCGGGTATTTCTCAGCATACTCTTTCTCCTTAAGAGCTCGTAGGTAGAATGGCAGCTTGCCTCGCCACCGTGCCAGCATCAGCACTACCAAACTTGTATTGAGGCAGCTCACGTTCTCCTAGCAATAGACAGCAAGTGCACATGTTCAAGGTTTCTATTCGTCAATGCTACCATAAGTGCAGACATACACAGGAACTAAAATACCATATTTCTTCTCTCTCGCATTAAGTGTTTTTTAATATATGTGTTTGTATGTTAATAATGCCTGGATTATTGTGGTGTACAAAGAGGTTACAAATTAAAGGGGGGAAGAAAAAAAAAAACTTAGTGTGCACAATGTAATTTAAAAACAAAGTAAAGTCTTGCCTGGGTTAGAGTCTGCACATTAATGATGTTGATAAGCCTGAAGAGGAAGGACAGTCTGTTCTCCACTTGAGCCATATAAGACAACAGGCGGCACTCTGACAGCACCTCAATCACTGAGATAGAAAAACAGTTTGTAATCCTGCATCAAACTTTACATATATATAGCAATTAATCAGAGCCGTTTGTTTGGTCATCAGCACCTTTTATATCTTCCGTCTGCCCTTCAAAGCGATCCAGGGACAGAACGATGCAGCGTACCAGCATGTTGGAGTCCACAAGTGAGCTGTTGATCTGGTTCAGAAACGTCTCAAACTATAAGAATACAAAGGGGCACATAATAATCATGCTGAGAACATTCATCCAATCAAGCTTTAGAGGGATTTTTTTTACTCGTTACTAATTATGTTACTAATTATGTAACTGTGCATCAATTATATTTTGAAGTAAAATTGCTTGCTTGGTTGCAAAATCCAATATTCTGACATTATTACGAACTAAAACAAATTTCAGAAAAAAATGTCTACTATAAACCACATCAAAAATGGTTACTTATATCAATAAATTAAAAAGCTATATTTTAAATATTAGACCTACAGTGACTTAAGACTTTGTTTACATTAAAATGTTATGCACCCTTATCCTTAAATGCATAAGAATCCAAAAATTATAATTTTTTTGCATATTACTACCACTCAGGAGGCAAGACACACCTTTTCTTCCGTGTTCACATATTTGTTAAATCTCTTGAAGGCATCGATGTTGAATTTCATGAGTTCACCAAGCAGATCAAAATAGCTCTGAAGGACGTCACGGGATTTACAGCCACTGTCAATGATGCAGAAGAGGATGTGCTGCAGGGCCCCACGGAAGAGGTTTAAATTTAGACTCCACCATATTTCATGACATACATGATATGAGTGAGCGATGTATAAAGGACAACATATATGGAACGTAAGGATCACTCACCTCTAACAACCCTCTCTTCAGCAGGAACATCTGGTCTGCATAAGATGTGGCACCACGTAAGAAACTCTCTACTGCTCTAGCCTGCCAGAACCTACAGAGTAGATCAACAGTGACAACATAACTGTAGTGCACACTAAATTGATCTGTAGGATCACTTTATGGTAAAATAAGATCTGTGAAGACTCAACAAGAGTGCTCACCTGAATGATGAATCGACTGGTTCTTTCTTCATGACTGAAATTAGCCGTGTCAGAAGGCCCTTCTTTCCGTCACACGCAAGATTCCTGTATTAAGAAAGTTTACACAGCATGAGATCATGCAAAGTCAATAAAGTAATAATAGTGTGATGGAAACAAAAAGCTAGGAAGGTTTTTTTCCCCTCAGTACCTGTCTGTGTTGACCAACGCCTCCACTTCAGGAATATTCGCTTTTAAGGAGATGGCACTGAGCTCATTCAACTCTTGCCCATTCAGGAGAAGATACTTGTTCCTGAGTACAAATACAAGGTTTTAAATGCATTACGTGTTTAAAAAAAACTCCACAAAAACACAATGAAGCAAGGAAATGATGCACACTCTCAGATGCACTTACTCATGGTGGTCACTGAAGCTCTGTAGCAACCTGAGAAACTGGATCTTAAAGGAGATCTCCTGTAGACAAAGGAAAACATTTTGTGAACCTGGTGTACGTCTAAACTATTAACACCGAGCCGTTTTCATACATCTTGAATAACAAGAAATGAAGCTCAATAACACGGTTTTGCAAATGTTATACTGTTTCTCTTCTGAGTTTGTACATGTTCATCATTTAAATCTTCCATGCAACCTGACATCTACTTATGTTTTACAAATATTTATATTGTATAGATTTTTGCTCAGCCTAAATACAGTAATGCCGTATTAAATATTTTGCACTATTAGTCACTAGATTGCATTACCTTCAGTACTGAAATCCTATGGTCCTGCATCTGACTTGATGCAACTGTGTTTTGTTTTTTTAATGTTTGTTGAACCAGAGAAAACAGTGCAGAGGTTTTATGTTACACTCTACTGTAAATATTATTTGAAATATAAAATAAAAATAATAATGACAATGTCTAGATCCCTACCAATATATTAACCAAAGAAAAGGCCAACATGGTGATTATTCTACAGCAAACATAAAAACTAAACTGGGACATCATAGACAAGTTATGATCTGATTAGCATAGTACATGTAACAGGTCATCAGATTACAATCTGGCTAAGCAGAGCCTCTCTTGACTGCAAGTGTAAATGCATATAATTAATATATTCATCAATATACACTTCTGGTGAACAAGTGAAAGTGCCCCTCTTTAAGTACAAGCCCAGGAATATGAGTCTTACTGGACTGCAGTCACAATTCTGGTTCTGTCTGTGTAGCATGTGACTGGATGGATGTCTCCTCCAGATCAGTTTGTCAAACAAGTTGTTTAGGCCAGGAATCAATCGGAACTCTGCAAGCATCCTGTGAACCTGTGGGAAAAAGAGTTATATATCTAGCAATTGAAATATTGCAACTACGTTGAGTATTAAAGATGTATTAATTCCACATTGTCAGCATTATTTCTTGCTGAAAGTTAAATCCATATTAAGCTTAAGTAATTATTTCTACCTGATTTCTCTGTCGGCCCATGAGCAGGACACACAGCACATACAGAACCTCCACTTTGTACATGATCTCATGCACTATCTTCATTGACTGAGGCAAAGTGTGTCTAAGAGGACTTGATGAAAGTGAACCTTCATCAGATGACTCTGGAAAACAGGTGTGGTAGGGAAAAGAAAATTAGGTTTTTTCAAAAGAGAATAACAAGTTTAATTTAAACATAAGCAATGTGCAATAAGAATGATTTATACTGTCACAACGCAGAGAATACAAGTAAATAAGCATCTATACACCAAATCAAAAGATTTTAATTTTTTTTCCCCAAACAATAATATTCACTAATAAACATTTAGTAATTACAATTTACCAAACTCTCATGCTTGAGTTCATCGATGTGAACAAACACAAATTCAAAAGCTTAAAAAAACAAACAAACAAACAAAAAAAAAACAATTTGGGATCTATTTCAGGGTAATTGAGCAATAAATGATCCTCAGACAGTGTGAACTGTTCTTCCCTCTGTTCTACAGGGAAATGTAAAAGCTATTTTGTTAACTGTAACAGTCCCCCTGTAAACAAATTCATATTACGTGACGATATAATGGCACACACAGGGACTACGCATGCTCACAGGACTATACATGACGACCAAAACTTCTCACCTGTGCTGCTCTGCTCCGCCTCTTCAATCGCCATCTGCATAAGAGCATCCAACACCAGGGCGTTGTCCAGCCAGCTGTGCCAGTCCTCCAGCTCCTGCAGCAGTGCAGCCGTGCCTGAAGCTTCCGACACTTTCCGTGTAGCCAGCTTGCACAGGCGCTCAATGAAGCCCGGGATATTTAGTAGAGCAACTGCAAAGAAAAAATATGACCATTGTACTTTTATTTATCCATTTGTTTTTCTTCTTGTGTATTTGATACATAGTGTATATTTAATTCATATCCCTTCAGGTTCAATATTTTACTCTATCCTACTGAGTATGAAGGAGAAAGAAAAAAAATAATTCACATGACTTCGCCTACGGCTTTATACTTTATTCACAACAAACAATGGTTGCAAACATCTGCTGATAGATACGTGCTGTAAAAAAGATAACTACAAAAGCAATTTTGTCAATTTAAGTGCGAGACACTGACCTTGATTGCTTTCTGCACGTGATGGAGATGCGGTTATCTTTTGTTGAGCGTTGCGGGCCAAAAGGGTATGTTTGTCATCCATGCCTGCATCCTGCTCCGATATGGTGACAGACAAGATACGGCAAAAGTTGGCCAGCTGCTGCTGGTTGAAGCTCTGCACCAGGCTGCCCAAGTTGGGAATATCCTCCAGTCGGATCACCTCCTTAGAAATAGTTACAATAGAAATAAAAGTTTAGAGCTTCTATCTATTACTGCTGGGCAAATTTGATAACTTAAACAAACAGGGTAATTACTTACCTTTCGGACGCCCATTATGTCTTCTATAAGTGTGGCTGTTTGTAGGAAAGTTTTTTTGTTTGACATTAAAGTGAAAAGAAACATGACAAAGTCGTCCCTTGCGGCAAGACTTTTTGTAACGCCCTCTGTCTGCAAGTCAGAAAAAAAGGGAAAAAAAAAGACACTTCTGTATTCTGTGGCTGATCAGAAATGGAAAGACTTTAAAATATTACTGTAATGTTCTAATGAAATAGCCATAAAGATACCTACACATATACAGCAGTTGTACAGAACACTTAAACAGTCCTTGATGAGATCGTCACCCACTGCAAATAGAAATAAAAAGAAAAAGAAAAAAAAAGAAATGTCAATGCTGCTTTGATGTTATTCTCTAAACATTACCTGCAGACCAATAAATTAATTCTTACAATCAGTTCATTTGGATAAGTGTTACAGGCTGAAGAATAAACATTATTTCATTAACCCACAAATTATTGCATTCCATTTGCAAAAACTGAGCTGAAGTTAACAGTGAATTTGAAATTTTCTCTCATTTCTCACATGAACATAGGAGAAATAAAACAATAAAAAAAAAAGCATGCTGCATTGCAAAAACACATAGTTACCGTAATTTCCGGACTATAAAGCGCACCCTTATATAAGCCTGAATTTTACAAATATTTTTATTTTTAACATAAATAAGCCACACCTGTCTATAACTTGCAGGTGTCTACACTAATGTACTTTACACAGGCTTTAACGAAAGACACGTTACACACAGTGTAACAGGTGAAATATGTTGCGCTATCTTTAGGAGCAGAGGGGTATTTTGGGAATAGCCTGCCACTGCATTTTCCCGCTATTACTGCATGTGTGCAAGACGAGGAATATGTCCTTATTATTTTCTGATGCTCATTTCTAAGTTTCTTTGACTAACCCGTAACGCTGTTGCCAAGAATAATAAAAAAGCAGGAGTTTTGGAAACCTGTCATTGCTTATATGATTTCTGTTGTAAATGGAGTTAGTGAGCTCTCCCTTCACACAGACTCAACGCGTCACAACGGCTTGTATCTAAACAGTAGCCTACCAAGAAAGTCATTGTTCACTGTCTTTTTCCTTTCTTTCAAAACAGTTTCTCTCTGAAGTTTATCTTTTGGCATCGTCGCACGTTTTAAAAAAAATTATTTTTTTCTCCCGATGCCGTGCAGCTCAGAACACAGGCGAGGTGCGTTTTTTTCGTTTCCGTTCAGAAATTTCATTCGTCTAATGTCATGGGGTTCAGTTTTTTGGCTTAACGTTTGTGAAACCGGGAAAAACCCAGGAAAAATTCATAAATAAGCCGCGTCAGTGTTTAAGCCGCGGGGTTCAAAACGTGGAAAAAAAAATAGTGGCTTATAGTCTGAAAAATACGGTAGTTTTCTTTTATTTACTAGATTGGCACAATTTTAAAGCAGGATATTGTTAGGCTTCAATAACTAACCTTATGTTTTCATTACACAACCAAAATCTCTTTATCATAGGAATATCCACCACTGTTATGTAAAATATACTTGATGTACGAGACTATTTCATTTTGGGTGTGTGTTAATCCCATAGTTATTGTGCATTCTGTTAAAAGCATTAGCTCACTACTCAAGACTATAGCTTTTTCTACAGCAAAAGGTGTTTGAATTTTTGTCGGTTTAAATCTTTAACTTATCAAAAAAAAAAAAGAAATATTACGAAGTACAGGCATGTATTAAGGCTGTTAATAGATCATTGATATTTTGCATTTATTAAAATCTTGCTGACATGACAAATGATAAAATACAAATTCTGACCAAACTTGCATCGCCTGTAATTTCACAAATTAGCTCAAAATTTAAACAGCCATGGCCCTGACCAGATCGAAGCGTTTACTAATGATAAAAGAAACCCGTAAATGTGCTGCAAAGCAGACCCACACCCCAACACGTTAATTACATGTGTATCCTCACATGTAAGGTAGCTTAAATTAAGGGTACTTACTAATGGGAACATTCCCTTGTATTGAGATTGTGGGCCGCATCAGAATCTCTATAAACAACTGTGGGAAAACGCAATTAAAAACCAGGAAAAAAAACAAATGGATTATTTTATAAAAACAAGTAAATACACAGATTCTCAAGTAAAGCATTACTCACATCAACTCCTCCAAAAAGGTCAAAAGTGTATGTGTTTGGCGACACAGACTCCTGCGGTGTTTTTCTGTCTTCCGTCACGAAGGACATCGCCTCCATGGACAGCAGCGACGACAGCTCCTGCGTTACAGCAAAACAACGTGCGTGCACAAGCGTCAGAGCCGTTTATAAAGACCAAGAAACCAAATAATATTTACATTATTTTCTTATAGATACCTTGACCACACTGTGACTCTTGGAAAGGTCACTGTTTATGTGGGTGTTGTTGTGTAGTTTCCTCAGCAGCAGAGGTATTCCCTGCCATCGAGCCTTCTTATCTCTTTCCTCAAGAAGACCCACTGGGATCTAATCAGACATGATAATTAGCAAGTGATCAAGCATGCACGAGTACAATCACTACAGAAGACATCAAAGTCAGTCACATAACTAAGTGCATGTATGTGTAAAGTCAAATGGTGAACGCATTCCTTTACAACTGTTACGCAATATCCTAATGTTTGTGAAACAATTATTTAAATACAGTTAAAAATAATAATAATTCACTGCGTAAAATAAAACTGTCGAAATTCAGGTTGTAAGTCAAAATCTTACAGTAAAAAGTAGACCCGGAACTAATATTATCTTATGGGCGTTAGCTTGCTATGTTAAGACGCCTTCTTAGAATAACGTTAGCTAGATTATAAGTTGTGCAATTAGTTATCAAATTGTGCTAAAAACAAAAGTTACACAATTGGAATTGCTTCCAACTATTAAACTTGTTTCCTAACATGCCTAATATGAGCAAACTGAGAAATACTGGACAACCTCATGCTAGCAAAGCAGCTAATTAGAAAGCGAAGGCAGGATTTATAACCTGAAAACTAATAAAATAAGTCAGAGTTATATATATTTTGCAAGTACACCGTGCATTACATTTCATCCCTTACATATATATATATATACTCCAAACGACACTTAGTGTCATGATGTAAAGTTAAACGAGTATTCGGACCCGAGTTAAACAGCAACACTCGGGACTCGGGGCTCTTGCGGCCTGCTAGTATCTAATCTATTGTACAGTCGATTCATTTTCAACAGAAATTGATTTGAATCGTGACGTTCATACCTGCGTGCCTTGGGTCGTCCCCAAGCCTGCTATTTGTCCAAATCTAATCTTATGCAATATGTTTTTGCTTCGATTTCTCCGTCTTGTTAGAGTCCGAGACGACTGCTGCCCGTTAGCCGCCATTGTTTATCCTTTGACGTCGCAAAGTTTTTTTCTTTTTCTTCAATAAAGTATTTGCTGAAGGACACAAACAGGCAGATTACTGACCCCTACCGACTCGGAGCTGTAATACCACTCCCTGGGTCTCTACAGTAGTAATGGGAAGATCGGAACATTTTAGTGCTCTTATTTTTTAAATCTTATTAATCAAAATGAACGAATCTTTTTTGAGTTATTTATTTTATCTCGTTTCTTTGATCGGAAATCAAATAAAAGGTTACATTTTCAACAAGTGGATCCCTTAACACATCTACAAACACCCACTTACTTGAGCTTCAAAATGTATATATGTATATATGTATATGTATAATTTATAAATTTATACTGTATATACAGATGTGGAAAAGCCAGCCATTATGGTTGCATAAGACAGAGCACAAGTTGCATAAGAGTGCACTCTTCGTGCCCGTCCCAAGCCCAGATTAATGGGGAGGATTGCCTAATTAAACATCACCATCATAACAAGCATTTCATACCGGATCGGTCGAGGCCCGGGTTACCAACGGCACAGGTATTGTTAGCGAGCAGGATACCGGTGGAAATTGGGCTACTGTTGGCCAAAGGAGGAGAAGGAGAGGAGGAAGATGTCTTCAGAGACAGCAAGGAAAGAAGAAGTGGAGGAGAGTGAAGGTTCAGTTTGGCACTTTAAATGTGGGTTCTATGTCTGGTAAAGGGAGAGAGGAAGCTGATATGATGGAGCGGAAAATGGTAGCTATTTTGTTTGTTCAGAGACCAAGTGGAAAGGGAGTAAGGTTTAAACCGTTTTATCATGGTGTGGATGGAAAGAGGAATAGTGTAGGTGTGATTTTGAAGAAAAAGTACAGTAAAAGTGTAGTGGTGGTGAAGAGAATTTCTGAAAGAGTGATGAACGTGACGCTGGAAGTTGAAGGGGTGATGATAAATGTCATCAGTGCTTAAGTGGGTTATGAGATTGAGAAGAAGGAAAAAAATCTGGAGTGAGTAGATAAAGTGGTGGAGATTATATCTATAAATGAATTATTGGTGATTGGGGGAACAGAGTTAGGAACAGAGTTGATAAAGAGGTGATGGGTAGGTATGGCCTTAAGGAGAGGAATGTTGAAGGGCAGATGGTGGTAGATTTTGTTAAAAGGGTGGAAATGGCAGTTGTAAATACTTATTTTAAGAAGGAGGAGCATAGAATGACGTATAAGATCAGAGAAAGGTGCACACAGGTGGACAATGTTCTATGCAGGAGATGCAACCTGAAAGAGATTGGAGACTGTAAGGTGTTGGCAGGGGACAGTGTAGCTAGACAGCATCGGATGGTGGTCTGTAGGCTGGCTTTGGAGGTGTGGAGAAGAGCGAGGACTGTAAAAAATTAGAAACTGAAGGAGGAAGACTGTGTGAGATTCAGAAAAGAGGTCAGACAACGGCTGAAGAGCTGCTGGATGATTGGGCAACTACTGCAAAAGTGATAAGGGAGACAGCTAGAAAGGTACCTGGTGTGACATCTGGAAATAGAAAGGAGGACAAAGAGACGTGGTGTTGAATGAGGAAGTTCAGAAAAGTATGAGAAAGAGGTTGGGCAAAACAGAATTGGGATCAGCAGAGAGATGAGAAAAGTAGGCAGAAGTACAAGGAGATGCGGCAGCAGGTGAAGAGGGATGTGACGAAAGCAAAGAAAACGGCATATGAGGAGCTGTCTGAGAAGTTGGACACTAAGAAAGAAGAAAAGGATTTGTTCTGATTGGTCGGGCAGAGGGGAAGGATCTGGGAAGCTGGAAAGGATGTTCTGCAAGTTAGAGCAATAAAAGATGCAGATGGAAATGTGATGACTAGTAAGGAGAGTGTGTTGAGAAGATGGAGAGAGTTTTTTTGATCAGCTGATGAATGAGGAAAATGAGATAGAGAGAAGGTTGGATGGTGTAAACATGGTGAAGAAGGAAGTGGATAGGATTAGTAAGGAGGAGATGAGAGCAGCTTTTAAGCGGATGAGAAGGGAAAAGTCGGTTGAACCAGATGACATAGCAGCCGAAGCATGGAGATGTTTAGGTGAGATGGCAGTGGAGTTTTTAACCAGATTGTTGAAATGATTTTGGAAGGTGAGAGGATGCCTGAGAAATGAAGAAGGAATGTGCTGGTACCGGTTTTTAAGAAAACAAGGGAGATGTGCAGACCTGGAGTACCTGCAGTTGATCAGCCACACCATAAAGATATTGAAAAGAGTAGTGGAAGCCAGGCTGAGAGATGAGAAGTTTAGAGAAGTTTGAAAGGAGTTGCATTGTGTGTTTGTGGATTAAGAGAAAGCTTACGACAGGGTACAGAAAGTTGTGGTATTGTATGAGGAAGTCTGGTGTGGCAAAGAAGTATGTGAGGGTGGTGCAGGACGTGTATGAGGGCAGTGTGACAGATTTGAAATGTGCAGTAGGAACGACAGACTGGTTCAAAGTGAAGGTGGGACTGCATCAAGGTTTGGCTCTGAGTCCTTTCCTCTTTGCAGTGGCGATTGATAAATTGATGGACGAGGTCAGACAGGAGTCTCCATGGACTATGATGTTTGCAGATGATATTGTGATTTGTGGTGAGAGTAGGGAGCAGGTTGAAAAGAGCCTGGAGAGGTGGAGGTATGCACTGAAAAGAAGGGGAATGAAAGTCAGTAGGAGTAAGAGTACATGTGTGTGAATGAGAGGGAGGGCAGTGGAGTGGTGCAGTTGCAGGGAGAAGAGGTGGTGAAGGTTGAAGACTTTAGGTACCTGGGGTCAACAGTGCAAAGTAATGGAGTGTGTTAGAGAAGTGAAGAGAAAAGTGCAGACAGGGTGGAGTGGGTGGAGAAGAATGGCAGGAGGGATTTGTGGTAGAAGGGTATCTGCAAGAGTGAAAGGAAAAGTTATTGCACTGTGGTGAGACCTGCGATGTTGTACGGTTTTGTTGTATGGTTGTATGGCTGAGATTTTCATTGGGAGTGACGAGGATGGACAGGATTGGAAAGTAGTTTATTAGATATACCGTGCATGCAGGACGCTTTGGAGACAAAGCAAAAGGAGATAGATTAAAATGGTTTGGACATATGCAGGGGAGGGACATGGACAGTACTGTTGTGTTTCCTGTAGATGGCACTTAAAACACGGAATGTTCTGTCAAATGCTTCCCTGATCCTCACACCAAACGTTCAATTTGACGAAAACTTATAAAGTTTCCTGTAGATGGCAGTATAAACTCAGTAATCATTTGATTTTTAAACTCACCTGCCTTGATCCTACCCCCTTAAAAGACTGAAACACCTACACAATTAATAATGTATGTGTAAAATACTACTTTTTATTCTATCAACATAGATTTTGTATTTTGGAGGTATTATTTAGGCATAGTGATTTTAAACCACGTGCCTGAACTCTATCCCCTATTTCTTTTGGTCCTAATACATGAAGGATAAGGTGCACAGTAGCAGAAAAATGTAACAGAGAAATGTAAACAGAATTGTGCAATTATATAATAGCAGCAATCAAAGATAAACTGAACAGTGACCAAAGGATTTGGACAGAATATTGTGCAAAGAGAAAGTCCCGGAAGATCAGCAACAAACGGAATGTAAACATTTTGCGATGATGAAAGGTGAATGGTGCTGAAACCTGGTTGTGCGAAGTGTATTTATGTTGAGTCCGGTTGTACAGATCAGTCACTCCGTTTGTGTGTGTGTGTGTGTGTGTGTGTGTGTGTGTGTGTGTGAGAGAGAGTTCAGTTCAGATGTTTGTTCAGGAGCCTGACGGCCCGGCTGATGTGACGGCCCGAATGCTTCGGAACCGTTTTCCTGATGGTAGGAGGGTGAAGTGTGTGTGTGACGGGTGTGTGTGATCATCCACAATGCTGTGTGCTTTGCGGATGCAGCGTGTGGTGTAAATGTCCATGATAGAAGGGAGAGAGAATCCGATGATCTTCTCAGCTGTCCTCACTATCCTCTGTAGGGTCTTGCGATCCGAGACGGTGCAGTTCCCAAACCAGGCAGTGATGCATCTGCTTAAGATGCTCTCGATGGTCCCTCTGTAGAACATGGTCAGGATGGGGGGAGGGAGATGAGCTTTCCTCAGCCTTCTCAGGAAGTAGAGACACTGCTGGGCTTTCTTGGTGATGGAGCTGGTGTTAAGTGACCAGGTGAGGTTGTCCGCCAGATGAACACCAAGGAATTTTGTGTTCTTGACGATCTCCACTGAAGTTCCATCAATGATCAGTGGAGAATGGTCACTCTGTGTTCTCCTGAAGTCAACAACCATATCTTTGGTTTTGTCCACGTTCAGAGACAGGTTGTTGGCTCCACACCAGGCTGTTAACCGTGCAGTATTATTTGAAAAATACTACAATTTATTCTATCGATGTCATTAAATTAGGTTGTTTTATACACACAGTTTACAGTACATAGAAATGAATGTTGAATGATTGGGCAACTACCGCAGAAGTGATAAGGGAGACAACTAGGAAGATACTTGGTGTGACATCTGGAAATAGAAAGGAAGACAAAGAGACATGGTGGTGGAATGAGGAAGTGCAGGAAAGCATAATAAGCTACCAGAAGATTTTTATTAGGTAAAGGAGCAGATCTGGAGGGATCATGGATATAGAGTGTTTATTGAAGGTACTGTCATCCCCTCGCTCTCATGCGTTCACTCAGGTTTCTTGACGGTGGTGTGGTGGGTTGTCTCTTATTCTAGAGATCCTAGAGATACGCTTCCATAGCGAGTTTTTCCTTGCCACAGTCACCACCGGCTTGCTCATCAGGGACAAACGTACACTTATAAAGAACATCTTATTCAATTTTATTATCACATCATCTGTGTAAAGCTGTTTTGAGACATTTTTCATTGTTAAAAGCACTATACAAATAAAAATGAATTGAATTGATTAAGAAAAAAGAGGTTGGTGAAACATAATAGGGTTAAGCAGAGTGATGAGAAAAGTAGGCAGGAGTACAAGGAGATGCGGCCGCAGGTAGAGGGATTAGGCAAAAGCTAAGGAAAAGGCAGATGAGGAGCTTTCTGAGAAGTTGGACACTCAGGAAGGAGAAAAGGATTTGTACCGATTGGCCAGGCAGAGGGACCGAGCTGGGAAGGATGTGCTGCAAGTTAAAGCAATAAAGGATATAGATGGAAATGGGTTGACTAGTGAGGAGAGTGTGTTGAGAAGATGGAGGGAGTATTTTGATCAGCTGGTGATTGAGGAAAATGAGAGAGAGAGAAGGTTGGATGATGTAGAGTTGGTAAAGCAGGAGGTGGATAGGATTAGTAAGGAGGAAGTAAGAGCAGCTATTAAGGGGATGAGAAGTGGAAAGTCGGTACGACCAGATGACATACCAGTAGAAGCATTAAGATGTTTAGGAGACATGGCAGTTGAGTTTTTGACCAGATTGTTTAGCAAGAAGGTGAGAGGATGCCTGAGGAATAGAGAAGGAGTGTGCTGTACCAATTTTTCAGAATAAGGGAGATGTGCAAAACTGCAGTAACTACAGAGGAATTAAGTTGATCAGTCAAACCAGAAGTTATGGGAAAGAGTAGTGGAAGCCAGGCTGAGGGAAGAGGTCTGAGGATCTGTGAGCAACAGGGCATGTGGGACATTTTGGGGACAAAGTAAGAGAGGCCGGATTGAGATGGTTTGGACATGTGCAGAGGAGGGACATGGGGTATATCAGTAGGAGAATGCTGAGGATGGAGTCACCAGGAGAGAGGAAAGGAGGAAGGCTAAAAAGAAGGTTCATGGATGTGGTGAGGGAAGACATGCAGGTAGTTGGTGTGAAAGAGGCAGACGTAGAGGACAGGGGGGTATGGAGACGGATGATCCGCTGTGGTGACCCCTAAGGGGAGCAGCTGAAAGAAGAAGAAGAAGAAATATCGTAAACGTAATCAGTCAACAGACAAATCTCTTTAACTGTCACTTTTTTATAAGTTTTTATTTGTGTGTTGTCTTAGTTTGCAATTCACATTAAATATGATTTTGTAAAATTAATAATTTGTTGAATAATAATTGAATTATTAATGGCTAGAAAGTTTACTAATCGATTTTCTAATAGTCTAGAAGGTTTAATACAAACTTTTCTTTTACAATGTTTTTTTTGTTTTTACTGTCTTACTGTTACAATCTTACAATTTAATTTTAAAAGGTTCTGCTGCCATCTCAAATGAGTGCATTGTTCCTAGATCCTTTGGGAGAAAGTTCTGCAGAACTAAAAAAAAAAAAAATGCCATGATGTAACAAGATATTTGAAGTTGTTTAACACAAAAATTTGCTTCTGATGTGCAAAATTCATCTCTACATTAAAATATGTTGTTCCACTCTCACAATGTTAATTACTTTAATTTGTTAAGGGCTTTTATGCAACATATGGGATGCAACTTTCCAAGGTGGTCCTGGGATTCACTGCCTCACCCAAAACAACAAGATGGCACATCCTGTGGTGTCTTAGCTTTGAAAGTAAATCAAATGTAATTGCACTGAAATGTCAGTGTCCTTAAGTATAATCTCAGGAAATACAATTGAGTTGCTAATTATGGTGTTTTATTTTACTTTAGAACAAAATTATTTCTTTAAATTCTTTCGGCTTCTCCCATTAGGGGTCGCCACAGCAGACCATCCGCATGTTTGATTTGGCATGTTTTTACGCTGAAGGCCCTTCCTAACGCAACCCTCCCCATTTATCCGGCCTTGGGACTGGCACTAAGGCTTGTGCAACCCTAATGGCTGGGGTTGGAAAATTACTTCTTTTATTATTATTTAGTTTGCTGAATTTGTACTTCGAGATGAGTCAATTGTTTTCCTCAACACACCAGAAAGAGTGAAAGAATGGAGAAAATCAATAGCTGTCACTCTTCTCTAAAACAGCGGTATATTTATTGTACAGTATCAGTCATAACATTACTATTTTTAATGTTTAGAAAAGAAGACTCTTATCCTCATCAAACCTGCATTTATTTTTTTGTCAAAAAAGCGCAATGTTGTAAATTATTATTAGAATCTGAAATAATGTTTTTTCTGTTTTTAATATATTATAAAATAAAATCAAACTTCTATGATGCAAGGTGAATTTTCTTCAGTGTCACACAATCCTTCAGAATTCATTCTAATGTTCTGATTTTTTTTTTTTCAAAGTTGGAAACAGTTGTGCTCTTTAATATTTTTTAAAACTTGTGATACTTTTTTCAGGTGTGTGGTGCTACTTACCTGTTTGGACTTTTTAAGTAATGCTTGTATAATTCTAGCTTGAACTGATTTGACAGTATTTTGCTGTGCCAAATTACTCAGTTGTGAAATTGTTTGGGGGCACAGCAAGTAATTAGTGACCGGGAGACTCATGAATACAGAGTACTTCAGATTTCTTTAATCAAAGCAGCATCTTTGTCTTGTTTTCCTTTTAAAAGCTGCCTGTCCATAAACTAAATCTGGCTCCATTGTTCACCAAAAATAGTTATTGAAGTCGTAATTACATACACCTACCAATTGTTGAACACTTTGTAAACACTTACTGACTGTATCCTGTCTGTCTCTATGCATCTCCCCTACTCCACCCTTTAGTTGACAGGGAATTCCACATCAGACGTAATATTTTTGTGGGGTGGTCGACCTTTTTCATCCACAATGGTGGTATGGTACTGATATGGAAGTGTGAGTGCCGCTTGTTAAATTATATCAGCCAAACAGCTCCCACCATTGGGTCTTCAGTCATTTGAACTAAAATTGCAATTATTTTAGATCTTCAGATTGAGATTTGGTGCAGATTAGAACAAACAGTTATTCCTGTAATTTTTCCCATGAAGGTGTTTTCCCGTTCCCTGCTCAATTTAAGAATAACGAAAGCCGCCCCTTAGCTCTGGGTGTAATGCGCAGCACAGGAAATCTGGTGGGCTGAAACGACGTGTGGATACTCTCGTGCGTCTTCATTTAGGTGGGTGGGCCTGCTTAAAGACTGGCCTATTTTTGTAGACGTGAGCAAATGCATGCATGGAATTAAAGGGAGTGTTGTTTCTGCTACATAGGAAATGGCCATCAGGCAAGTCCAAAACAAATATAAAGAGTGGCCGAGAAGCAGTACAGTAGTCGAAGAGGACATCTGAACTTAGTGGAGATCCTCCTTGAAGCTGGTGAAACTCGGTTTAATCATTGTAGGTGAGCCAGCACTTCTACTCATCATTAGCATGTTAAATATTAAAATTCAGACACGTTTTGTTAATATAAATTTTATTAAACAGTCACAATACTAATTTATGTTCATTTTACACAAGATATCAAATCTGCACTGTAGTTTTATGAGCAGGTATATTATATATACATGATGTGCCAAAAATGAATAGAAAAATAGATTGAAAATAATCTTTTTATAAATTCAAATAATCTTTTAAAACATTTAAAATGTAAGTTTTCCTTGTGATGTAACAGAAGTCAATTAATATGAATGTGAATAAAGAACCAAAAACAAACAAAATAAAAGTAGCCTCTCTGGTACCAAATTATTTTCCATGTAATAAGGACGGAAGTCTGATTAAAGAGTGTCCTTAATTATAATGGGAGGTAACATAATCTGAATGCTCCAGAGACTGTAAAACACTTGGGAGGCCTTACAGTTTAACTTGCAAAAGAAACATTTTATTACTTGCCCAATTTTTACTCCACCACACGCAAGTAATATTGTTTCTTTAGTAGTAAGCATTTGTTATGAGAATGGTTTGAAAAGAAGGACTTTATAGGATGTTCCTGCATTAAGATTTAAATATTGGGTAAACAGAATTTTTTTTTTCTTCAGAGTGAGAGATCATGGCCTTCCTGCTGATTTTTATCACCCTGCTACATGTGTTCATTCTTGGAATTCTATTCATTGCCACCCTTGGAGAGGTAGGCAAATAAATAAATAAATGCTTTGGTTAAAATTAATGTGTATATGTGAGGCATTATTTCTGCAATTAATGTGTAAATCAATTAAATATATAAAATAAGAAAGAATACGTCACATACACCTTGTGATAATTCTCCACATTTTATAAAAGTCCAAATTTTGTAAATTAAGAGTATATTTGTAAATTGTAAATTTTTGTAAATTGTAATTTTATGTTCCTTAACCACTGGTAACTATTTTGTCTGTGTTCTTCGACTTGACTCAGTCCTGGTGGGTGTGGAATAGCACTGAAAGATCAGACCTCTGGTCCAATTGCAGATTAGACAATGAAACTCAGGCGTGGCTTTGTATGTCATCAAAAGAGACAGGTAAAGTCCCCTGCACACCTTGCATATATATATATATATACACACACACACACACACACTAACTGCACAGTGAAAAAGTGAAAATGTTTCTTTATTCTTTGGTTGCTTTTCTGACTAAAAGCACAGTTGGTGTCAAAATCTCTCTTTCAGAGTGGCTCCAAGCTATCCAGGTTCTGATGGTTGTGTCTGCGGTCTTCTGCTGCATCTCATTCCTAGTTTTTCTAGGTCAACTTTTTATCCTGTCAAAAGGAGGCCTCTTTTACCTTACAGGAGTCTGTCAAGCATTTGCAGGTAAAATATTTATTTATAAGTTATTTATTGGCGTATAAATGTAAATGACAAAAGTAATAGTAAAAGTTACATTTAAAAAGCTCTTTATTATTAATAGCTATACACTTTTACATTTACGGAATTATGTTATAGCCAGTCTTGTGGCAGCAGTGAATTCCATAAAATGATGCACATACAGGTGTAACAAACTCACTGGTTCTGCTCTGAACGAAAAAGAGACAGACAAAAGTTTACCAAGCAGAGCTTTCTTTATTTACATTCGTTTTTACCCCTCACGATAACACCCTCCTTTCTCTCTTTAGCGCCCACCAGCGTTTGTGCGTTCGGCGACCCTTCCACTTTTCTCTTTGCTTGGTGTCTCTTCTTTATTGCCGTTGCCAGACTGCAACGGAGCGCCCTAATTAGTCTCATCATCCAAACCCAGTCTCAAGGCATTTTGTGATATAGTCATGGACACAAATTTCCCTCTTTTTTCGTGTCATTCAGCACGAATTTCCATCTAATGTATTTCAATACAATGTATTTTTCATGCCTTCGCCACATTTTCTTTTCTTCCACTAGGCGCCACGGACGTTGTATTGTTTTTATTTATTTATTTATTTATTTTTGCATCATCTGCAGGTGTTGCTCACCGCTCGTTCTTTTCGTCTCTTACCGCTGCCACAACGGGCTATTAGCTCAAATACATTTTTCATCAACCTTTAGATTGTGGGGAAAAATCTGTTCTGGGGAAATTTTCCTGAGTTTACTCAGAATGGTGCAAAAAATAAATAAATCCACTAAATGTTAATTAAGCTGAAAGAAATGCCTTGTAGATAAGAAACGATGGTGAGAATGGTTCAAGCTGAAAGAAGTATACTGTAACTCCAGATAACTGTACATTTGTTGTCAGAAAAAATGTCAAAGTTTAAGACAGGTGAGCTTCAGCAGGGGAGACCATGTCCAGTTTCACTTCTGTCGATCAAGAACAGAAAGCTGAAACTGCAGTGAGCACAGGTCTTAAAATTAGGTAAATACAACATCAGATTAAAATGTCATTAGAGGTTTTTTTTTTTTTTTTACATAAATAAAACTAAACTAAACTGAAGTTGGGTCATACAACATGACAATGATTCTAAGCACACCATTAAATGTATATAAAAAACACCATAATTAATGTGTTGCAATGGTCCAGTCGAAGTCCAGACCTAAACCGAAATAAAAATACTATGGCTGGATCTTAATTTAATTCAATTAAATACATTTTTATTTGTATAGCGCTTTTAACAATGAGCATTGTCCCAAAGCAGCTTTACACAGATAATGAGCTGAACATTAATAGCTTGGAATGCCTGCAAACCTCAATGAGCAACATTGTAAAAAAGAGTGAACCAAAATTCCTTTACAATGATCGGAGAGACTGATGAAGTCATATAGAAACTATTACTTTAAATTATTGCTTGTCCTACAAGATATTGCACATAACGTACTTCATTTTCATGTTTTCTCCATTTTGATTTTGGTTTAATTCTAAGATCTGATAAGGCCCAGATGATTTTAATTACATCCTTTTTATTAGGCGTAAAACCGCAAATTTCAAAAAGGCCAAAACTTACATTTCTACACGAATGTATATACTTATTCTGTTATTATTTATTTTTATATTATGTACATGATCTCAGCATGTCTAAGCCCATTATTGAAAATGCTTTTCTACTTTCACAAAATGTTTCATTACATTTCATTTATCAGTGACAAAATACAATCTAAGAATTTTTTTTAATGGGCTCCTGAGTTGTGGCCCAGAAAAGCTTTTTTCCTTTTGCTGACCATCATCTATCAATCACAACAACAAGAGCCAATCATATGCATCAGTGAGTGCATGAGAGCACTTTTTTGCTTCTTATAGCTGGTGAGGAATCCAAGTTTGTGAATGTATAATCTAATAATATAATAGTATGATTCATTTTACATCAAATCCACGCCTGTTCTTATTTTTTATTTTTTAAAAGTTTGGACTTTACAGGACGTATACTATAAATGCTAGCACATTTTTTTTATATAATTGCAAGTTACATAAATACAGTCAACAAAAAATATCCTTAATTATATCTTGGCTCTGTAATGATTTCCCTTTACTTTTCCCTTACAGGTCTTACAACCTTCAGTGCAGTACTCATCTACACGTTACACAACAAAGAAATCCTTCAGAGCTCTAAAAAGTTGAGCTCAGGACACTATGGTCACTGCTTTATTTTGGCATGGGTGTGTGTGCCTTTGCTAATGTGGAGTGGAATCATGTACATTTATTTGCGCAAAAGGGAGTAGCATCATGGTTTCCTCCTGATCGTGTTCAATATAAAACAGTCACAGTATGATGTCTATATAATTTGTCTATATTACTTTTATATTGTAACAGAAACATACATGCTTTATTTTGTAGAATATTATGCTGTAGGACGATGTCTGAACTATACACAGTATACCTATACAAGGATAAAGTGTATATACCTGTATGCACACAAAAGTATTTTTTTTAATAAAGCCTGATTAAAACACATTTAAAGCAGTCATGTCCGTGCTTCAGAAAATTATCTTAGAAAGAACTCAAAACCAAATATAGTAGAATCCAATTTTCACAAAAACATGATTATGTGATAAGCAATTATATATATGTATTCATTTATTTTTTGGTCTCTCCTAATTTTCTTGTTTGTTGCTGAGATGTTTCTACACCTTCATCGGTGTCTTAGTGTGGATTAGTTTAGGCACATAATTCTCTATAGAGGGCAACTGACAATGCATATTAGACTACAAACCAAGTCATGAGGTCAAAGGAACTGCCTGCAGAGACTGGATTGTTGCAAGGCACAGATCCTGGGAAGGCTACAAATAAATTCAGAGGCACTGAAGATTCCCAAGAAAACAGTGGCCTCCATAATTATATAATTAAAGAAATTTGTCACAACAAAGTCTTCCTAGCGCTGTTCCCCTAGGCCAAACTGAGTAACCAGGAAGAAGAGCCTAGGTAAGAGAGGTAACCAAGAATCTAATGGTCACTCTGACTAAGCTCTGGCTGAGTCAGGGCTATTCAGGGTTGAGGAAAAGCTGAACGGAACCTGGTACAAAGGTATCCTTATAAAAACCTGTTCCACAGTGCTCAGGACCTTAATCTGTACTGATGTTCTCCTTCCAACTTGACAAACCACTGAGCACACAGTTAAGACAACACAAAAGTGGTTTAGCAACAACCACTTATACTTTGTGAATGTCCTATAGTGGCCCAGCCAGAGCCCCGACTTCAACCCTATTGGACCTGAAAATGCCTGTCACCAATGTTCCCCTTATAAAACCGAGCCCATCTTGAAGGATTTGCCTAGAAGAATGGCAGAAAATCCACCGATGTAAATGTACAATGCCTTTTGCATCATACCCAAAAAGACTCAAGTCTGTAATTGCACCTGAGCAAAATTTCTAGTGTTGTTGCAAAAGGTCTGTTCTTATGTAAGTGATATATTTTTTTATATTTTCTTTTTTTAATACATTCCCAGACATTTCTAAAATTCTGTTACCACTGTCATAAAGGGGTACTGATTATAAATTACTCAAAAAAAAAAAAAAAAAAATCTATTTGAACAATTGTGATCAGGCTGCAACAGCTGTTGGAATACTTTCTGAAGGCACAGTATATAATTTACCGTACTGTTGGCAGTTCTGAGATGTGTCTCATGATGAAGATATAAACCGCTCTATGTTAATAGCTTTAAACACACAGCACTAGAAGCGTGAATCTTCTGCAGGCTCGGGCCTCATTGTGTCTTCTTATAAATCAACAGGTAGCAAGAATGTAAATTATTCCACATGATTAAACACAGCCCTGTATAAAACTAGTAAAAATAATGAAAAGGCTCTCTCCAATGGTAGACAGAGACTTTAATCGCAGAATTACTACACCTCCACTCAACCACGCAGCGTCTCCAGTTCTACAAGTGGCTGCATAGAATACAGTATAGCTGCCGATGTGTTTAGCAGCAGAGCAAGTGATCCACACTCAACCAGCTATTTTGTTATCTTACTAGAATATAATCAGGCAACAAAATTAATAAGGTGCAGTTGTCAATTCAGAATAAATCACTTTAGTGTAAACAACCATCAGGGTTCCTACTGAAGGAAATAAAAAATAGCAATAGATTTTTTTTCACCTTTTTATATTCGATTGTGTGTAATTAAACTGAAGTCAATTGGAGTTGGTGTTGTAAGGCTAAAGGCATTATGAGTTTAATGAGAGTAGCGATTATGAAGACAGATTGCATTAAGAAAAGATAACGAAGAGGTAAAAGTAGTACAGTAGAACTGCTTACAATTTTTAAGGTAAAATATTGATGTCAAAACTATCGAGAAAGCTCTTTTATTGTTAATTCGGATGTGTTTTTCCTAGTATGATTAATTGTTAAATTTTATTGGGAAAACTGCCCTCTTTTCTCTTTACATTAAAGCATTTCACAAAATAATTATTTCTTTTTTATTTCCCCCCAGCTTCTTTATGTCATATCCAAAAGTTACACACCATCACATAACTGCAAAAGAAGAAAAATGTCACTAAAGAAAAAAAAAAGAATGTCCAAGTCCATGTGTGTGCCCTGTTGAGTAGGAAACACAGAGTGCTGTGATAAAACATAGCCACTAGAAGGCACTATCACTTTAGCTGCTGCACAATGACTGCGTTCAGCAGGTTGGCCTCCTTCAGTGTTTGATTCTCATCTGTCAGCTCCTTGTTCGGGAAAGTCGTCATGAGGACAAACTCCGCTGCAGCCATGGCTGGCCGAGCATTCACCACAAACTGGCGTATGTCCGAGACCCTTGAGGGGAAAATAAATGGTAAATAAAGGTGTTATAATAATGGCTTTGGCTGGTCAAACTGGTCAGACTATATTAATAGGCAGATATATATTAATATATTCAGTCTAAGGAATTTTTTTTTCTATAATTAAAAACTAATTTACTTTTATAGTGGACACTCCACACCAGGGGTCACCAACCTTTTTGAAACAGAGAGCTACTTCTTGGGTACCGATTAATGTGAAGGGCTACCAGCTTGATACACAGATTTCAGTTTGATCTGAAATAACATATTTGCTCAACTTCTCACAATTATTCTCACAATAATTTAACAAAGAAGGAAACAGCTATTTTTAGAAAAGCCCCACGGGCTACTCATGTGGTCCTTGTGGGCTACCTGGTGCCCACGAGCACCACGTTGGTGACCCCGGCTCCACACAATCCAAGAGCAATACGAAAAATACAAATAAACTTTTATAAAAGTGTGAAAACAGACATTAACACTGAAGCTTTCTGTAAGAACAAGTAACATTTAGGTTAGAGTCATTAATTTTTTTTTTCCATGGGAGAGACAGAGAAAATGGTGTTTTCCACTTTCTCAAACATAATTTTTTATTATTATTTTTTTTTTTAATAGGCTCACGTGTTCCTTAGCTAAAAAGGTGTTCCGTTTCTGGAAGTGGACTAAGAAACGCATTTAGTGTTGCTTTGTCTCTTGGGTTTTTCTTTTTTGCTGTTCTATACAACATAGCCAATGAGGAAGATTTTTGGAACATAATTCTGACTACTGGCTGAATACTAAGTCTGGTTTCAGTTATTGAGGCTGCATGTCTTGTACCTGTGGGTATGGTTAAACTTCTGAACCAGTCGTCCTCCATCAGCCAGTCTAATCTGGATGTTGGTGATGGGTTGCGACTCGTCCACACCGACAGATGCACAGGCCTGGGCCTCGCTCGCAATTTGATGTGCTCGTTCCATTCTTGGGACAGATACCAACTCAGGAGTGGCACTGTGAGAGAGATTTAAAAAGAAATATAAACACAGAAAATACTGTATACCCACCTGAAATATTTTATGTAACTATTATTCAAAAAAAGTTGGAAAGCTATAAAACTGGCAAAAACGTATAAACCGTTCGAAAAGAAACACTACAATACACAATTTCTTTAAAACATTTTGTGCTCTGGGATCCCTTCTAATCTTTGAAACTTTTGAACTTCAATGAAACCACTTAGACAGCATGCTCACCTGCCCAGTTTCTGTCCCTCCCCAGCAAAAGCCTTGAATGAAGGCTTTGGTTTGGTAAAGTCTTCATCCCGATGGTCCTCCATATCCAGATTCACCTGCCCACCACGAGAGCGCTGCCTCAGCTCCAGAGGAATCTCCCTGACAAACAAAAAATGTACATGATGTAAGTGGGCTTGACCTGTGGATACACATAGTGATTTAAGAAGTAATCCCAAACTCACCCCCTGCGGATGGACTCCAGGAAGAGGGCATTCCCAGGATCGCTGTAGTTTCTGAGCTCTCCGCCATCAAGACTGAATCCTGTTTTCCACAGCTTCAGCACCACATGTACCTGTCAATAAAGAGTTGATCAAGGAGAATACATCAGTCTGCCCAAATTACACCTACACACAAGCTCAGTAGTTTGTTGTCTTACATCTTGTGTGCTGCTAGCGGATCTCCTCTCTCCAGTCACATAGGCAGACTCTTCTTCTGGTGCTGCACCCAGACGATAACCACCTCCTACAAACGCCTGCAGAGGAGGCACAAAATTACAACCCACACTCAGGCAGTACACAAAGATGACTCTGAATCAAAACTAAAGATTCAATACAAATCAATGATTCAAACATCTCTTTTTGTGTGCTGTATTTTGAAGCCTGGAAAAGGAAATTAGTTAGAAATTGGGAAGTTACATTCCATGTAGACATTCACAATACGTTGTTGGCTTCTAAACAGCCCTAGTGAGGAATGTTTTTATGTTCAGGCTTGAATTATGCACAGTAAATTACATTTCTTAAAATTCACTTCTTGTTGCAGGAAATCAACAAACAGTATAGCACATTTGCAATTTTTCCGATAGATATGATATATATATAAAAAATAAAATAAAATAAAAAAAATTTATTTATCAATGCTGGTAAACAGCAGCTTTTTTCTATATCATGGCAGGTTCAATCAAATAAGTTACTGGAACTACTGTTACTATGGGTTTTTATCATAATGGTTTCGAGACAAATTTTGCAAGTTTGTGAACAGCACCAAACTAATTTACATACTGAAGAGAATATATACATTGATTCCTTTTTCCCCCTTTTCTCCCAACATCCTGTGTTCAGCCGAGTGTTCACTTTTTCTCAGTACTAGCTAAGGTTTTTTCAACAACCTTTGTTCACTTCAGCACTGTTTCAGGATGTAGGGCTGCGGACTTGTTCTCCCTGTTTGCGCTGCTTTTTACAGTAATTTTTTAGGCGCTTCCTTGATGGTTAAATAATTTTGCCATGTTTCCTCGACACGCCAATCTCACATTTGCATTCTTTTACAAAACAGCCTTATTTCACGCCGTCTACACCAGCAGTTCCATGTTTGGAAACGCTCAACATTATAAGCTATGCCGTGGTATTGCGAAGCAAAACGAAAAGGATGTATAAGCTAAGGAACTGCTTATTCTTGGTTAATGTCGGTTTGTGTGTCTGACAGAGAGATTTTTATGATGAAACAATATATTGCTTATGATGTTAAGAAATATACTGCTGTTTGTGGTCACTTGCTTAGTAATAACATGCCTGATATACATCGATATAATACCTTAGCCTTGCTAGATTCCCCAGATCCTTTGCCTGCTTTTTCGACTGGAACAGCACCATGCTCCTTAGCACCCTTAAACAAGTCCTCAACCACCTCATTTGTGCTCTTTTTCTTGGGTGGACCAACGATCTGCTGACCACTTCGCTCTGAACCACCAGCAAAGAACCTATGGAAAAATAAAAAGGTCAGCATAATGTACATGAGGTTAAAAAAAAGTGCAGCACCTGACTTTTATTGAGTAACAATTAAACCATAGATCTGTTTTGAGAAAAGCATATGAAATTATTATCCATAAAACTATGCAAATGCCTATTTCTGGACTTAAGATTAATACCAGCACACACTTGTTTACATGTTGGTTACTGACCTTTGGCCTTCTTCTTCACTGTCCTCTTCATCTTCATGCAAGTCTCTGAAGGAAGTTACTCGGTGTTCACTAAACAAGTGGATAAATAAAATAAGTGTTTGCTAATACTAAGACAATCAAGACTAATAAAGGTGCACACACTTTTTCAGCATGTGAGTTACTTTAAAATGACCAAGTCAAAATTATCTACCTACTATAAAAATGCATATATGTCTTGCTATCTACCCACACTACCTTGCAATCGACGAGAAGAATATAACATTATGGGGAGATATATATATATATATATACATACATATAGATTTTTATCATAAATGTAGAATAGAACAGCATACCTCATGTGGAATGATATATAATGTATACTGATATATTAAAGACAGCCTCCCTAAAAGTCTTACCCACACGCTTATATTCAAGTATCTACTGCTCCACTACCTTGATGCTGTAGATCGAGGGCCCGGACCACTTTCTGGCTGAGGAATGGTAATAATATCATCATCTCCTCCATCCTCAAAGAAACTAGCAAGGGCAAGCTAAGGAGACATAAACCATATATACATTAGTGCTGCGTGAAGGCAGTGTGGATGAATGTGACATCAGCAATGTAACAGCAATTCACATCCCATCAGCACCGCTGAGTACAAATCGCAAGCGCAGCGTTTTTTTGACCTCGGTTGTATCTTCAGTATTGTAAGACCTATTCTATCCTAACGCATTATTGCTGCACGGTCAGCGACTGCTCTGTGCGACACTGCTGCAGCGAAATAACTAGCAATCTGTAGTTAATGTATTTATCTACACAACCTCGACAAGTCACGAGAGTATTTCATTCCTCGTGCCTGTAGGGCTCATTATAAACAAAAATGCTCAGGCTCGGGGTGTTTCCCATCAACAGTGACTTGCACAATTCACTAGCCGGTTAGTTAGCTTCAGCTAAATAATTAGCCAAATGCTGAGCGTGCCAGCTTTAAGTGTTAGTTCGTGATTTACAATGCATGCAAAGTAACTTCAAGCCTGCTTCACCTGTAAATCCCAACCAGCTGACTCGAGGAAAAACCGGGCTCTTTCTTCCTCAACACCGGTCACTGCAACAAACTCCCTCACCGATTCATCCCGCGACGCCATTTTGGTGTATGAAACTGCAGCTCGGTCCGACTGATCGACCGGAAACAGTGAACTGAAAACGTAAGTTCCGAAGTTAAGATAGAAAATAAACGTTCCAGGGTGGCTGTAATACAAAATAAATCAATTCATCATTAATCCATATTTAGAAATCTTATATATATATATATATATA
>MU564352.1:18649006-18711751 GCA_024362625.1 Silurus asotus
TTTTTTTCGAGGCCGCGAGCCTCATCACACACGAGTGCGCTCGGGGATCCGCACCGTTTCCGTAATTGTTCATGAAACATTAACTTTGGGAAAGAAATCTGGGACAGAGTGTGTTCTTTATGTGGGGGGGGGGGCTTGTGATTAACAGGGTTCCTACGTGTTTTGAAAAAGTGGGAAAAATTATGTAATTTGATTTGAGGTCTGGAGTTGTATGAAGTATTTGTGTTCCCATACTATTGCTTTATTCGCTTTTCTAACATCTAAAATTAATATATATATATATATATATATATATAAATAAATATTTTTTTGTTTTAAATTTTACGTGTTGCCCTAAATATTGTTGGAATAACTTGTAGTTGCGGGTATACCACTAGATGTCAGTGTAAGCTCAAAATAAAGGCGGACATGCTACAGAACTCTGGTTGATGTAGAAAGCAGTTACCCTTATAGTCAACAATACTTTTACACAAGAGCTTATTATTTTTTATAAGAAAATAAAGTGCATCCAGTGTTTGGAAAGTAATTTGGAAAGTAAGTTTTTTTAAATCTTTTTGTGTTATTAAGAAAATTTTGCATTTGACAGATAGCTACCCAAGGCCAAATGTTCTGGTATTTAAAAATGCAATGCTGTAAGGTGCCCAAAGCCAAAGTTTATAGACTACTATACAGGAAATACCAGTTATTATAATCTTGAATGGTTCTTATAATTAAGGCATGATCTTCAATGGTGAACAAAATTTATTTGGCAATGCAAGTCATGAAGAAAAGTAATTCATTCTGAATTAATTAACTTTATTATAATTTTTTCCATTCATAATTAATTTCACAAAAATGTTGTTTTTTACTACATGCCTTCTGCCTTCGACCACACTTATAGTGGTGCAAGTACAATTTAGACATCTCTAAAGAGAGCAAAGCAGCTGAGCTTTAATCCTTCAGGATGTCCATCTTTCTCATCTGCACACTCTTCTCAAGCAGATAAGGTAGCAAACGTTTTGTGCTAATGCAGCCATTGTACACTTCAACTAGCAACTAGCAATTAGCAACTACGTGCTGTACAGCTGCATTGTATTCTTTAGCGAGTACTCCAGTATTTCAGTATTCCAAAATCCAGTATTTGCTGTTTTTCGAATTTTAGTTTTGTATTTCCTTTACTTATTATGGCATTGGATGTCAATGGAAGGCTCTGGATGTGCTCTTTTGATTCAAGGAGCCAACAAATTTTAGAAAATGTTGAACAATTTTCAAAAGTTATCTATAAAGTTAAAATAAACTATAAACGAAATACTAATGTACTTCGCACACATTAGCATTTAGCTCGATAATTTCATGAAAATAATTTAAAAGATAAGCACTTGAATCACTGAACTTTTATTAAAAGTATTTGGGTAGATATGATTAGGAGTTTCAGGGTGGATTTGTCTTTTAAAGTTTTTGTTGGATCCTGGATAGCACTATGGTGGGTAAAGTGCCCTTTAAAACAATCAGGATGTGTCACAATCAGAATTTATTAGCTCAATGAGCAGTCTTTCAGAGTTATGAGGTAGAAAGGAGAGACAAATATCACCTGGCTGTTAAAGAAACACAGGGACAAAATAATCTAATTTATATTACGGCTCTTTTTCTATATTGTGTGTGTGTGTGTGTGTGTGTGTGTGTGTGTGTGTGTGTGTTGTTGCTATTCTTGATGAATTGTCAGTGTCTTCTGTGCATTTTTATAGATTTTGATAAACCCATGGTGTGCTGGGGTGAACACATGAGAAAGCAATCTTCACAGCCTTGAGTTGGTCTTTGGACGAAGGTCTTGACTTGAACACAAAAAAAACCTACACACAGCAGGAGACAAAGGCCTGTGAGTTTTTGCAACCAATGCAGGAAATGCTGGCAGACAGAGAAATTATGAGCCCCAAAATACTGTGCGAGTCCATCTAAACGAGGAAGTCTGAGAAATTTGCAGCGAAATAACAGAACAAGTTTGACCACAATAAGCTCAATAATGTTTCTGGTTGAGCCAAAACATTTAACAACCATGCTATTGTAAAACACAATGGATGTTACTATGTGTATATTGTGGTTTGGACACTTGGTATTTAAATGATATGTTGTATGTCGATTCTCACAGGAAACAGAGCTATGTAAAGAATGTTAATGTTTAATAAAATGTTTTAAAATTTACTTTCATTATTTAGTAGTTTCAGTGTGTCATTTGCAATGAAACTGAAATGAATGTTAAAAGGCAATGAGTAGGACTGAATAGCTTTGATTAATCTGACAGACAAAGTGGAAGATGAAAAATCCAGACCTACCTATGGGACTCAAAGCCAAACAAGCTCAATGGCCTCAATTACATCTCAAGCACACACAAATACACATCAAATGGTGCAAAAAAATAGTTTTTTTCCCTCAAGCCATCAGGCTCCTCAACACACAGAACTGAAATGTACATAACACACACACACACACACACACACACACACACACACACACACACACACACACACACACACACACTCACTCACTCACTGAACTGTGTGTTATTGAACTGTAAAACCTAAACTCATTGCAATCCATTCCACCACCTATATTATATTTAGATTTAATCATATTATACTGTTTACATGCTGTTTTTGCACCTCTCAACTGCTGCTTTTGCTGTTTTGCACTACATTGTGTTTATGTTTACAAATAGAATCTTGTTTATAGTCCTCTTTTGCACACTACTGTATAATCATAGTATACAATAGGTTTACTGGTCGGCGCTATTTTGCATTGTGTTTTGTTTGTCTGTCCCACACTGTCTTGTGTTGTCTGTTTGCACTGTTTTTGTCTGCACTGTTTGCACTCGGTTGCACACGATGCACTTAACTGTGTGTTCTGTTATGTAGCTTTATGTTGTTCGATGTCACTCTATGTTGTTTTATGTAGCACCAGGGTTCTGGAGGAATGTTATGTTATTTCACAGTGGACTGCATCAGCTATATATGGTAGAAATGACAATAAAGGTTTCTTGACTTGACTTGACTTGATTTGAAATGATGGTAAACGTGACTGAAAACTTGTAAACCATAGCCAGAACATAAACATCCACTCAATTGCAGACCGTTCATCTCATTTAGATAGTGATGCTGTGGTTCTCTAAACAGGAAATCATAAAACGTGCAAGAGAGAAGATGGAAGTATGATTAGTGCATTTACATCTATTGCTAAGATGCAAACATCAGTAATGGTTTAGAGCTGATTATTCAAGTGGAAATCATCTGCTATGTTCACTTGCCTTTCCTATTGTTCTCTAACTTTCAACTTCTGAGAACAGTTTTGTGTTGGTGTTTTACTAATCTCATTCTCACCTTGTAATTAATGTGTATAATGCAACATTGCTTACTCAAACCCTTGCCTAAAATAATATCAGGAGAAATTAAGTTTGTTGTATGATAATTACTAACTTAAACGTTAACGTGAGGACCATGTCCAGAACCCAGATCATTATTGTTTATTTAGAAGAACTATGCTTTTTTCCTGGTCTCATGGGTTTTGCTGCTTCAGGAGCTTGATGTCTGTGTGGGGGCTCAGTGACTAGTTTGGGCTTGGCTCAACAGGAAGAAGCCTGCTTATGGCCTGAAACAGCCTGGTTTTATCTCTCCCATTCTGCCTTTCATCTTATCTTTGCCATTACTGTCCTTCTTTCCGCCACTATCTCAGTGTTTAAGAAGCAGCACTCTAGTAATGCTATTGCCTCTCTCTTTTTCTCTCACTATGGTTTCTCCCTTACCCTTCTCATGCTTGTTTTCTTTCTTTCTTTTTTCCTTAACCTTTTTTCCCCTTTTTTTTTATCTTTACTGATAATCAAGAATTCATAAAGCAAAAGAAAAAAAAATACAGTCAAAACAAAACAACATAAATTCAAGTAACTGTAGACCCACTCGTTTATATGATTAGATCATACAATCATTGCCCCCTGTCTAGTGAAAGTGCTTTTACTTTTTAATCTGATTCACATTACACATATTCAAATAAAAATATAGATTTCCCTATGGTATGGTAAAAAATACAGATTTTGACAAATTGTTTGAAAACTCAAGCCTATATTTTTTTAGACAACCATATACAAATCTGATATATGGCCATATATAAACATATATAAAATGATAGTTAATATAAACATATTTGTAGTTCTATTGGTTGCTTGAGACATGTATAATAAAGTATATGTAATATACTTTAAATATTTTTTTTCCACTTATTATCTAATGTTTATATACACATGTAGGATACATATACTTTGATATGTTGTGTAACACAATATGTAAACCATTCAAATAAAACATAATATATGAGATACCTGATTTTGAGTTATGGAATTAGTTATTATGTGCAACTAGTGTCACACAGATGTTTATGTAGATTTTACTTATTGGACTTTTTAACATTGATACACATTTTTCTAGATCTGTAAAATCTGAACATGAACATGTATGCAATATTTGTGCTTTGCATATATTGCTGTATATCAGATTTCTGTATAGAAACCTAAAGGAACACTTAAAGTTTGAATTGCTTTTTCTTCACTAAACCATGGCATTTGACACATTATACTTTATAAAGCTTTTTATCTACGGTTTAATACCTTCATTATTATTTTTTATATTCTGTCCAACTGTACCAATTACTGAAAGTCCCAATTAAATATCTAACACACCAAAAACAAGTTATAATATTCCTGCTCTAATCTGACCCCTTTTTAGTTTCCTATTTGTGACATTTCCTGACTTAGTCTTCTTTTCTATTTGTGAGCTATATTTTTTGTATCTCCTGACCCCCTTACTCTGACCTGGGTGTCCACCTCATTTTTCACTCTGACACTTTAATCAGAAGGTTTACTGAAGACCGTCTATAGCTCCCCTTCGTCTTAATCCTGACTTCATAAATCAGCTTTCAGCTCTCCGTCCCTGGATAATATTCCTCCTGTATCTGTACTAAAAGAAAAACATGGCCTTTTCTCAAATGCTTGATCATTTAATTGTGTAGTCCTCAACCTTTCACTCACTTTTACAGTACAGTTGAGATTAGATGGGATGCTTACATTAAGTTCATTCACTACTATTTAGCATTGAATAGAAACTGCTTGAATAACAATATTCTCAGCACAGGAAAAGTTATTTGACACTTGGCCTCTTTTTTTTCAGTGTTTTTTTATTTTTTATTCTGAGACAAACTTGGTTTCTTGTTTGGTTCTTGTGGACCCATAAAGCATGAGTAGAAGAGCTAGGACCCACTTGGACAACAAGGGCAGATTGATCGCTCCCTTGACAGAGTGAAAGTTGTAAATCTGCAACTGGGCGAGCAAAGCTAACAGCCACTCCGCATGTTTTACAGTGAGCTTTACCCAGCAGCAGGCCACCTGCCACCAACCCCCCCATTCATTCCTAAAGAACAAGCTGGCCTTTCACTGCTGCTTTAGAGCTGCTACTTTATTTTAAACAGACTGGCTGAGAGTGTTAGAGTGCTTACAGGTCCTAAACTGATAGTAATGTTGATGTCTGAAGGGGGGGTGCATATACTAAAAGAAAGGGACTATCAGAATAAACAAATTGACGAGAACTGCAGGGCCTAATGAAATGTAAAAGATGTTTGCACGGCCTAACACTGGATTCAATGAATATGTGAACATATAAGGCTCGGCCCTTTAGAGACAGCGTGTCACATCAAGAGCAACTGTGCATGTGTGTAAACAATACAACAGTGGCTTGCTGGGCTCTTGTTAATGATATCTTTCTTTGTTATTAGATAAGACCCAGCAGCCTTGATGCAATTACCAGCACAAAAGACCCAATAAAAGTAAGTGAGTGCTCTCCAAAACAAATGAGTATTATGCCACTAAAAAACAAAAAAAACGTGAAGCCTTATGCCTCAATTTACGGCCTGGTGTCACAAGGCCACTTGTTCTGCTACCTTTATGTTTAACCTTCTCCTATATATTCAGATATTAAGAGTGATTCAGTGTGACATTCCACTTGTAGTCTCCAGGGCAATCTCCCTTCTGGCCCTTAAATGCGCTATAATGACTTGGGGGCAGCAGGGTCTCCGTGGCAACCAAATAGAATCTCATCTGTTCTGCCAGGCACATGGTGTAAGCCTGAACACAAATGTAGTAGATCTCAGCTGACATTTGCAACCTTAATGCTTTTATGTGTGCATGTGTAAGCGTGTGTATTGATGTATGCGAAAGGGTTTGGGGTCTTGAGGGCTGCTTTACGCATGGCCCTGGTGAGGTTAATTACCGCTTTGTATGCACAATGTTCAACTTAATTTTAGTTCTAACTCAACAAAGCAATAAAAAGCAAATTTCACATTAGCCGGAGCCTATCCCAAGAACAATCAGACTGAGGTCGGAAATACAGACTGGATAATACACTATTCAATTACAGTGCACCACACACACACACACACACACACACACACACACACACACACACACACACACACACACACAAATTTGTACTAGTTTCACTAGTATCACTGTGCAATCCATGGCAGTAAAATGCAATTATGGATCAATGCTATGGGCTGGTGTGCAGTTGGTGGCTGAAAGGTGAAAACAAAATCAATATTTTGCAGCTGCTCTCTTAGGCTTCAGAAAATCCTGTTGAAATCTTGTGGTCAGAATTGTAGAAGGCACTTCTAATGCACAAACAAAAGAATAAGAATAGGAAATGGCTTAAATTTGTGCATAGTTTAGTGGCCCAACAACCCTCGAAAATGTCTGCAATGTTGTTAGTCATTACAGAAAAAGGTTTAACTTCTCTGCAAGGAAACCAAATATTTCCAAATATTTCACACATTTTTAAGTATTTGAAATTGCACTAATTAAGAGAACAGTTTTATGGTGTAAATCTATTGTGTCAGGTTTATGCTTAAAATATCAATTGCATGTAATTATTTTTATAAAATTATTACTATCAATAATTCTATTTGTACATCATCTGCTTTTGTTCATAAACTAGTGAAAAAAAATGCTGGATATTTAAAAAATAAACAGCGTGAAATTGACTGGAATTGAGTGACACTCACCTGGCAAGCAAGTAAAAATGGCATTAACTCACACTCATTAAACAACACTTGACCCAGTCAGAGATCAGCTGTCTGAATGAAAAGGCTTGTTGAGTTGCTATGTGTTTGGCAACTATAGTGTGTTTCTGGATGAGTTTACATATCATATTTGGGACACAGCTGTCTGGGGGCAGGGTGTGCATTTCTTTCTCTGTGGACACAGAAAAGGGCTTGAGTCAGAAAAAGCAGCTGTGGACTGCTGAATGTTATAATCAACAATTATTTTACAGTTATGAACAGCTAGGACACACACACACACACACACACACACACACACACACGTTTCTGTTTTTTTGTTTACACACACACACACACACACACACACACACATTCAGAAACAAGTATAGATAATTTACAGTATCTCATCACACACCTGTAGATTTTGCATTACTGCAGTCCAGCTGTTGCAAAGGCAGACTTGCTTCTCAACCATGTGGACTTTATTCTCCTCATCAGCCGTAGTTCATGTATGTTGGTCTGGTAAAATCCTTTACATAGCCACATTTGACACTAAATATACTGTGTTTCTCTTTGACATGTCTATCAAACAAGTAAAAATGTAAAACATTTGTACACAAACAGCAAACCAGGAGAAAATTTCATTAGAATAATTGTATTTTTGCCTTTTACACTATGTATTTATAGAAAACATTACTTGACTATTAAGTAATTAGTTTTACATGATGTGAGCATTACCCACATTAGTATTGTGCATGGTAAGAGGGCAGAATTACTGGCTATTACTGGATTACTATTACAGGTAGTGTATTATTACTTAAAACCAAATTTTGTGTCATTTTTGTTTGGCTGTTTTTAGCCAAAGTTACATCCAACATGTTTTCCTAGGCTGCCTGATAAAGATTTCTGATCTATTGTTCAGTCACAAAAGATGTGTAACTATAAGAGAACTCTCCTGGCTTATTTGTGACTATAAGTGCCACCCTGCCCTAGATCCATACTAAGTGATGAAAGCAATAGAAGAGAAAAGATGTTTTTCTAATAAAATATTCAAAAGATACTAGGAAGGGCTCATTCCAGCAAACACATTCAATATTTTATAGTGGCAGCAAATTGTGCCACACCTTTCCTTCTGCACAATAGATCCTCTCAACAGTTTAAAGCACTATTATTTGTAGCTAGTTTAATTAACAATGTCTCTGATTTTTATATTATGGAATTACTATGTGATTTTTTTTCTGCTATGGTTGCAATCTTTGCTCTAACATATCACTGTCTGGACAGCACAACCACATAGTCATGCGGGACATTCATAGCTGCAAACAGATATGCAGGCCCAATCAGGCCCATACAGCACAGGAATCTGATAATCTTATTCTTACCTATTTGATCATAGTGATAAGTTAAAAACATTTTATGTACAAGGGAGAAGGAAAAACATTGTAAATGTCTATTATACTTTTATTCTTAACTGAAGTTATTTTAAACTTGAATAATCGTATGTAACAAAAAACGGCACACAATTATAAAATTTTATGACCAATGTTAGGTGATAAAGATATTTTGGCTTGTGAAATCACTCAAACCCTCATTAAAATATAATGGTCAATCAAAGCTTGTGGCTGCTGACAAGTCGGTGGCTGAAAGTTGAAGAAACACAAAATAAATATTTGTCAGCTGCTGACTTAGTCTTTATATATGAGTCCTGTTAAAATTATCTTGTCAGAATTGCAGAGGGCTGTCCTAAAACCCAAACCTAAGAATAGGATTTGATATTTTTAGCAGAGGGAATAATGCTATACTATTTGGACAAAAGACACCTGATCGTAAAATTTGTGTGTGCTTTTTGAACATGCCATTTTCACATTTAGTCCTCATTTGCTGTAAGGAAAAGTGTCATGCTGGAACAGGTTTGAGTCTCCTAGTTCAAGTGAATAGAAAATGTTATGCTACCACATTCAGACATTCTATACAATTGTTTGCCTCCAACAGGAACAAATTGTGAATAAAAACAGAATGTAATGATGTGGAAGTTTCAAATTTTAATATTTTATTTAAAATACAACATAGATGACATATCAAATGTTTAAACTGAGAAAATGTCAACACATCTCAAAAAAGTTGGGACAAGGCCATGTTTACCACTGTGTGGCATCCCCTCTTCTTTTTAAAACAGTCTGCAAATGTCTGGGGACTGAGGAGACAAGTTGCTCAAGTTGTTGCATCTTCCTCTTTATGATGCACCAAAAGTTTTCTATGGGTGAAAGATCTGGACTGCAGGCTGGCCATTTCAGTACCCAGATCCTTCTTCTACGCAGCCACAATGTTGTAATTGATGCAGTATGTGGTCTGGCATTGACATGTTGGAAAATGCAAGGTCTTTCCTGAAAGAGGCGACGTCTTGATGGGAGCATATGTTGTTCTAGAACTTGTATATACCTTTCAGCATTGATGGTGCCTTTCCAGATGTGTAAGCGGCCTATGCCACACGCATTTATGCAACCCCATACCATCAAAGATGCAGGCTTCTGAACTAAGCGCTGATAACAACTTCGGTTGTCTTTGTCCTCTTTAGTTTTTGACCTATAGAGTTTTAGCTGCCGACGGCTTATGGCAATGTTTTCTGGATGTTGTAAGTGATGCAGTATGTGGTCTGGCATTGACATGTTGGAAAATGCAAGGTCTTTCCTGAAAGAGGCGACGTCTTGATGGGAGCATATGTTGTTCTAGAACTTGTATATACCTTTCAGCATTGATGGTGCCTTTCCAGATGTGTAAGCGGCCTATGCCACACGCATTTATGCAACCCCATACCATCAAAGATGCAGGCTTCTGAACTAAGCGCTGATAACAACTTCGGTTGTCTTTGTCCTCTTTAGTTTTTGACCTATAGAGTTTTAGCTGCCGACGGCTTATGGCAATGTTTTCTGGAAGTATTCCTAAACTCATGATGCCATTTCCATTACAGTAGCATTCCAGTATGTGATGCAGTGCCGTCTAAGGGCCCGAAGATCACGGGCATCCAGTATGGTTTTCCAGCCTTGACCCTTACGGACAGAGATTTGAGATTCTCTGAATCTTTGGATGATAAAATGCACTGTAGATGATGATAACTTCAAACTCTTTGCAATTTTTCTTTGAGAATCTCCTTTCTGATCCAATATTTTTCACCGCAGCATTGGGGGAATTGGTGATCCTCTGCCCATCTTCACTTCTGATAGACACTGCCCCTTTTGAGAGGCTCTTTTTATACCCAATCATGTTGCCAATTGAGCTAATAAGTTGTGAAATGGGCCTCCGGCTGTTCCTTATGTGTACATTTAACTTTTTTGGCCGCTTATTGCTACCTGTCCCAACTTTTTGGAATGTGTAGCACTCATGAAATTCAAAATGAGCCAATATTTGGCATGACATTTCAAAATGTCTCACTTTCAACATTTTATATTTTATCTATATTCTATCGTGCATAAAATATAAATGTATGAGATTTGTAAATGATTGCATTCCTTTTTTATTCACAATTTGTACAGTGTCCAAACTTTTTTGGAATCGGGTTTGTAAAATTTAGGGAAGAATCACAGTTGGCTGGAAAAGTCAGGTGTCCTAATACGTTTGTACATATTGTGTATGCAAGAATGTAAGATAATAATGAGAGTACGAGCAGCTTCTGGCTGCAGATGGCTGTGGTATGATCTGGATCTGTATTCAAATGAACAATTTCCCAATGATAGGGAGGAGTTTCATTATTATTCATTCATTATTATCTCCCAAAAACTGTATCACACTCAGAAGGAAAGAATTACCTAGGGCATAATGCACTTCAAACAGGTCTAGTGAAACTTGATCCAGAGATTAGGTCTACTCCACGTCATCCTGACGGAGGTATTGGGTAAAGTGGCAGGCAAGTCATCTGCGTCACATAGCAAGAATATATGTGTGGATTGAACTAGTAAGAGCTGGTATGGTTTCCTGGGGTATATTATTAAATATGACAAAACAAAAAAGCGCACAGTGAAAAAAATCCTTTGTCATTACTTTATTACAGTAGATGAGCAATGCTGCACTCATCCTCGCACACACAGATACACACAAATCTCCGTGGTGAAATTCCACACCTCTACTGTTTCTGCCTCAGGTTACATGGCTGCTGTTGGCCTAGTCTCTTTTACCCTTAGTTCATGAATAACAACAAAAAACAGGGCATAAAGCCAAGACCACTGAGCTGTATAGTGCCACAGCTTAGGAGTTACTCTTCAGGATATTAAACTGTAAACTAAAATTAAATGACAGTGTTAAAACAGTTACAGACAACAGAAAATTATAAAATAATAACAAGTATAAGAAACATACACATGCTTTACATAGCCCAGTGTTACTCTCTCTTTTTTTTTTTAAACAGTGATGAATCGCTTTCATGTCTCACTCCCACTGACCTCCACACATACACATACTGCAGACTCAACATGCTGTGTTATGACGTCAGTGAGACTGAGGGTCAAATGGAGACCATGACAGAAGGAAAGCTGACCTTAAACACACACACACACACACACACACACACACACACAGTTAGACCTAAAGCCAAGGTGTTGACTGTTATTTCAGTCTCTTCCTGCTTTCTAACCATGTGCTCTTTACCATTGAGTCAAAATATCATCAGGCTGTCTGTGTGTTTCTGCAACTCATTATTAAAAAGGTAAATTGTGTGCATTAAGATTAAAGTCCTTTTTTGTGCATGCCACACCTTGTTTTGTTCCACCTAAATGGCTACAGGATTTGAGTCAGCCATCATGAATAAGACCCTTCTTTAACAAGAGCTTTCTGAAAGAAGCATTGAGCGCAGTTCAAAGTTTCTAAGTAAGCCTCACCCAGGTGAGAAACACAATACCTTCTTACATAATATCCATAAAAAGGTTAAACGAATATAAAGGAATCTTTTTAAACTTTTGAATGCTGTTTATGTAATGGGAAATCATCAGTATGGAGTAAACATTAATTCATACTATTAATCCTTTGTGTTTTCAGAAAGGTTAGGAAAAGACAAAGTGGCATTCTAATTATGTCTTGCAATTTTTAGAATAAAACTAAAAAGAATATTACATTTTAAGGTTTTGTTGTTTTGGGATTTCTGCTATAATCTATAATCTAAAAGTTTTACTGTAGCTTATTGGTGTAAATGTAGTGTATATAGAAAATGTATCTCCAGAATATACTATAGAATGAACGCTATTGGTTTGAAGATTACCACTTACCAAAAAAACACTTTGCCAATATCTCATTCAATCTTCTTTGGATAACTTTACTTGAATAGTGTATAATTACTCTGTTGTAAACATAAAGAACCTGATTCTTATGCTGAAGATCCCTTTAACACACTCTGCTATATTGTTTCACTTTACAGTGTACTGCCGTTGAGATGTCATGATTCATAATAACACTATCCAGTGTCACCCAGGAGATGATTGGTTCCCTTTTAAATCTGGTTCCTCTTAAAGTTTCTTTGTTTCATGTCATCTCAGGGAGTTTTTCTCTGGTTTACTCATTAGAGATCTTATTCTATATCTATATTTTTCTAAAGCTCCTATGTGATGTCATTCTTTTTTCTCTTTAAGTTATCCACTCATTTTAGAACTTAGATACTATTCCCCAGTGTTCCTAAACTCCACATGCTACACTTTAGTGTCCAGTAAGTCCCATATGCATTACTTCATAATTCATCTGCAAAGGGCTTATAGCAGAGTTAGAGTTATAGCCAGTGCAGGACAGAGTTAGAGCAAATGCATATGGATGGCTTTCTAATCATGGTAAGATGACACACTTTCAGCATTAGTTTTTTATTTGATCCTGGTTTAAGGCATCAGTGGTCAACGTATACAAATATAATTTTAAGCCAGTATCACATTACAATGATGTGTTCCTGCAAACAGCCAATTGGCACATACTTCCTATACATAAAACAGGTTGCATGGGCTAATCCACAAATAGAATAACGTGTGGAATGCACAGAGCAGTGATGAAGAGATATTTCAGCATGTTGATGCACACTTAATCTAACACATTTGGAATGAAGCAATGACCTTGTGTGCAGGCAGTGTCTCGTGCATACGCAGACATGCAGACTTTTAAATCTACATACATGGAAAGACCTAGGCAAGCTGATCAAAGGACTTATCTCCTTGACTATTTCCTAGTTCTGACAGTTGTGTGGCTATTTATGGCTTGATAGAAAAAGACACATGGAGTGTTATAGAAATGCTGCAGTTACTTTATGGTTTAGCTTCCCTCGAGGGAAACTTCACCTGCCAGACCACTGGCAGACTTAAACACTCAAGCAGCATGCACCAGTCTGACTTACTGTGTTGTTTTTATCCCTGGCCACCCCTCACTTCATGTTAAATCTCCTGCCTGGTGGAGCGACCCAGTTTGCAAGTATTGCCTCTGAGACATTAATGTTTCCTTTTGAAGACGCTCACAGCATGACATCCCCATTACAACATGAATGAGAGAGGAAGAGAGCAATATTTGGTGAGGATTGCAGAGGAACAAAAAATGTGCTAAAATATATTGTATGGTGTATGGATAGAATGGGTGCCTTTTTTGAGCTTTTAATCAAACGTGCAGATTTATGTCAGATCTCAGACGGGAAATATAATAATGAGTGTTTGAGAAAATAGCATAAAAAAGCAGTCACATGATGAAATGTTGATCTTGCCTTAATAGTAATGAGGAAGAATTGGCATTAAATGACTGTTCAGTAGTCTGATTTTTACCTGAGAAATGAAGAGAAAACATATGAACTCTGTGTACAAT
Organism: Silurus asotus; assembly: GCA_024362625.1. NCBI lineage: Eukaryota > Metazoa > Chordata > Actinopteri > Siluriformes > Siluridae > Silurus > Silurus asotus. Next base: position 18,662,885 of record MU564352.1, read on the forward strand.
ATATGTTTAGTTCCAACATGAACACAACTTGAGCATGAAATAACTGCTTATGCATCATAAAAAAAGCTCTGCGCATACTGTTAGTTCTCCAGCATTTCTCTGTGTATGTCTTCATAAAGGCTGCTAAAGTGGCAAGAACATTCCTGACTCTTTTTCCATGCATTAACGGGAACACACAGTGCTAGATTTTGAATGTTTAATTAGAGAAGGGATTTACTCTGCGAAAGGCCCCTCCATGACTTGAATAGAAGTGGAAGGAAAAGGAACTAAGAAAGACATAGTGTTGTTTTTTCTGTCTCTGTATATTTTATTTTCTGTTGATTGCTGCTTAATGTTCCCCTTCGGATGTGTCTGCTTTTATCTAGCAGATTGTACATTTCATCTTGTGTATATGTGTGTGTGTGTGTGTGTGTGTGTGTGTGTGTGTGTGTGTGTGTGTGTGTGTGTGTGTGTGTGTGTGTGCGCGCATTTGGCTTTGCCAGCCTTTTCCCACACTGTGTAGACACACAGATCATAAACTGGAAAAACACTGTGGACAGCTGCCTGATGGCTGCCTGATGTTCAAGTCCAGCACTGGTTGGTCATGCTGCTGGAAATGACAGTGCAGACATACAAGTTGTAATATTTTCCTGGAGGAAGAGGAGTGTGATCGCATAAGGCATAATGTAGAGCCATTTATTGGTTCTCTATCACGTTTTTGACATGACCAAGACATGCAAAAAATATGGCTAATGTACCTATTTTAAACGCTCTCTCTCTCTCTCTCTCTCTCTCTCTCTCGCTTTCTCACAGTCTCTCTCTCTCTCTCTCTCTCTCTCTCTCTCTCGCTCTCTCTCTCTCGCTTTCTCACAGACACACACACAAACAGAGGCACACACAGACACCCACATATTCATTTACTCATTCTGCCTCTCTTATCACAGAAAACACCTGCTGTCAGTTTGGGCCCCCGTATCATTAACTGTTAAGATAATAATTCAAAGAGGATGTCAGTGAACTAAGCATGCTTGCAAAAGTCCACACAGCCTTGAAGTGTGGAGAAACAACAAAAAAAGAAGACATAAAAAGAAGAAAAGTAAAGTAGGGCAACAAGACAGAATTGAGCAAAATAACAATGCGAGTAATTACCAGTGAGAAACCCTTGCAGTAAACAGGAAAAAACAGCCTAGATCAGCAATTGCCTATAAACAATGTAGGCCAAAAATATATATTTTTTCATCTCAACTTTTTACAAGAAAAGGCTAGCAAGGCTGAAAACCAACCTCATGAGAACACACAAAATAAATGACAGGAATAGAAACATTTTTTTAATAGACTGAATGTCTAATAAAGTTGTGCAGCTACTGAGTTTCAAATATTCAAATATTTATTAGAGATGTATACAATATTTTATTCCCGAACCTTTAACTGACAGAATACTTTATAACCAAGCCAAGATTTTTCTTTATTTATAAGACTACTTGTTTTTGAGTTCAGTTTTGTAATGCTTAGCTTGAGAACCCAACCAAGAATTTGCTAATAGTAGAATAGATTAACCTAAAAGCACTGTAAATGTAATTATTTTGATAAATGTATCAATGCTTCATGGATGCCTTGTTTCAGACGTAGGGTTGCCAGGTCTCAACAATATTTTCAGCCTATTAACATGTCAAAAACCGCATGCCATAAAGAAATGTTTTTATTAATCTCAGTCAATGTGTGGAAAACCAGTTCAAGATTGTATACACATTATTTCGTTTGTAGCTTCATACACAAATTATCTGCTCCATAAAATCGTCTGCTTTTGCAAATCTTTACTATATATCTTGCAACAGAAAAAGTTATATACATCATAGAAGCACTGTGTTTAAGCTAACTAAGAAAATAACACCTGTAGACTTTTCTATTTTCTGTTTTCTCCAGCTACAATGTTTTTCTCAAACTCAGCCAAAAACTTGGCACAAAACTGTGATTCTTGCCCAGACCTCACTTTAAGAATCACTTGGCTCCAATATAAAATGGGTTCTCACCATAGATGGCAAAAATACACACATCCTTCACTCAAGTAGAAGTACAGATACTCATGTTTTTAAAAAGACTCTGGTAAAAGTGGAATACTGACAAAATTTTTCACTCAAGTTAAAACAAAGATGTTTGGGCTTTGACATAAACTTATGTAAAAAGTAGCCATTACTAGTATCGGTTTCAGTGTCACGCCGATAACTGGACCACACGTCATATTGATATATTAATACAAAGGAATTAAAAAATGTTGTTACCTAAAGAATGTGTCCAGGCTGAACAACCACCATATAGAACACAAGCTGAGCAAAGATGATGATGATCAGGTGATCGGGAATGTCTCTGTTCTAAGTCATGTTTACATCGCTCACTCCCTCTGCCTTATCCGCATTGGCCATACTTCTTGTTGCCTTCTGCTTTGCTTGTTATTAGCTTCATAGGCTGGCCTATGGCTGTTGTGCATGTTAGCTAGGGCTGACAATGGCATGCAATGAAAAAAAATAATATTGATCATGTCACCAAATACATTAAAACTAAAGTAATCAGCCTGGTTTGAAAATAGAAGAAGTAGAACGTACAGATATTAAAACAGCCATTAGGGTTGCAGAAGCCAGTGCATTCTTAGTGCCGGTCCCAAGCTTGAAAAAATGGGGAGCGTTTTGTTAGGAAGGGCATCCAGCGTAAAACATTTACCAAATCAGATATGCGGATCAAAAGCTAAATTTTTAGTTTAAAATTAGTTTTAAAAATGGTAACCCGGGCGATCACCACAGGTGTTGTTGGCCAACAAGGTATTGGTGGAAATTTGGCTACTGTTGGCCGAAGGACGAGAAGGAGAGGAGGAAGACATCTACACAGACAGCAGGGAAAGGAGAAGTGGAGGAGAGTGGAGGTTAGAGTGGGCACTTTAAATGTTGGTACTATGACTGGTAAAGAGGAAGGGGTAGCTGATATGATGGAGAAGAGAAAGGTAGATATGTTGTGTGTTCAGGAGACCAAGTGGGAAGGGAGTAAGGCCAGGAATATTGGAGGGGGATTTAAACTGTTTTATCATGGTGTGGATGGAAAGAGAAATGGTCTAGGGGTGATTCTGAAGGAAGAGTAGAGTAAAAGTGTAGTGGAGGTGAAGAGAGTTCCTGATAGAGTGATGAACGTAAAGCTGGAAGTTGAACGGGTGATGATAAATGTTATCAGTGCCTATGCTCCACAAGTGTGCTGTGAGATGAAAGATAAAGAACAGTTATAAAGTGAGTTGAATTAAGTGGTAGGTGTACCTAGGAATGAAAGACTGGTGATTGGGGCAGACTTCACTTGGTAGTGAAAGAAACAGAGGAGGAGGTGATGGGTAGGTATCGCTTTAAGGAAAGGAATGGTGAAAGGCAGATGGTGGTAGATTTTGCTAAAAGAATGTTAATGGCAGTGGTAAATACTTATTTTAGGAAGAAGGAGGATCATAAGGTGACATATAACAGTGGATAAAGGTGCACACAAGTGCACAATATTTTATGCAGGAAATGCAACCTGAAAGAGTTTGGAGACTGTTGGCAAGGGACAGTGTAGCTAGAGAGCATCAGATAATGGTCTGTAGGATGGTGTTGGAGATAAAGAAGAATAGGAGAAGAGTGAAGACTGAAATAATAAAATGGTGGAAGGAGGAAGACTGTAGTGTAAGATTCAGTGAAGAGGTCAGACAGGTGCTTGCTGGTGGTGAAGAGATGCTTGATGACTGGACATCTACTGCAGAAGTGCTAAGGGAGACATCTAGAAAGGTACTTGGTACCTGGAAATAGAAAGAAATACAAAGAGATGTGGTGGTGGAATAAGGAAGTACAATAAAGCATAAGGAGAAAGAGGTTGGAACAGAATTGGGATCAGCAGAGAAATGAGAAAAGTAGGCAGGAGATGCGGAAGCAGGTGATGAGAGATGTGGCAAAAGCAAAGGAAAAGGCATATGGGGAGCTGTATGCGCAGTTGGACACTAAGGAAGCAGATAAGGATTTGTACCGACTGGCCAGGCAGAATGACCAAGCTGGGAAGGATGTGCTGCAAGTTAGAGCAATAAAGGATGTGGATGGAAATGTGTTGACAAGTGAGGAGAGTGTGTTGAGAAAATGGAGGGAGTATTTTGAGCAGCTGATGAAAATAAAAGAGAGAGAGAGAGAGAGAGAGAGAGAGAGAGAGAGAAAGAATGCTGGATGATGTGGAGATGGTGAAGCAGGAGGTGAATAGGATTAGTAAGAAGAAAGTGAGAGCAGCTATTAGAGGATAAAGAGTGGAAAGTTGGTAAAACCAGATGACATACCAGTAAAGGCATGGAGATGTTTAGGAGAGATGGCAGAGGAGTTTTTTAACGAGATTGTTTAACAAAATTTTAGAAGATGAGAGGATGTTTTAGAAGGAGTGTGCTGGAGAAGGAGTGTGCTGGTACCAGTTTTTAAGAATAAGGGAGATGTGCAGGCCTGCAATAACTACAGGGGAATAAAGTTGATTAGTCACACAATGAAGTTATGGGGAAGAGTAGTGGAAGCCAGGCTGAGAGGAGAGGTGACCATCTATGAGCAGCAGTATGGTTTAATGCCGTGGAAGATCACCACAGACGCATTATTTGCTTTGAGAATGTTGATGGGAAGTATAGAAAAGGTCAAAAGGAGTTGCATTGTGTGTTTGTGGATTTAGAGAAAGCTTATGACAGGGTGCCGAGAGACGAGTTGTGGTATTGTATGAGGAAGTGTGGTGTGGTGGAGATGTATGTGAGGGTGATGCAGGACATGTATAAGGACAGTGTGACAGCAGTGAAGTGTGCAGTAAGAATGACAGACTGGTTCAGGGTGGAGGTTGGATTGCATCAAGGATCGGCAATGAGCCCTTTCCTGTTTGCAGTGGTGATAGACAGGTTAACGGACGAGATCAAACAGGAGTCACCATGGAGTATGATCTTTGTGGATAATATTGTGATTAGTGGCAAGAGTAGGGAGCAGTTTGAGAGCCTAGAGAGGTGGACGTACGTGCTGGGGGGGTGGAGGTATGTGCTGGAAAGAAGGGGAATGGAAGTCAGTTGGAGAAAGGCAGAGTACATTTGTGTGAATGAGAGAGAGGGCAGCGGAGTGGTGCAGTTGAAGGGAGAAGTGGCAGAGAAGGTGGAGGTGTTTAGGTACCTGGGGTCAACAGTGCAAAGTAATGGAGTGTGTGTTAGAGAAGTGAAAAAAAGTGCAGGCAGGGTGGAGTGGATGGAGAAGAGTGAAAGGAGTGATTTGTGATAGAAGAGTATCTGCAAGAGTAAAAGGGAAAGTTTATAGGACTGTTGTGAGACCTGCGATGTTGTATGGATTAGAGACAGTGGTATTAAGTAAAAGACAGAAGGTGGAGCTGAAGAAAGCAGAGTTGAAGATGTTGAGGTTTTCGTTGTGAGTGACGAGGATAGACAGGATTAGAAATTAATTTATTAGAGGAACGGTGCATGTAGGTCATTTTGGAGACAAGGTAAGGGAGGTGCGATTGAGATGGTTTGGACATGTGCAGAGAAGGGACATGTGGTATATTGGTAGGAGAATGCTGAGGATGGACCCGCTAGGAAGGAGAAAAAGAGGAAGACCAAGGAGGAGGTTTATGGTAGTGGTGAGGGAAGACATGCAGGTAGTTGGTTTAAAAAAGGTAGATGTAGAGAACAGGGTAGTATAGAAACATAATCAGTTGAGGCGACCCCTAACGGGAGCAGCTGAAGGAAGCAGAAGAAGAAAGTACAGATATTTGTGTACAAAAACTTAATAAAGTAAAGTAAAAAGTTTAAAATAAATAAATAAATAGTGAAGTAAAGTACTGATACAAGAAAAATCTACTTTAACAGTCTCTTCTAAATCTACAGCAACAAAGTATTTGTACTTCATTACTTCCCACCTCTGGTTCCCACCTATTTTAAATATTTGCCTCCATATAATTGAGCAATTTAAGTATTATATCATGGGTTTGTACTTTGCTTTCCTTATAATTTAAAATCAAACATCCTTTTATTCTGCTACATATTTTATTTAGAGCTCACAAGTCTTTAAGGTCTCTTCTCTCATCCAGCCATTGATTGTACATAATGCATCAAATAAATGAGCTCAGTTTAGCAGCCAACCATTTCAGGTTTATTATTGTACAAAAATAATCAATGCTGTCAACAGACATGCCAATTTGTCATCTGTTGTGACCTCATGCTAAACAATGTGGTTAAGGCTGTACGCCAAAGATATCCATGTGTGCTTGAAAATAGATAAACCACTGGTTTGTGACAACAGTCACAATCCTAAACAATACCTATGAAAATATTTAAGTATATTGGAGTATACAAAGACATTATAATGCATTAGAAATACAATATTGCAAAATGTAAGTAATATTTTCTGCTAAATCAGAGCAGTTGCTTCAAAACAAAAACACTCTTTTTTAATTAGAATTTTATATTACACTGTGTATATAATTTATACAATTTGTATATAAGTTTTTTTTTTTCATAGTTAGATTAAATTTGCACTGCAACATTTGTATGTGTATGTTTGTTATGTTTGTGTTTGATGGGGACTGAACCTCTACTAGAACTTTACAGCTTCATGCTTTTGTTCAGTGAGTTCTCCTGATACATTTTATTTGGTGTTTTCCATTGCAGTTCTAACGCCTGATGTTGTCCTCAAACCGAACAAAGTTTTGAGGTTAAAGTCCAGAAAAACAGAATTGTCACCCCGTTGTGCAATTGCAGACCACCCCCTCCTATGACATTAACGCTTAACAAGGCAAACACAAAGATTCTCTACATTTCCTGTGGAAAATCCAAAACCAGGAAAACTCAGATATTTTAAGCATTAATCATTTTTCTGCAAAGAATACCCAAAAAAAGAGTTAACAGGCTTTGCTGTGAATGCCTCCTCCACTCACAGACCTTCTGCTCTTGGGTCTTTGTGTGTGTGTGTGTGCGTGTGTATTGTATGTGAAGGAGTTGACAAAAGTTTGATTCTCATACCATGACTCACACATTACAGTATCTAGCAACTCGCCCCATCAGAGGCCTGTTAACACAGCTTTTTGTACCAGGTTTAGAACGGTGTGGAGGCTGGGATCCTGGGGGCTTAAAGTTGATTTTTTATTTCTGTTGGATGTGACACATATAAGATGTGTGGCATAACCACTAGAATCATGTTGGTTGTAAATAGATCAGTTATGATCTATCATCAGTGTGATCCGTTTTAATGTTGAATGTTATTTAGTGCACACACACTCAACCCAATTTTGTTACAAAACAGAACCAGATGTATCCCACATGTAAACATACACACACGTACACAACTTATTCTGGCATGCATTTAATCAGATTATCGCTATACACCCCCTGACAGTCTGTGTGTAAGTGTGTCAGGCTGTGGCTTGCATTGACTGCAGCTGGTTCCTGTACTGTCTGTTTTACAAATAAATACACATCGCTTCCTCAATGCAAAATCACTCTGTAACATATTTTAAACAAATAATAGTATACAATTTGAAAAACACAAAACATTTGCTAGCAAACATTTCTATTAGCTATATTTTTTCTGTTATATCGTTATAATTTAGTGACATTGTATACTGTATTTAAGGGCCATAGATATAGTAGAGTTGAATGTAAAAGGTTTCCCTAGGGTTATAATTATAGTTTTCTCATTTAGAATTTATTACATTTACTGTTTTGTTTCTTTCTCCTTTTTGTCTTCTGTGGTTGTTACTATTGTATTTTGTTTTTATTTTTGCATGTAATAAATTTTATTTCAATTAAATAATCTCCCAGCTCTTTACATGACACCGAGCTGCAACAAAAACATTATAATAGCCAAATCTTTAATGACTTAAGCTAGAATACCTTGACTGTTGATTTCTGTATACCTGCTTTGAGACAATGTCTGTTGTAAAAAGAAATAGAAATAAACTAGACTTGACTTGACTTGACTAGACTTTGTCATTACATATTCATTCATTTTAAAGAAAAAAAAAAAACAACAACCAACAAAACATTTTTGTGAGTCAGCTAACAGCTTAGTCTTGCCATGAAAAAGACATTGTGTGAGGTGCACTGTGATTAAATCAATCTTATAAAGCTACTTATGTAATGTTTATATACTGTTAAATGTGTAATGCTAGCTATTGACTAACATTAGTGGGGTATTCATTGCATTGTTTCTACTTTTGTGCAACTTTCCAACGTTATGGATTTCATGCTTAATTAAGATCAAATTGGCATAAAATGCTATCAATACATTCAGACTTGGGCAGGAATATTTTTTTACACAATTTTAACACAAAGGTTTTCATTACAAATGAAATTTTCAGCAACAATCTGTGTGAAAAGTAGAACCCTAGAAATATTCACATGAATTTCAGAATTTGTTAGTCTACTTTTTGCTTTATTGGCAGTGATGACACAGACTTATTAGGTTTGTGTAAAAGATAACAACCCGTTTTAAATCCAAGTCATCTGAGTGTCTAAACACGTGATTCAATAGAAAAACTGACCTTTTGTACATACAATTTAACATGGTCAATATCACAAACTAGCTTACATTTAAATATTCACCTAAAATAATATTAGCTGGTGAAAACACACCCCACAAAAAAAAAAAAGCTGACATACCCCAAATAAAAAACAGCATAGGTAATAACAGAATGACAGCATAACTTTTATGAATTTTTAAAAAAAATTTTTTTCAACACTTTTACATAGCTACCTCAAAAACACTTTGTGCTAAGTTGTTATGCTAAATTCACTAACAGTGACACAGTAAGTCAGTCAATGCTATTTATAGTTAACTGAAACACCAGCCTACTTCACTTGTTCAATGTAATTACAATTTTTATATAAACTTTATCTTATATATTTAATCTACAAACCTTCAAACCTTCTTTTTGTGGGTATCTTCGTCTTGACAGGTAAAGCTACCTTTTTGTTGTAATTAGTTATTTTTTTTCTCATGTGTACAGGGCAGACACTGGAAAAATATTTTAGGCAGCTAATTGATGCTGTCAGAACGTGAAGTGAACTTGATTATGACTTAGAACTTGATGCTGTGTTTTAACTGATCACGTTAATATATCGGAAAGCACTTATGTAAAAGGTGGGGAAATTGTCCCGAACACGTGTCGGTATGAACACCTCAGCCCACTACTGTTGTCTATTTCACATCATCCCACTGCACTCTTTTTGTTTTTTAAGGCCAAACCCACATATTCCAGGATGACTAAACTCATTGACATGCAGAGACCAACACCTACTCTTTAATCCCACTCCTACTATCATGCTCTGACACATCACTCATTCTCCTCATCCTCATTGACACTTTGATGCTATAGTTAGGACGTAACTCACAGCCTGGCCTTGGGGACGGTCTCTCGCTGTCGAACACAGCAGCTTCTGTGTCAAATAACAGGATCCATTTACCTTAATTATGGAGCAGCCAACAAAGACCGGAGGTGGTATGGTTTATGCGAAAGGTATCGTTATTCTACATATTCATTAATGTGCTATGTAAAGCCTTAGTTCGAGTATTGAAGATTTGTTAGCAAGTTGGCACGTTCTTTGGTAAGTTGAAGGCAAAGAAGTAAAAAAAAAAAAAAAACTTTCATTCTTTGAGTCAAGGATTATGAATTAATGTTGTGATCACAATGTGAAAATAAAGTTTTTTGAGGCACACATTTATCACACATGTATCCAGTGAGCTTTTGGATGAGTACACTATATAAAAATGATCAATATTTTATATTGTTTTGTGAGTCAGAAAAAAATGTAAACAATCATTTAACTATTAATGGATACATATAATTAATAGTTAAATGATTGCTTACATTTTTTTTTATTAATTGCTTGCCTTTAACTATTAATTATTCATGTTCATGAGCTCTATAAAAAAAACTTTTAAAAGCCAAAAAAATGTTTTACATAACTATGCTTCCAAGAAAGATTATCAAGGATTAGTTTCTCCGTTATAACAGTTAATAAATTGTAAAATAAAGCCCTTACATAACCATGTTTCCAAAAAAGATTATTAATGATTAGTTTCTGGGATTATAACAGCTAATAAAATGTCAAATTAAATTGAAGGTAGAGTAAAGGCACACAAATATTCTTCAATGATTGCTTACATTTTTTTAAATTAATTGCTTGCCTTTAACTATTAATTATTCATGTTCATTAGCTCTATAAAAAAAACTTTCAAAAGCCAAAAAAATTTACTCTTTATGATGTTAAAAGGTCTCTCACTGTCTAAAGCACAGCTTATATGTTCCGCAACGTAATCCGAGGTACTATTTATATTTTACATAACTATGCTTCCAAGAAAGATTATCAAGGATTAGTTTCTCCGTTATAACAGTTAATAAATTGTAAAATAAAGCCCTCACATAACCATGTTTCCAAAAAAGATTATTAATGATTAGTTTCTGGGATTATAACAGCTAATAAAATGTCAAATTAAATTGAAGGTAGAGTAAAGGCACACAAATATTCTTCCAAAACATTATCTGTTTATTAACATCATTAACATTAGAAGACATAAGAAATTCAGTCTTTAATGACTTAGCATTAAAATCACTAGTAGACTGACCACACAACCCTGGTCATACTTCATTGCCAAGAGAACATGGATAAGCATACGAGTATTTATTTCAGTGACTTCTATACAGGTGATATTAGCTTAAGTAATTGTTTTACTTTTGACAATATGCATGTAAAGAATATTTGAAAAAGCAAAGCAAACCCTGAAGGCTTGCTGTGTTGTAACGTCAGACTGTTGGTGACCAACCGGAAAGTAAAAACTGTAGATAAATGTCATGTAACTACATTTTGCATCCATACAAGCTTCCTTCAAAGTAAGGATTTCTGTTTCAGCACCTTAGCTGTTTATTTCTGCACAAAAGACAAAACCGACTATCTTGCTTTTTAGTATCATCCTCCTGCGCCATCTGATGCAGAACAACATTCTTCCCAAATTATCCACCTGCACTCTGAGATATATTGTTGCAAACAAAATGAAAAGAAACCACAAATCTGTTTTATTACGATAAAGCTGGAATGTTTTTCGCCTGCCCTGCATCTGTGCTTTGCTTAAAACTGCTTTCATATATCACCTGCACAAAAAAGCATGCATGCAAAAAGAAGCTCTTGCATGCTGACAAAAATCACAGCCAAGTGTAAAAAGGCATTTAAAGGAACATGTTTAAAGCTGAGTTCCTTCACAGTATCGTCGAGTCTTTAGCTTCACTAGTGCCATATTTCAACACCCGTTTTTGTCTGTTCGACACATTCACACTTGCTGCTGACAGAACAACTCTTGCACCAGTAGTTGGTGTGTGAATGGTACTATGATTGCATGCATCTGTGTGTGTAAATGGTGTGTATCCTGTTAAGACCTTGCTTCCTAATCCAGTCCAAGCTGTAGCTCACCTCAATCATTTTACCCCCCTGGAGACTGTGGGAATGCAGCCTTTTAGAAAGCTGCACTCTCTTTCTGGAACAGTACCTGGTTTATCACTACTAAGCCCTTACTCTTGTATTCTTGACATATTGGAAGCTGCAGTTCCAATATCAATGCATATTATATGTAAAAAAATAGACTAAATCTGATATAAAGTACCTGATTATCATCATTACAGCTGGCCTATTGCTGTGTTCATCACAACCGTCATCACCCATTCAGTCACACTATCATGGCTCTTAGCATCTAGTACTTTAATTATTGCTTTAAATGACTTTTATTTTCTAAGTCAATGTGCAGAGAATCTAAAGCATGCTCCAGTTTTCCCTTTGAGGTAAATCATTACAGCCCAAATTACACTGCCGAATGAAGCAACAAGGGGCTGCTGTGACAAAACATCTAGAACAATTTCACACCAATGAAATGTAAAAGAACCAATATCCATGAGCATACTGTAAGGCAAATAAAAAATACTCCATATTAATCACAGATATACACAAACAAAATGTCATCTTTCTTCAAAAGTCTCAATAAAACATAATAAATATATTGCATGTAAAAAAAAGACATCATCGAATTGGGGCATGTTCGATCCGGACCTGTGCCCGTTTTCCTTCTCACCAGTTTTTGGTGTTTTAGTGAGGCACCTATACATTAGAAACATTTTGAGAGTCCCGAGCCTGTCGGATTCCATAGAGCCACTTGATGACACGTGCATTTCTCTCAATTACAGATATGCCATAGGGAACACGTTCACTGGGCCTTGGAGGCCCGTCATCTTCATCCTCATCATCATCCTCCCTGTAAGCACGCCCTTCATCTCCACACTCAGAGCTGGGTGTGCTGACGCTGCGGAGCTTTGAAATAGAGACAATATCAGAACTGGCCCGTCCAAAATGCTCCGTGCCCACGCCCTCCAATTCGCTGGGTTCTAAGCCACAGTAATTGAAAAAGCGCTCCAGGTCAGCATTAGCACGTGCATACCGGTCGCTTAGGTCGGATTTGGATCGATGTAGAGAAGGGCGTCTGCGGGTTGAGCCCCGTGAGCTTGCAGAGGACAAGCGGGTAAATGCAGGTGAAGCTGGGGGAAGCATGCCTGCTCTTAGCAACAGGGGACTGGAGGGTAGACAAGGGGACGATGGAGTGTGTAAGGGGAGGGATAGTGATTTAAAGGATGATGTAGGTGGGGGTGGGGTCTGTGGCTGTGGTGTCTGTTTGGGTTTAGAATGGGGTAGTAGAGGTTTGGACCTAGGCTGTAGAGGCATCCGCTGGGGCTTCCGGATATCGGCTTGTGGTCGCACATCGACACGCCGCACTGTCACAGCGTTTGGGCTACTGTAATTGCCCTGTGCAGAGATTCTACCTATTCGGGCTGGCACAGGTGGAGGCCTGTGGCTCGGCTCTGGGGTAGATGAAGCAAGAGAAGGCGTCTGGATGTGGCTGTTGAGAGGAGAAGTAGTGCAGGAAGATGCAGGCTTTAACTGGAATTGCCCATTATAGTCACAACGTTGCTGAGGTTCTGCTGACTGCCCAGACATAACTGAAGGAGAATGAGAGTTTGAAGCAGGGGACGAGGACTGGGGCCCATCAGAAATGTTGATAAGATTGTTAAGGACATCCAGGTTAAGTGGAGTTGCCCTGCATGGCCCTTGTCCCCCGTTTTCTGTGTCTGAAGGTCTGCGGGGGACTTTCCTGGCTGGTGGTGTGTGCAGCATCATGGCTGGAGACATCAGTGGCTTGCGAATCACTGGCGGCTTGATGGGCTCTTGCCTGGTGAGAGCCACCTGCTGGCTCTTCACATATTTGGCCTTATCGGCTTCCAGACGCTCGACAGCACTCAGCTTGCGTACACCAGGCTCAGGAACCCTGCGGAAATAGTCTGGGCCCTTGTTTAAGATTCGGAGAGGCATGGCTGAGGTAAAATGTGTTCCAGCCAGACGACCAGCTGAGGGACGAAGAGTCTCCACAGGCATGATGGGTTCAGATCAGTGCATGTGATAAAAGGAGCAATTCAAAAAGTTTGAAACAGAGTCTAATAGTCTGGACACCCCTTGCTGTTTCCAAATGTCCAACGGCTCAAAAAAACCTTTTGTATGGATGCTTTACTTGCACGTTCCTTTTGTCTTGAGTTTTAAGTTACTTTCTCACTCGAGGGCCCCGACTCAAATCTGCTCCTTCTGTTGTTACTTGGTCTTTTTGTGTCACCTTCTGTCTTTTATCCTTGCTCTTCCCAGTGCTGCTCAATGAATGAAGACTTGTCGAAGGGGGTTGCCAGAGGTTGCATTCCACATCAGTCTGAAGAGTGACCCACCAGAGTGAGTGCAGTTTGTAAAGTCAATGCTGAAGCCAGGAAAACAGGGACCCAATCCACTGTCTCATACAAGTGCGCCGTCCCATACAATCCTCCAAAGCTGGTAATTCTGGGCGTCCCTTTTTCAGGCTGATATTTTCTGAAAGAAAAAAAAAGGAAAAACATGCTCAGAATTGATTATAAGCAATGAGTAGAAGAAGTCTTCTCACAGCTTTAGCTCCACACATGTACAGCACAGTGGAGCACTGAAGAGTAAATAGGACAGATACTTGGTTTTTAATGCACTGCCTGGCTCCTCCTACTTCACTCTCATAGCCTCCAGATGCTGTTTCACCAAGCAGCCAATAAGAGGAAAGAAAGGAGGAGGGAGAGACAGAGTTGCTCTCTAGTTGGCCAATATCCCAGGCTGTGACCATTGTCTCCCCCCCTCACAACAAACACTCCTACTGAATTTTCATTCAAATGAAAGACATTGAAAGACAACAAAAAGGGGTAAAGGAAAGAGAACAGCTGCTATCTTTTAGTTCAGTAACATTAAAATGTTCAGGGGCAAATAATGAAATCTAAGTAATCTATAATCTGAAGAAAATAATGAGGGTTGTGTATTATCTACAAGCAGGGTGTCACTGTCAGATTATCATCTTACAATTCAAATCAAAGTCTAACCCTTTATTATATTCAGATTCATCACAGGTTCAAATGTATTATCCTTCTTCTTCCGTCATACTGAAACAAATTTTAAAATAAAATAATTTTGCAATCGTAATAGAAGGAGACTGGGCAAGAGGGTATAGTGTGATGTTCTAAAAATAGAAACCTGATTTAATACCAAACAACGATTTAATACCAAACAATGAAACACATGCCAGAGCTGAAGTGATTATTTAAATAGAACTCTATCCGAACTTATATGTGTATTATACATATAAATAACATAGTCTTTGATCAGCTACAACAACATTGGAGTTAATAAATATATAAACCCATTAAAGGACAACGCTGAGTGCAAATTAGCTGACTGATTCACATGTACACACAAATATGTTCAGCTGTTCCTTACTGGCAGGGCTTTTAATAGAGGGAGCATTTGCTTGGGACCTAGGCAGACCAGAACTGTTGAGAAGACTCGGACCCAAACATTCAATTACTCACTTATATTGACAGTAATTCAGCACCCTAATGCCCTATGCCATAAACACAATGCCTCATAGTGGTGGCCATGAGGCGTTGTGTGTATGGCATAGGGTATTGGGGGGCATTGGGGAAAACTCTCAAGTTATTCAATCTGTTGATGCCTCAATTTACTTCCTGTTTTTTACATTTCAAAAACATTGACTCAGATGTGTGACTCAAAAACACAGACTCACAGCCACCCCCACAACCACTATTCACACCTTATTGTGCAATATTTACCTTAATCACTGCTCTAGGGGCCAGGAGCATTAGAGACATCGGTAAAGACTCTGGTAAGTAATAAGGCAGGCAAGACCAGACATGAATATTCAGGAATAAACTAGACTGTGCAGAATTGTCCATGATGTAACAGACCGAATTTGGACACTTCTAGAAGTGTGAATGGACGAGATATAAAAAGGTCCAAGCACCATGGCTTCTAAGACATGTGGGCTTTCAGGAACATACTCTTTTTAAAAAGCTCCATTAGACATTTACGAATGCGAATAGTCCATTGTCGAAAGAATAGTGATCCGCTTCAACAAATAGCCATTCAGCTTCCCAATAGCCAGTAAACATTTATGCAAATGTACTAAGTATGTACCATGAGCAGTAAATGCTGCTATATTCCTAGGATCTTTAAAAGGTGTAATGGTCCTCTAGAGTACTCTCTGTTTCCAGGAAATAGTTTACTGGTTAAGAAAAATGCTAAATCCAACTGTAATATAGCATTATGGGCTTGTGTTTACAAATTTCCCCACATTGAGCAATGTGTATATAATTTCGACCCCAATTCACATTAATGGAGCAGTTTTACAGCTGAAATCTGAACTGGGGAAAATGTGACACTACATGGACTAGAAGCACTACTAAAAACAGTAGGAGACCATCGGTAGGAGACCAACCTCAGCAGTCTACAACTAGAGAGTGGAAAAAATGAACACAAATTCCAGCTGAGAGAAAATACATGCTATAATTACAAGGGTATTGGGTGAGTGAAAGCAGTTTTGTGCTTTTACCAAAGCTATCAGTTACAGTCTGGAGAGAAGAGCAAGCCAGACATATGCAAGACAGTGGAACAACAACAACAACAACAACAACAACAACAAAATACAACAAAGAAAACGAAAGCAAAAGTAGTACCCTGACTGGTAGGATTTATTTATTTATTTATTTATTTATTTTTTAACAGGGGAAATCCTGAAGATAAAGACCTCAAAATGACGCAAAGTAAAAATAATTGAATAAACTAAAAGAATGACAGCGGTTGGTTTAAAGCATGTATCTGTGTGTGTTTCAGGGGGTGATTATCGACAAGAAAGCATTATCTGGACCAAGCAGTGGCACTGACTAGAGACCGGAAATTGGTTTACTTCTCTCTGTTGAGCTCTGGGTAACACAAACACGACTCCCTCATGCTGGGAGGCACAGAGCAAATCCAGCAAACCGCTGGTTTCTTTAGGATTTTCATTAGCTTTTTCCAAATGTACTTTTTTTATGGCTAACTAAGAAATGGTGTAGCAAGTGTGTAGAAATAAAGTCAGGTGGGGTCCAGTGCTGAACTGAGATACTGTGACCTCACAGGCAAACACAAACGTTAGGGGGCCATTTTTCTTTATCAGTAACTAGCGCTATCAAGAACTGTGATCTCCCATTTACACATAATCCTCAGGGTCAGCAATCTGGCTATACTGTGGGGACTTGCTCAATGCTCTCAGGTCTCGCTGATAATTGGAGTATTTTATAGCAGTAGATCACAATTCAGTCACCGTGTTTTAGCTGATTTGCATTTCAGTATTTAAGTATTCAGTTTAGCAATAAAATGATAACTGTCAGTTAATCTCTACCTTGAAGAAGCAAAAATGATGATTCATTTCAGTGCTATAAAGTCTCAATGTTGTGGTTAAAAAAATGCTGATCTCTGACTTAAGTTTAGGTTTAACCCATTATGGGCGATTCTAGCACAACTATGCAATTGTCATCCAAGAGCATTAAAGGCTTAAAGCTGCTAAATGATCTCTTTTAACCTGTACTTACATGACCATTACCTAGAAATTAAGGGTGATATGTGGAAAAACCTATAAACTTAACATTAGCATTACCTAACGTGCCAGGGCTCAGTTAGGTGTCCCTTGGGAGGCTTTCAGTGGTTGAAGGACAGTTTATTGCCTCAAATGGAACACACACACTACTCCCACAGTAACCAAACCCTGTTGCCTCAAGCAGGCAACCAGATAACACTACCCATCTCTACTACAGTCCCTCATATCAGTAAACAGTCCTTTCTTTATGCAGAGCCAGCACAATAGGACAACTCCTTCCAATAACAGCAGGACAAAATAAACTTTGAACAAAGAGCCATTAGAGTGTCAAAGTGTTGTAATGCGTACGCCCTCCTCCTGAGATCTTAAAGCCGTCTGAGTCTAAGCCCTCGGGACTTTCTAGATATTCATAATTCTACATGCATTCCGGCATTAAGAAGAGAACTATCCAGCAGTCTCTGCCATTCATCTTTGTGTGCAAAGCATGAACACCATCGTGTGCATGTTGTATCTTCCATCCAATTCCTAACACTTGCTTAAGATGTGACTACAAACACTGAGTGTGTCACTAGAAAAGTGAAAATAAGTGCAAACAGGAAAAGAACAGATCATCTATACAAAGCCTTTTTATATTATCGGTATTTTTTTAAATAAACACATAAGAGCAGGTGGTGCAATACCCCCATGCCCGAAGCAAAACCCCGCTTGTGAATAAATCAGCTCTGACAGGCGTTTGTGCATATTTTGGAGAAACTCCATCAAATAGATTTTCGATCCAAAAAACTGAACAAAAGATTCTAGAATTCAGATTCTCATAAGTAGAACAAGTTGAGCCTCCACTCCTCTTTTGACTGTGCAGATATGAGCCAGCCTAAAGCTCTTCCCACGGCTGCACATTCCACTCATGTTTCCTATTCTCTTCTATCATATGCTGCCAGACTTTTCAGAGATAAAGTCATCTGATTCAGGTCCTGTGAGGCCAAATCCATCATGGCATCATTCTTCATCAGTAATGCTACCTGAAGGCCCCTGGGAAAAGACCACTCAGGCAAATTGGTGATCCATCAGTGGTGCGTTAGTCTCCACTGAATCAAGATGTTTTCTCAGGACTCTAATTCAGGGCACGTCACTAGGGCATCTGGGGTCAATCTGAATGCTAAACCTATAGCAGCTTCAGCATAGTTGCTTTATCACCTCAGCAACAACCATTCCTAACTGTCAGCTGCAAAACAATGAAACTGTCCCGAGTCATGTACTGATTAAGCGAGACAGCAGACAAATGGTCTAAACATTTTATAAATTATAACCATTGTGTCATTTCTGAAATGCAGGCCATTTGGGCTCTACACGTGCCCTAAATAAGTAATGCTCATGGAGGAATGAGAAATGGTGTTGCCCAAACCTTGTACTTCACCATCCAAGCCTCAAAAATATGCATAATAAAAACCACAGGGAATATACAACCTAGAAACAAAATTACATCTTTTGGATTGTGAGCTGCACAAAAAGAAACATTTATGCATGTTCATGCACACACGTAAACATACCGTCACACATCCCATTATAGTCGGAGTGGGATCATAAAGCTGTGGTAGTGTTGCGAGCACCCCAGTGACATCACTGCGGTCTGAGAGTATAGTCTTTATCTATTCTCACCACAATCACCAGACCACCCTTTCCTAGAGTCTCTGAGAGAGAGACCCATGCACAAACACACACAACTGTTAAAACAAAACACACGGACATGGAACGCACAAACAGAACGAAACACCCAAACTTCGGCAACTACTGAATCTGGTTTAGTCAGTTTTACACAGAGCTTCACTGGTGACAGTGGGTTTCTGTTTGGTTTATCTGAGCACAAGAGCAGGAAGGTATACCAATACACACACACACACACACACACACACACACACACACACACACACACACACACACACACAATTCAGAGTTCCCATGGCTCATTTTTAGAGTATTCATGTCACTCGTCTTAACTCAAAGTTAAGAACTGTATTAGAAGTGCACAAAACATTAAAATAGGAAAAATCTAATCTTATGCAAGAGACATCCAAGGGCACACTGTGGGCCAAGGACAGAGGGCTTTTGTCACCTCATGGAGAGTGGAGCTTAATGAGCAATAGCTTAAGTTTACTTATCAAGAGGTTACACAGCATTCAATGATCGAATAGAGAAACCCATTACCATTCTGGAAACAGAGTTGATCAGAAAAGCATTTATCTGCACTACAGAGTTCTACTCCAATGTAAAAAAGTAATTCAGTTCAACAAGTTTGTTTAGAGTTTGTTTGAATCCTTTCAAACCAATAAGTCTGAATTAGTTAACATTAGTCCATTTCTGTGCAGCAACTTACCATGGAAGGTGAGAAAACCGGTCAGCCGAGACCACAAAACCTGGAAAATGAGTAATGTCCTAATGAGAGAGTTGTTCAGAAAGTCGCTCCTTAACGTCTACTCTGAAGCTGTTAAGCGCATGTGAGCGAGTTGAGTGTGCAACCGTGGAGAGAACTCAAATACTCCTCCTTTTTTGCTCTCCCCAGCTCCACCCAGCCTGTCCAATCAGCTCCTCTGTTCAAGCACAGGCAGGAAGACCACTTCCTAGCAGACACATGACAGGAGAAACAACAACTACTCGTGGCCAACTCTTACTTTTCCGGTACTCATTCTCCTGGCACAATAACACAAGAACTGCACAATACCTGGACGCCTCGTTCAATTTCCACAGACTCCATTTTTTTTCTAATTTCTTCATCTAAGCAGTCATTTCCCAAAACACCGCTCAACAATCTTTTCCTGTCCTTCCAGCACCTTTCTACCTTTGTGTTACTGTTAAGGAAGTGATACAACAGGGCCAGACGACTTCATTAAAGAAGTTGGGGAAGAGTTGTGGAAACAATACACTTGCAATGTTGCTACAAGGAAATCCTGTCCAGTTAGTCTCTGAGGAATTACCTGTTTGTGTGTGTGTGTGTGTGTGTGTGTGTGTGTGTGTGTGTGTGTGTGTGTCAATTTCAGTACCAGTTAATTCCTTTTATGGAAAAATCTGCTTACACTCCATTTACACATTTTATTTCAAATTTGGTGATTAATCAGTATAGAACAGGATTAAGTCCATATAGAAACTGTGCATGTACAAATGTACCATTAAATGCACAATAATGCATTTATATATATAATTAATTTAACCAAGCTCTCACTCTCTTTTGTTGCCAGAACAAGGTACTAAAACTGTTGCATTCCTTGTCATTGTTCAGCCTGTACACCAATTACTGTGTATAATTTACCCATAAAGGTGCATGTGGTGTATATTTAAAGCTTTAATCAGACTGATATTATGGAACAAATAATGTTTGATTTTGAAGGTAACAACATCCTCATGCCTTTTAATATTGAAAGATATATTTTCTATGAGAGTGCCATCATACTGATTTAGCTTGAATCAAGATGTACATGGAACATAAACATCGTTTGGCTTCTAATAAAATTACTAATACTAACAGTACTCCTTAAACTGCAACTAAATTAAAGTATTTTGTAATTTGCTTGCTCCGATTTTATTCTGCTTACACTTTTTAAAAACAATTATTTAACATATAAATGCTATCATGTGGTTAAAAAAGAAAGAGGAAAAAAGTCAATTACACCCTGAATATACATCACAGACTTCTAGAGTTCCCACTTCGTGAACCATGAGTTTAAACCATTTCAGAATTGTATTTAACCAGATGCTATACAGCGGTAAATATGTCTCTCCAAGCCACAAGTGACAACCACTTGAAAAACCTTCTGAGCTCATGAAGGTGCAATTCTGCAGCTGGATTTCAGGTTAAGATGCAGGTTAAGATGTATGAGTTTCATTATAGGCATATAAACTTATCAGGATGCATATAAACAAGGGTGTAAACAAGATCTTAAAGACGATTAATACCGATCCAGTACAATTATCAGTAAAGCCACTGCTCTGTGCCCGTTTACATACAGCATCTGGTTAGCAGTTAACCAGTTAAAAGCAGCCCTAAATCTCGCCATGCACATCAGGTACAGGTGTGGATGTCCTCTTCATCCTGTAGCCTTTGAAACCCACACCGTGCCGGGGGCTCATATATGACACAATAGGAACAAATCACAGATACCCGTGGCTACAGTAACAGATATTAATGAGAATGGTTGTAATTCTGTCCAAGCTGTGGCATGACAGAAAGAACAAAACCTTGACATCTCACAGTCTGCATGCACTAAAGCAAAATAATACACAATACTAGTGTTTTAATGAAATGCCATTGCAGTACAGTATAGAAAATGAACGTGTTACATAACCGAAATATCATAGCAGACAACTTTTAACATTTTTCAACTTCAGGTGGCCACTATGCGATCATGTTCGGTGCAGGAGGTGAAGTTTCACTGACCCCTGAACTCCAACCTCCTTACACCCTGGTTGTAATTTCATCTCTCCACAACTTGCTTAGAGGTTCATAGCCAGTCTTATTGCAAGAGCTTGTCAGTGCCTGCTGCCTTTAGACCAAGCTATTCTCCTGAACAGTACAGGAGTGGAAGGCTCTTTGAATAGGGGGATTACAGAAAAAAAATGCTCTTTATAGAGGATTACCGCTTGAAACCATCCTTTAGGCAGAAGATCACAGACCATGCTCTAGGCCCCAACAAACACACACAAACAAAAGTCTTGGCTGAGCACCAGAGACACATTGGCATTTAAAATAAAAAAATAAGCAAATGTCAAAATATGAAGTATTTAACAAACCATTTGACAGATCCCAGATGTTATTTTGGAAAAGCCCAGACATGAGTCACTGAACAGTGTAAGTAAACAAGTAAATAGACTGAATTGGGTAAATTCTCAATAATTTCCTGACCAACTATCAGTTGGAAGACCTGTGAAAGGTAAATAGTTTGCCGTTTTGGATGTGGCCCATTTTTTGCTCAGGATGGTACCTCTCCACACAAGCCAAATAAAAACAGGCTTTTATTTTAGGGAACACACATTAGGCCTGAACCAGAAATGCTTAATCACACAAACAGTGAACACAGCAGGAAGAGGATAAATCAGACACATCACAGAAAAATCTGATACAGAAGGAAACTTTGTGGTCATAGCCAAATCGGACATGTTAATTTCAAGGTACACCAGTCTAGATCAGCGGCCCCCATCATTTTTTTTTTCAAATTAGCGGTAATGTATTATGTGTTACCGGCCGGAGCAGCCCCTTTAAGAAGGTAGAGGATGTAGGCAAGGTATGTGACTGAGGCAAACATCATGACATGCATCAAGAGTGAGTCATAGACAAATGTGGTGGAGAGAATCCGGTAAATTTCCTCAATAAAACATTGTTCAGTATCAGATAATAAATAAAACAGAAATTTATGTAAGTTATGTATTCTTTCTGTGCGGCCCTGTACCAATTAACCCACGGACCTCCCGGGGGTTGGGGACTACTGGTCTAGATCACCACCAACAAAACACACAGGTTAATGAGGCCCACCAGGGCAAGCAAAGTGTTAACACATACATGTATATAAGCAGGAAAAGGTGAGTGTACTTTTCCACAATTAGTTTGTGATTGGCTGGTATCTTGTTTCACAACAGAAATGTTCAGACTCATACAACCCAGAGAGCAAAGCACTCTGGGTAGGAGCAGTGTT
This sequence comes from Silurus asotus, assembly GCA_024362625.1. NCBI lineage: Eukaryota > Metazoa > Chordata > Actinopteri > Siluriformes > Siluridae > Silurus > Silurus asotus. Next base: position 18,685,560 of record MU564352.1, read on the forward strand.
TTGAGAGTTGCTCAGATTTCCTGTCAAGAAACAATTAGTCAGTCTTCGCCTGGATAGTGTGGTCTGGCGCAACATGGTTAGTAAATCCCGTAACCGGTGGTTTCCACTGACATAGTGGTACTGGAACTTTCTTGCAAGTTGTGGTGTCACTGGGTATGAAAATCATGTTAACAGTAACCGCTAACTTTGCCAGAAAATAAAAAAGATTTTCGATTGATTTTGATTTAAGTAATATTTTCCTGCTCTGTACATATGTACAATATCTTGCTGTCACAATTTCTTTGACCATATTGGAGAAATTGAGTTTGACAACTGAGTTTCAGCCAGTGGTCTATATCACTGGAGAACTGTGAGGTTTTTGATTTTGTTTCGATAGTGAAAATCTGAAAATTATCAAAGACATTAAAATCCATGTTATCAGCCAGTTGGACTAGTCTTGAATGTCTTGAGTTTAATTGAAACTTCAATACTCAAGATATAATGGATGAGACACATTTATTTTGTATGACGTCTGAAAAACATTTTTCAAGTCAGCTTCGATGGACCTACTTCTGAACCTTCTATACGGTATATGTAGGTCAACCTGGGAGTCATTTAGTACCTTAAGTAGCCAAGTGAAAGTTCAGCTTAAATACTTAATAAAAATACAAGTTGCAATCACAAATGTGTTAACGTACCATACTGTCTGCTGGTGGAAGAGTACTTATAGACTATATGTGTATGTGTGCATATGTAAGTCAAGGAAAAAGTCACACAAAGGAAAAACGTGTGTGGTTGCAAACTACATTCCCAGACTAACCCATATGGTTGGAACATGTAAAGTCAGCAGATAAACAAGGTTATTTTACATTATGTCATAACCACATCATATTTAACAGTGGCTATTAGCACTGATGTGGAGAAGACAACACACTCTGTCCGAGCAATGTCATCCTGCTGTTTATCAGGAGATATTTATTATCTGGCCATTCTTGAGAATCCACATCCCTTCTTCTCACCCTGTCAACAGACAGCAGGAAAAGACATTCATTGTATTAAATTAGGGGCTAATTGACAGTGTCTTCTCTGGCTAGACGTCACAAATATTTTAATTTGAAAAATGTAACTCACCAGCTGAGATATATATATATATTTCTCACAATGTTGAAATTATATGTATGTTTTTTTTAATCTGCTGTTTCCAAAAAGTTTAAGCTGCTGTATGATGTTGTGCAAGCTGGAGCTTAAATGAAGCTTCATGTGTGTTTTTAAAAGGTACAGCTAAGCCTTGCAAAATGATAGCTAGGGAATTAAGGTTTCTTTAACAAAATATTAATTCCATCAGTCCTAAATCTCTTCCACACTACAGACAGCTCATTAACCGCTGTAGGTTGCTAGAATATGGGTAATAGAAGGTGCTGGGTAAAGTGTGTGTCAAAACATTTCCAGAAGGGGAAAGGAAGAAGGGAAAGAGCAACCTACACTGTAATCCTGAAATCTTTACAGATGTGTCTATTTTTAGTGTAGATGTTTAAGCCCTGCTGAAATGCCTTGGAGGAAAGCAGCATTATGAGGCAAACGCCATCATAAATTAGTCAGCAGAAACATAAGGGGAGAGAGAAGAGAAGTGTGATGTCAGATGGAGTCTCTGAAATAGAACAAGGGTGTCACAGAATCCCCAACATTTCACAAGGCCCTGATAGAGGCTTATCTCCAAAATAGAGACATCAGCACCAGCACCAGCTCCTCAATGCTAAGTCATCAGCACATGTGAACTAACAGCATTGCTACAGAGTGAGCAACAAGATGAGATAAGCCAAAGTCTGAGCAAATCTTATGTCGAAACATTAAGTCAAGTCGCGGGAATATTTTAAGGAATATTGAGATTATGAAATAACGGAGTTCATCAAAAAAACACTGACATTCTTCAGGCTTACCTCTGACTGCTTGAAGCATATTTATAGATTACAGAAATTAGTTTTACCTCCTTGACACAGGCAGAATGCTGTGGTCACATTTCAGTGTTTAACATTTGCTTTCATGTGTAAGCAAGTTGACAATGTGGCTGCACATCTGCACATGTTGCGAGTATGCTTTCACCAACGCCACCATTGTCTCCATTTAAGCATAATGGGTTTGTGCTTTAAGCACACACATGCATGCGTGCGTGCCCACACACACAAACACACAGTGCTTGTAGCGTAACATAATAATTAAATAAGCATGTTGTCTACATAATCAATATTTCTCTCCCATTGGCCTTACCTCCTGAATCAGGGATTCCCTCTTTACCATGGAATAACAGGATTTTTTTCCAGCTGTGAATCTTAATAAGACTGTGATTACAGCAGTTTTAATATAGGACTTATACTCGACACACTATATAACCCCAATCAATTGTTGCTCTAATTCTATGTCACGTCAAAAAACTAAATGTAGTCATCGCTCTTTTCAGTCTGTGATCATTCTTCAAAGTGGCATGTTTTTATCTTTCATTTGGTCAAATTCTAAAATTTTATTCCAAGTTCTGGAATTTCTGTAAAATATTTTTGGATGTAATAACAGTCAGACCATCGGCTTAAGAAAACTGAATGCACAACCAATGAAATCTTTTCCAATTTTTGCCTGCAATCGTATTTAAACTAGAATATTCAAGCACAAAAGATGTGGTGTGTATGGCTTACTATCAAGAGATTTCTACAATATGAATTTCCTCTCAGCATATACATCTCCGATGTTTGATTTTGATACCATTAGATTTCATGTTGTCCTGTTTTTATATGAAAGAAAACATACAAGGAAAAAATAAAATAAAATGAAAAAAAGAAAAACAGTCCTGAAAGCTGAAAGGTGAATGTGTCTCACTGTGCACCAGTGTCATGGGAGTAAAAATCAAAAATGTTTTAAAGTGTTAAAAAAAGATCGAAAGATTTGCTTTGACTCCAGGCGTGTTTGTGAGACTGAGAGAAACAGAGGAAGTTGCTGTAAAGGCCAAAAGGCCAGTTTCATCATTAGTAGGGAAGAGAAGAGAAGAGCTGAGCTTCTGGTCTAGAATGTCTGCTGCAACAGAGTTCTGCATTATGCTTAAAATTAGGACATGTGAGCAGCTCTGTGTAGGTCTGGATATTTGCGGTTTCTCTGGGCGTTCACTCTACAAACATTCACCGTTTTCAGCAAACTTCCTACTCAAAATACTACCAAAAGCCAGCACTCAGACACCACCCTAAGGCAAACTTTCTATAATTATCATTAACTAGCTTTTCCTTACTTGGCATGTAAAAAAAAGCTCCCTATTTGACAAGCTAATGCGTCCATTCTCCTCATAAATGCCTATAAAAAAACAACTTGTGTCAAAGGAAAGATACTGAATGTTAGCTTACTTACTTATTAACCAATCAACAAAGGACAGAGACACATTTTTATTGCACAATTAACATGATAAATAATAACCTCACCTGTCAGATGCTGCAGGTTTTTTTTTATATATCAGCAGAATAAAATAAAAAAACATTTAAATAATTTAATAAATTCATTCACTGCTCTCAAAAATTCCAGTTATCACTTTGTCTTTATCCACCGGCTATGAAAAGTTCGGTTCAGTTCCTGCACGGAGTGTACCATTACGCCAAATATTATATTTACACAGAAATGTGGACAGTTATATTTACGCGTCTTTACAGCCTACACCAGAATACATTTTTACTTTAGTGAACAGTTTACATACATACATACGTATCAATCAATACGATATATTAGCGGGTGGAAGAAATTGATCAATTTTAAGAACCCCGAAATTTGGGACACCCCCATTAAAGATATAGTACGACCCTAATCCTGCCATTGGTCGTTTTGTAGTTCGGAAGACGCAGCCGAGGTTTCCAAGGTAACAAGAAACAGCTGGGGTGGGAACCCGAAACTGATCCTGGAATGACGTCATGTCCATGAGGCCTACCTCAACTGACAGCAGAACACTGCACCCTATTCACTATTCACTACATAGTGCACGAGGGTGTAGGTTTTGCCACTTTGCAGTCATGACTGAAAGTATAGCAGACATCCAATGTGCTAATGAAGTCCAAAAATGTTGCACTTTATACGACACATAATGACTTGAAGTTTTGTTGCTCCAAATATAAGTTGTAAAAGTATTTAAGGGTTTATTCACAGATTAAATGTACAAAAATTTGGCTAAATTATGAGGATAAAAAACAATAGAGTTGACACAAGGAAGTTCTTTTTTCTCCTATAGTAAGTAGGAAGCGTAAATCCAGCTTGTACGCATGTGCGTCTATAGAAAACAGACATCACTCCCTAGAGCTACAAATCCCATTGTGTATTGGAGACGAGCCAGCTTTGTGAGGAGTGTTATGGGGGATGGGAAAATGATGTGTTGATCCACAGCCCCTAGTTTTTATCCTTGCAAAGGTGGCCCCATTATGCAAAATGGTGATCTAATTTTTGGGTTTCAAAGTGTTAATTTCTTTAATTAAGCCCACTTCTGTGCTCAGACATGATGGTGTTGAAGAATGCTTCCCACTTCAGTCCAAGATCATTTAATCTGCCAGACAAATGTTTCTCTCACAGTCATCATTAAATTACACTGAATATTTGGTTAGGAAGTCTAATTTCAGTCTCAGAATGGAATTAAACTGTAAGAGTGGGTAGAGCAGACTGACATGTCTAGACCAAAATGTATTCCACCTTGCCAACAGCCAATTCTTCAAATGTTCATCACAACTCGCCTCTCTGAGTCTAGGACAATAAAAGCTCCGATGTCCCAGGCCCAAACTTAACCATGACAGACGAAAACAGAGAACTGTGGGAAACAATACAATTTAGTCCTTGGGGGAAAGAACCTCAACTGTTCATAAACTCAAATTACTTGCACCTGAATTTTATTTACAGGTTTGCTATTGTTAAGGCTTTTTTCCATGGAACAGAAAATATGTTGTTTGCCAGGCTGATTATGTAATTGTGCCCAGTGGCAAAAGACGACAAATTTATGAACATAAAAGCAATGACTATAACAACAATGACAAAGGCTTTTGTATAGCTGGAAATTCTCATTCATGTCTATAAGGGGTTTTATCTCAGATTCTTGTTTATTATTTTTTTTTGTGAACAATGTGTTTCACAAAACTAAATTTCACCGCATCAATGCATTATCTGTATAAAGCTGCTTTGAGACAATGTTCATCGTTAAAAGCGCTATACAAATAAAAAAATTATTGAATTAAAATTAGAGAATAATTTCAAGCAATGACTGTTAGGTATTAATTGTTTATAAAACCAGTTTTCAATCACTTCCCTACTGACTGACTTCACACAATTCTGCCACCATTTAAAAAGCAGGAAGTCTCTAGAGCTCTCATACACATAATTATAGCTTCCTCCAGTGATTTTGGGGGTGGGGGACTCGTCTTAGCAAGTAAAACTTTCTTACAGGAAACAAAATGCTTAGCTTTTTACGGACCCCCTTGGTGAAATTAGCCAACTGTAATCTGAGGTGATCCTACTTTTGCCAATTAATGCTTTCATTAGGTAAAACACGTGTAGCTGTGCACATGAAGCACCACATGATGCACATGATGCACCCTGCCACAATTTACAGAAAGTTTAACAGCACATATAACAATTTAAAGGGCAGAAATAAGACGAATTGCAATATGTGGATGATTGGTAAATAGGAACTACTCCACCAGTGTATTTTAATCTTATCAGTTCATCTACACCAACAACATCTATTTTTAATCATTGTTTTCTTTCCTTCTATTGAGAAGGCACAAAGGCCAACCCAGGATACTAATAAACTCTCACACACCCACCCACACATATATATATACACACACACACACACACACACACACACACACACACACACACACACAAATATATATATATATATATATATATATATATATATGCCCAAAACCTCTGTGATCTATTCATAGAATCCCAGCTAACTCCACCAAGTCCATTGTTTATAGTTGGTGGGTTTTTTGTTTGTTTTGTTTGTTTGTTTTTTTTTGCTTGTGTTTTCTTGACATGTCATCATAATGCTTAATCTGTTGTTCGGTTGTAAGTGGCAATTTTACTAAAAAGTCCTATCTGGAGGATTCTCTATAGAACTCAACACAGATGACGATGCATTAATTGTTTTGTAAAGAACTGAGCTGCAAAACCAAGTGTGTTAGAAGATAACAGAAAGAAAGAAAGAAAAATCTGCTTTACAGTCAGACAATTGTTATAGTGTTGGGGTAGAACCGGACCTCAGCAACTTGTTGTTTCTGATGAAGACAAGTAAAGATGCTGCAATTTAGGTGCAACTGAGGTGATTCTTAATTTCTGCAAACATGTAACATCTGACACCGTTTTTCTGTGCATTTTACTTTCACCTCCACCTCCTTGCTTCTTTTCACCCGTATTATTTGGTTCCCATTAGACTTTTCCATTCATTGGTTGGTCCCCTCTCCCTGTGGAGTCTATACCCATCAGCCCCACAGGGCAGGATCAGCAGCTGCCAAGCAGCAGAGACACATTTTGAATAAAAACAGTGCACAGATCTCCACCAGTTCTCTCTTCCCCCTTTTTAAAACACTGGTGATGAGCTAAAGATAGTTTGAGCTACGGACAGGCAATGCATGTGTTTGTGTGTTTCTGTTTCACTGGTTGTATAAATGCTTTTTTTTTCTTTCTTTTTTTTACTAGAAAAGGCATTGATTTTTGCATCATTCTCAAAAAAAGCTACACTTTTGTATATAACTTCAGATATGAAATGAAGAAAGAAAAAAGGCATATAGAAATCCATTGCCTAAACTATTCATGACCAGTTAATACTCCTCACCTTATCAGTTCTATTATAGAATTAGTGTGTTAGATGAAAGTCAGTAGATGAAGGTGTGTTTTATGTTTATTACTATCTTTGCCACAGCTCAAAGATCCACAGTGTGGGCTCAATCTCACTTTCTGTGTGGGGTGTTGCATGTTTTTCTCATTTCTGCATAGGATTTCCTCTATGCCTCTAGTTTCATTGACCTCCCAAGACATTACAGTGGGTGAACTGGTTATGCTTAATTGCCTCTAGGTGTGAATGGGTGTTTGACACCATGTATATGTGTGCATGGTGCCCTGCGATGAGCGGTGTCTTTACTGTGTTCACTATTAGGCTCCAAAACCACAACCCTGACCGAGGTAAAGCAGTAAGAGATGATAAATGAATGAATATTATCTAGAAATTTGTGTTTTGATTAAAAATGTTGTCAAAGCCAATTTCATTAGTCTGTAAATTATTTCAACTGTGAAACTTCAGAAACCTCATAAAACCATAAAAAATAAATAAAACAACAACAACAACAAAAAAAAACATGAAGTTTGGAATGCAAATTTCAAATGCAATTGTTGCTGAAAGCGACATTAATGCTTGATTCAGACACAGGGGATTATCACTAGGTCTTAGTGTCACATTTTGGTGATTATGGTTTAAATAACTAACAACTTGTGTTGTGTGTTATATAAGCACCTTGCGAAGAAGACCATCTTTGCAGTGGGTTTGGAGAGAGAATGTCTTGGAGTTGTGAAGTCAGTTTATAACACAGGGGAAAGCAGATAGACAGTCTCAGGCAATTTGCTGAGGACATACCATAAGCATAAACACAGTGCATTGCACTGATTATGCGAAACAGGATAACATATTGTAACTGGCTTCTCATGAAAACTTCCTGAATAAGGCTGTGAACATTTTGCTTGTATTTGTTCATGAAAAGTATAATCACTAGTAGTCAATGGTAATACATTTAATACAAGTCAACATGAACTGACCTGTAAATGAATCTGTGGCTAGGCATAAATAAAAGATGGCCATTGAAAATACCTCTAAATATCTATAATAAATATATCATACTTTATTTTTCCATGTTCCTTTGCCCACCCTTCTAACTTCCCTACATGCTGCACCCCTTCATCTACCATCACTTCCCTTTTCGCTCTGCAGACAAGCAGCTGCTCTGCCTCTCTGAAAGAATAGTGAGCCCCAAGAGAGGGTGAAGGGAGGAGGATGGCAGGAGAACGGATGAGTGTGACTAGACACCAAAGGTCAAGGTTCGAGTCTGCATGTGCCATGGTGCTTTGTATAAACAAACATTATGAAATAAATATCGTCTGTAACTGGGGGCTCATGAAGGGTCATATTGAGATCCATTTATTGCTATGCACTTGTCCTATCCTGTCACATTTTTATTTCACTTCTCCCTGATCTAATTTCATACTTGTGAACGGGCCTGGCAGTGAAAAGCCACAAAACACATGTACATATTCAGAACATAGTGAGAGCTCATTTTACAGAAGCACTTTGCTGAACTATGAATTATAAAGAAAGATGAATAATGGATAGGGCACAATGTTTTTGTCCTGGAACTCAAATATGGATGAAATTCGTAGACAGATGGCTGCAGTGCATACTGGCATTAGATCTGTGGTGAAACAGAGCCACATCTTTCTGAAATATTATTATATCTGGTGTTTTTCCTTTTTATGCAGTTTAATGAATTGCTTATCACTGCTTATTACATAGAGTACAATATCAGTACCAGTCTGAACAAAAAAAAAAAAAACATTATTTAAAATTATTTACCTAAATAAACTTTTATTATTAAACTAATCAAATTAACTAATCAAATACATGTTAAGTACATTCAAAAATTCAACAAATATATTAAAATAAACATTATAATGCTATAAATCTAAAAATAATGCCTTATTAACAATATTTAAATTTCCATTCATGGCTAAATAATTTGTATTATTAATGTAGTTTTCTTGTACCCGTGCATGTATCTGTGAATCAAACCCCCACACATATACAGTATTATTCATTTATTAATGCATTTTTCATTATAAATAATTTTGAAATTAAGAATTAGATTTCCTTTAAAATAACATCTTGATTAAATAGTTTCTCTGTAGAAAGACACAAAAAAGGTTCTGTCTATTGTAATAGCACATACACTACTGCTGACTTGTAGCATTTTAATTTATTTTTTATTTTATTACCAGTGACCAACATACTGAGCAGCACAGCAACACACAGAAAAAAAGTGGCCTGAGCTCAAAAAGGAAGTGGATGCAGGGAAGTAAAAGAAAAGCCCAATAATTAAAAGAAAAAAAGATTAACAGACAGTGGTGATTGATAGAGAGGCAAAAGGGTGGTTAGCTTCATCATTTCCTTCAACAGGATGAAACATACTGTATGTAAGACCTAATGAACAAATCTTTCCCCTTCCACAGGTGTTAGAAGAGAGATGCATGGCACAGACAAAGAAGAGAAATAGATATGCTGATGTAGGATATGTTTTTCAACATAAGGAAGATCATAGACAAAATGTTTTTTAGGAACTACATGTTTATATATTTTCATAATTTAGTAGGAAAGTCTGTATTTGTAGGTCCTTCCCTGCATTCAGGCATGGCCTTAACAAGTTTGAAGGAGGTCAAGGTCTGGGTCTCCATCGTTTAGAAAGATTTTTGTTTCCTAACTCTAATGTAGCTAAAATCAGTATGATACAAATTATAACCTGTTAATGCAATCTAGCTTACTATGTGGAAAAACATCCATTAAAAGACTGACCTGAGAGAGGCTGAGAATGATACTTTCAGTTTTCCTAGACTTGCCATTTGCTCTTGCTCTGATAGGACACAACACTAAAAATCTTCATGTTAAGGTATATGCAATGCACATATTATAGGCTGATCTCTGGCACAGCTTTAAGAATTTTGATTATGCATGGACATTTGATATTAAACAACCCACTGGCATAACTGAACTGCTCTTTTGTGATGCTTTTCCAGGCTTTTACCTCATCTTCTTTCTGAGGGGTTTTGGGGAGGTTTCTAACTTTCTTTCTCTTCCAAATGTGATTTGCAAGCACAAGCTTGACTGGTGAGTTTGTATGTTTAAGATCATAAGCAGATTCCTTCTTTCTTCAAACTATGGTTTTTCCATCACTTTTGTAAAGGTTAATCTTGGTTCAAGTACTTTTGTGGCTCATTTCCTTGCAAACTCCAGCCTGATCATGTGAACCTTAATTCTGATTAGTGGTTTGTATCTTGTGGGATGGCATCTGTAAGTCTTCTTTGAAACGTAGAGTACTGTCACCCCGGCCTGAGGGACATTTTTTCTTCACAGCTCTCTCAAAGTTTCATCAACTGCTGTTGTTTTTCTTGGCTGTTTGATTTCCACTGATTTCATTTTGTTTTTGTGGTTTCAGCGCTTGTGTAATTCCTCTGATCGATTATCCTTATTTTCCCACCTTTAAAATGCCTTGCTTTTCCCCCTCATTCACAACTCTCATGTAGTTCCCTGGTGGACTATAAACGTGAGTGTTTGTAATGGGAATTGTCATTTTGTATGTCACTTGTATATTTCTTGTTGTTTCTTTAACTACTGCACTATTACTGGAAAAATAAGCTTGTTGTTAAAAAAAACTGTTGGTTAATTTTTAATTACATACAACGAGCATGGGGAAAATCCTCATCATTAACTACTGTATTAATACCAAATAATATAATGCAAAAATGAACACGTGTCTAAAATATGTAACTTAATCAAATTAAATTCAAAATTAGATTCAGGGCAGTTTATAGAAGAACTAGAGGATAACACAACACTAATTAATTACCAAATTATTTAGTACAAAAAAAGCATTGTGATATATTATCTATGACATGTTTCTGAAATATAGACCATCACAGGAGATTCAATAGTGATTATTGTATTATATTATATAGATTGTACTCATCTATATTGTATGTACAGATTTCACAGTTTGCACATGCAGTACTTGTGAACAGGGCCATTGTCATTTACACACGGATAAAGTCAGACATAAGACTTGTGTTTTAAGACTAATGAATGGATGGAACTATATTACTTTGAACATCAGATCATTAGTAAATACATCAGCCAACACACCTGGAATGGGCGTGTTTAACATAGCTCTATCCTCAGAATTCTTACATAATTGATAGACATTTGAATGGAGACACCACACCTTTATTATTAAAGGCATTCTCCGTTTTATATCTATTCAGAGATACAGGTTAGGAACCGTGAAAGGTGCACATTAGAAAACAAAATGATCTTTATGGACTCTAAGCTTGTAATGTTCCATTTATTTTATCATTACATATGCATTTTAATGATGTTGTGTGATAGGTGTCTGGAGTAAAATGGAGCTGGTATCATGACCTGGTAGTCAAACAAGCATACACACAATTCTTTGTTATGCCAAACCTGTTGCTTGGGCTTTGACTGTGCCTAAAGAGGAGGCACAGTCAAAGCTGTCATACCCTGAAGCAAAACGCTTAATCTAATTTCCTTTATTACATATCCTCTCTATATATGCATGTAAAAAGAATATGCAAATGAGACTGCTATTTCCAACTGATCACTATAACTTTGTATAAATATGTTCTGTGGAATGTAGTGTTATGTTGCAGAAACAAAGACTAAAGAGCTTTAATAAGTGAGGTACAGCACAGGATCCAACAAAAAGCTGTGGTGAGCACACAAAATGAGCAACAGAAAGGAAACAAGGCTCTAAAACAGACTACTACAAAAAGAATGACCCATTTACCCAGCATGCCTCAGGCTCTTTTGTGATGCCAGCATTTAAACAGGCTGTATTAGAGTGAAGAGAAAGAGAAATTGTGTGATATAGACCAGCCAGTAAACTGGTGACACCAGGAAATACTGGACTGGGTCATGTTCTCTCATGTTTTGGAAACTGGTACCTGCTTCTCCCACACACATGCTGCTCATGGTTTAGTTGTAGATTTGGGAACGAAGAGCAAAATAACAAACATGAATGAGTGTGTAATACCTTCTCTTCATACAAAATACTTGACCAGGACATAAAATATAATATTTCAAAACATGATTGAGTGTGTGATACCTTCTCTTCATACAAAATACTTGACCAGGACATAAAATATAATATTTCACAGAGCAGCAGAAGCCAGAAGAAGCCCAACTGTGTGTGTGTGTGTGTGTGTGTGTGTGTGTGTGTGTGTGTGAACCCTCAGTCTCTTGCATGTACATTTACAACCAAATTCCCACATTAATGAAAATAGCATAGCTAAATGTCCCAAGGCATCAACCTATGAGTAAGATTTAATTGTGAGAAATAATGAAAGTTATATTCATGACTTTCTCAAAACATTTTACCGTTTACCGGCGCCTAGTGAATTTATCTGTCAAAATATTTATTATGTAACCCAGTGACTTCTGCTTTACCGATTACAAGTTTTAAAAAGTGCTGTTAATGATAGCTCAGTGGTTAAGGTTGTGGTAGTGATCAGAGGATTTTGAGTTCAAATCCTTTAACTTGCACTTGACCACTTAAAAATGTCTTTCCACCAAATAAGCATGTGTATGTGCACAATTAGTTTGTTTAAAAAAAAGGGAAAAGATAAATGATCCTTTACTAACACACCAGCATTTCTCTGCCTATGTGGCCTGTTACAGCTTCCCCCCACAAGTGTTGGTTAAAACCATATGCTTTCTTAAAATACTGTATCATGTCTTCATGTCAGCCCACTGCTAGAAATAAACCATTACCAGTCCCCAGTTTTAGCATAGAATGAGATCAGTGGAAGTTTTTGGGAAAAATAAAACAGCAAATAATATGTGGGAGTTTTTATGCTTGCCCCTAGAATTTTAAAAACTTAATCTAGATTATTGGGTGAGTCTGAGCTATTATCTCTTATATTATACATACACGTAAGACAAATATTTGTTATTGTTAATGACAAAAGTAGTTGGTTATGGCACTTATTTCTCTCTATGATTTATTAAACATGTTGATAGAGGCAAATAATTTACACATAGTATTTTTTATAATTGCAAGTGTATGTGCTGATATAAATATGCTGCTGATCGCTGTGTTTTTGTTGTAGTATGTGTGGATCACAGAGTTTATACTGTATATATATATATATACTTTCTCTCTATGATTTATTAAACATGTTGATAGAGGCAAATAATTTACACATAGTATTTTTTATAATTGCAAGTGTATGTGCTGATATAAATATGCTGCTGATCGCTGTGTTTTTGTTGTAGTATGTGTGGATCACAGAGTTTATACTGTATATATGACTGACTCCAAGCTATTGGTAAAGGGACTAATTTCCCTTTCAATCTTCATCTTAGATTTTTTATTGTTGTGTGAAGAGAAAAGACAATGTGAGAAAAGAGAGGGGACGAAGACAAATGGTGTGCGTGTTTCCTCCAGAGGGTGAAAAATGCAAAAATCTGAGATTATAATAAGACTGAGTGGGAGGAAGGGAGACCTTGTGGGACGGAGTGATAACAATGGGGGTAACGACCGAAAGGAGGGGTGAGGATGTTCTCGGTTTAATCTATATTTAGGGGGGAGCTGATGGGGACACGTGCCAGGTTCTGTGTACGGGAGATGAGGCGAGTCTGGTGTGCTTAAATCGATTCTGGGTTTTGTTCTGCCAGCTGTCATTGGTACCGTCTGCAAACCATGTGACACCAGGAACCTGATCAGAGAACCCCAATTTTACACCCTTAGAGATCTATAAAAAGCACAAAGACTCAGTCTATTTTTGCATTATCTGCATTACAAGAACAAGCTCAATAACACTAAATAAACTTAGGCTAACCGTACAATTACATATTTATCAAATATATTTTTTTTATATTAATATGTTTTCATTAGGACAAAAAAATATATATATATCAGGACATTTACATTCTGTAATTGGTTAGTACACACTTTTTTAGACATCAATAGATTTGTCTTCACACATTCAGTAACTGTTCGAAATAAGGTATTTATAGTTATACTAGAAGTTTTTTCTTTAGATGTGAAAGCCAGTGTTTAAAAAAACAAACAAACAAACAAGGTGCTGGCATTGCGAAACATATAATCATATCTAGGCTTCATAAGATTACCCTGTTTCATATCATATCTCAAATAGAAACACTGTGGGAATAAACCGGGTCATTTAACATTTCAGTTTTACCTGCATACAAATTATAATTTTTCTTTCTTTCCTTCTTTATTATAGTTTTGTACTTTTTTTTAAGGAAAAAACTTTACATCTAAAGAAACAATGCTATCTTTTTGGAGAAACAAAGTACAGTGTTATAAACAGGGAGCTAAACACATTAAACTATTAAAAGAACCGTAAGATATTGTGTAAATATTGTTATTATTACAAAACCCTAGCGAGATATAACAACGAACAACACACTGCAGCTCCCAGTGATGATAGACATCAAACGAACTTTCATTTTCAAATTGCTTATTGCTGCCATCTAGCGGCTATAATGCGCACTTTATTAAAAAGAAAGGTTGTCGTGAGACCTAATAATAATAATAATAATAATAATAATAATAATAATAATAATAATAATAATAATGATGATGATGATGATGATGATAATAATAATAATAATAATAATAATAATAATAATAATAATAATAATAATAATGACATTTTAGAAAGTGTGTTAGAGAAGTAAAGAAAAGAGTGCAGGCAGGGTGGAGTGGGTGGAGAAGAGTGACAGGAGTGATTTGTAATAGTAGGGTATCTGCAAGAATGAAAGGGAAAGTTTATAAGACTGTGGTGAGACCTACGATGTTTTATGGATTAGAGACCCCTAATGGGAGTAGCCGAAAGAAGAAGAAGAAGAATGACATTTTTGTTTTCCTGGGCTCTTTAAGGGTTTATGGATAGTTTTTCCTCCAAACCATTTCTAATAGGAAAACAATGCAATCAGGATGCAATTGGTGTAAATGAAAAATTTAATTCCATCATTTTGGATGGACCTAGCTAATAAATTAAAACTTGGTGTTCCAAAGTATTTTTGTATTTCAAAAAGCTATTAAAGTACTAATAGCTATTCGAGTAAAATACTTAGAATAGTTAGAGACATACTTGTTTTTGTAAGGTCTATTTTTTTTTATTGTAAGAAAGGATTCCTATTCAGTTGTATTTCCACGCTTCACCACTAGAGGCAGAGATACAGTTTACCAAGCAATGACAAGTCACCTATGACATCACAGTGCACTGACCATTCAGCAGTGGCCTTTTGCATGCATTCTGCATCACGCAACCTACCGAACAGCAGCTAACAGAAGACAGCAAGAATCACCTCATATACAATCCATTCTATACCCAGTAAAGTTGAGTGTTCTGAATCCTGTACCATGTTTTTACTGACTCGCTGAGGCGAGTACAATCCCCTGATCAGCGCACACCAGATAGTGAAAATCCATATATGGGCCTTCGAGCTAGAGAGGAAAACTTCCTAACATTCGGTCCTTTGAGCCAGATAGGAAAAACTTCCTAACATTGACGGTTATGTAATATGTAATATAGTGTCAATATTTTCATAGTAAACAAGTGATAAGCTGAAGCAAACTTTGAAATGTGTAGGACAGGTGGTTCTCCAAGAACCAGGTTTGGGATCCCATGCATACATGCATGCAATTAGTTAGATCTAACAAATGTACACTTTTTAAATAATAATCCACTTAAGTAATTAGTATTTCATTAAGGAAGCAGAATTGGAATATTTTGGGAGCCGCAAATTCAAACGATTTCCCTTTTATAATTATTTTCTGGGTCTTTTTTCACCACAATTTATATATATTGATATTGGGTGGATGTAAAGTTGTATACACAATTTAAATACGGCTTCCGTGATTAGTCACGTGACCCGCATCAATTAAGCAATTAACGGGTACTTATTTATTTGAATGGCTGGCACAGGGTTTGTGTCACAAGTGGTAACTTCATGTCTATTTCATAGCAGGAATTGAATAGTTTAGGCATTCATACAAGTCCAGCGTCTTCCCATTTTTCTATCAGGCCTGGTTGGTGGTGATTTGTTTATCTGCATTGCTTAAACTTTTCGCATTTACAATTTTAGTTGTTTTGATTCTGGATTTGGTGGATCACAAAGATTGCGATTTCAATCTGGCAACCCAGTCTGCAGTAGTTCATGGGCTAGGCTTGGACGCAACAGTAAATTTGTTGGATTCGTGGTTCATTTACGCCCCTGTGGTGCATTTTCTTTTTCTGGGCATCCGTGAGTAAAATTATATAGATTTACTCCAATATGGATATTTATTTTGCGAAATATGGCTCGGTTTTAATGCGCAGTTATGACGCATGTTTAATTTTGATGAAGGCCGCCGCTTTGGTTTCGTGTAAAACACGCATGAAAATAGCAGGAAAGTTGTGAAGTCCACTTAATAATTTACGCAAGAGTAATTATAGAAAACATTGTTTTCGGGATTAGATTATGACAAAAGTCCACGTTCTGATTGCTTCTCTTTTTTCCCCCTCAGCTGCAAACAAATAACAGTTTCAAGAAAGTGCGTTTTTAGTGTATTGTGCGCTCTTTCCTTTATAATACCAGACAGAAAAACAGGCTGGTTTAGACAAATGCATATTGTCAGTATAATTTTTCTAATGTACTAAAGAATCTAAATAAATATTTTCCACATGTTATTTTGTTTATAAAAAAGCTCGCTGTTTATTCTTGAGAGCTGTTTATACTTGAACTGATGCCAGATCCGCCCATATTGGTTGCATCCTGTGGCGAAGGCTGATGTGTGGCTCAAACGCTTCTGTTCTTTCTTTCCTTACTTGGTCAACAAATAATTTCCAAATTTAAATGCAGCTTTTGGTTTTTCATTTCCACAAACTGGGATTGCACACGACACAGGCTTATGCTGATGAAGAAAGTTTATTTATTCTTTTCACTTTCCTTCAACCTGAATTTGGAAGTTAATAGTGAGCTATAAATCATTTAATGTGGCCAAAAGATTGTAGTTGGGCTTGATCCAGGATCAGTGGGAAGGGTTCAGTAATCTTTTCTGTTCCTGCATTAGGTGAATGTTGAAGTCCATGATTTCTTTCTGTTGTCTCAGATGCTGCGTCTGACTGCAGGAAGGCTGGGGACAATGCTGTCCAGAAGGGCAGTAGCAGCTTTTAGCACCACTAGTGCCAGGATGGCCAGCCATGGTAATGGTCATTGTTCTAGTATATTGATTGTACTATATTGTACTTTTATTGGTCAGTATATTTTGCATACATTTTATCCACTAGGGGACGCTCATGTCTTGGAAACGAGTGGCGTGTGCTAGGTTGTTTTTTGATTATGTTTTAAAACGAATATCCTATTGTGCTGATCTGTTTCTACATTCTCATCTTTTAAGTGTCCCAGCAGGCTGACATGTCTGTGCCCATGTACTTTGATCGTCTTGACACGCCGCTACCAGACAGAGCTTACAATGATACCCTTACAGCTACTGAGAAGAGCCTGAAACAAAAGGAAAAAGGACCATGGAACAGCCTTTCGAATGAGGAGAAAATTGCCTGTTTGTATTTTCTTTTACAATGATCATTTCTCTGAATCATGTCCCTGGCAAAATTCGGTATTTAATCACCTTTGCTCATGTAATATGGCGCTATATAGTGCGTATGTGTGTGTACGCAGTGGTGTGAAAGTGTTTGCCTGATTTATTTTTTTTGCATATGGTTGTCACACTTTTGATGTTTCAGATCAAACTACTTTAGATATTAGTAAACGATAACACAAGTAAACACAACATGCAGTTTTTAAATGAAGGTTTTAATTATTGAGAGGAAAACACAATCTAAAACTACGTGGCACTGTGTGAAAGTGTTTGCCCCTAAACCTAATAACTGGTTGGGCCACCCTTAGCAGATACTGCAAGTATTTGCTATAACTTGCAATGTCTGTTACAATGTCTGTTACAGCGCTGTGTAGGAATTTTGGTCCACTAATCTCTGCAGAATTGTTGTAATTCAGCCACTTTGGAGGGTTTTCGAGCATGAACTGCCTTTTTAAGGTCATGACACAGCATCTCGATAGGATTCAGGCCAGGACTTTGACTAGACCACTCCAAATTCTTCATTTTGTTTTTCTTCAGCCATTCAGAGGTGGACTTGTTGGTGTGTATTGGATCATTGTCCTGCTGCAGAACCCAAGTTAGCTTCAGCTTGAGGTCACAAACAGATGTCTGGACATTCATCTTCAGGATTTTTCGTGGTTCTATTTATCACGGCAAGTCTTCCAGGTCCTGAAGCAGCAAAACAGCCCCAGACCATCACACTACCACCACCATATTTTACTCTTGGTGTGATGTTCTTTTTCTGAAACACTGTGTTACTTTTATGCCAGAGGTAATGGGAGACAAACCTTCTAAAAAGTTCAGTTTTTGTCTCGTCAGTCCACAGACTATTTTCCAAAAAAAAAGTCTTTGATCATCAAGATGTTTTCTGGAAAAACTGAGACAAGCTTTTGTTCTTGTTGCTCAACAGTGGTTTTCATCTTGGAAATCTGCCATGCAGACTATTTTTATCAAGTCTCTTTCTTATTGTGGAGTCATGAACACTGTCCTTAACTGAGTCAAGTGAGGCCTTCAGTTCTATGGATGCTGTTGTGGGGTCTTTTGTGACCTCTTGGATGAGTCATCGCTGGGCTCTTGGAGTAATTTAGGTTGGCCGGCCACTCCTGGGAAGGTTCTCCACTGTTCCATGTTTTTGATTTGTGAATAATGGCTCTCACTGTGGTTTGCTGGAGTCCCAAAGCTTTAGAAATGGCTTTACAGCCTTTTCCAGACTGGTAGAGATCATTACTTTCTTTATTTGTTTCAGAATTTCTTCGGATCTAGACATGACGTCTAGCGTTTAAGGATCTTTTGGTCTACTTCACTTTGTCAGGCAGGTCCTATTTAAGAGATTTCTTGATCATGGACAGGTGTGGCAGAAATCAGGCCTGGGTGTGGATAGAAAAATTAAACTCGGGTGTGAAACCACAGTTTTAACACTTTCACACGGGGCCATGTAGTTTTGGATTTTCTTCCCCCTCAATAATAAATCAATAATTAACAATAAAAATCTTCATTTAAAAACACATTAGTACATTATTTACTAATATTTAAAGTGTGTGGCTAAATATATAGATGGATGTTTTGCATGTTCTTTAGTAATTTTTGCTTGTAGGATAACTCATTTAAGTGTTTCAGCTCTTACATTTTATTCATGTAATTAATGTTTGTACTTCATCATTTACCCTTTTTATTTATTTATTTTTGTCACTCAGTATACAGGCTTATGTTTAAGGACACATATGCGGAGATGAAGAAGCCCTCCAGTGAGTGGAAGACTGTGTTTGGTGGAATTTTCTTCTTCGTTGGTTTGACTGGCCTGGTGGTGCTCTGGCAGCGCATCTTTGGTAAGAAGGATTAATCATATCTAAGCTTCAGTGGAATTAAAAGAACTGCACAAATATAAATTTTTGGGTGTTTTTACTCCCTGTAAATAGATGCTCCATTATAGAATAAGTAGTAAGGAAATGTATACATTGAAAGACTTGTGATTTGCAGACCAGTGCGAAATTGAGTATTGAGCTAATGTGGAGTTGTTGTTTTGTTTGTTTTTTTTGTGCAGTGTATCCTCCTGCTCCTCATACGTTTGATAAAGAATGGGAGGCTAAGCAGGTGAAAAGGATGTTAGACATGCGAGTGAACCCTGTGCAGGGTTTCTCCTCCAAGTGGGACTATGAGAAGGGCCAGTGGAAGTAACTTTGGAGAGAGCAGTTCCAACATCTGTTGAAGCCATGGTGTTTGGACCCATCCATTCATGTAAATGCTCAACTAAAAAAATAAAAATTTAAATAAAATGTAATCATTCTTACAGTGAGTGGAAGTCATACCACAATCCTGTTTTTCTGCCTCTAACCATCTAAAAATTGTGCAAATAATCATTTGCTATGGAATAAATCCTAGCATGAGTCTCTTGTGATCATCCTAAGATATTTTTTCTAGACTAATTTTGGTGTCATCTTCTTTCCCATTATATTTAGATGTACTTAAATGTGTGCGCACACTTTCAGTGAATACAAGCACATATGCAATACTTTGCAATTGGTTTTTATTGGTTTCACTTTTGATGAGCTCAGACATGTTTTAAGAAAAATAAACAAACAAAAAAAAAACTAAGACAAAACATTCAATTTAGGGGATGTTTTAAATAAACCAAAAGCCTTAAAAAAATAGTTTTGTTGTTGTCTTAGTTTTAGGTGACTTGGACCAATTACAAACACAGTGAATAACAAACACCTCAAAGAAATGGAGTTTAAGGCCATAGGAAAGAACACTGTGTTTTATAAATATTTTCAAAACATCGAGGCTTTAAATATTTTCGCTATCCTAATATGCTACTCTAAATGTAATTTAAGTTACCTAGTTTACATAGTGTCCTGCCAAGATCATTTGTCAAGCTGTTCTTATACACTATCACTACAAGACAGTCTTTCTCATCTGGAAAAGGTGTGCACAGGTGCACACTTACACACACACACAGCATGCAAGCAGCGACTTTTCTTTATATGGAATGCATTCTGTTAAATCAGTGTCTACAGAGCAGCTGTAATATACATTTTTGGGCAGTTGAAGATCCCAGATCTATGCTATGTTTTATGTTCTCTCAGCACATAGCATTGTATTCAACTGGGTCTGAAGTAAAACGCAGCTCCTTTGACAGAGTGAGACTATACGATAATCATTAACTTATTCAGATATGCAAAAAAAACCATTTGTATAGGAGTGGATTTCTATTTTAGCTAGTCAAATTCTATACATTGATGAATCCTTACTGAGCATGTGCTTCACTAGATCTGGAAAGAATAGGGCAATTATTTTCATACCCTGTATATTGAACCTACTTTTAAAAAAAAAGTAGAAGGCTGTTTGGTATTCAGCCTGAGAGATTTTATTTCTTGTTTTCCTGAAAGCTATCATGAATTTTCTTTTTACATATGACAAAAATTAAGTCGCTTGCCAAACACCAGTAAAATATCAGACAGAAACGGTTTGACATTTTTTTTTTTTTTTTTGAATAAAATGCGTGTTTGCGTCTGGTGAGTGTAAGGTGCAGAGCAGCAGGTGGCCTCGCTGTGCGACGAGTAGCTTCAGCCACCATGACTTACTTACATTTAAACAACACAGCAGTAAAGACATAGAGATGATAGATAAGAGTGAGACATTAGGGAGAAATCTGTTGGGCCCAAAGGCCATTCAAGCATTCACAAATAATATGAAAAGACAAATTCTAAAAAAAAAAGTTCCCATCTCAGTCAGCGTTCCACAAAGATGTCTCAACAGTCATGCATATATGGCATTAATTTGACACACTGCTTAGTAGGCTGGGTGGTTTCAGTCGTAGCCATTAACATGAACCTGATGCTGAATGTGAATTTGAGTACTCGGGCACTGCAGTCAGATTATTGAGGCTCCTGACTGCATAATCCAGACAGTTTACATTCCTGGTGCATATCCTTGAAAATGGTCCTTATCTATGGAATGAAAATGGCACCATTACAATCTGAATATAAACATTTCATAAACCTGACTGTGTGCCTTTATTCGAATGTGTAAGCAATGTCACACCCATGGCAATTCAGCATGCATTAATAAATACACACACACAAACATTTACAGGAGAAAACAGATGAAGGGACCAAACACAAGTAGTAACTCAAGATTGAACACCAAATCTTGGAAATACGAGGCTGTGATCACCACGCCATGCCAAATTTAATAAATACTCTGACACCTTTCAAAGAATCAAAATTTGAAAAATTAAACTGGGCATGGATTTTGGCTCCAAAAGTTTTATTTGAAGTGAACTACAATAGGTTAGAAGAAAATTCATGCCCATGCCATTTCAGTTTGATGTGATTCAACGTATTCATTTTGCAAATCATTCAAACAAAGGCATAACAGTTCAGCTTTAATAGAGTTTAATTGAAAGTGCAGCGGCACATTCCTACTGCATACCTGCGACCCCTGTTCACACCCTCGGGCACAGATGATGTTAAAACTGTTAGGATTTCGAGCAGATCTGGGAAATATTCTGTAAAAAGTGATGTGAAACATTCATACATTTTTTTTTTTTTAAGTAGCAAAAAAGAATCATGCCCACTGTAGATAAACAAGGACGTACACTTATAATAGGAAGCACCCACTCACTCACTAACACTCAACAAAGTAGCAGTTTGAGAATTACTAGAAATCACTGGCTGAGAAGTTAATTATAACTAAAGCTAGCTAGATGTATCTAAGCATCTCATCTACAACCTGCACTGATGGTTTTCTTTTAAACGATTTTGAAAATAAGATAAACCACCACCAAAACCACACAACATAGAGTGGACTCTTGTCGCAACGTGTTAAACTTTTATCTATTTGACATGTCACGTGTTTAGGATGCAGTGTGGCAACAAGAACAGACAGGAAAGGGCCAGCTCTAGCTCTCATTACAATACTCCCAATGGTGTAAAGAAAGTTACCACAATTTCAACCAATTTTGGTCAAATAATGAAACCTTAGAAAAAAAGAAAGCACGCACACGCGCGCACACACACACACACACACACACACACAGACAATTTAACTTAGTTGCTTTTTTTTTTTTTTTTTTTTTTTTTCTTCTTTTGTTTTGTCATCTTCAGGACAGGCTCTCACATATCTCAGAGAGCACTGGGAAAATGAAAAGCTTTAATGAAGCCTCTAACCCTCATCATTAATCGCATACAAAGCATCAAACTGAGCATTTCAGGGCATCGCTCTGAACATCAAATTAGCCTGGAATTCAATGCTGAACTACAGAATTGACCAGAATTCACTTGCAAAGATGACAACGTTATTAAACAAATCTCGTTCCCTTCATTGACCCTCCTTAGTCAAGGATTGTAAAGGACTTCAAAAATGTAGTGCAAGGTTTGAACGTGTTAAGTCCATTTTTAACAAGCCTGTGACTGGGTCAAAAACATGAGCAGAGTCTCCATCTATAACCTGGGAGTAGGTGCTTCACTTATAAACTCACTTCTCAAAAGAGATCAGAATCACTGCTACTTGTTGTCCTCTTTAAAGATAAAATAATGTGTACATTTAAAATGTCTAAAGCTGTAAATATTTTTTTATACAAGGAACAAACAAAAATGAGCGATTCATTTAGACAAGTGATCAATTAAAAAAAAAAAAAAGAAAAAAAAAGAAAAAGAAAGAGGGGTGGGGTGTTAAGCAATGCAAGTCTTATGATTTTGAGCAACATCACTGTTTTGGGCCAAGTAGCAACAA
This sequence comes from Silurus asotus, assembly GCA_024362625.1. Classification (NCBI taxonomy): domain Eukaryota; kingdom Metazoa; phylum Chordata; class Actinopteri; order Siluriformes; family Siluridae; genus Silurus; species Silurus asotus. Next base: position 18,708,746 of record MU564352.1, read on the forward strand.
GTCCCCTTTCACCAGGGATGATGAATTTTACAGTTGTGCCTGGGCCACTCACACAGTCCACAGTGCATCGCGAGAGGAGGAGGGTGTAAACATTACTATGCTTGGCAAAAAAAAAAAAGTACAAAACAAAAATAACTTTGATAGTAAAAGTTTCTTCATGTATATTTTGAGGTGTATTCTGGGCGGAGTCCGCTGCTGGGTCTTTACAGGCGCTTCTGGGCGATTAAAGATCCCACCACCACCCCCGTGAACAGAGTCATCCCTGCCAGCAGCCACTTCTTGAAGCTCTCCTGCGACCTTCTGCTCTCTGCTGCGGCATCGCTCCCGAAGATCTCCGCAAAACGCTCCTGTGAAAAGAATAACAAGCACACGGTCCATAAAAAAAGCAAAACAAATACTGAGAAATTTTGCCAAAACAGCCTTATTTCTTCGACCAGATTTCCCACCAAATCCAAAACCACAGTAACACTGATGGAAAATTCTAAAATGATAAATGTTGCTTCGAGAAAATTCCTGCAGCTGTAAACCCGCAGACATCCACACCACTGCTTAATCATAGGTTGATCTTACAGCCAATCACAAGGCTTTGTTAAGGACCTGCCCATCACAAGCCTTCTTCAAACACACCCCTTTTACTAATCAAGCTTGTGTGCGCTCAAAAAAAAAAAGAAAGTACAAAAGGAACCAACAGAGGGCGCGCGTCTCTTTACACAGGGTTACACACCTCTCGCTTTCAGAGCAGAATTCTATAGCAACCAGTTTTATGCAAAGTGCAGGGAGGGGAGTTCAGGCTTAATGCTGGAACGTGTTTTCAAAAAGAACCGTATATAGAAGCATGTTCGCTGACTGAGTTTCAGCTGAGCATGGCAGAATAAAAAGTGTATTCATTACTTCAACACCTTGCAATCACATTTTCAGTTTCAGCCCTTTCACTTAAAGAGTCATCTTATCTGAGGTGTTTTGATGTCATGAAGCATTTTTGCACTTCATGTGCTTTTCTTCCCCCGGGTTGCCTAACAATGAGATCAGGTACATGGCAAATATAGCAAAGATATTTGGAGCACGTAACCCTGATTACACCACATGCTGTAGTCATGCAGACTGATGTCATCCCCCAGCCTTGACTTTCTACCAGATCCAGTATCTGTCTGTGCTGGTGGAAGTCAGAAAAAGAATGCTGAAGGACTAGACAGGAATTTAAACTCTTATCTGTATGTTCACTATCACAGAAATACAAGACACCTTAAAACAATGAATTATAATGTCTGATTAGGATAAAATGCTGAATAAAACAGCATTTTATATAAACTATTAATTGCTGCAACCTCTTTAAAGCCTTAAACAATCACTACAGTTTTAACAAATCGCTGTAATGCAACTTTACTCAGATTTATATATTCTTGGGGATAAGCCAAAATAAAGTATAATATAGGCTTTAGTGCCAGAATACAGCTTTCTAACAACCTGATCAAGACAAGCTATTTTATTTAGTCAGTACTCGGGGCATCACGGCCATATTAATGGAATGCGGCCTTGCATGTCCATGAACATGGTTTATCTGCTTCCAGGACACCTTATTTCAGACTTATACTTAATGTCCACAAACAAATGTTAAAATCAGACCTGACTGGAGTTACAGACATGTAAAATATCCATGCTGAATTATTTATCAATAATTATACCACACTATGGTTGATTTCTCAAATCTGACTGGTCAAACGTGTTTGTTTTTTTTTTTGTGTAAAAGCACGGTTCAGTTAGTAAAACTGGCTATAACAGGAACAATAGTTTAATTTTAACAAGCTGCTTCTATTTGTTATAATAGTAACAGCTCATTCACAGAAACGTGTACAGTGGACCTTCTTTATAATGTATGACTGATATGGATTTTGAAAACGTGTCAACATAAATGTCTTCAAACGGCAGACGCCACATGACAATTTTTGGTAAAGAAACATGGTTGTAACAGTGATACGGCCTGAGGCGAGGCACAAGTTTTCGTCACACACATTGAATGTTATTCCTCTTATACCATTCTGCAATTTGTCAGCCAGTACAATGTCTATGCTTAATTTAAAGAAAATCATATTTACTTAGTTAGCGTCTGTCATTTTCCACTAGCCTTTCTTTGAAATGAAAAAAAAAAAAAATGCAGCGTATGTTCCCGAAGGAACCAAAAAGCTCTTTACAAAAATGCTCGCATGCTGGAAACTTAAATCTTTCAGCTTTACCCAACCTTGACACTGGAGACTCCTCGTTTTGAGGAAAGATTACCAGATCAACAATTAAACAGTTTTTCTTTGGAGTGTACCATACAAGTCTATGTGCAAGCTGTTAATAGACACAAAAAATGTGGCCAATTGAAAGCAGCATACAAGATGCCTTCAAATACTTTACCACACGAAAAAAGAGAAATGCAATAGGAGACGATTGAGAGCCCTGGTTTGTAACGCAGACCAACACAGCAGCAAGGTAAAAAGTGTTCTTACACGTACATGTGCGAACACACAGACACCGACACACTCATGTACAGCCAAGAGCAGAGACAGAGAAAGCATTATAGCTCTTCTGGGAGTGTGGCTGAAGTGGAGCACTTTAAATCCGTGTGCATTTTAGGGCCGCAGTGTCAAAAGTGTCAAGAGCATACACAAAAACGAGGAGAGCGTACCAGCAAGACAAAGCGTGAAAACAATGCAGAAGGGATGGGTGAAAGAGTGTGAGCAAAGGGTTCTGTCGGGTAGAGAGCCAGACGATGGGTCTTTAAAAAAAAAAAAAAAGAAGAGAGAATCAGAAAGAGAGGATTTCTTAGGAAATTAATAAGAAAGGGAGTGGTGACCGAGTATGTGGGGTGGTGGCAGCTGATAACGTTTGAGCAAGAGTTTAGAGTTGTGCCAGAGAGCAAGTCTGACCTCATAACCCCTGAGATGCAGCTGAAACAAATATCAACCTCTCAAAACATGCTGTCGTGTGTGTGTGTGTGTGTGTACATATATATATATATATATA
>MU564352.1:18711823-18726629 GCA_024362625.1 Silurus asotus
AGAGAGCGAGAGAGAGAGAGAGAGAGAGAGACAGACAGAGAGACAGACAGAGAGAGAGAGAGAGAGAGAGAGAGAGAGAGAGAGAGAGAGAATAAACAAGCATACCTGAAGCTGCCTGTTATACACAGAAAGCTTTACAGAGCCATCACTTAGTCTGACTATGAAAACAGAGCGACCAAAGCTGAGGATGTTAAAGATCCTGATGAAGATCACACCACATGACTCCTCAGGATAAGCTGCTTCAGGAACAATGCAAATATTGACTGAACTAAGGCAAGGCCGTGTAAAGTACACTGCCTCGTGCACACCCATGGGCCAGCACATATTACATACATACAGGATGAACTGGTATGTGAGGAATGTGTGAGAAAAGCAGGCAGGAGTGCAAACTATGGCATGTGACTTGCCTTGCAACATCGACAACACCACGGCTGACATTTTTCCTTTTCTAAAGCAGTGAACTGTCACTCAGTTAAAATTATTCTTTAAGAATTAATCCCTGAATTGTTCAGATGCAGGGTTTAGACTCTAATTATTACGATGGACAAATCGATTTTTAAAAGGTAAAACACGGTGTATGAACGAAGTATTGGGACACCTGATTTTTTCAGCTATATGCGGTTCTTTCCCAAACTGTTACCACAAAGTTTAAGGCACAGGATGTCTCTGGACATGGCACCCTCGTGGCTGAATGACCACAAAGATCAACGTAACCACGCTCCAAAATATATTGGTATAGTATATATCTTCCCAGAAGAGAGGTGGTCATTACAACACATAGGGTCAACACATGGTGTCAACACAAACTTTTGTCTATATACTGTTGCGATTACGTGTCTGTGTTTATAAGAATTATTTTTCACACCCAGCTCAGCCCACACTATTACTACATGCACTGAAACAGTGGAAATTTCCAGCTCTGACCGAGTGAGCCCAACATCCACTTAGTAACAGAACACCTCGTTGTTTTTTATTTTCGTGATGGAAAAGTTTACCGACTTCTACGCCCACTCGGAACTTATACAAGGTGAATTTTGATCATCACAGGAAATCATTAACCTTAATGAATCATTAGAAAAAGCCACGTTGTTCTCGAGCTACATCGAGGCAAAAGAAATATTATAGCTATTTATATTTAGACTTTGTTTATTATTAAACAGGAAACCAACAGTAGAACAAGCAATATTTTTGACACGATTCCCTCCATGAAACGAACAGAAAACCCTTCCCAAATCTCAATTACGAAAGTCTAATTTCAGGGCAGATGCTGGGAAATGAATGTTGAGTCAATAAACATTGAACTATGAACTTCTTTCAGAACATTTTGAGTAAATCTTTAATGCATTCGTACATCACGCTCACCACACAAACTTTTTCCCCCCAAAGGAAAAGTACAAGGTGTTAGTGTGTTGCTGAGGTAGCTGTATGCATCTGATCACACATGAATACCGCAAATATTAGGAGAAAGGGAGAGAAAAACGCCCCCCAAAGAAGTCATTTTTGAGAAAATGGGAGCCTTCATAAGTATAGCGCAACGGTTTTAAATACAATATTTTAAATATTACTCGAAACTTGCTTCATATAAACCCAAGGCCAGTTGTTGGGGCAGTCAGAAAAGTTTTCTGGTCTTTTTTTCACTACAGGGATACATGGTGAATCATTTGTGTCGCAATGATGCATACGCTCCATATGTTGTAGGCAATAGGTAAAGTTGATCAACACTGGAGTGTTCACTTTGGACAAGAGAACATAAAATGTTACAGTGTATGTGACCAGCCAAAAAAAAAAAAAAGGAGAAGATGCTTTAGAATTCACTAAGGCATATCAGGTGCTCTTACAAATTCCACATGTTCAACAGACCTCTGTAAAGGTGTACAAACACAAATCGGTTCTTGACGCTTGTTAATTGTGGGCAGCATTACTCGGGATGGTCATGTCCCCCAGACAAGTCTGCTAGTTGATTGAATCCTATTTCATACAGCCAGGTAATGAACATGCCCAAGCATGCCTCTTTTAACACAACAAGCATGCACAACATCAGCATAGTAACATTTACTACACTGTTTTTCTCTGACAACCACCACAGGCAGGTCCTTATCAACCCTTAACACCTACAGGTTAAAATATGTTCTGTATGAGTGGGATGAGGACCACACCTACACACAAAAAACCTCATCTGCCAGGCACGCCAGCTATCCCAAAACACCCGAAGGATGGGTGGGTTTAGAAGACGTGTCCACTGGGATTGCTGCTGCTAGGCAGCAGTGTCTGCGCACGTCTCTCTAGAGCACAGAGAGGAGACTCGGACGAAAAAAAAAAGCATTTACACCTGACTGCTGCATGTTAACCTGCCCCTTTTTATTATTAAAACAAGATGTGTTTATTACTGCGCAGCATTTGACATTAGCAAAAAAATAAAAAAATAAAAATGGAGTAAAGCTGTCTGACAATTAGGCAGTGAGTAGCATTAATTGGCATTAATGACAAGGAACACACCCACAGGATATTCAGTCATAAAATCATTTTGTACAAAAAAGAAAAACCACACAATAGGAAAGCGATCGACAGTACATTGGGGAATTATAATAATCTCAGCTACTCCAATCATGGACTGCCTTCTTAGGTTCTTCCTAGCCATCTTATTTGCATAGAAAAATAGGAACACAAAGTGTACACAATGGACATGATGAAAATGCGTCCACATGCCAGGTGCAAATCCAAAGTACTTTTGTTAGCCAGATGTCCAGACACAAGCAGTTAAGAAGACACAGAGGACTTCGGCGCAAAAAAAGCCTTCAACCTTAAACAGGAATCTTCCCTTTAACCCCTTTAAGGGTGGAGCTGCACAATCTGGTGACCCGGGAGCCGAAATGAAGTTAGAATATGCGAGTTAGTGAATAAAGTACAATAGAAGCGAAAGGTATGCAGGGGAAACTCTTCCTTTTGGAGGAAAGACATTAGGAATAGAAGGCTAATGTTGGCAAGAGAAAGGGAGGGAGATATCGCTGGTACATTGCCAAGGTTACAGCAGAAATATTTAGAGGTATGTACACTGTGTCACAATGTACACGCCTGATTCGTTGATGTCCTAAGTGTTTCAAGAATGAGAGAGATGGGAGGAGTAATGATGCAGCAAAAATAATACTGAAGAAAACCGATGATGGACTGATGCGTGTGTGCGTGCGTATTTTCTCAGAATGAGCCAGGAGTAAAAAAATAAAAAATCTAGGTTTCTCCACTATTGCAGTACAGTATCCCCTTGACCTCTTTGACCCATTTTTGACTTATTTTCCCCTTCACTCACACACACACACACGCACGCACAGAGTATCAAGTGTTGTGGTGTGGCTCGGGCAGGTCATTATACCGAAATAGAAGCCATTGTCAGTCTGAGAATAGATGTACAGTACACACCAAAGCAAGCCATTAGTTTGGCTGCCTAAAGTACTACTTGTCAGATATTCCTTTAAGGTTTAAGAAATATTTTTGGCCAGTTTATTAATTTGTTAGCTAGTTTAACAGGCAATGGATTGGTTGTCTGGAAACCGATGAGGCCGCAAGGTGATTACCTACTTAAAGGCTACATTTTTTAATGTAACTTTTTTTTTTACTACAGGTGAAAGAAAACTAATAAACATATGATATGATTATTAGCCACTTTTAACAGTTTCTAAGGTAAAATTATTGTTATGTCTATAAGTGTCTTTCAAATTGTTGGACAGTGTTTCGGCGATGAGCTGAGGTGTATGTCCTCGAATGGCCCTCAAAAGGTTTTTATATAACGTTTTTATTTTCTTGTAGCACAGGGGAAGGGGAGGTCACACTACACATTGCAATTTCCATTCTATTTAGAAGCGTTCAAAGAACGAAAATACAAACTTAAAGTAGTTTCGCATTTCTCTGTGTACCAAAGTTCAAGTTTGGTGGACTCTGTCCTGCGATTGTATAATCACATGAACAACAGAGAACTGACACATCACAGTTTGACCTCTTCAGAGCGTTGAAAATGGAGGAAACACAATGACCATACAATGATGACAGTGGTTTCGTAGCATCCCGGTTTAAAGCACAACTTTAAAGGGAATATAACGAAAGCTGTTTGGTGGCACTGCACATGGGAAAAGATGGCATTTTTTAAAACAGTGGCGCATGAGTACAAATACGGTTGACCGAAAAATAATTCTTAGAATAAAATTTGTCGGGAGTCATGTTAATTTGGTGCCAAACCAGTTTTGACAGAGTTTCCACAGGTTCGGAAAAAAATTGTTATTTGCAAGTGCTAATTTGAGTGCCTCGCAATATGTGCATGCTGCACGTGGTGGGATTCGAAAGCATGTGCTCTCATTGCACAGTTACATCACAGTGAGTCACACAATATAATAGGAGTAGGAAGTTCTCCTTTTTTTGGATTTTAAACCTACTTGTATGTCAGGCAGTTATAATTTTTTAACAAAACAAAACAACAAACAAAAACACTGGCATGACATCTGCTTGTCCCAGGCACCCGGGCTACAGATTTGTCCACCCCTGAGCCATTAACTCAATTACTGTAATCTGAGAAACACAGAGCAGAATAGCGGCCCCTGAATGTAACTCAGTTCTATTTCAAATTCATCATGTTTTATTGGATAAGCTTAACGGAAACAAGCAGAGCTCTGTTCCACTTGTTCTCCTGAGCTAGCCCTCTAAACAGAACAATCAGTGCTGGCAGGAAGGGCAGAACTTCCTGACGCTCACTGGAATGCTGCTTGTCAATTTTTTTTTTTTTTTGGAGGGGGAGGAAGTGGAGGAAATCAGCTGCTTTGAAAGAAAGCATGACCTCAAAGCACAAACAGGAAAGCAATTCCTGGATTTGCACGAGCTTTCACCAGTCAGTATATATGAGGTCACTTTCTCCGAATTGACTGAACACAGTGTGACATTAGCCTACACGAGGCTAAGTAGACTTCAGCAAAAGGACGCATGCTTTGACGATCACAAAGCAGGATATGTGACAAGATGGGGCTGGCAGAGAATTACAAAGCACTTGCAAAACAGAGCAAGAGCACTTGTCGATCAAAAGGACATTGGTCAATAGTGTAGCCTGTGTTTTACCAGCGTTACATCATCCTCAATAGCGCTGGTCATCGTCCATATGCCCAACAGCTCAATGACATCAGAATTATTTAGATCATCGTTGGTGGGTCACAAAACTTCCAGAGTGAACGTGGCAAAGCAAGTCTCCTAATATTGTGATGAAGCATTTTCTGAAAGCGTGCTCCTAAGCAGCCTTGTAGCTCTTTGACATTGACTCAAACCTCAGCCTTCTTTAAGAAGCAGAGGTGTGTTCAGGTAAGCTCTTGCACAAAGCATATTATTAGGCAACTCCCAAATGGTACAATGTCTTCTTGTGCACCAAGACAACACACAAACCTTGATAACTGAGTTACATGAGGTACATGTTCAGTGTCAGAAGGATACTCAGGCCAATGCAGTAATTTCAATTCATTTGAAGTGATGATGTTAAATGATAGATATTAAGGAGGAAAGCACAGAGAGTCGGATCTTCCATTACTGCAGAAGACACATCTCTTCCTATTTTAGGTCATATCTCTAGAGCTTTGTTTAAAGGAGGGTTTCTTTCTGTTACTATGGCAATGTGCGGGTGTATGTGTGGTTCTTTTTGTGTGTGAACTGTTGGCTATGTAGAAGTTCATATACAGAAGAATAAATGATATAGAATAGTGGCATCCCGATTCCAGTCTTTTCTCTATCTTACTAGCGAGATGCCACCTTCAGCTCTCTTTCGGTCAAGTAAATCACAAAGATTTTTCTATCACATACGCAATTTACACATACGCATATAATGGTTACATAATGGTTATATAATGGTTCATTTGTGAATATTTATAAATTCTAAACATGACAAGTATTAGACTAAAATGTACTATATATTTATAGTTAATACAAAATAAAATGATTTTATTTTTTTACTTAACATAATTAGGTGGTCAGAGTAGCATCAGCCCACCAAATATTTATGGAGATCACCAAATTGGTAATCAAAATATGAAAACATTTTTTGTTATGGAACTGTTATTACATAGTGTTTTATGAATTTGTCAAACTCCGCTTTTTTCCTCTCTCTCCAAACAATAGATAAATTACTAAAGCTAGATAAACACGAAACTTCTCTGCAAAAAATAAACATACATTATCACGGTAATAAGCACATGGACAAAGTATAATTAAAAATCAGAATCTCACTGTTATGTATAAAGCCATCATGAGGCCAGGTTTAAATACACTACTCCGGTATTGTTGGTGTAAGTACATCTTGTTTACTGCATTACTGCTTTTGCCTTTGTGACCTAATGACTCTGCCTTTGTCTGCAGTTTCAGTATGTTTATGAAGGAGAGTGCACAGAAAGATCAGAGCAGGCTGCTACTGCTCACATGGAGACCTCGGGATCTAACGCATGTCAGTAAATAAGGAATAAAGCAAGCCAGGGCATGCTGCTAGAGAAAAATTTGTTAGCAGTTAATTATTGACAGCAACTTGCTAACAGATACGTTTTCTATTTACTAAAAACAATTTAGAATTTTTATTTACTCAAGTAGTAATTAAGATGTTGTACTCCTGAACTGAAAGTGGCCCTTACCTCAAACAGTGGTGGATAAAGAACACAAAGCATGTACTTGAGTAAAAGTAGAGATACATAAGTTAAAATATTACTCCAACAAAAATGATCCCTTTAAACTTACTTGAGTAACGGTACACAAGTATTTGCCTTCAAATATACTTAAGTATCCAAATACTGGGACATTAATTTATTAGGCTATAAAAATGTTCCTATTATCATTGTTTTTTTTTTTTATCAAAAACACTTGCTTTCAACTAAGTTTATGTGAAGACTGTCACTCTTAGCACACAATCTATTAATAGAATAATATTAAATGAGTCAAACACTGATATTTTTGAGCTCAAAACCAAATTTGTAATGACAAAAAAAAAAAAAAAAAAAAAAAAAAAACACACAAAAAAAAAAAAAGAGAATCACGCAAATGTACACTGAACCGTATGTTCATGCTACGTTTTTTTTTTGTCATCCATATTTTAATTAGGATTCAGCTCTCTTTACTGACGTGACATCACCCAACCCCCACCTCACCTTCCTGAGTTTATGGGTGAGGGAACTTCTGCAGGCGGTGGGTAACCAGGTTCACTGACCGTGACATGATATAATTGACACGACCGTGCAAATGAGCGGTAAAAAAAACAAAACAAAAAAACAAGATTATTTTTTTTTTCCTTTATGCCCACCCCTCCCCCTGCTGCATGCTTGACCAGTTACACTTACATCCACTTAAAAATATAAAGAAACGTTGTTGAGTGAAAAGTAAGATATTTGACTTTGAGATGTAGTGAAGTTGAAAGTAAGTCTCCCCAAATGGAAAAACTTGAGTAAAGTACAGATATGCAAAAAAAACGATTTAAGTAGAGTAACAAGTACTTTGTTACTTTCCACCATTGCTCTTAAATGCTTGGTTGAATAAATGAGCTAACTGTCCCTCTGGATAAGAGTGTCTGCTATAAATATTAATATTTCAAAAAAGTAATTTCATTTTCATTACAAAGAGTACAGCTTTTCCTTACAAGACAAAAGCTGACCCTTAAAAAAAAAAAAAAACATTGTTACATAAACAATTTTTTATAAAGTGGAAAGTTGCCAAAGAAGTGTAAATTGTTACTAATTAAACATCATATTAGAATAAGCTCATTTAATAACAACAAAGTTGTTATAAAAAAAATTCGACCAATCAGAATCAAGAAGTCAAACCCTTTTGTGCTCAACCCAATTAAGCTAATTAAGGCAGCCAAACCAACGGTTGTGATCAGGGTTCGAATCCTGTTCAGCCCTACAAACACACCACATACAGATGCATAAACACAGTAAAGCAGACATACAGTGAACACACAGGGGACGTCTAGCAGGAAACAGACTGCAGGCAGTGGATAATGACTGGTACGCGCGTGTGAGAGTCACAGTCATGGTATGTTAGCCCCATCAATCCCTGCCCAACCATGCTTGCGTACATGAGCACAAAGAGACATGCTATCTGCGAGAGAAAGAGAGCGGAATTAGAAAGGCAGAGATTAATGTTGGGAGGCAGGCATGAAGGAAAGTGTTAAAGGAAATAAAGAGTGAAAGACAACGGATTGGAACGCCGCTCATTAGCGCAGGCCACCGGTCACATTGTGTTAGTTGCTGCAATTAATCTCAGATTCGCTAAAAACAAAAAATACAAATAAGTAAACATTTCTCAGTAACACAACTTACACTGTGTCAAATGTTTGCTTTTTTTGTTTAACTTTGCAAAGGAGATTTGGGTAAATGAAACCTGACTTAAACGCAATCTAATTGAAAGAGAGAGAGAGAGAGAGAGAGAGAGAGATGGGAGGAGTAGGAAGGAGAGAGAGTGTGTGTGAGTGGGTGTGTGTGAGAGTGAGCTCTGGCAATACAAATATTTATATTTCTCATGCCAATAAAGCACCCATTCACTCAAAAATCTTAACACACACACACACACACACACACACACACACACACACAAAAAGATACAATCAGCCATACTTTTTTTTAAATGATCTTATAAAAATGTCTAAGATTAGTGAGATCCTAAAGTTGTGGTTAAAAATAAAATAAAGGAATGTGAAAGTAATCATAAAGGTTAATTAATAAAAGATGATAAAAGATTAAACATAATGAAACAATCAGGGAAAGAGGGAGAAACTGATTAGCTACGGCAATAAAAACGCCATTAAATATATAGCGCAAGGACCTCAAAGAATTTTGCAGAGGCACCGATTGGCTTCTTCTCCAATCATTTATTGTTTCCTTCCTGAGTTTTCCCTTCACTGTTCTTTCACTTTAGCCAGATGTACATTGAAGGGTGTTGTATGTGTGTGTGGGCTTTCCTCATTATTCTTGTTTTATTACCATTGTATGTGGATTACTGATTAATTATTAGTTACTCACATAATGTACATTTACATTAGTTATGTATGAAAACCGGGGTGGGCTGGGGGGTTTCTAATCTTTCTCTCGCATTTACTGCCCTTTGTCCAAAAAAACTAAAACAAAAGATTTTCTCCACATGTCTATAAAGAATGTGAAATGAAAGCAAAGGGTGCACTATCTGCTATCAGGTTCAAATCAAAGCAATAAGAGAAAGATGAGCGTTCTGCAGGTGCGGGACGATGGCGAACATTGAAGAGACTATTAGAAACAAAACAGAGCATGGTGGGATGAGACGTGACTACGGAAGAGGACGATAGTAAAACTGAGACTGTGGAATAGAGGAGGGACAATAAAGACAAAGTGGGCAAGAGAGACGTGGGGTTACAGAGAGCAAGAACAGGAAAGGGAGAAAGAAAGCAAATAAACAAGAAAAGTGAGGAGAAACTGCTGATGGCCCAATTTCGAGACACAGCCAGTTTGAGCAGGGATTCTGACTCAGCCCTGGTTTGTTCACTCTCAGAGCTCAGACGCACGTGCACATAGAGTAGTTATTACAGACATCACTTCATTAGCATGCCCAAAGCAGATGAGAGTCATATGGTATAACAAAAAGTACAGTACATGAAAGCAATATCATGATCACTTGACCAGGGAATATTGGGAATATACATTTGCATTACAAGCTTCTTTGCACAATTTTTGCTCTCAAATAATCAAATTCTTAACCATAAGAAAGCCGTATTATTCCGCCCTCCAGCTCTCCTCTATCCTGGCACAGTGACAGCCGTCTTATCATTTTTAAACTGCTGCTTATGCGGTAACACGGGACAGTGTAACCCATTAGGAGGAAAGCCTCTTTCACATATACGAGCTCAGACACCCAGGGCTAGCTTGTGGCGCTGTGATTAACAACGAGGAAGTCTATTCCATCCCTCCCACCCAGAGAGCATGGCCAATTTTGCTTCTTTGGCACCTCTCCACAAACGGCTGTGGCATCATGACATGGGGTTCGGCTAAATATAGCCCTTGCTGGTACTGTCCTCCATTGTTGTTTTGTCACGCTGAGTAAACAGGATGAACACCTGAATGCACAAAGTCTAATCAAAAACGGTTCTGGTTCATGTGAGATATATCTGATCTAGAACCCCAGACCTCTAGAATCTGATTTGAACGGATACGATTTTTGTGTCCGGCAAACCGGCAGCCTTATAGGTTTCAACATTATGATCTTTAAATAAATAAATAAATAAATAAATAAATAAAACAAACAAACTGTTCTTTGACACACCACTTCCATTTTCCTCTTTAAGAGGTCAGCCTCAGTGCACACTGTTATTGGTGGTCCCATGATGCTGGCTTATCTCAGGGAAAGTGCAGCTCGTTCTTCCACAAGACCGATTAACATGCACACACACATGCACACACAGACAAATAGAATAACAGTGAGTGTGTTAGTGAAAACGAGACAGACTATTAATAGCAGAGTGGCACTGTAACTCAGTAGACTGATCCACTGTGATGGTACACTATACAAATAAATAAATAAATAAAAAACCTTTCTGCTGCAATGTGAGGCATGCACACACACACACACACACACACACACACACACACACTAGGTGACTCATCTCACTGGTGACAAACCACAATCTGCGCAATGCAAGCAGAGACACACTTCATACCCGCCAACCACCACCTAACACACACACACACACACACACACACACACACACAGTCTCTCATTTCATTTCCTTTATTATTGAATTACACGAAACAAATTAAAGTCGAGCTCTCAATTACAGTGGTGTATATTACAAGAAAACAATTCACAAGACAGAAACTATCGCCTGCTGAGATTACATTCCCCCTCTCTCCCTCCGCGTCAGTGCCGAAATGGACCAGCCCGACTTCACCTTCACCCCCAACCATCTCGGTGGAGTGGTTTACCCTGCCCAACCTCTTATTTATTTATTTGTTTTAATTCCTCACCACTTTCCTTTAGTCTCCATCTTCCTTTCTCTCTCTTGCACACAGACACTGGTGACAAGGCAGTAGCACACTGAACCTCACCATCTGTTTACTGCCATGGACACAAAATCTCAAATGCTTCTTATGCACTGGCCTTGATTACCCATCCAGCCTTCAACAGTCGACAGGGTTGTGACCTTGAGAACCAGTGGATAGAGTTGCGACAGGATAAGAAACAGCTGGTGCCCTCAGAGAAAGGAAACAGCGATCTAAATAAAAGGGGGTTGGTGGGATGTTTTGGGTTGGGATGGATTGGGGGTGTCAAACTGGGGCAGCGAGAGGACACCAAGCAAGAAATTAGGCCATCATCCTTTCTCTGTGTTCAGCTCTCTCCGTTTACACCTCCTGCTACGACCTGTTTACAGTCTATCAGAGCTCTTCACCTGGACCACTGCAGGGTGTGTTTGTGTGTGCGAGCGAGCGAGCATGCGCGTGAGCACATGCATGCGTGTCCGCCGCGTCTTTGTTTAAGGCAATCACGTGCACAGTGCGGGTTGTCCTCACACAAGCCGAAACGTACAGCTAGACTATAAATCTAATGGGTAAGAAAAAAGAAGGCACAAACACACGCTCAGGGCGAGCGTGAATACGTGACTAACCAAATTCGGCTCAAAACGTCATCCAGAGAAACGTGGATCGGTGAATACGATTATATACTGTCCATTTAGAATAATATGGGTAGATTTGTTTGACTGGGTGTGCAATGCAGAGCCACCATTACTACATCATTTCTCTATGGAAAACATTTTTGCTGGACAACACGTGTAAAATGACGATGAGAACAACTTTCTTATGCATTGAGCAACCTGGATGCGGTGCACTAACGTTTTTACTTTGTAATTACTTAAAAATAACCTTCACAATAAAGCAATACTCAATTAACATGTATTAGCATTCACTATTGTTTACAAAAAAAATAATCTAACAAACCAGACACCATTTAAGGATGTTAAGCTTGTTGTCCCTCCGCTCCCTCCCTTGTTTTTCCTGGTGACTGGGTATATTATGTACACAACCCACCGTTTACTATTCTGGGCCTTTTATATGGGTTATTGGAGCATTGTTTGAATTTTTTTCTGACAGATTCCTCAAGACTCCACATGAAGGTCAATCCTAAAACAGTTACACTGCAGTTACAGCTGCACACACAGACAGACAGACGTTAACCCTTCAGTGTACACATTCTAGGTTGTGGAAGCACAGACCGAAGAAACGACAGAAACTAAAAAAAAAAGGCACGCATTACACTGAGTGCTCTCGTACACGTAGAATTGACCGGAAAAATTTAGAAAATACAAATAAAGGAGTGTGACGAAAGAAAAAATAAACCTCATAGCATCGACAGATCTGCGGAGGAAAATCAAAGTGAGAGACAGAGGGATGAAGAAATACAAATGTAGCAGATAAATGTCGGTGACGACGATGCACACGTGTTGTTGCATGTCTGTTCTGCAACACATTTACCCACGTGAGAGAATCAGACAGGCAGAGAGACGGAGAAAAGAGAGAGTTAGAGATGAGGAGAAAGAAGTGAGAGAGAGAAGTGAGAGAGAGAAGCAAAAAGAGATGGGGGAACAGAAAGAGATGAGAAGACAAATGGAGGGAGAGAAGGGAGCAAGTGAAAGAAAAAGAAAGAAAAAAAGAGTGGAGAGAGAGAAAGTGAAAGTGCAGAATGGGGAATTTCAGTAGGTCAAGGCAGAGAGTGATGTATCCACATAGCATATCGTTTCATGAACATCTTACACACAATACCCGGGTCAAGGAGGGAGGGGGAGAGAGAGAGAGAGAGAGAGGAGAGAAACCAGAGCTTTAACCAGAAATTAGAGATATATTGCTCATTACTGAGACAGCAATTAAATGATGATAAAAACTGCCCTTATTTAAACGTATGCTTGAGTGCATCCTCACTTGACTGTGTAGCTGCTTCGTTCGTTTGTGTGTGTGTGCTTAATTAAGGACACAGGCAGTGTGTTTGGAAATGGGTGACCTGGCAGGAACGAGTGTGGTGACACTAGGGTGAAGAACCCTGTTTGGACAGCGTGCTAATGAGAGCTTTAAAGGGACTGCCACAAGATGACACCCCCCTCTCTCTCTCTTTCTCACACACACACACACACACACACACACACACACACACAATGAAGGAGAAAGAAAGGACAAAACCATCACAGATGGAGCAACGCAGTCTTTACCCTGTCTATCCTGCTTGTTCTCAGACAGATTCCTCCCTGTGCTCTACTTATCATTCTCAAACTCACTTGCGGGTTGAAGATGATTTATGCGATATTGGCTTGTCTGACGAAAGACATTTACTCAGGCCACATTGACTTATTATTCATTCAACAAGCCTCCCAAACACACACACACCAAAGATCTACAGAGCTACATTTAACAAGGTCCTCGGGATATAACTGCAGATGCCTGCTAGCACACCTCTCCATATGTCTCAATACTTTATTGCTTTAATTCATATGGCTTTTCCCAATAAAAAGTAATAGGAGTCCGAAACATGGCAAAGGAACACAGAGAAGGAGAATTGGCCGGCCAAAAAAAAAAAAAAAAGAGAGTTTGAGGAACAATGGCAATGCTGCAGTTCATTACTAAAACACTGCAGCAGAAGAGACAATGTGTGTGTGTGTGTGTGTGTGTGTGTGAGAGAGAGAGAGAGTGAGAGAGTATAAAAAAAGTACCTAAATGTACAACCATACTCAGGTACTGAGACACACCTGGAGCTAACAGCTGTCAACGGCTTCTCCATATTGTGTGTGTGTGTGTGTGTGTGTGTGTGTGTGTGTGTGTGTTGCACACATGGCAGACAGGAATGCCCAAAATGTATTGTTTAAATAACAAAACAAGTCTAAAAATGTGAATTGAAGGCAGATGCATCATTATAAAATAATTTTATGAATGAATTATTAATAATAATATAATTCATACAAAATAATAACTAGGAATTAATGGAGTACAATATAATTTTCTTTTACCTGAGAGAGAAAAAAAATGCCCTGACCTTTATTTATACAAAAAGAAATAAAATACACCCTCACCTTCACACTTTCACCATTTTGGGCTAATGTGTGGTTTGGTTTTGAGTCGATTTGAGTCTCAGTTTCACATGTAGATTATTTTGAAATATAGCTGCTGTGTTTTTTTACATTTCTAAATGGGAGCTGAATTATAAAATGTTTCTAATTCAACATTTCAGCAACAGTTTTTTTGTTGCTGCCACTTTTTTAGTGCGCACAAGAATATCGTTAGATGTACACTATGTGGACAAAAGTAGGGGGACCCCTGACTTTTCAATGTGTTTCTTCCTCAAACTGTTACAACGACGCTTTAGGCACACAACTGTATAGAATGTCTTTGGATGTACCAGAATTCAATTTTCTCTTCATTTGAATCAGGACACCAAAACCTGTTCCAGCATGACAAGGTCACTGTGCACAAAGCGAACTCAATGTAGATATAGTTTACATGGATAGGAATGGAAGATCTTGAGCGGCCTGCCAGACGCGCGTATGAATTGGAACACTGACTGCACCCCAGAGTACTTCATTCTACATCAGTACCTGACTTTAATAATTGACTTATAGCTGAATGAGGCACAAGCCTCCACAACCACACTCCAAAATCCAGTAGAACATCTTCCCAAAAAAGTGGAGACTATTACAACAGCAAATTGTGGACTGGGGTGTTCAAAAACCACATATTAATCTAATGATCAGGTGACGACAAACCTGTGACCATATAGTGTGTATAATAATAATATATTATAT
>MU564352.1:18737533-18748367 GCA_024362625.1 Silurus asotus
CTACTTTGAAGAACCTACAATATGACATATTTTCAGTTGTTTCACACTTTTTTGTTATGTATATAATTCCATATATAATTCCACATGTGTTATTTCATAGTTTTGATGCCTTCAGTGTGACTCTATAATTTTCATAGTCATAAAAATAAAGAAAACTTTTTGTTTTATAGTATAAAATGGGAATTACCTTGTCATCAGGGAGTCTAAGTGTTCTAGTGAGTAAAAGCAGCAACAAGCTGGTCCAGGCCTCCCGGTGGCTCTCTGAGGTTAAGATGATAAAGTAAGCCAAAGCTTCACTACACACACTGTGAGAGACGAAACAGAATGAAATACACAAACGAGTATGAGTAATGGGGTGAGGTGAGCACTAAAGCTTTTTCTGTCAATCAACATCTGAATACAGATCTAGTAAAAGCTTCTGCTGAACTCCTATTACACATTAATACATTAAAAATGGATGAACTTAAAAGCCAGACATATTGGAAGCTATCACTACACAATCCGATTACCATTTACAATCAAGTTTTCATGGCACAACCATTTCCCTTGAGAAATTAAAAGACAATATTGAAAAATAACCAGAGTTCACTCACCAGCCATTTTATTAGGCACATCTGTATTCATGTATTTATCCACTCAGCCAAAACATGAGCTTGAGTTAATGTTTACAGCATATATCAGACAGGTATATACTTAGACTGTGATGTTTTATTTTTTTTTGTGTGGGTATTTCAGAATCTTCTGATGTCCTGATCAGATTTTGTATGTTGCATGTTAACTGGTGTACAAGCATATCTACGGATACGGTTTGTTACCTTTGTTTGTGAATTGAGGAGATTGTCAATAAATGTTTGATTAATTCTGTTTAATATTTGTAACCATCTAGTGCCTGAGCAACACAATGGAACTGAAACTAGTTTTAAAATCTATTCCTAAAACGAATTATTTAATTTGCAAAGCATTTTACATTCAGATTACAATACTACAATTAATCATGGGAAAACAAATTTGGAAAACTAGTATTTAACACACCTGACACTAATCAACGGATGTAAGCTATTGCACATAAAAAAAAAAAAAAAAAAAGAATGCAAAGATTTAGCGTTTTATTACATCCAGATGTTTCAGGTGATAATTGTCTCATTGTCTGATCTAATAAAAGCACATGGCTGCTCATTTCCCTGGTAAATCTCATTGACCCCCAGGGTCTAAACTTACAATAGTAGTCGAGTCTGGATTTCGGGCCACGCGTTCTGCAGCCGGCTGTCTGAGTACATCCGGAACAGTATCCTCAGGCTGCAGGCCAAGCTGCTTGTCTCCTGCTTCAGCAGGTTGGGTTTGGATTTACCCTTAAATCCTGCACAAACACAAAGGCAGTTAAAACCTTATTAGCCAACAACTAAATACCTAGCACTTTGTATGAACAAAATTGGTGAATTTGCTTCTTTTGGTGTTCACTGTGATCAGCTATTTATATATTGATAGCTTTTTTTACTGCATTCTTTGCAGACTGATGAGACCACTTGCAATAATAATAAAATTAAATGAATATAACACATTATTTCAAAATGTATGTAACTAATGTTAGATGCATATTCTGAACAGTGTAGATTGGTAGATCAGTAGCTAGTTCAAAATACATACTGTATGTGTCACAATAATCTAGTGAAAACATTTTCTTACTCTCTAAAATAAATAAGCAGTGGAGCTACATCAAATCCATGAGTGAATAAAAAGGTATATCTAAGTGTATGTCTAAGTGTCTATACATATAATTAAAGGAGACAAACCTGCCCTCCAAAGCACTGTCCTCTGCTCATTGTTGGAGTTGAAGACTTTAGCAAACCTGTGTGAATCAAGCAAGCAGTCGAGCAGTTTGAAAAGGTGCTGAGGAGAGAGATGCCTATACATGCCCCGCTCTGCATCAACCTGTGACTCGCTCTCCTCTGGACCATCTCTCTGAGTAAGGAGAACACACAAACACCACAATATGAGATTACAAACTCAGCCCCGAAACGGTCTTCTGACTACATTCTGCAGGCATGGAAACTTTAACCTATGAGAAAAGTACAGCAATGGAGCTTTGTAGAAATTATAAAAGAAAGACAGACATACAAGAGCAGCCGCCATGTTCTCAGCATCCTCTTTTTTGCTGGTGGCTGGGAAGAAGACAATGTTGTCTATGGTCTGAATGAGTTCCAGCTGCACCACGCACTTTATAAGGAGCCCTGCAAACAGCTTCTGGTCTGACACTCCTGTAATACACAGCAACATAAACTAAAGCTTTATCATATTTCACTGATTATTGGATAGATACTAATATTTCTGTTTTATCACGAGCAGCTACTGTGTATGTTGAATGATATTCATGATTTCCTTGAGAAAAGTCATGACTGATGCAGTCATGCCAACAAACCTCTTAACTTCTGTGAAAGGGTCGAAATGTCATTAAGTGACTTTTTGACATTGTACATCTTTAAGAAGTCCAATATGAACTCTTAACAAATTTCAACTTTAACATTCAATATATCTGTTGATAGATAAACTATTTATTGGGTTTGTGATAAACAGCTTTTATCATTAATCTAACATTTAGGAAAAACAAAACTATTATTAGTTAAAGGGAAAGAAGTCAAATAAGTGTCAGTGGTTTGCCAACTTTTTTCTTTTGTCAAACATTATTTTTATACTTTAAGCAGATATACATTTCTACTTGAACCCAGGTGGCTAATAAAAACCTTACAACCAGAGTATTTATTTAGATGTGTAATCCACCTTCAATGAGCGCAACGTACTTGGGCACTTTTATCATTTTGTTGAAATAAAGCACTGGTAATAGTTGGCGGTTTTGTTTATCTTTAGACCTTCGCTGGAGACACAAAGTGATGAAACTAGATTAAATTGTATCTGAGGCTAATTCTAGACATTTATTTGCTGACTGATAAAAAATCTAAATGTTTTGCACAAAAGCAGCTTATGATATAAAGTGGACAAATCATGGTTGCTTTAACCATTCACTAGTGAATCAACCAGAAGCTCAAAGTTTACTATTGGGTTAATTTTAAACAGAATTTACATAAAGATCTAACTGGTTCAAGAGTCAATGAGAGAAAGTATTTTCTCAAATAACCTTTCTATGCTACTTTCACCTGCATGACTCTCTACACATTATTTAGAAATTGCTCTGTGGTCATAAAGGCCTTATATTAACTCCACTATTCCGTCACACCGTTATTACACTGGTGCTGAATATTTTTCGACACTTCCTCTAGACGTTCTTCCTGCTTTTATCAGTATAGTTTATTGTGTGATCACATCAAAGACTAACCTCAATAAATATTGACATATTGTGTAATATATATATATATATATATATATAGAGAGAGAGAGAGAGAGAGAGAGAGAGAGAGAGAAAGAGAGAGAGATGCCCTGATAATATTTATAGGTCATAGTAATTTTTTCCAGAGTATAAGTAATGTGTAGGGAAGGACCAAAGAGGACATCAAGATAACATAATCAAGATAACAGAATGAGGTGGACAAATTTCTCATAGCTAATGTGTGTTCCATGCAAAGTGGGGGAACATAAAAGCAGACGATTCCATGAGATCAGAAAGAACAGGAAGTTCACTCTGAATGGTGTAGGTGAGAGATGACGAACAGGCTGCTTACGTGCATGGGGCTTTCCCCTCCAAGCCTCATCACTGGCAGTAGACATCTGACTCTGTCCTCTTTCAGACAACGTCCTCTCAAAACTGCTTTGAGACTGAGAGTCCATCTCCACATCCTGAGAAAAAAAAAAACCCAGAACTGTTTGCATTGGGTTCCACATCAGAAATATTGTTTGTTCAACATTATCTTTAGCCAGGGTGTATCATGTTAGGAAAAATGTTTTACTGGCATACAAACATCGGCGTGCCATTCGGTTGCCGATTGTCTCTGTGTATCTTGATTGTGGTGTGTAATATTTGCTTATGTCAGTTATCTCACCATGTGTTTCCCATCTCCCACCTCCTCTTCCTGCCCAGCTGGTCTCCATGTCAACAAGCTATTAAGAGGACAACAATCACATCAGGTCAGGTGTATTTAATTAGGAGCATTTCATAGTCAATGAGAGGTGCCACAATCCTGTTGTTCGCATGAGACTCTCTCTCTCTCATATTATATATATATATATATATATATATAGCCATATATGAATATTCATTATTGTACACATGATAAACCTACACATGTGTATCTCTATTGTTTCATATGAAGCAACATTATTTTTTTTAATATTTTCATATTTTTAACTGCTTTGCTGATAAATGTGATTACTTATTTAGATCAGTGTTGGTAGAATGTTTTATTATGAAACAGGACGAATTTGTGTTGCCTAAGTAGCCAAACCATTACTGGACTTAACATTGATTTAACATCAGCTGTTCAGAGAAATAGCCAGTGCTTGACTAAACAATGTAACATTCAATATTATTTTAATAATGTCCTTTTTATTTAGAAGTGACTTAATTTCAGGGGCAGAATATTCACAACACTGAGAGAAGTGTTGGTGTGGCTATTTTTTGGGCAATTTAAATAGTCTTGCTTACTTACCAAGATAAGATAGACCAAGATTATTACATCTCTTTTTCAGTTTTTCACTCTTAAACACTTTGTGGATTGCTGGGATTATGCAGAATTAAGATTAAAATATATTTTATAATTAAAATTAAATTTTGCCTTAATCAAGTACAGAGGTACATGACCTACGAGTGCATTAATGTACGAGTTTTTCGAGGTACGAGCAGTCACTCGTTGTTTTTTTTGCTTTGTTACGTGAGCAAAAAATGGAGGTACGAGCTCGAGACGCCGTTGCTGGATGGCGAAGCGAAGCCAGAAAGCGAAGATTGTGACGAAAATCAAGAAATAGCAGATAATGGAATTATTTGTAATTTATATATGGGAAAAGCTGAAAGAAAGTTTATATATATATATATATACACACACACACACACACAACACAGCAAAGTATGATATTGCAGCATGTTTATATCCTAGACAAAAGTCAGCAAATTGTATTTATACAACAATATTTATAATATTAAATATTTCAGCTTATTACATTTAGTTTACTGTCCTCACATAATAAAAAAATATTGTTTGACCATAGTTAGCATTTTTATTTATCCTCCAATAATTTTAAAGGTGACTGAGTTAACATATTCGGGGTCCTCTGTGCAAAGTATTTTAGAATGTCTTAGAGAAGTGAAGAAAAGAGTGCAGGCAGGGTGGAGTGGGTGGAGAACAGTGTCAGGAGTGATTTGTGATGGAAGGGTATCTGCACAAGTGAAAATTTATAAGACTGTGGTGAGACCTGCGATGTTGTATGGTTTAGAGACAATGGCATTGACAAAAAGACAGGAGGCGAAGCTGGACGCGGCAGAGTTTAAGATGCTGCGATTTCTATTGGGAGTGAGGTTATTAGAGGGAACACACAGGTAGGAAATTTTGGCGAAAAGGTGAGAGAGGCTAGATTGAGATGGCTTTGTCATGTGTAGAAAAGGGACGTCGGTAAAGAATGCTAAAGATGGAGCCACCAGGCAGGAGGGGGTTTATGAATGTGGTGAGGGAAGACATCCAGGTTGTGGCAGATGTAGAGAACAGAGTGATTTGCAAACCCTAACAGGAGCATCTGAAAGTTTTACTACACAGTGTATATTCCTGCTTTGGAAACATCCGTTCTCATTAAGGCATGTACAGTTGAAACCAGATATTTACATACACTTCAGAAAAAAACACAAAAACCTTTATTTCTTTACTCTCATACATTAAATCAGAGTAAACTTTTTCTGTTTTAAATCAATAAATATTAACATATTTTTTGCATTTGTTAAATGTCAGAATCGAGCGAAGGAGAATTTTTATGTATTTTTTTCATCAAAGTCAGAAGTATACATACACTTCCTTAGTATTTGGTGGAATTGCCCCAAAACTGTTTCACTTGGGCCAAACATTTTGGGTATCCTTCCACAAGCTTTCTACAATAGTTTGCTGCAATCTTGGCCCACTCCTCTTGACAGAACTGGTGTAACTGGGTCAGGTTTAGGGCTTCTTGCTTGCACTCGCCTTTTCAGTGCCGCCCACAAATTTTCTATTGGATTGAGATCAGAGCTTTGTGATGGCCACTTCAATACCTTGACTTTTTTGTCCTTAGCCACTTTGTAACGAATTAGGAGGCATGCTTGGGGTCATTGTCCATTTGAGAGACCCATTTGCACCCAAGCTTTAACTTCCTGGCTGATGTCTTCAGATGTTGCTTTAATATATCTACATAATTTTCTTTTCTCATGATGCCATCTATTTTGTAAAGTGCACCAGTCCCTTCTGCAGCAAAACAGCCCCACAACATTATACTACCACCCTCATACTTGACAGTTGGGATGGTGTTCTAAAGCTTCACCCTTTTTCTTCCAAATATACCGTTTATCATTATGGCCAAACAGTTCAATTTTTGTTTTAGACCACAGGACATGTCTCCAGAAATTAAGATTTTTTTTTTTCCCTCATGTGCAGTTGCAAACTGTAGTCTGGCTATTTTATGGTGGTTTTGAAGTGATGGCTTTCTCCTCCCAGAGTAACCTTTCAGCTCATGGCGGTACAGTATTCGTTTTACTGTGGATAATGACAGTGTCTTACCAGTTTCAGCAGGCATCTTCACAAGATCTTTTGCTGTTGTCCTGGGGTTGATTTGCACATTTCGCAAAAAAAAAAAAACGTTCCTCTCTGGGACTCAGAATCCATCTCCTTTCTGAGCGGTATGATGGTTGTACATTCCCATGTTTTTTATACTTGCATATTATTGTCTGAACGGATGAACATGGGACCTTCAGGCATCTGGAAATTGCACCTAAGGATGAGCCATACTTGTGGAGGTCAACAATTATTTATCTGATGTCTTGGTGGATTTCTCTTGATTTTCCCATGATGTCAAATAAAAAGGCTCTGTGTTTGAGGTGTGCCTTTATATGCATCCACAGGTGTGCCACCAATTAACTCAAATGGAATCAGTTAACCTATCAGAGGCTACTTAAGCTCAGAATGGAATCATCTGGAGTTTTTTTTTTTAAGGCACGATAAAATTAGTGTATGTATACTTCTGACTTTGATAAAAGTGATAATAAAATACATAAAAATTCTCCCTCGCTCGATTCTGACATTTAACAAATGCAAAAAAATATGTTAATATTTATTGATTTAAAACAGAAAAAGTTTACTCTGATTTAATGTATGACAGTAAAGAAATAAACTTTTTTGTGTTTTTTTCTAAAGTGTATGTAAATATCTGGTTTCAACTGTACATATAAAAAACTTCTACCCCTTAATAACGAATAAGAAGTAGAGATCATGTCCACTAGGTAATTTCTGCAATAATAAAATTGCACGATCACAAAATCTCTTTGTCCTAGGCACTGGGGTTTTTGATTTGTTCACTAGTAAAGTTACTGTGCTTATGGTTAAGCTGAAAGCAGACTACAGTGTGTGCAAGTATCATACACATGAGGGCTTGTAGACTTGAAGATCTCCAGCATGCAGTTGCAGGTGATATCCCAAACCTCTCCACTGAACTTCTCTCCATTCTGGATCACCAGGTTTTCCAAACAGTTGGTGCCCGACCTTGCTAGCTGTTCGTTATCTAAGAACACAGAGTACAGTCTATGTAAGTGCTGCATGAATTACAGCAATTTTTTTTCATAAGATAACTTGAGCTTTATGTATTTCACTGGCTACAATATAAGTAGCAGTGGTTCCAGTTGTAGATAGTGCATTGAGAGCAATAAACAAATACATTTCCCATTTATTAGTTTTACTGAGTCACATGCAGGTTTATAGTTCCATTATTAGTAATACTTTATTCCCAAGGGTCCCTTTACCAGTAATTCAGCCTGTATAAGATAACATTTTGGACTGCTGGTGTAGTAGCTTTGTGACATCGCTGTGAAATTTCTAACTGTAACACAATGCTGGAATCTTTTTAAATAGTGAAGAAAAACACTATAGAGTACCTGGGCATTTTACTTTTTTTGCCACATCCATCTGATTACCTTTGACCGGCCCACGTGAGTTCGTAGTAAATGTGTAACTGCGACACCTATTAATTTGATAGGTGCACAAAATGCAATAACATGGCTTTTATTTTGAAGGCCACTATTGTTGGGTTTTTTTTTTTGTTAACGTCATCAGTGTGCTTATGCACGTCAGCGGATGTGTTGGACAGCTTCCCAAAAAATTAGCTCTTAGCCTTCAAATATGTTAACTAACCTTAAAAAAATTAAGAAAGATTAATGCAGAATGTAGAGATTTTAACAGGGCATGGACTTCTAAATATTTATTTGCTGAAATCAAAGGCAAAGCTGTGTGTTTAGCTCCCAATTATCTATCCAGTCTTCTAACACGCTACAATCCGTCACATTCCTTGAGATCTCAAAACTCTGGACTTCTAGTAGTTCTTAGAATAGCAAAGTCCACTAAAGGTGGTAGAGCACTTTCACATTTAGCTCCTAAACTCTGGAACAGTCTTCCTGACAGTGTTCGGGGCTCAGACACACTCTCCAAGTTTAAGTGCAGATTAAAAACTAATCTTTTTAGCAAAGCCTACACATAACACACATCAAATCATAACCTTGTGTTCCAGTACATCTGATCACATGCACATTAATAACTTGTGCTGTTGATATCATGAACAGCAGCTACGCTAATTTCTCTCCACTGCTTCTCTTTCTCTCCCCATCCCGAGGCATCCTGAGGTTGCTCCAGCCCCAGTCACGTCCCACCTTATAAAGATTGTGGACCTTTAAAAAAAAAAGTAGATGCCAACCCCACAAACATCCCGATCCATCTAGAGACGTACCAGTGCCAATTTAAATTTTAACATTGAACCTCCTTGAGTGTTCAGAGGCTCTGGTATGAAGAATCTGGTGTTGGATCTGTGATGATCGCAAATGTTGAGCTATTTTATGAGTTGCTCAGTAGCTCCTAGTTTTATAACCATAAATTACTTTAAAAGACTGCAGAAAGAACATTACTCATAATCTTACATTTCAGTGCTCATGTTAGTTCTCATTCTGTAAAGCTGCTTTGAGACAATGTTTGTTGTGAAAAGCGCCATAGAAATAAACTTGACTTATAAAAATAAATGCTATGAAATGGCAATTTTTAAAATTGTTTTTATAAATGTTACTTAAATAGTGCAATCATTCTTAAAAAAAAAATTTAATTGACTGTGTGACATACTGTAATTGGTTCACTGTTTTTTCACATTAAGTAATGATGGCAGTTTTTGTCATTATTCATAAAAGAAAGAAAGAAAAAAAAAATATATATATATATATATATATATTACAGACCAAATGTTTGGACACACCTTTCTTTATTTTCATGACTATGAAAATTGTAGAGTCAAACTGAAGGCATATATGTCATATTGTAGGTTCTTCAAAGTAGCCACCTTTTGCTTTGATTACTGCTTTGCACACTCTTGGCATTCTCTTGATGAGCTTCAAGAGGTAGTCATCTGAAATGGTTTTTACTTCACAGGTGTTCCCTGTCAGGTTTAATAAGTGTGATTTTTTGCCTTATAACTGGGGTTGGGATCATCAGTTGTGTTGTGCAGAAGTCAGGTGGATACACAGCTGATAGTCCTACTGAATAGACTGTTAAAATTTGTATTATGGCAAGAAAAAAGCAGCTAAGTACAGAAAAACGAGTGGCCATCATTACTTATGAAATGTAGGTCAGTCAGTCCGAAACATTGGGAAAACTTTGAAAGTGTCCCCAAGTGCAGTCACAAAAACCACCAAGCGCTACAAAGAAACTGGCTCACATGCGGACCGCACCAGGAAAGGAAGACCAAGAGTCACCTCTGCTGGGGCGGATAAGTTCATCCGAGTCACCAGCCTCAGAAATCTCAGGTTAACAGCAGCTCAGATCAGAGACCAGGTCAATGGCACACAGAGTTCTAGCAGCAGACACATCTCTACAACAACAACAACTGTTAAGAGGAGACTGTGTGAATCAGGCCTTCATGGTGGAATATCTGCTAGGAAACCACTGCTAAAGAAAGGCAACAAGCAGAAGAGACTTGTTTGGGCTAAAGAACACAAGGAATGAACATTAGACAAGTGGAAATCTGTGCTTTGGTCCGATGAGTCCAAATTTGAGATCTTTCGTTCCAACCACCGTGTCTTTGTGCGACGCATAAAAGGTGAACGGATGGATTCTACATGCCTGGTTCCCACCGTGAAGCATGGAGGAGAAGGTGTGATGGTGTGGGGGTGCTTTGCTGGTGACACTGTTGGGGATTTATTCGAAATTGAAGGCATACTGAACCAGCATGGCTACCACAGCATCTTGCAGCAGCATGCTATTCCATCCGGTTTGCGTTTAGTTCAAAATCATTTATTTTTCAACAGGACAATGACCCCAAACACACCTCCAGGCTGTGTAAGGGTTATTTGACCAAGAAGGAGAGTGATGGGGTGCTGCGCCAGATGACCTGGCCTCCACAGTCACCGGACCTGAACCCAATCGAGATGGTTTAGGGGGGAGCTGGACCGCAGAGTGAAGGCAAAAGGGCCAACAAGTGCTAAGCATCTCTCGGGGAACTCCTTCAAGACTGTTGGAAGACCACTTTAGGTGACTACCTCTTGAAGCTCATCAAGAGAATGCCAAGAGTGTGCAAAGCAGTAATCAAAGCAAAAGGTGGCTACTTTAAAGAACCTACAATATGACATTTTATCAGTTGTTTCACACTTTTTTGTTATGTATATAATTCCATATATAATTCCACATGTGTT
>MU564352.1:18748381-18764709 GCA_024362625.1 Silurus asotus
TATATATATATATATATATATATATATATAAAATATCTGCCACATTTTCTCACCGTAATGTTCCATTTACTGTTTCTTATAGTGAGATATTATATATATTGGAACTTAAGTTCTCAACTAAGCAATAAGTATATATTAAATATATAATATATATTCCAGCCCTCTAAAGCCATTCCAATATTTCATGTGGCCCTTTTCAGGAAAATAATTGCCCTCCCCTACAATAAAGGGTGGAACTGTGACCTTTCCCCTGTATTACATGAGTCAGTACTTTCGAAACATTGGTGCAGTGGTGCAATAATCATGAATAATGAGCAATGCACTGTAGGTCAAATACCATGTGATACATGAGTTTGTGGAGCAATGAGTGGGCTTGTTTAAGTAAGTGAAACCTGTACCTTGTCTGACGCACCACTGCAGCTGAGCAAAAACATCGGCCAGCAGCACCTCACTTAGGGGCTCGTAGAACTGCGTGAAAACGTCACAAATAGCGTAGAGCGCGTGGTTGCACGTAGTGGTCATCCATTCAGTTTTCTGTTAGAGACAAAAGCACAGCAGAAATGCTCTTACCCTAAAGGCTGTTTATTTACACTCAAATTATTAATTGCAACATTCTTGCAGTTAAATAAAATATATGACTCCACTTTATAATTGTACTTAACCAATTCCAAACAAACTTTTTTTTTTGGTTACTTTTGGTCAAAAATACGCATCCAGAATTTACCATTGGATCTGTAATACACGGATCTTTAGTAAAATTATACTTAATGTATAACCACAATTAAGGCATTATTATTTAGTGATTTAGTTCATTATTATAGTATATTAATTACACATACAATGTAAATTTTTTTATATTATTTTCACCATCAACATTTATTGAGGTCCCAGGATTTACCATTATACACAAAATAAGTGAGTGCTTTGTTAATCAAACATGCACAGATGCAACAGTGAGACCTTTGGTTCTACAACCACTAGAGTATTTCTTTACATACACTTTTACCATTTTTTACCAATGACAAATATGTGCAAATAGGTCACCTCAGTCTGTTGCTCTGGAAGTTTCATGTTGTCAAAGATTCGGAAGACGATGCGAAAGAGGTCATGCCACCAGTGCTTCTCAAACGTGTGTCCATAACTCTTCATAATCTCAAACATCACGGTCAGCCCTCTAAAGACTCACAAACAATGTAAAATACAGAAATATCTGAAAATGTCTCAAATATTAGAAAGAGTGTAAGGAGAGGAGTTCAGCCCACCTGGTTCTGATGTCCAGCTTGCAGCGGTTGATGATACAGGAAAGCTCAAATAGAATAGGGAACCAGCCTCGCACCCACACCCGATCACCAGGAGCAACGTTCATGTCATCGCTAGTGTACTCTCTTAGTGCCTGTGCAGGATAACGATGTGAAAGATCATTAGTAAATGATCTTATCTTTAAAAAATCACCTGCGATCTGCAGGAAAGCACGAGTGCTCACCTGTGGTCTGTCAGATACATATTTAGCACAGTGTCGAATAAGCCGGATGGCTTCCATGCTGGTGTCAGGGAATGCAGCATTACACACAAACTCAGATAGACATTTCACCGCATCCTGGAACGAGTCAATAGCTGCTGCAAAGTGCTGCTGAAAGGTTTTCACTAAGATGAAAGATGAAGGGTAGAGAAAATAAATGGAAAGATTAGAGAAGAACACTGCATCCACTTTTACTAAAGACTAGTTGGTGTTGCTGCTCTCTCAGATGGGCAGTTTCTGACACTCACTGACAATATGTCCTGTGGTTTGGAAGGCAAGCTCCACTATTGTTTCATCATGGTCTGATGCCGCCTGGTGGAAGACAGAGAAGATGTTTTTCCAGCCTGAGCGGATGTTAGCTGCCTGAGAGTTCACCATTTGAGCCACGCAACGGATCACCATATCCCGGATTGTCGGAGACCTATATTATGAAAAGCGGGAAAATCTAAGTAAAAACCAATGCTAGCCAAATTATTACTGATTACAGGTCATGTTGTTTCTCTAACCTGTTCTTCTTCATAATGTGCTCAAATGGCCTAAGAAAGTCCTTCTGGAAGCGAAAATTGGCCAACTCTCCTTTCTCCAAAAACTTCATTGAAAGCTGTCTTAAAGAATCGACAGCAAAGATGGCCACATCCTCGTTAGGGTTGCAGCCAACCTATAATAAAAACATAAGCAAGGTAGGCACACCAGAAATTAGCGATTATAGATTCTGCACAAACGAAATCAAAAAGTAGAATAATAGATCTATTTAAAACAGAAAAACATAGCTGACCTTGTTGAAGTGGTCACCTATGACCTGCCAAATGCGTGACCACTGCAGCCGGATGCGGTTCATGTTGTAGTAGGAGATCTCCACAATCTTCTGTAGGCTGAACATGCGTGGCTGGTGAGCAGAGGCCAGTTCATCCATGGACACTGCGCATAGCCATCGCACGAAATCCACTGAGAGAGAAAAGTTTACTATTGAAGTCAACTGTAATTTTAGCATGGACAAGGATAGACGTTTCTTGTTTTGTTTTCTGGGTTTTTTTTTTTAGTTAAATTCATTAAAGGAAACAAGAGCATAACCAAATATACCATGTTAAGAGTTTATGCTCTTTATGTCTGAAATGGTGACAGATTAAACAAATGTAATCCATACCAATTGCATTTCCATCAAGCCTGGTGGATCCAGTGAAAATTCTGGGGAACAAAATAAAAAAAGTGAAACATTAAAAGTGATAGTAAATATACAGCTGTTTTTTTTTGTTTTGTTTTGTTTTTTAAGCAGTGAATGTTCCCTCACCTGTCTACAGCTACCACTACACTCTGAGAGCTGGTTTCCCCCACGGACTCCTGAATGTGAGCCATTTGACGTCTGTCTGGACCCCCAACCAGTGTACCTGTGATCATTTGAAAATTCACTCACAAAATGTAAAGTACAAGGATTGGATTACAACACATTCTTTCATGTCTTTCTATGGAAACACATGTTGTTCACAACAGAGTGCAGTTAAGAAGCTTTTCTGGCCTCTAATGGTGTTTTCACATATGCAGCACTAAATGTGTTTATATTGATCATGTTTATTTTTTACCCATGCTTTTATTTATCCAGAAAATAGCAGCACTCGAGTGCAGACAAAACCTAAGATCATTTCAGAGTCGCGTTTTGTTCCAGTGTAATTGCAGTAAATAAGTCATTAAACTCTAAATCTAATTTTGGAGATTCAGACAAACAAACAAATCCTGAATAAATGAATAAATAAATAAATAAATAAATAAATGATGGATGCATTTAAAAGATTCTTTAAACTAGTTGCCTATATGAATATAGTTATCTACTGTATATAGCCATTTATTTAAAGGCCTGACTATATGCGCTCTCAATGCTCAGGCGATTTTTTAATTCATATGTACACTTGATTTGTTTCCAAACACCAAATTTTTGACAAATAAAAGAGCTTCATGAGTACATAATGCCCCCCAGCCGAAGGGTTTAGTTTTTTGGGTTGTTTAATTATATTAAGTTTAAAAATTAAAATAAAACAAACCAACAGTATTGATTTTCTGTTCATCTTGATGCATAACACTAGCTTACCTAAGCCAAGCGGCATGAACTCCTCTCCTCCAGTAGGAAAGCCTTTGATGCCACCTCCCTGGTCACGGACTACACCAGAGATATAGCGCGTCTTTACTCCAGTGCCAATCAGCTGAGCCAATTCCAACTGACTGATACAACGCAGAATCTACATAAGTGAGCAGATGATATTAGATCAGGTGTAAAATAAGGGCTTTACTTAATGGATAATCTGCTAACAAGAACAAAATTAACTGCAGAGATGTAGTGCAATAGACACCTCATGCCAGGAATTGCCCAAGTAGTTCCCATCAGTATGTGCCACAGTGATGAGGGTCTTAATGGTATCAATGTTCTTCTGCTTCATTTCCGTAATGCTGGAGCTAGCTGTGAGCAGTGTAAACCTAGCCAAGGCCTGAATATATGCATCACGCTCCAGCTAACCACACACACACACACACACACACACACACACACAGACACATAAGTAAAAAATCTAGACAAAATTATGGGTACAGATGGCACTGATGAATATGGTGAACTCACCTGCATGCTAAAAATGCAAGCAATCCTGATCGCACAGCGAATTCCCTCCAGACACAGAGATGCCACCTCCTGGTCATCACAGTCCTGCAGTCCCACGCTGAATGCTGCTAACAGTGGCGTCCACGCCAACTATAACATACAAACACCGTATTGCCTTTTCAGATTTTAATTTTAACAAAGCCGCACTAAAATAAACAACTTATTTTAAATTAATTTTGACCCTAAAGAAATTTTCCAAGCAATATGACATAGTAAAAAGCATTAAATAAATGAGGGCCAATAAGTATAATCATATCTAGGAGTATCTGCCCAATTCACTCAGTTATAACAGACTGTGAAGCTATTTTGGTTGTCTCAGAGGATAGTAAGCCCAAATGCTGTATGGTTCTTAAGAAAGAAAGAAAGAAAAGAAAGAAAGAAAGAAAGAAAAGAAAGAAAAGAAAGAAAGAAAGAAAGAAAAGAAAGAAAGAAAGAAAGAAAGAAAGAAAGAAAGAAAGAAAGGGAAAGGTCTTTTACCTTAAACATTGGGCGGACATGTTCTAGGTGGGTGGCACTGAAGAAAGGAGCCTGAGCATGGCTCACAGCTTCCATCAGGGCTTTAGCTGTCTTAGCCATCTGCTCCATTTCCACATTATACAGCAGCCGTCTCTGTTTCTCACTAGCTACATCTTCCAGCAAAGCAGAAGCTTATTCAGTTAGTGTCCAGCTCAGAAAAAGCACTTTACATAAGGTTTTTATCAAATTAAATTAATTCTAGTAATATCTTCAGTAATTTATGCCTAATAAGTCTATATAAAAGAATTCAATAAATTCTCTAGGTGAAAGAAAATGTAATTACCTCACATAGAAAAAGCACTTACTCTGCTTGTTAGACTTTGGGGTGATGGAGTACTCTTTACTCTCCTTCATGGCAATCTTCTTTCCTGCTATTTCATCATAAATTGAAGAGAGGTACTCCTCAGGCAGATCCTTACTGTCATTAATGCCACGGTTCATCTTAATGTACTGTTCTTTTGTCATTTTGCTCTTTACCTGATACAAAACAAAAACCCTCGTTCAACAAATGATTGAATTGTGCACATTATTTCAATGACATTTAATTAAAAAAATATATTAAAAGGTACAGTTTTCTGGCATCTTTACCAGGGCTTTAGACTCACCTGTGGGCTGTGCAGATCGGTGGTTAACATGATGATTGAGTATGCCAGCACGTAGGCTGTGTCAGCACTAGCAAACAGAGTCTGCCTGGAAACAAAACAGCTGAAGGTCAGTGCAAAGAGAACAACCTTCACTAACAAGTGGACTAACTTCTAAAAATCAGTAAAGGAATCAATGAAAAGCCATAAAACAATCAATAATACCAAGTTATTACATAAAGAAAATACAATAGACTTGTTATATAAATGAAACTGCAATCTTGTTTCTTTTGTGTCCACCTGCCAATACAAGTCTGCACTTTAGCTTTCTTAAACAGTTAATCGATAGGCCAGATTTAATATTATAACATGTTCTGTGAATTGACTTGCTGTATTCATGATGACTATGTTAGACCCTCACCCCTGATTGCACTCCAGATAGCGTGCTGCAAATTTCTCCATGAGACGATCGATTTTCTGCGCTTCCCCAGGCAACCTGAAGCCTTCAAGAAATGTGCGCAAAGCCGACACAAAGTCCTTGCCACAGAAGTCCAGCTGGTCCACGTAGCAGTACATTACTTCCTTATTGAACTTAGTGTTCTCGCCGAGGAACTCCCCAACCTGAGTCTTAATGACAAAGGCAAAAGACAAGTTAAAAATGTTATACAAGCAAAACAAAGGCAGGAAAATGCTACATAAATACACCTACTGTATCGAGTCTCTCTTCCTGGTGCAGGAACTGAGCGATGTCCTCAGCAGAGGGTCCCAACATGCCTTGCTCTTGCAGGTATTGCACACCTCTTTTGGGTTTTTTATTAAATCTAGACAGAACATATGGTGGAAATAAATCCTTTAGAGTTGAAACAAGGATCTATAGACTATAAAAACAAAAATTAGCAAACAAAAAACCCACAGACGTACAGCTCAATGCCATGCTCAATAATCTCTTTCTGCTGTTTTATAACCTCATACTGTTCAGGATGGGAAGCCTGAACATTGGAGGAGACAGCAGAGTCCTGAGAGCTGACACTGTCTCTACGAGAGGACAAGTGTTCAGGGAGTTTAACTTCTGCTCCTTCTCCTTCAGCCTGATGTTCCTGACCTATACATACATGAGAATATAGCAGTAAATCAAAACCCTCAAAACAATGAGACACGGCACTAAAGGTGATCCAATTGTATAACAATGTAACCAATATGGCAAATCCTTAAATATCCTACAAAGGACAATTTCTTACCTAGATTAGACTGCAGGTTGGGATTGACATACAGGTCTTTGCTCCACTCCACCATACATTTCAGAATAGACACCAGGCACTCTAATCCTTTCTTACGTAAACTCAGTTCCTGTATAAAAAACAAACCAAAAACTTAGACACTCCAGCATTATACAATGCTCAAGCACTTGTTCAGACAACCCCTAACTAACACATCTCTATTGTATTTACCCTTAAATCATCAATATAATACATAGTATGTGCCTTGGGGGAAGCCATACACATTGAGAAATGTAGAAATAGTCTGCTCTATATAATTAAAAAATAACAGAATCTCTATCAGAAAGAACATAGAGAATGAAATGGAGAAATGTGTATAATTACATGTATTTAAAGATTGCATTCCAACTATAACCACATCAATTACATACTTTCATAGTTTCACATTGTTTCCTTAGATGATTGCAGTGCAGTGATCTTTATCAGAATCAGAGTTTATCAATAGCTGCGCTAGCTCTTTTAAATCAGGAGCGGAATTTTGCAGTTGCAAATTAGCTTCTGACATCTGTTTTTTATAGTATATTAGTTAAATGGCTCCTTAACCCAGCCAATAGGGTTGCACAAGCCAGTGCACTCTTAGTGCTCGGATAAATTGGGAGGGTTGCGTTAGGAAGGGCATCCAGCCTAAAACGTGCCAAATTGAACATGCGGATCATGAATACGGATGATCCGCTATGGCGACCCCATATGGGAGAAGTTCGAAATAAGTTTATTAGTTAAATGGCTCCTTACCCAAACATGATCTCATAAAAGTCAATGTTTAAATTAAATAAAAACACTACAATGATGCTTTGAAAACCTACTCTGAAGTAGATAATGCAGAGTATTATGCAGAGTATTTTTACCTTTTTTTCTTTTTAACAATTCTTTCTCATAGATGTTTTTCATCGTTTAGATTACAGTGGCTTTAAAAATTCATCATACTGCTTCACACTCAATTAGACTGCTTCACCAGAGTCGCATATTTCCATCATTCGCTATGGTGCATGCTGGTTCTAAATCATAAAATCTTCAATAAAAATTGTAGGTCTCTGATAGAGGAAGTACCTGCAGGGGAGTCATTCCCAGCTCCTGTCCACTTCTACCCTGAGCAATTTTTGACAGATCATTTACCAGCCGCTCAAAGATATTTGCTGCATTTAGGTCACAGTCATAGTTCACGTAGATATCCACCACACACTGAGCATCTGAAGGAGAAGTGGAATGGCTCTTATGAACTCTTTCACAATTAGGCCTTTGTAATATGTATCTTTTCATAAATATTGAAAGCAGGTCAGAGTCAAACAAGTGTACCTGCACAAATGCGAGTCAGTGTCTGGATGACCATCCATTTGTGCTCGAAAGAGCTGGTAGATGTTTCCAGAATAGTCAGGAAAATCTCTCTGAAAAACACCTGACAGAGCCAAGAAGAATCGATAAAGTTTGATTTAATTGTATAGATTTCGCAGGTACAATCAACTAACTGTGTGTACCTTTATTCTTTCTTACCTCAATCTGCATCTTCAGGTGCACTTTAAAGTGGGAGAGCAGGGTAAGGAAGATGGCTAGAGAGAGTTCAAATACTTCAGGCACTGAGGAAACGCCATTCTTTGACAGTGCCACACACAAGTATTGCTTGATCGCGTTCACAAACATCTCGTGCGTGCGAAACACAGGGCCGGCCCCTTGAAGCACCGACAGCAGCAACTGGAGCGAGACCACCTTAGAGCGTAGCTCATGAGACCTGAGTGTCAAAAGAACATCATGACCACTTAAAAAGATACACAGCTCTAAGAGACTGGAGAAAAGGCTGCACATGCTTATCTGGATTTTAGCATTAATATGTAGGTCTTATAAACTAGTGATAGGGCTCGTAGGCAGGCCACAAAAATAGGCATTTCCACACACTTCCCAAAACCATGTATATATTTCCTGACTTAAGATATAATACAAAAGTGACAGTATAATAGGAAATGATTAATGGGTTGTGGGCACTTTTTTGATTTTCTTTGATTAAAATGATGATACGCAATTTATATAGTATGTCAGGTAGTAAAACAGGCAAGTGCATTTGCATGCAAATAAATGTATATAAATAAGATACAGTATACACGATATATGTGTGTGTGTGTGTGTGTGTGTGTGTGTGTGTGTGTGTATATATATATAAAATAAAACACACACTATATGGACAAAAGTTTGTAATTTGGAATGCAATGCACACTTTAATATT
Source organism: Silurus asotus (assembly GCA_024362625.1). Classification (NCBI taxonomy): domain Eukaryota; kingdom Metazoa; phylum Chordata; class Actinopteri; order Siluriformes; family Siluridae; genus Silurus; species Silurus asotus. Next base: position 18,757,131 of record MU564352.1, read on the forward strand.
TGGCCAGCTATACTTCAGTACAAACACAAACACCAAACCTGAACCCTATCTATCTATCTATCTATCTATACATCTATACATCTATACATCTATCTATCTATCCATCCATACATATATATACATACATATACATTCTAAATGGCCACAGGTTTGTGAACACCCGATCATACAATTCGTATAGGCTGTTTAAACATTACATTCATCACATCACATTTGCTGTTAAAATAACCTCCACTCTTCTGGGAAGATACTCAACTATATTTTGGAAATCGATGATGAATTATGCCCTTTCACCCAAAAAGATGTAAAACCAGTTACTGATGTAGAGAGAAAAGGCCTGGGGTGCAGTCAGCATTCCAATTCATCCCAAAGGTGTTTAATAGGTTGAGGTCAGAGCTCTATAACAGGCCACTCAAGATCTTCCATTCCAACAACAGAGTAATAGATCAAGTCTGGGTCTCAGTTAAAGGGAAAATGTGAGTGAAAATGTCAGAAGTAAATGCCAAAAGTAGATGCCAATACTTTTGTTCACATAGTGTAAGTTTTACGTAGAGGACTAAGAGTAGAACAATGTGGCACACCAAAGCACATTTGTTGATGCTTCAAAATACATGTTCCCAGTACAGCACTGTATTCATCCAAACATACTTTGCCAAATCACTGCCATCATAGCCAAATCACTTACTGTGAGCAACTGTGTAAAAAGGAGCACTGAAAGCAAAAAGCACTGATATGGATGCACTACCTGAATCTTTATTAACTGTAAGATCAATTATGGCTTCCTAAATATAAACTAGATTGTAAATAATTGTAGCTAAAAATGAAAAGTAGAAAAAGACAACTGGATTGCGTTAGTGTTTGTTCTGAAAAGTGAAGCCCTCAGTTATTGTATAAAGAGACAGGATTTTTGGTTAGACAACTGCTTATAACAAGTGCTGCTTGTAACATTTGTGTGTATGACAATTATTTTAGGTCATGGGGCAGAAATATGACACCAACTTGTCACAGAACTTGAAAGGCTAAGTAGAAACTCCAGCCTCACTGTATGACCATGTTTTGTAACATCCAACATGCTTAACTGGAATTGTTAGTCACTAACTGTTACTCTCAGACACTATACAATTTCATTGCTGTTACAAATAACCTGTTTATAGAACCAAGTCTAACTTTTAACACATACAATGCTAAGTGCATTTATTTCTCTGCCACACATATTCTGGAGGTACAAACTATTGGCCCAACAGCACCTAGAGAGGAAAGAGTAAAAGCATTTAATGTCTCACTTGGGGTCTGGTGGTCCATCAGCTAATGGCTTCATGGAGAGTTTGCAAAGGGAACGGAAGACCAGGAAGGCATCTTTCTGGAGGATGTGTGAAAAGCGGGCAGCTGTCTGTGTGCTCTGCATCACCTCTGACTCCTGCATACACATGTATATGTAAATGTATACATACATATACGCACATACACACACTAGAACTAGGAGATGCAAACATGTTACAGCAAAGACCCAAACCTGTTCCTGCACTTCATGGTCTGCATACAGCTCTTCCCTACCTCAACCCTACTGAACACCTTTGGGATAAATTGGAACTCTGACTGCACCACAGGTTTCCTCTAAATCAGTACCTGAATTTACTACTTCAACTCATGGTTGAATGAGCACAAACCTCCACAACCACATTTAAAAACTTAGTGGAACATCTTCCCAGAAGAGGGGAGCTTTTTTAAGCATATGGGGACTAAATGTGAAATGATATCTTTATAGAACCTGTACATCAACTTCCAGCACAAATAATTGTTGTTTTAAAGGCTACAAAACCTGTGATGCTAGAAAACATAAGCCTTTGTTACTCATGGTGTAATGATTTTCCAGTAATGGGCAATATGTCTAAATCCCGGTCTGGGTGTTGCAAATGTGGTAGAGGGATTACATGCTGTAGAGTAGGTGTTTTTAAGCAGCAATATTGCAGCAGGTTTCTTGCATTAAGCTTTTCTGTGTGTAAATTACGCAGCAAACAAAGGTGTTTCCTGTTAACTGTTATCTACTTAATACAGTGAGTTCAGAAAACTTTCAAGGGCTGAGTAACAGTATGTGAGACTTTGTGGAAAAACAAGATAAGTAGACAAAATGTCACCTTGAATGGAAACCACGAGACCACAAGCACTATTAAACAATACTAAACTAGCAAATGTCTGACATCTTAGGGTTAGGCTAAGAGCCAAATAAATAAAACCAAATGAAATTACAAATACCAGGATATCTGAGGACACAGAGGTTTGGTCATCCACAACACCATTCATTTGCTGAGCGTCTGTCCTGGCCATAGGGGGTGTCACTTTGGACTCGGAGTCAGATTGTTGGTCCAAGCCTACTGAAGCGAAAAGAGTAGAACTAATAAAAGATCAAATATGGGCCTGAAATGACATATTCCCAGCATGATTGAAAAAAAACATAAACAAAATAAAAAAAACCACTGAAGTCAAGGTTTTTAAAGTAGGGTCTGTGATGCATTGCCAGATTTTTGTTTTACAGGATACAATGCTTGAAAGCACAATCCATTTTTAATTTAATAAATAAATATTGTTATTATTTAGTTTAGTTTGAGTAGCTATACAGTATAAATTTGCACTTTGTTTTGTATGTGTGAAACTTATGTTTGATGGCTCTAATAAATAACCAAATTTGATTTACACAAACTACTTATAGGCTTTATACTGGAGTAGCTAGATTATATTCTGGGTCAATAATTATTATTATTTTTTATATATTTAAATTTGCAATTAAAATCAAAATGTATGACAACCACTAATATGAGACACATTAAATTAGACTTTTTTTTTGCAAGTTAAAAGTTAAAGTTAACAGAAATGGACACGGGTTAAAAATAAGCCGAATAAGATGCTTATTCTTAGCCCATAAAATCTTTGCCAACGACTTTGGCAGAGATGCCTCTGGCACCAATAAGTCTAATCCGTCCTGTTACTAATTTTCCTGCCTGAAATAGCCTTATAATATACCTAAAGCATGGATAAATTGAGGAAAAACTATTTTGGACATTTAAAGTTTAAGCTGTTTCACCAAATTCTATTAACAAATCGTTTCAATTGCAAACAAGAGTCTCGAATAAATGCTGGAACATCTGAACAGCTGAAAGATATAATCGCCACCATTGATATGGCAAATGCATGATCGAGACATTGCCTAATTATTGTGATATGGAAATTCTGACTATAGTCATGTAGAAAATGGGTTTACACTGCCACTCACCTCCCTCAACAGAGCTCTCTCCCAGGCCACTGTCTGGCTCAACCTCGTCTTGGGCCTCTGAGGCTTGCTCCATCTCAGCTTCCCGATGAACCTCCTCTACCTCACCAGCCCTCTCTTCTAGCGGCTTGGGCACAGTAGGATTTGCCTCCTGCAACTCTGGATCAATAGAATATTACAAATCAAAATAAATAAGTATATAAAAAACAGTTGTCCATTCAGTGCTTTTAGTGCCTTCAGTGAACAAGACAAAAATAAATAAAGTACCTGGTTGTGAACTTTTGGTATCATTCTGTTCTTGTACAGCTGGTTCCTCCTGCGTTTCCCTTCCTTCTGATTGTCCGTTAATGGAATGGTCCTGAGGAGTAGGAGGTGTAGAGTTGAGTTCAAGAGGGCTCAGAGAGGCCTCTGGAGGCCCATTCTGCGGGGACGCACATACTCCTGGTGTAGGTGAAGTGTTTCGGGAGGTTGGGACAGGATTTGGGACCTGAAGCCGTTGCCTCTCTTTTTCTGCTTCCTGTGCCTCGAGCGCCTACAACATAACATGCAATTGTATATAATGTACAGTATCTCACAAAAATGAGTACACCCTTCCCATTTTAGCAAGAGACAATGGACAATAATATAGAATTTCAAGGGACAATATTATAGAAATTAAAATTAGATTCACTTCAGAGTAGTCAATGTGCAGCTTGTATTGCACATAGATTTACACCATTGTTATTTAGCACTGCCTTAATCCTCATGAGCATAGAATTCACCAGCGCTGCACAGGTTGTTGCTGGGATCCTATTCCACTCCTCCATAATGACATCACAGAGCTGCTGGAAGTTAGACACATGGCGCTTCTCCACCTTTCGCTTGAGGTTGCCGAACAGGTGCTCAATAGGATTCAGGTCTGAAGACACACAGCGGAGTCCCTGGCTATTTTCAAGCAATGGTTAAAGACCCACCTCTTCCTGAAACACTTAAATTAGCTCTTTCCAAGTTTGCTTTGTAGAATTTAAGTGTTATATTTATATTAAGTATGTAATCTTGCATACCAGTGTAGATTTATTAATTGCTAGAAAATCAAACTACAAAAAATACACTTTGTACGTGGCTTTGGATAAGGGCGTTTGCTATATGCCGCAAATGTAAATCTAAATGTAAGACATATTTGGCCACTCTATCACCTTCAGCTTCCTCAGCAAGGCGGTTGTCATCTTGGCGGTGTGTTTAGGGTCGTTATTAAGTTGGAAAACTGCAGTTTTGTTCAGTCTCTGAAGGGAGGGCATCATGTTCAGCTTTAGAATGTCACATTACATGTTGGTATCCATGTTTCCCTCAATGAACCGCAGCTCCCCAGTACCAGCAGCACTCATGCAGCCCCAGATCATGATGCCACCACCACCACCACCATACTTGACTTTAGGCAAGACACAATTTTCTTGGTACTCCTCACCTGGGTGTTGCCACACATGCTGGACACCATCTGAGCCAAACAAGTTTATCTAAGATCAGACCACAGGACATGATTCCAGTAATTCATGCTCTTGGACAGGTTGTCTTTAGCGAACTGTTTACAGGCTTCCTTGTGAGCCAGCTTCAGAAGAGGCTTACTTCTGGGATGACAGCCATGCGAACTGACTTATTACAGTGTGCGCCGTATGATGTGAGCACTGACAAGCAAACATTTGGCTTCTGCAACCTCTAAAGCAATGCTGGCAGCACTCTAGTGCTTCTGTTTTTTAAAGACAGCTTCTGCACCTGACACACAGCATGAGGGTTCAACTTCTTTGATGGACCCTTGTGTGGCCTGTTCCGAGTGATACCCGTCTGAAAACGTGTTCCGAGTGAAAACGTCTGTATGACCCTGGCCACAGTACTGTAACTCAGTTTCAGGGTGTTACTAAACTTCTATAGCCTAGGCATCTTTGTGAAGAGCAGCAATTCTAATTCTCAAATCCTCAGAGTTTCTTTGCCATGAGGTGCCATGTTGAATATCCAGGTCAGTATGAGAGAATTGTATTCAAAGCGCCAAATTTTTACTGCTATATAACAAAATACACAAATTCATATTTACCTGTCAAGCAGACAAAAACATGAACATGATAAGACATGTGGCTTTGCATGGTTTACCAACATACAGCTTTTATCACACAGGGTGTACTCACTTTTGTTGCCAGCTATTTTGACAATAATGGCTGTATGTCGAGTTATTTTCAGAGGACAGAAAATCTGTACTGTTATACAAGCTGCACATTGACTACTATCCAAGTTTAATTTCTATAGTTTTGTCACTTGAGAAGAAATACTGAAATGGGAGGGGTGTACTCACTTGTAAGATACTGTATGTACAGTATTTGTGTGACAAAATAGGATAAAGTATGATTACAATAACTCAAATTACAGATGATCCAAATGAATCTAAAACTAATAATGTAACAAATTGAATAAATATAGAGTTATAAGAGTTGGCGTTAAAAAAATTTATTGTTTTCATTAATAAGTTAAGAATTGATACCATTAGGATGGACTGGGAGTAGGTACCTATGTTTTTGCATCACACTACCACATCCCTGATCATTTTCTTCAAAGCCTTAAATGTTTTATTTTCTTAATAAATCTGCAAAACGTTGTGATTATTCTGATAAGTGTTTATACTGACTGCTTGGTTCTCCATGCGTGTAAAAATGACGTTGAGCATCTGAGTAAGTGTGGCCTTGGCTGTCGTCTGGTTGATCAAGTTGCGACTGGCCAGGTAGATGTTATAACAGGTACGCACGGTCAGAAGAATTGTGCCCTCGTGAATCTCTATGTGCGGAGACGTGACTGCAGTAAGGAGAGCCTGGAAAAACCAAACGAGAAAATCACAGAAATTTTACAATGGCCAAACAGTTGCTTCAGGATATGATTTAATAATTTTGCAGTGGGGTTACAACATAATTACTTTGTAGTAATTCCAAAGATATTATAGCATCTTATCAATATGTACCGACATTTAACAAAAAAATAAAGAAATTAAATAAATTATCTTCATTGTCTATGCCTTTAGAAATCGGTATGACTACAGAAAACACTTAAGGCACACGATGCATTTGTTTGAATTTTGGCTTGCAAAACGAAGTTTAAGAAAAATATATTTTTCTTTTCACCTTTAAATTAAGCAATAATAATTTAGCTTCTCTAGACTAGGCCACAAAAACTGGTATGATTTTTAAGACCTCAAAAATCACTTTTGACCTTTAAAAGACTCGTATCTTTCTATCCATCTGGCAAAACCAATAAATCATAGAGAGCTTTTACTTTGATAATCTGGAGCTGGACTCCTTCATCAGTCTGTGGACCTTGGAAACAGTTACAGATCGTTTCAACCAGTCGGTCGATCAGCCGTTTCCCTGGTGCACCGCTGTCCGGTGCATTACCCGTGATATGGCCATAGGCAATGAGTTTCTACAAGACAAAGGAAGACCAGGGTTAGTAAAATTACATAGGAGTGCATTAATTGCAAATATAATGTGTTCAGGTTGTCATTTTAAACAGGCTTTTTTCTGTGTGCAATACCGAAAAGATTACTGAAATAGGTATGAATATATACAATACCTGTAGGCAGTCCAACGATGTACTGACAATGCGTGGAGACTTTGACTGACATGCCAATTCGAAGGGTAACACATACTTGTCAGCTTCGATGTAATTAACTTTGGGAGGAACCACAATGCCATCCCTGAAAAAAAAAATATTCAATGAATACAGCTTTTTGTGAAAAATAATGACAGTGATTGGCTGAGAGGGTGATGCCTGAAGAACTTTCTCTACAGTTTACAATTTCAGCTGCAGCTCTATAAACTATCAATAACAAAAAAAATGGTCAACCACAGTGCCTCAGGAGCAGGGATGCATCAATACCATTTTTCAGACTGAATTAATGTTTTTTTTTGGAAGTACTGATACATAAAGGACTACTTTGCAAAGGACTACATATCTTACTACTTTGCAATCTGAAATACACAGGATATTTTATTTAGCTATATTGTGTATGTATATATTTTATATATATATATCTTTATCGAAGATATCGTTTAATTGGAATTAGATTTTTAAACTAGCTGCATGGAGTTCATCACCAGGAGCAAATATATATAAATATATATTTAGATTTTATATATATATTATATATATATTTAGATTTTTAAACTAGCTGCATGGAGTTCATCACCAGGAGCAAATATATATAAATATATATTTAGATTTTATATATATATATTATATATATATTTAGATTTTTAAACTAGCTGCATGGAGTTCATCACCAGGAGCAAATTATATATA
>MU564352.1:18764823-18825871 GCA_024362625.1 Silurus asotus
ATCTATCTATCTATCTATCTATCTATCTATCTATCTATCTATCTATCTATCTATCTATCTATCTATCTATCTATCTATCTATCTATCTATCTATCTATCCTGACTGACAGACTGACTGTCATGATTCCATCTGTTTCTGTCCATCCGTCAACCTGTCCATCCATCCATCCATCCATCCATCCATCCATCCATCCATCCATCCATCCATCCATCCATCCATCCATATTTTTGTCTTACTGTTAATCTCTCTGGAGCACCTTTCTCTTGAAAAAGCAGGGTGTATGTTTGTGTGTGTGTATGTGTGTGTGTTTAGTCCTCAGGAAACATACACACGTGACTTCATTAATGTCTTCAGGCTTACATCATGTGAAGTTATACCACACCTTGTTCAGGTTGCATGAATATGAACCTGGTGTTATAGAAAATTCTGACCAATCAGCATCCAGAATACAACAATGCTGAAGCGTATAAAGGGTTATAATATGTTAGAACAAGTTATTCCTGTGGTAAAGACGATAGAATCCACCCCACCCTCTCCTCACCAGCAGGGGGCACAGTCTTTTAAGCGTGTCTATATCCTGTTTACTTCCTTGTTTTGCTTGTTACTCAAGGTGAGCTTCCTGTTTGTGGCTCTTGGTGTGATGATGACCACCTGAATCTGGTAGGTTGTGTCTCCTTCACACAAAAACACTTTTTCCTTTTGCCCATAACTCAATTTATATAAACCTAATATACACTATAAGGTCAAAGTTCATGGACCCCCGAATAAAAGATCAGTATGTGCTTCTTTTTGAACATCCCATTCCACATTCATTCCTCATTTGCTTTTAAAGTAAGATCCACTCTTCTGGGCAGATGTTCCACCAGATTTTGGGGGGATTTGTGCTTATTCAGTTACAAGTGTATAAATAAAGTCAGGTAGTGATGTAGGTGTGGAAGTGAGAAGACCTGGGGTGCAGTTTCAATGCATCTCAATAGGGTTGAGTTCAGAGCTCTATAGAAGGAGATCTTCCACTCCAACCTTCATGGAACTATTAATGCTCTAGGACATTCTATACAACTGTGTGTCACCATCTTTATGCAAAGAACCACATATGGCTGGAAAAATGATTTTAATATTGTTGAAGCATTAATCATGCAGAAATGGAGCGAAGTTCAGATACAGACGGTGTTGAAACGAATCAGTCGAGTGGCTTTGAATAAATAAAAGCCAGGAGAGAAAGTGAACCTCTCATACGTGCCATATTCACACAGATAAGCAGAGTTAAGTTACAGATAAGACCTTCAGGGTGGAGGAGTCCATTAGGATCCGATTCGGGCCCGTCTGAGCTTCAAAAGCTGCTGCATTATTTATTTGTTAATCATATCGGTTTATTCGCTATATTCCGAGTGTGATTTAGGCGGAATAATACGCCGGGGTGAAGGTGAAGAACGGCCCGGGGTGAAACGGAGAGCATTTTAATGGCGTAATGCCTCACAGAGAGCCGTGGATTATCACCTTATACCACGGTCGATTCCCAGCATCGATGAGTTCAAGCTGTCAATGATGTTCACAAGAGAAACCTGATCTTTTTTCTTCCTTATTTCATCAAAAATCCTGCTGCGCCGAATCGCACCCAGAGATAAAGTAGTGCACATTTATGTACATGAGTTTTATTAAACAATTATTGATAAGTACTGTTGGAGATACCTCCTGGTGAGGTTTCACCTCCTAGTGATGTTTCTCTCATTTTCTTCTTCAGTTCTTCTCCAAATTCATCTTGTGCCTCGACTCACTGATCAAAAATCCTCGTATTTACCATAGAAGTTCCACCACACAGAAATCCTCAGTAAGGTCATGATGAAATGTCTACAGTAGCTGTCTTACACTGGATGGATTTGGAACTAGAAGTTGCCATGGTTACAGGCGTTTATAAGCAGTGCAACCGGTCATTAATTACAATGAAGGGATTGATGTAATTAACGTAATTGATCTATTTATGAGTCTGTATCATTAATTATGTTGACGTCTTGCCACCAGTCACACAGACCCATAAATAAAAACAGACCTGTGATTCATATATATATATATAAATAAATAATTAAGTCATTGGAGACTTCCTTGTGAGATTTTAGCTGGAAGAAAGAATTTAGCACTAAATATCATCTGCTAAGGTTTCTGCAGAAATGGGTGTTCCCTGTGCAAATATACTCCATTCGTTGACGCAACAAAGCCTTTAATGAGCTGAAAATCTAGTAAAAGTCTTGGTCTGGAGTAGTGTGGTTTTAAATAAATAATTAAGTCATTGGAGACTTCCTTGTGAGATTTTAGCTGGAAGAAAGAATTTAGCACTAAATATCATCTGCTAAGGTTTCTGCAGAAATGGGTGTTCCCTGTGCAAATATACTCCATTCGTTGACGCAACAAAGCCTTTAATGAGCTGAAAATCTAGTAAAAGTCTTGGTCTGGAGTAGTGTGGTTTTTGTATTCAGTCATTATCACATCAGATATCTACATGCAACTGCAGAGTTAACTTAAGCAACACTTCATTTCATAAAACATGAGCAAAACCATACAGCTGATGTAGACTGATATCTTGTGATACATCAGCAGCTACAAGTGCTAGAACAATCTGAGAAAGTCAAACGAAATGAGACTAAAAAAAAAGGATCACTTGTTTCAAAACTATATTATTTATAAAATAATTGTAAAAAAAAAAGGATATTTTATATATATAAGGATATTATGATTTATGATAATAGTGTGATGATAATATGTATGTCTCATCAAAGTTACAAACTTGGTAGCCTTTCACAGCTGCACCATGAAGGCCTGATTTACTTGTCATGGCAATGTTTCAACACTGACACCATAAACATTTTTTAATGTTGATGATGATATGAAACTGTGTATTAAATTTGGGATAATGGCATAGCTATCTATACCTATCTATCTATCTATCTATCTATCTATCTATCTATCTATCGATCGATAGATACTGAATGCAAAGTTATGTCGTTACCAATGAATAGGTGCACTGTATGCGCAAGGTAAGCTGTGCACTATGAATCCGGGAAACTGCACTGCAAACAGCTCTGCTGAACCAACAGACCAGTCAGTTTCTCAAGGTTATAAACTAATAAAAAATTGAACCTGACTACTGAAGATCAGCCTTATCAATGGCTTTCTTTTTTTTGGAGGAAATTCCAGAACAAAGATCAGAAGTTGAAAAACGTCATTAGGAAACACGATCCTACACCTTCAGAAGTATCAGTTACCTCCCTAACAATAATGAGTCCTGGGGTAAAAGTCTCACAACCACTTTTTTTTAAAGCTACACGCCTAAATAAAGCATTCAATAAGTGCAGAGAGCTGCAACGTTACGCAACGTGTGTTCATGACAATTCTGGGAGGGAAAAAAAATCACTTTGAATTAACAAAAAATAAATCAATAAAAGAAGCTAACTTTTATGGTTTCATCTTTTCACTGACATGTTGGTGTTGACAGTTTCCTACACGATCCAAAATGCTGTCAGACTATCTTCGCATTCTGGCACCAGTTTATTTCAATCTGAAGAGAGATGAAGCAACTCTTTGCTACTTTTAATCTTTCCTGTTCGATTAACTTCTCCCCTGCTCAGAACAGATCGGGTTCCAGACCAAAATGCCATTCTGTCAACACTATTGTACTTGTCAGCTTGTAGATCACTAACTAGCTAAACCGGGTCTCGGCCCTTCCTCGACAAAACTGTGTTGTATCACTAAGAATAGCAGTCCACAACTCAATCGAGCAAAGTCTTCCTGTGAAATCACTGGAATTACATTCTTAACAAAAACACAGGACCAACCACCACCCCCCCAAACAAGCGTCAGAGTCCTGTAACATTTAATACTGACAAATGTAACGTGTTTCAGGGTGGAGTTTTCCTTTAATGACGTTCACAGTGAGCAAGAGGCACGTATGCAGGTTAAAGAATCAATTACTTGTTTTCATGTGTTTCCATTCATTGATCAAGTAAGCAAATCTGAAGTTCTCTGAGACAACACGAGACTAGAAAATTGAGCAACCTGACTGATCTAAGCAGGTTAATCACTGATCACTGATCCAGTACATATTATCTTATGAATCATCAAACATCTATGTGTTAATATAACCCTACTCGGCAATCGGTAAAATCATTCATTCAGCATCATTTAGTTAAGTTAATAGGACTATGACTATGGGAACTGTATAAGACAAAAGCGAGCAAAAAAATCTCCGAGAACTATCTAGAGGACTTCTGATGATGTGTTCGCTAGTGATAGCCAGCAGACTACCGAGCGACATCATCGTGATGGCAGGGTGTGTGTTAAAGCAAATAAAACAACCATGAATGAAGCACATTTGCCTGACAAACATTCAGGAATCAGCTCGCAAGCGAAGAAGAGTTCTCAGAAAGGAAAGGAGGAAATGGTTAGGCCCTGCTAAAAACCCGATCGTGCACAGTGTAAACACATGCGCTGAAACTGAACGCGGATTTATAAGGTGTTGCATGTTGTAAAGAACACAATCGGTGTTCCGTGGACAGCTGTTTGTAGCAGGTGAGACTTGGCGGTGTGAATGTAAGCAAAGCTCACCCAGAGCCACCTGACAGGCCTTGCGCAGCTGGCTGTGTTGGCTCCGCTTCACCTCCTTATCCGACAGGATTTTCTCCAGCGCCCGAGACACAAACATGCTCTTCGTCGTAGCGCTTTCTGTCTCTGTGTGCCGTTTATCTAAGTCGAATTGTTGCTCTTTCATTTCTCGTTCGCGAAATCGATTTCCTTGTCTAGGCCGTCATTGTCGGCCTAAGCCCTGCTTTAGTGCAGGTGTCAGATGCTACCTGAAGCTGGCCGACGTCGCCGCTGGTTGTATCGGAGCGACAGACGCTGCTGTCTCAGCACTGGGCCGCCATGTTGATGACGCGTCATGTCACGTGTTCCTCAGCCGCTCGAAGTGGTGTACATCCTGAATGTTAGTCTCCGTGATAACGTACTGTATTGAACAATGCTCGTTATATCTTAAATCAGGACATTAAACGAGTATTTGAAAGCAAAATTGTGTCTGGCAATGAGTAATTTGTTTCACGGATATTCGTCACAAAATATTTATATACGTATTTCCGTCTTGTGAATTTTGCATAAATCGCCCACTCACCACGTGACGTATACAGGAACCTGTAGACGGTACTTTTGGCTCAATATGTTGTAATGATATATATGTTCATGAGCATTAAATATACGTAAAATTCAAAATATTTCAAATAAATTGCCATAGGAACAAAGCTTTGGTCAGGCAATGAGCAAAAAAATTACCGGATAGATAAAGTTACTTATCCGGTTTACTATGGGACAGCTTTTCCCTTTGGTTTCTGTTCACCATTAACCCGCTTGGTGGATATGAAGACAACTTTATTCAGAATGTTGCTCAATTCAGTGCTTATGACTTTAAAGCCTTAATTATACGAGACGTGTTAAATGTCACATAAAACATTTACATCAATCATTATTGCCTGTGGGCACCTTTTCAAATGTTGTATGCATCCAGACTATATAAAGAAAAGTTCCTGTTTTCTATCTTTTCCCCAAACAAGTCAATGCAGCCAAAGTAAACAGGCAAACGGTGGCACAGGAGCTCTTAGAAGTGTGTTTGTTTAATTCTTGCGAATTATTTTGGCCACATATTTATTTTTAAGAACATTAAAAGCTTAATATTTGACATTTGCTGTCCTAACATTAATCCACACTCTTATATTTTACACTCTTTCAACTGGTTTCATTGTTGTATCATTTATTTTATCTTTCTGACAATAATCTGATCTTTTAAACTACTGATTCTTTTAAATGTTAGTTGAAATGTGCCATAATTTATTTACTTGCCAATGTATTTGTAATCATATGTCAGTCAGATATCAACAGGACTTTGATATTAGTCCAAATTTGATGTTTAAGTTTAAGGTAACTCAAAAGCACAAGGCTGTCAGGTTATGTCACTAAAACTTGTCTTATGTTTACACATAAAGTGCCATAGCAAACAAAAGCATAATTGTCCTGCAATATGCACTTACATTTAGGCCACACCTCAAAATGTTAACAGATCCTGGTTCATGAAACAATATGCCCCACTTTTGATTGCAAGACCCTACAGCAAATAGTGAGAACAGCTGAAAAGATCACTGAGGTCTCTTTTCCCTCCATCATGGACATTTACACACTGCATTCACAAAGCCACTAGCATTGTGGCTGATCACACACTCCCCACACACTCTTCACCCTCTGTGAAGATGTAACAAAAGAATTCAGGCCCTCACATACTCTGTATCTTCTGTCTTGCTGTCTTATGTTGTTTTATTACACAAAATGTCACATACATGCATTTAATGTCGTGCCCCAGTTTTGTGTTACCTTTTTGTTAATTTATGTCGTCTTATGTAGCACCTTGGTTCTGGGTCTATTGTTTCGTTTCACTGTTTACTGCACTTTATATGGTTGGAATGACAATAAAAAAACTACTTGACTTAACTTGAAATGATCATGACACTTTGTGTTAAAGACTTATATATAACCCATACAGCTAATTTTTGCCCATACTACAAAAAAACACAATATCACCTCAGAACAGGGTTTTAAAATACAGTAACTCACTTTTAAACTGGAGCAAAACAATTTAAAACTTTTAAAGTACCATTAAGTGAAGATGGTCTTTGTATTACAAAAATCTTAGACTGCAGCACAAAAGGTTTAAAACATGAAAATTTCCTAGAAAATGTCAGGAAAAATATTAAGATTTTTAAGGTTTTAGGATTTTGAAAGCACTGCAGTGATAAAATTCATAAAATACTTTGGGTTAATTTTTCAAAAGAGCACAGGACAATGCCTGCTTAGATATTTTATTCTTCCTACTGTTCTTCCAGCTAGTCATGTAAATGACATTTAGCTTTAAATGCAAATTAAGTATAAGAATTGTGTAATGGCCCAAACAGCCAGATTAATACTAGACATGTTCCAGAATGGTGTGTGGTTTTATTCTTGATAAAGAACAGCGAAAAGGTTATTTTCATCTACAATTGCCTTAAAACAGTTTCAGCACCCTAAGTAATGTCCTTCAACATAATACAGTATCAAAATTTTGGGCAGGCAGAAACTCATTCTAATGTCTAGCTGAATGTGTGTAAATGGTAATTTGTTATGTACACATTTGCTTGGTATTGTTACAGGTGTTATCACCCCAATTGTCAGGTGAAATTATTGTTTAAATTGTAATCATGGCAAAGGTGGGAAGTACAAATACTTTGTTGCTGTACTTAAGTAAATTTTTCTGGTATTTGTACTTTACTTAATATAATTTATTTATTTATCTTTCTGACAACTTATTACTTTCACTCATGAATTTTTTTTACACAAATATTTGTACTTTCTACTTACATTTAACATTTTCAAACCAGGCTCGTTACTTTAGTTTTACTTTATTTGGTGACATGATCCATATTTTTTTTCTTCTTATTGCGTGCCGTTTGCAGCCCAACCTATTTCTTGTCATTGCGTGGCTTTTTTTAATCCACCACAGGTGTATAATTTCCTGGCTCTCACGCACCACAGACATAGGCCAGTTTATGAAGCTAACAACGAGCAAGGCAGTAGGCAACATAAAATATTGGCTTTCGTGGATAAGACAGAGGGAGTGAGCAATGTTAACATCTTTGCTCTGCTTGTGTTCTATATGGTAGTTGTTGAGCCTTGATATATTTATTAGATATCTCTATTTCTACTTGAGTGGAGAATGTGTGTGTTTTTGCCATCTCTGAATAATGGTCATCTTTGGTTAGAAATAGTCCTTGCTGTAATGCTTCTGCTCCCATACTAAAACTAAGGAAAGGTTTTTCACCTGGTTTCGTATTACTGTACATAACTACTGTGGGGTTGTTGCTGTTTACCAGCACCAGCAATTATATTAGACATTCAACAAACTTATTCATTTTACACCCTGTTGAAATACCAGTTACGTATTTTAAAAGACCAAATTACACTTTTGTACATGTATTTGCTTCGTAAATTTAAGATTTTCCTGAACACATTGGAGTCAAAATGGTGACTCCAACAAGCAATAATGGAGGTCCCATGACAAGGGAATAACACTGGTCCATGCTCACTCACAATGTTGTGTTTGTTTGGGAGGGACTGCAGACAACTCTGTTGATTCTACCCCTTCTGTGACACAGTGGTGACAGGAAAGTCACCTGCTTTCTCTTACATGGTTGGATTTCTGTGAAAAATCCATTTGAACATCTCAAATGACAAGATAGCAGTCAAGCAGCTTGGACTTGGCAGGCATCACAATAATACAACAAACTAATGACAATGGAGCTAATGTTGTGCAAGGTGCAAATGAAGAAGTTAGGAAGAAGGTTCAGGAAGTATACATTAATGCACCTTTTATGCACCCCTTATGCAATGTGTATCAGTTACCTGTGGTGATGCAGCAGGCCATATCTTCAACAGTACTGGTACCATTTTTTTGTTTGGTTTTTTTTTTTGCAGATTTCTCAGTACTGGTATTGATTTAGCATTTTTTCTCCTGACCATTTTTTCCCATCTATTGATCTATATGGACAAACGTATTGGGAAACCTAACCTTTCCTGCCATATGTGGTTCTTGTCCAAACTGTTATTACAAAGCTGGAGGGCGCACAATTGTATAGGATGTCTTTGGATGCAGAATAGTAAAATTTTACGTTAACTTGAACTTAGAAACCCAAACCTGTTCTAGCATAGCAAAGCCTTTGTGCACAATTCGAGCTCCATTAAGATATTTTTACATGGTTTGAAGAGGAGGAAATAGAGTGGTCTGCTAAAGAGCTCTGATCCCAACGTTACTGAACACCTTTGGGATTAATTGCATGTCTATCTATCAACTAATTTGTTGGTTTATTTATTTTATAATTATTATAATGCAAAATGTATTTTTGGCCCATGACCCTCAATCAAGTTTGTGTTTTTAGGTTCATATTAAAGGGTTTGTGCACTTCTGCCAAAGAGTAACTAGAGTGTTATAGTACTATAGTTTCGGCACATATAATTGCTTTGTCTTCCTTTGGAAACATCACATTCTATTTTGTTTTTGAGAGATTCATGCAACAACCTTTTTTTCCCTGTGCAGTTAGTTTTTCCAAACATTCAGTTGAAATACTTGCAAATAGTGTTCAATACTTTGGTATATCTTTCTTTTGCAATCCATTTCATCCCAGAGCAGTTCAACAGAATTTAGGTCTGGTGACTGGCAGACAATCCAGCCAACTGTTTGCTTTCTAAATAACACTTACAGAGCTTGGACATATTTTATGTCATCATAATAATGTATAGGCCATTGTCCTGTTGTATGGTGAACATCCAATTAGCCAGACAGAATTGCATTGCATGATGTATGAAATGGTAGCCATGGGACACGAGGAATTAGTCTCTTCTCCAAAACCAGCCCCACTCACATCACATTATTTGCACTAAGAGAAGAACCATCATCCAATCATTCAATGTCCAAAGCCTTTTACCTAGTTTGTTGCAACCAAAGAAACACGTGTTTCAAAAACGCTAAATGTTTTGACAGGAACTGTGAAAGCAGTTACCTGGTTTTAAAAGGCAAAGTTGATCTCAAATTCACCTATTAAACACTACACCGCTTCTTCTTCTTTCGGCTTCTCCCAGTAGGGGTCGCCACATCGGATCATCCATCTCCATACCCCTCTGTCCTCTACATCTGCCTCTTTCAAACTAATGAACACCACACCGAAGAGTTAAAGTTATCACTAGGGGGCAGTAATACATTTATTACAGTACATTTATACACATTTCCTGCTCAAACACTTCCATTTTCTTTCCAGGATAGTCCTGCTCCTTTGTGTCTGGAGATCTTAAACATAAATGTACTACTTAATCATACCACATTTTACCACATACTTAATAATGATAAGATAAGCAGGTGATTTTATTCAGTACAGACCCATTTGACTTAAATGAGTTCTAGTATCCATGGCAAATAAATGAAACTCATGACAAAACAGTTTTCTACACATTAGTTTATTTCATCCAGCTTGTCGACTAATGTATACATGTGCACCTATATCTTAATAAAGTATTTATCCTTTTAAACAGTTGAATTAATGAGATACAAATTTACAGTATATAGCATTATGAAAATACTGGTCATTTCAGTACAAATCTATACCTTAGGATTTATCTAGCAAGCAAAATAATCATTGCTCATTATCAATAAGAAATGAATGGAGTTGACACACAGAAAAATGAGAAACCCATTAGTCAATGGTCTCGGATTCTTTCAGGTGTCCTCCAAAAATGAAATAAATTCACAGTATGGAAAATAGCACGTTATCGTCAATCTAGGTTCTATAACAATTTAAAGTCTACAACAATAAATGGCCCCAAACAGTATATGGAGACGATTCTCTATGAGAAAAAAAAAAAGAAAAACAAAAAGATAAATGAAAGCTTAACACAAAAATAGAGATTAAAGATGACATGAGAAGAGTCAGTGTGGTTACAATCCCGTGTTTTCTAGTTATAAAAAAAAATAAAATCAAATAAATTAACAGTTTTCTCAAATGCAATTTGATCTTGTTTTTAAAAAAAAGAGCAACTTGAAATTATATGATGAGGACAAACCTGTCATACTACATTATATGTACCATAGAAAGCCGCTGTAATGGCGAGTTTATTAAAGTGTCTAACGTGTGTAGGGAAGGAAGTGGTTAGAAAGCGTTCTGGTCACAGTCATCCAGTGTGTGTGTTTTTTTATTCTTGTCAAGTACAAGTGAGAAGGATAAAGCTACATGTTCTACACTATGGATAAATGGACTATGGACCCAAAAACACTGGTTAAAAGTACATGAGAAACAGCAGTCTATCAAAATCTTAACACATTTATGATGTATATGCAATACATCCATTAATATAAAATGTAGTGTTTTCGCTATATTGCCTTTGAACATACAAAAGGGCTGTCCATACAGGTCTAACGCAATAATGTTAACTTAAAGCAACGTATTTGAGTGGGAGTTTAAGTGTAATGTATTCTCATTTACAGACATTTTTACACAAGCCAGACAGTGTCGAGAAGCATTAGAGGAAATGTACTTTGTTATTGTAGAGGTAAGGGAATTCTTGCCTTAGCAGTGCAACATTTAGAAAGGTGATTCACAAGTAAGGATTTTGTTGTTTTTTTTATGACAGAAGGTGCCTTTGTAAAGCATATTTTTATTAGATAAGAATTATGCAGCCAATGCCCACATCACACAGGTCTGTAATCCTCTACCCATGTTCATAGCTACACTGCTTCAGTTTTACTGTGGGTCACTGTGGCTCTTATTCCAAGAGACAAACACACTCCTCATTCATGAAACACTTCACTTCAGAGTGCATGGTAAATTAGAGTGGGCGTGTACATTATCTCTGATGCAGATCAACAATTAGTGTCATGCTCTGCCTTCATTTACATCATTAAGAAAAAACGCATCACATAAATCAGTTTTAGGAGAGCAGGGAGAGAGCCCTTGTCATAAACATTAAGTGTAAAAAAAAAAAATTAAATATCTGCTATAAAAATATGATTTCTTGGGTCCTTGGCAATGATTAAAAGCATTAACTGTGGCCCACTACAGACCTTATAAATCTCCCAATCAATATAGGTAAAAGCGGATTTGATCACACACAAAAATTTTTTAGAAGCATCATAAATTTAGACAGTGTTCAATAAAAACATGACAAAGCACACCAGGAAGCAAATATGACAGCTGACCTCGCGTCACACAGGCTTCCGTATGCCTCTCCAAGATTAACAGTGTAACCACAGAGCATTTACTGTGCTATTGATAAAGCGCAAAAAGTCACTAAAATTTGTTTGTGGTTCAAATGCCGGAGTCACTCGGGTGAGGGTGTCAAAACAGATTGTCATCACTGATATTGCGTCTCAGAGAGTTCTCTCTGCGTAGTTCCAAAGGCAGGAAAAACCTGCAAACATGTGCAATTAAGTCCAGACTCAGCAAGTCAAATCCTTTACTTATTTTGCTCCCAAGCATTAAGGGAAGTGTGTAGGAGGCTGTCCAGCAGGAAAAAAAAAAGATGTGTGCATATGGAGAAGTGCTGTGTTGTGGAGTTTTTGAAGCGCTTTTCCAGAAAGAAAGAAAAAAAAGGGATGCTCTTTTTGACAGAGTGAATTTAGGAATCTGAAAAGAGTACACACATTCATTGCTGGTCCTATGGCACAAGAGACTGTGATATGTTTGTGTAAAATATATTGTATATTGTAATTATGAAAAATTGCCTGTATGTGGATAATGTGGTTAGGATAATTATTATATACTGCATATATATATACAGTATATCGAGTGTGTTTATCTTAGCCGTGTGTCATCGATGTTGTCTTTAGAGTGTGATCACTGTGCCGTCCTCTTCCAGGCTCCGTGTCTGCACACCTCGTTCGGCGTCCTTCGGTGACCCTGTGCTTGTGCTGCTCATTATAGAAGGTTGGAAGGTCCCATTGGAATTTCGGAGGTCAAAGTGAGGCTTGTACCTGGGAAGGGTAGACATGCTGGCGCTTGCCTCCGTCTCCGACCCTGGCGCAAGCCTGCTATGTCCACCTGCCTCGATCACCAAGTCTTCGTCATCCTCATCACTGTCCACTTCCTCAGAATGGAAATTCTGGATGATGTGTGCAGTTGTTGTCGCCATGACACCGGGGGTCGTGTAGCTGTAGTAGCTGGCTCCGCTGTCGGAGGAACGACCCGAGCTGCCTGATGCTGCTCCACCGTTGTTGTGACGCACCACGTTGTTTCGCTGGTTAGCTGGCTTCACTGTTATAATTAGGTTGTGGCTGTTCGCGATCATCATGTCTGTGACCTGGTCTAGGGACTTTCCGGCCACCTCGATACCGTTCACCTCAAGCACCTCGTCATTGACAGCAAGCAGGCCAGTGCTCTCGGCAAGGCCGCCGGGAACCAGACGCGAAATAAAAATGCCTGGTGCTTTTTCCAGACCGTGCGGTGTGACGCGCACACTCGAGCCGTCTCGGATGTAAAAGCCCAGTGGCTTTTCCTGACCATGTTTGTAAAGCCGCACACGCCGGTGCGTCTCAGGCAACACGTCCACATCAATAATAGAGGACACGGGACGGAAGTCTCGAGGAAGGCTGATGACTACTGCTGGCTTTTTCCTGGCTGCATCAGGTCGCAGGAGCACTGCAGCAAGGGGAGGTTTCTTGCGTGTTAAAGAGTTGGTGCCAAATGTGGAATAGTCTGCCTCCTCTGCAGAAAGAGAATACACAAAAACAGAGCAAAATCTTTAGCTTAGAAAATAAAACCAACACATTTATGATCACATACGCCAAACATGCATAACTTTATGGCTATCTGACTAATTTTTTGTTGGTTCCACTTTTGGGGCCAAAACAGTCCTGACTCATGGAGCATTAACAGCATTAACAAATTAAGCTACAGTAGCTTGTCTGTTGAATCGGACCAGACGGGGCAGCCATGGCTGCCCGTGACCGTGTCGCCGGTTCACCACTGGTTCCTCCACCACTCTAAAAGAGCTGCAGTTTGGAGGTGTGTTTGTTTTTTTTTTGTTTCCCCTTTTTGAATCGGAGGAGACCGAAAGCAAGGCCATCACAATTTGGCCCTCGTCAAACTCTCTGAAATCCTTATGCTTGCCTATTTTTCCTGCTTCTAACACACCAATTTTGAGGACAAAATGTTCACTTGCTAACTATCACACCTTCTAACAGGTGGCATGATAAGAGATAATCAGTGTTATTCCCTTCACCGGTCATAATGTTATACGTTTTCTTCCTACTGCCAACTTATGAAAAAAACAAAAAACAAATCTTATTTGTTCTTTCTTACCACATTATCTGTGTAAAACTGCTTTGAGATAATGTCGATAATAACATTAGAAGCGCTAAATAAAAATGAATCTAATTTAAAATTATTGTTATGCCTGATTGGTGTACAGTACACTGACCATGACAGCTTTATTACAAAGCTTTTTCCCAGCAGGAATCTTAAAGCATGATGTTCCTTTCTTTCAGTGTAACAGATTTAAAAATATATAAATATATTTGTAGACATTACCATTCTCGATAGACAGTCATCTAAATCACTCTCTCACTCATATTATATATATATATATATATATATATATATATATACACACACACACACACACACACACACACACACACATACACACAAAAAAGATAATCAAAGCAAAAGGTGGCTACTTTGAAGAACCTAGAATATGACATTTTTCAGTTGTTTCACACTTTTTTGTTATGTATATAATTCCATATATAATTCCACATGTGTTAATTCATAGTTTTGATGCCTTCAGTGTGAATCTACAATTTTCATAGTCATGAAAATAAAGAAATGAGAAGGTGTGTCCAAACCTTTGGTCTGTACTGTATATATATATATAAACTTTATGCATGTATTAATACTATAAATCTGACATTAGTGTATAGCTTCCCCTACCTCAGCTAACTCTCTTCAATCTGCACAGGCCAAACAGCTCTAGACTTAAAACTCCATTCCCACAGAACCACTGTAAGAGAAAACCTTATGGGGATCCCAGGGAGAAAAAAAAAGCCTGCCTCGTTAGTTTCGCCACTGATCTGAAGTTTAATCTACTGTAAAACCAAGGCCAAGACTCCTGTCCCCCTCCCTCTTTTTCACTGTGTCTCCTGTGTTCCTTCTTTCTTTTCCTCTGTCAGCAGCCGCCTGCAAATTCCACAGAGGCTTACTCACACGGCAGTGCTCAAACACTCTTACCTTTGTGAACAAACCTACTTAGGATCAAAGTACTACAGTAGTTGCATGAGAAGAGAGAGAACAGGAGGGTAAAAATAAAGCAAGGAATAACAGAAAAGGGTCACAAATGTTGATGGTTGAAAAACACCAAAAAATGGCAGTCAAACATTATCACGACTCTCCCAAGTAAACGGAAATGGTTAATCTATGCTTTTAATCATTAACTTGGGAAGCATTTGTGCACCTGTTGTGCCTCTATTGCTCCCTGTCCTTCACATGAACCAAAAACAAACAAACAAAATCTCACCCTGCTTTTTCCAACATGCAGAAAAATGTAACTAACACTATAGTGAAAGATAATGGCATTTGGGGATAACAAAGCACAAAGCAGAACCGCTAAAACCTCTGCTTTATACACACATGTACATCTCTACTTCTGAGATATACTGTAATTCTCGTAAAGATTGAGTAACAGTTAAACAGCATGAACTACAGTACTGTTTAGTCAAAGGATAGCAAAGAACCAATTAATTCCAGTGCCCAAAAGTAAATATATCCCAAATAGGCACACATACACAAGTGCACACAAAGGATTAATTGTCTACAGAGTGCAATGGTCTCTTTTCAATTCCCACAAGATAAAAGAAAATTCTTTGGACCCGTTCTTTGTTTTCACCTGAATTTATAATCACCTACCGAGCTACATTTCATAATACCTTTAGGCATGATCCTAAAGCTCTCACTTTTGCTCACGTACATTGAGTTGATATTAACAGTCGTCTCCAATGCATGCAGGCACATGCAGTGTGTGCTCAGCCTGTGCAGTCAAGCAGAGCACTTTCATCGTTCTTTTATCACGTCACTCCAACTCTCCCCCTTTTCCCATATTAACACTGGGGCTAGGGCTGATGCTAAAGGACAGGAGCACTTCTACATCTCCATAATACGCACACTGAGATACATTTCACTCAGTTGAATGCTCACCACACGTTGCTTGTCTAATCAATAGAAAGAGGAAAGAAATCAATAAGGCACAAACTGAGTAAGGCCAAGGCCAGAGAGCCATACAAGGTAAGGAAAAGTCGATTTTCCCATGGCCCAATTAGTGGGGAAAAAAACTGCAAATATGTTGGTACAGTATGTAAGCCAACTAACTTTACCAGGTACTTGGAAAAGAAATAATGCATGGCAATGTTTCTTCAAAGAACGGCATTGCTGTATAGTAAGTGAAATGTCTTAATAACTTAGTCCTAGTCTAAATATACAAAACACTGTCCGGCGTGGCACTCGAAACAAAACTACAATGATTCTGATCTATTCACTGACCTCAGAACAGGAAGCAGTGTCTGAGCAGTTGGTCAACAGAGGCCATGTGTGTCAGTGTGTGAGAATAGGGCCTCACATCAGTGAAATAAAACACCGCTGTCACAACTAGATATCCTCTTACACAAAGTGAAGGAAACTCTTAGAATCAGGTGTTTGTTGATGTGCCGGCATTGATTTAGGATTCACAAGGTCTCTAATCAATACTGCTTTTTATTTTAATTGTCTAATAATATATGGTGTTCCTAACTGCCTCAGATTCACAGGCAGCATATTTATAGAATTTCATGTGAAGAATCCTGTGAACTTTTATATACTTTGCAAAAATAACGTTCAATTACATTTTTTTCCCTGAATGAATGGCTCTGTGCACCAGCCTGCCACAGCCTGAGACACGGCCTCACTTCATCCAATATTCAGCAGTTCTGTTGCAGGCCATATGACAGATGTGATGGCTCATGTCTCGCATTACTGAATGGCTCCCTTCAAGGCATTTGGTGTGAAGCTGCTTTACAATGCTGTGTTTACTATCTGACCAGCCAGGGCGCTTTGTTAGACAGCCTTACACTGACCGTCTCTGAAAGGCATCCTGTTTCTTTAAGGTACTCGGGCCGTGTATGTCCCACGTGGTCGGTGTGTGCCACTGTGTTCCAGTTACGGAGGGGTGGAGGGGGGCATAATGAGTGCCTCTTAAGGACCAGAGAAAGAGTGGGCGAGCGAGAAGGGGGAGTGGGGTGTAAAATCCTTTCAATCAGGGAAAAAAAAAACAAAAAAAAACTTAGGTGTTGCTATTCTGGGCCCATTCTGCACATACCTTGGTGGCACTGCCTGGATAAAGTACACCTTCAACTGATAACACACAAGTAGCAGGGAGAGGGAGAGAGAGAGAGAGAGAGAGAGAGAGAGAGAGAGGGAGAGA
The DNA here is from genome assembly GCA_024362625.1 of Silurus asotus. Lineage (NCBI taxonomy): Eukaryota > Metazoa > Chordata > Actinopteri > Siluriformes > Siluridae > Silurus > Silurus asotus. Next base: position 18,781,877 of record MU564352.1, read on the forward strand.
GAGAGAGAGAGAGAGATATCTCTATATCAAACATGAATAAAACAAATACATTAAGCTGAAAGAGTAAAAGCAGAAAAGAAAGTTAAATTTAGGATTAAGTGAAAGTGATGTGAAAAAAGCACAGAAATAACTATTAACACACAGACTTGTATGATGGTCGCTCTATCTAAAGGTCAAATTCTCAGACAGGTCACGTTCAACATTTATGGGTGGAGTCTCCAGTATCAGTCAAATAAAGCGCTGTAGAAATTTCTTAGATGCAGGAAATAACTTTTCACAATCTTAAACTATCAATAAACAGATGAAATAGATGCCGTTTTTCAAAAATGTAATTTTTTTTTAGCATTTTTGTGAAGACTGCTACTCTTTTGTTTTACACAAAATTTCATCCAAGCTCCAAACAAGTCTCTTAATACTATGAAGGCAAACATGTCGGAATGTGACCGTGACAATGATCATTGCACCAGTTTAGGTGAAGCCTGTGTGTTACACTATTTATCATGCTAAATGTCATAATAAGTAAATGACAGCTATTATAATTCATTTTATCTGGAGGGAATTAAACATAAGAGGAAGAAATTGAGTAGATGATGTTTGAGAATCCTGACAGGTGCTGCATCACATTCAATATGGCAGTGAAAAAGTTTCTCTGGCTTGATGCTGACAATCATCCTTTGACAACTCTTTGGTCTTGTCCATGGTGGTGGTGAGGTTTGAATGAAAGAGGTTGATTCTGTGACTGGTGTCTTTTCATGCTAATTTGGTATGAGATTCATTTCTTTGTAAGCAGCAGAGGTAAATCAGCAGGGGATCAAATAATTATTTCCCCCACTGTATCTTAAGGAGTTCACTTTGTGCACAGGGGCAAAATCATGTTGGAACAGGTTTGGGTCTCCTAGTTCAATCAAAGGAAAAAGTTTCCAAAAACATCCTATCCATCTTTGTGGTAACAGTTTGGGGAGGAAGCACATATGGGCTAAAAAAGTAAGGTGCCCCAGTAATTTTGTCCATATAGCATATATATGTTAATTTCACTTCGGTATTATTAAGGGCATGATCTTTCGAGGGCTGTAACGACTTTTCAAATAACTCAAGTAATTCAAGAAAAATAACCCTATCTTCGTTTAATCTATTTAACGAAACACAGAACACTGTGTTTACCATGGACCATTATTATTGATGCACCACCCGCTGAACTCTGGAGCCCTCTGGACAGCTAAACACAGAAGACGCTGCAGAATGAAAAAAATGGAGGGACGAAGAGAAAACAAAGAGGAGAACTAAAACATAAGGAAAACACCAAACAGTGCAGTTACCGTTTTCAAAGTCATTTGAAATAGATTTTTAAAAAGTCCCTCCGCAGTGGCCACGTAGAGCAGGTAGTAGAGCACGTTTTTTAAAGCTGGTGATAAATACACGAAAATTACAAGCGGCTTTTCGGAGACAAGAAAACCACATAATACTGTGCAAGTTTTAATAAATAAATACGACTGAGAATAATTGTTACATTAAACGAACAGTTTCTTATAACCTACTCTACAAGCCACTGTTGAGGCACTTTAATATGCCTATTAAATGCACTAAATGGGTTTAGTTTTCACGGATATTCTTTCATGCAATTTCAGCAATTAAAATGTTAATTTTTCTAAATAGGAAAACAAATTACTTGTTCATTTTAAGAGCCCTGTCTTGTTTTCGCTCATTTAGTATTGCTCTTTAATAAAGTACTTCCTTTATCTGATTACTCGCTTATTCGACTAAATAATTGTTAGAATACTCGATTGCTAAAATAATCGATAGCAGCAGCCCTAGATCTTTCATTCCTTTAACAAATTGACTAATAATGAAGGCAAAAGGAAAGTTTATTACATGGCAATCAATGATAAATCATTATAAATCGTTAGATAAGGGTTTCATTTGTGAGGTGCAGAGTAGCTGAGGACAACCTGGGTTAATTTGTTCATGTGTTGTTAATGATGCGTATGCTGTCTGCATTCAGAGTGATCAAACCTTCATACATCATTAGCTTGATTTACGTCAAGCTGTGGTGCTATTGTACCGAGTATTGTTAGAAAGACAAGACCAGGAAACTGTTGCAGATCTTTGTGGGGCACAGAATACAAAGAGACGTCCTAATCTCTTTATTTGGGTTAAGATGAGTGTGTGTGTGTGTGTGTGTGTGTGTGTGTGTGTGTGTGTGTTCAATAAAAGTAAGAGTAGGAGTTCACAGGGGAGTCCTTCCTCATGTAGCCTGCCATTTCTGATGTAAGCCTACATCTGCTGTGAATTTGCTGACAGTAGTCGTCTCTATGACTCTCCTCTATATCCCTCCCTCCTCTTCCTCCTCCTCTTCTCTCTCTTACCCTCCACTGTTCTCTTTCTATGGCATTCGTTCTCTCTCTCCACGTTTATTGTCTCACTCCTGCAAGCTCTCTCATAGAATATCTGGCTTGTTCCAAATCTAAGTTGTTCAGCTGAGGCTGCTGGGTTAAAGCCCGTGCACAGAATTACATTCCTACATCCAGGAGAGCTGCTGCAGCTTGCCGAAGTTGGGAACGAGGTGACAAGAAATACAAACTTCTTGGAATGAGCTATAGTTGGAAACACTGTTACTGAGGATCCTAAACAATGATCTGCCTGGGCACACACTGCTGACTTGCTCTGTCTAACTTTGCAAGACAGCTGTCTATAGATTACGTTTTATTCTTTAAAAACAGTAATCACATAGAAAACGATGCATAACACCAAGATTGGCTCTCCCTTACACACACACACACACACACACAGACGATGGTTGACAAATTAATAGGAACACAGCTTGTTTACATCCTGCACTGAAGAAAAGTATTTTCTGCTTTTATGTATTTATTTATTATTATTATTTTTTTTTACATACAGTATTAAAATATCGTGATCACTAAATGTGTTAGAAAATACCAAGATCTTCAGCCTTATTCACTAATGTCTACAATACTTGGTCCACTTTTTATATGGATATACAGCCAGCTCAGATTTCACTTCCACGTAGATGTTCAATCTTTTCCTCTATCCATCCTGATCCAAATGGAGGTCAACTGGACCTGCTTAAGATTATACATACCCCAGAACCATGACTGAAAGCATGCACAAACAGATAAATGATAAACTGGATTCAGGGACAGATGAATGTGATTTTCTCTCAATGGCCGTTCTTTGCTGTAATATGTGATTCATTGCCGAGATAATCAAAAATATTTGAATATACTGGGCTTGAAGACCGTACTTCATGCTGGTTGGGGAGTTTCAGTAGTGACTGAACCCCCAGAACTGTTTAATGGAGGGTACATATTACATATTACACTGTAATATGTAATATGTACACTAGACTTTATTGGAAGAATAATTGTTTAAATGTTTCACTATAATCAATCATTTATACACTGCAGTTCAATTTTCTTCATGCTATAAGTATAATGTGTTTGGCAGACAAAATATAGAGAAACAACAAATGTCAAGTTTTACTGATTGTTAGCAGGTAGAAAAAAAAAAACGTGTGAAAGTGGTTGAGCAGTGCTGTTCACAGTATTGCCTAAAGGTTATAGAAAAATAATTGACGATTTTACGGCTGCTGCTATCGATTATTTTCGTAATCGAATATTCTTATGATCATTGCATCGATGAATCGGATAAGAAGTACTTCTTTATTAAAGAACAATACTAAATAAGAGAAAAAAAAATAAGACTTAAAATGAACAAGTAATTTTCTTTCTTTCTTTCTCTCTTTTTTTTTTACATTTCAATTGCTGAAATTGTAACAAGTATTCTGGTGAAAACTAAATCCATTTAGTGCATTTAATTGCCATATCACTTGAAAATGCAAATACAGTGCGCTCGAAGACCCTCTGCAGTGGCCGTGTAGAGTAGGTTATAGGAAACTATTCGTTTAATAAAACTCAATTCTTCTTACTCATATTTATGTATTAAAGTATCGTGCTGTTTTCTCCCAGTCTCTCCATTTTTCCATTCATGCTTCTGTGTTTAGCTGTCCAGAGGGCTCCAGAGTTTAGCGTATGGTGCATCAGTAATAATGGTCCGTGGGAAACACAGTGCTCCATGCTTTCTTAAATTGACAGCTCAATGAAGCATTGGGGCAATATTTTCTGCCTCGTTGAATTTTTGCAATCAAATTACTTGAGTTATTCAAGGAATTGTTACAACCCTAATTTATTCTTAAACAATTTCCCTACGGGATCAATAAAGTATTCTGATTGCCTCTCTTTTAACCCACATGCTTTGTAATCCTAATCAAGTGCCCAGGCATAGACCTAAGAAATAGAAATATCACGTCTTTACATGCACTTTCTCAAATTTCACATTTCATGACTTGAACATCGTAATCACTTGGGAAGACAACTTGCTCACTACTTGCATGCGGAGGAATTATTTTATTGTTAGCAGAAATAGAATAGATGATTGAGCAGACAAGTTTTTAACATGAATTTTGCAAACCAGTAGATGGAGTCATATTTCTCGCCACTTTAACATTCTCAGAACAACTTCAGTTCCCAAATGCCAATGGGAAATAAAGTGACCGTACTTCATGCGCCCCTGATTTTCACAATTTATTCTGAAGGCTTCCTTTTCTCCCTGAGATCGCTGTATGGTTTATGCCTTGTACTCGTATGTCTGATGGGCTGTGCTGTCCTGTCCAATCTAGCCAGTGTACATGAAGAGCAGCTGGCCACATTCCAAACAGCACAACCCCCTCTACTCCCTTTTCTTTAACAAATCCTGGCACTTGCTTTACTTTCTTGGAACTGGCCTTCTCCGTTTATCACGCACTTCATGTTTGCACATTTCTTCCTACTTTACATACACAGGTTTGGGCATGATGACGTAATACACGGTCAGAGGACAACCTACGTACTCAAGAGTCTGTACTCATACTTTCACCCTCCTGTTCAAGGAAAACCTAATCATCAAACTGAAACAAAAATATTGTACGTCACAAGTATCGCTGTACTTGGGAGCACACCCTTAATTGCTTAAACTTAACCACCTTGCATGATGAATGGAAAACAAACTCCCTGTTTGACCAGAGAAAAGGGGAGGCTGTTTTACAGAACACATTCTTTTTAAAAGGGGAAACTCCAGCCTGCCAACTGTATAACAATAAAATATTTTACTCCAATAAAAGGAAGTCTGAATGTGACACTATTGAACTCTGAACTAAAATAATTCCTGCCTGAAAGAATGTCTGGCCATAAAACACACCTTAGAGAAATTAACCTTGCTATAAAGCAGAGAACTTCCGGCTAAGATAAGAAAACTTCTGTCTGAGATGTAAGGCCGTCCTTTAAAAGCCCACTCACAGTGCTATGTTAATCACTGCTGCAACATGATCCGTGCTGCATTTGAATCGATCTAGACAAGGAGATCAGTGGTTTGAGTCGGTGAGGTGCTTTGAATGGAACCATACAGAAAATAGCAACAGCTTCAAGTTACAATAATGCGGATATTATTAGCCCAGAATGCAGTTAGTGTCTTCATCCTCAGCTGAGGAGACGAACAGAATGTATTGAATACCTGGGTAAAATGCTAAAAGTCTAAATAATCACAAAATAGGGCACAGTAACTGTAAAGTTGTGATTATTAATGAGCAGATCTAAACCAAACATGAGAATATTAAACCCATTTTATAGTAATATTTTGCTTTTAATCTTATTTATTTATAAAGAAAAATCTTTTACTAGGAAAAATCTGACTATATTACATTCTTATTCACACCCCCATTATCTTTTTGAACTTTTTACTCTCAGTAAAAGAAAAAGATTTGAAAGGTGACAGCACGTCGAATGAATGGCTCTTAGTATAAAGAGAAAAAAAAAGAGCTCAGATTAAATGCCACACGTTGAACATTCATGGCATGTGAAGGTCTCACATAACCACCTCAATGACTGGCCATAGAACCATATGTCTATCCACTCATTACTTTGTAAATGCCTTATCCTGGTCAGGGTTGCAGTGGTTCTCGAGCTGATCCTGAACTCAGGCATCAAGTGGTAATAAGCTTTAAACCGGACCCATCATGCACACATACACGCATTCATTTTACAACATGGGGGAGTTCGAACAATCGCTCCAGCTACTGGCATGTTTTTGGGAGAAAACCAGTGAACCCAGATCAATCCCATATGAGAAAAAAACGAACAAGAAAACTCCAAACAAGCTTACGAGCTGTGACCACTAGCCTGCCCCACTAAAAAACTGTAATGTTTAACAAAGACATAACATGATTTACACATAGGAACTTTGAAGAGAAATCTTCAAGTAAAAGTAGATCAGATCAGTCATTATACTTTTTTTTTGTACTTAATATGTCAAATACAACGAAAACAAAGTTACAGCAAAATGTTATAGCACATAATCTCATTATAAATCCAGATAAATGTATCCTTAAATGAATGCAACAGAACACGATAAGGGTTGAGTTTGATTACACTAATGACAGCACAGTGCTTGAGTGTTTTACTGGATCAGCAGATGAGTTTGAGAAAAGCAGTGAGGGATGGAAAGGGGAGGAGAGGACGACAGCTCATTTCCTACACTCATTTATAAGTTAATTAAAGAAACTGGCAGAAGGTCTGTGCACCAACGGAGGGGGTGATTTATCACTTGTTCTATTACAGATTTCTCTAGTTAGACTGAGCACATTTGAACAACTTTCTCTCCTGATTTTTTTATAAATTAGTGATTTGCAGAAAAATCTCGTAGGCCTTTGATGAACAGATGAATGCCATTTTAATCCTTATTTCAAATATTAATCCAGTGACAAATTATTGGGACAACACCCTGGTTAGGTTTATATTACGTAACTGGCCTAGCTCATACCTTTTCACTTCTAAAGCCAACCAACATCACATGCTCTTTTCTACACCTAGGAGTTAGGTGAAATATTTCCAGGCAACACTCCCTTAAAAGGGATACTTCTCCTACTGTAATGTATAGTAAAATTTGCTTATGCCAGCTGAAACTAGTGTGAGGTCGTGAAACTACAGCTATATCTGGAGTAATCACAGGATCAGAACATGAATGCAAATATGGTGATGAGTCAGAGAGACCAGCGAACAGGACGTGTTATCAGTGAAAACAAGCCTATAGACTCTCACCACCACACCTTAACCAAACACAACATCCATGACTGTGAATGATAATGACTTTCCAGTGCGCATTTGGAATGTGCCTGGTAACAGGTGTGCATTTTTATGGTATTTAACCCAGCATGCTCTGTTGCTGCTCTTATCGGCCCTGAAGAATCCCTCGCGCTAAGCGCAAAACAGGCTCAGGCCTCTTTAGTGCTACCATGGCGACAGGTAAACAGGCGCGAGACCGGTGGCACTGCAGCCGTCTGTGCATTGTGCGAAAGAAGTGAGTGTGTATGGAGGGTGGGGGGTGGTGGCGCACATAGACAATGCAAACCAAACCGCTGAGTGGTTTGACGTAAGAATATCATTAGGGCAATACCGCATACCAGCATGAAAGCCTCGGCACACTGACTTCATTTCAGGCCACTTCTGTATGCAAAATTCTAGTCAATCTAGTTTCTAGTGAATAAGAGAGGGGTTAGGGACACACACACATGTACATGCAACAAAGGCAAACTGAAGACTCTAATATAATCTCCAAACTTCCAAATTACCACAAGACTAACAAACACCACAGTTCTTGAATTGAATGCTGAAGCTTAGTGAATTGTAATCAGATCTAATCATAAGCTGTAAAAAATCTGCCCTTCGGTGGGACAATAACAAAAAGACGCTGTTACACATTTACAGACTGATTATGAAACATGAATTTCTCTACATCATATGTTGTTGTCTGTGAGTTTTCTTCACTACTGCATTTTAACTTTACCTTTAACCTATTTTTCTTTATATTTTTTTGAATACATATTTTTCTTCTTTTGAGGAAACTTTTAAATGAGAAACACACCATAAAACAATGCTGTTTTGTATTCACTTTATCTTGTTTAATAGCAGTTTGAATTGAAATTAGTCATCATCCTCGAGAGCATTGGGCTTTCAAACTTTTGTCATTTGCCATCAAATTTATTATGATATACTCCAACTGATTAGTAGTCTCACCCAAAAGCAATGCAAACCAATGGGTTAAAATCTAATATTCTTTGTTACTATATGGGCTTCGTTACAGATGCTAAAACGCTCCTGCATTCCCTTTATGAAAACTGTTTTACTCGTAGGTTGGCACCTTATAGTATTAACCAGCGTCTGGCAAAAACAATGGAAATAAATCTCCTACCAGCCACAGAAAATCTGAATTTTATTGCTGATGACCAACCACTGACCTTTGACCTGTTGGGTGCTGATTCACTAACTACTATAAATAAAAAGTAGGATTTTGTGTTTTCCCTCACTGGTAGAAGTCTAGCGAAAGAGAGCCAATCAGACTGCAACATTGGAGATTCTGAACTCTGTGGCCAGGAAAGAGTACAAAATATACCAGCCCTCTGTGGCCCTGATACTGAGACTCGGCACTGGAATATATGTGATTAGAAAAGTGTTTAGACAATTGTTTGATAAGGATTTTTACTAATGTGTTTAAATTTTAAAAAAATCACAATTTCAATAACCCGACCTAACTGTTTTCATTGGCAATTACATCTTGCATTGATTATCTACAGCGGTACTAAACAACAAGACACAGAATTAGGTAAAAACAGAATAAAAGGATAGGAAACAAACACAGCTTTCACATATAGAGTGTTAAGTACGTTTAAGTCAAACCCTGGTGTTGTTCGTCAGGGCCGGTGAATCAACTGGGTTGTGCACAGTAAACCCAATAAAGAACTTTTGAGCTGCTAAACGGAGCTGTGATGAACTAAAGCAAGAGAATATAAACTGTGTCTGAATCACAACGCAAATGTTGGACTTTTACTGACATAAGTATATAGTAATTTGTTTAAAGCATGCTCTGATGAGTATTATAATTTCTATGTGGAGTTGGTAAATAAAAACCTTATTTACCTTTTTCTTTACTCGGGATTGTATTTCTGAGCAGTTAATAATGAAAGTTTTTTGTTCGTGTGTGTGTTTTCCACCCTGCATGCCCTTCAACCTGTATTTTTTTGGTATTAGGTTCATTTAATTATATGAAATAAGAAAACAAAACAAACTGGACTAGACTAATAGGTGTGAAAGGACCCTGAGATGTAAAAAGCTCGGTGTCATACACTGCAACTAAAAGCTGATGAAGGCAAATATGAAACTGAAGTTATTGGCATTAACAGTATTATAAGATATTGGTGCCTGTCCCGGTATAATTCTCATCGTTAATTCAATAAAGTATATTATAAACATGTAGCCAAATGTTTGTGGACACCTCACCATGACACTTGTTTGTGCCCTTTGAACATTCCGTTCCTGATTTAGTTCCCACTTTAAGGAAAAGATTTCCAATACTATTTGATGTGTGCATGTTGGTATTTGTGTTCATTCAGCCACAAGAGCATTGGTGAACCTATTTTTGTTGAGGACGCCTATCGTGAAATCAACAGTCTAGTTCATCGCAAAGGTATTTAGTGGTGTTGAAATTGTGGCTGTCTACAGGCCACTCGAGTTCTTCCACTTCAGGCTTAACAAACCATGACTTTATAAACCTTGCAGCATGCACAGGGGAATTCTTATACTGGAACAGGTCTGGGCCCTATGTGGTTCTTTCTTAAACTGTTACCATGTATGTAATAAATGTATGCCCCTGTGTATAAAGCCAGACCTATGAAGATATGCTTTACGTGGTTTGGAATGGAAGACCTTGAGTGGCCTGCAATAGACTTCTGACCTCAACTCAACTGAACACCTTTGGGATGAATTGCACCTCAGGCCTCCTCACTCTACATCAGTGCCTGATTTTGCTAATGCCCTTGTGACTGAACAAGTACAAATTTCAACAACTACATTCCAAAATCTAGTGGAACAACTTCCAAAAGAGTGAGTATTTATTATAAAAGCAAACAGGACTTAATGTGGAATGAGATGCTCAAAAAACGCACTTACAAATCTTATGGTCAGGTGTTTACAAACTTGTGTCAATATATTTTAATTTAATGTTAATTATATGCATTTGCATATGAGCAAAACTAACTAAGCTTCTTCTCTGTGTTATAGAAAAGATAATCTGTGCAATCTGAGCAACATGTACACTGTCCAGAAATTTACTACAGCAAGGAATATTGCTACAGTCATGATGGTACTGAAACCTGATCCTTAAGAAGCAATGCAGTAATTCAATTAATTTGGACATGGTCGAGTAAAAAAATAAAAAATAACTGCTGTTTAGCAGGAACAGCATGATGTGTGGAGAGGACAGAGATTATTGAGCAAACTGGTCATGTCTTGACTTGTCATTGTCAGATAGATGGCAGGGGAGAACTGCCAACATATTCCTTCACCAACACTGAGAAAAAAAATCTCATCCCAACAGGGTGTTTCTTTATTTGGATTTAAAGGGCTGTGCTGCTACTAGTGGGTGATTGAGTGCAGCTAGAGACGAGGCACAGCAGGACGCCAGCGTCAAGCATGTAAGTGAAACACAGGCACATACGGTGCTACACGGTGACCCCAGTAATCTCCTTCTGACAAAGTGGCTTAGCGTCTATGGGTCATATGGCACACAGACACAACTTCAAATGAGTCGCCCTGATAAGGCACCATCGCACTGGGGGCTCTGCTAAAAGGGAAATCCACCATTACAAAATAAAACGTTCCCTGCAGAGACATTTACAACACCATCAGCAGAACACATACAATCCAAGTACATAGCATTTATTATAAATCATTCGTATTCCATGTTTAACCTATTGGGGCATTTGAACAGAAACATCTGTAAAAGAATACAAAAATGGAAAATAAATAGACACAGCTCTTACAAAAGAAAAATACTAATTGATAATAATAGTTTCCATCACACATCTCCTCTAGAACCACAAGACCGTATGACTTCCTCTGTAAATAAGACAATATGAGTAACAACCTTCACAAAAGTTCAGCTTTGTATAGCGTCTAAAGCTTGTCACAACAAGAACTCCACATAATTTAATAAAACATGTGACATTTAAGAACCTGTCTTAAGAAGAATTAGGATTGGGAATAACACGAGAACCAGAGTTGTACTTGTTTTAACAAGCATGTTTTTAGTTTCCAACAAACTAAAATAAAATCATTTTAGATTTTACTACATGATTGCTGACATGCCAAACTGATAAAGCTATTAAATACAAACACCTTGTCACCAGACTACAAGTTTCCATAAACATTTACATTCCTGTCAAATTCTTTTTAAACAAGGAACAATGTAATGTTTTCTAATTGCTTTGCTTTTAATCAGGCCTATAGAATAAAGCCTAGCTGGAGTTAAAATAATCATCTTATCCCTAAAGGCGTATAGTTTCGAACTTTGACCACAAATCAAACCCTCACCTTTCCTCTGCAGAAAGAGGCGAAGCACAGGCATCGCCGTGGTAATAGCCTTGTGGTAGTTGTCATCGTTGTTAATTGGCAACAAGTCTCCATGGATGTCAGTGTAGCCCACCAGCAGATCCACGTTGGGTATTCGATGAACATGCTGCAGAAGGCCGTAGAATTCTTCAAAGCGGCCAGGTTTGGAGCGGTCAAGGGAGAAGCGCCGAAACTCTGCTCCAAACTGGTACAAGATGTAGATGTTAGTTAAAAAGGTGCACACACACACACACAATATATATATATATATATACTATTAATAACAAAAACACAAACATTTAAAATATTCAAATGTTGAAACTACTTAGTGATGCACAAGAAAAACATTTTTGGACAATAATATTTTTCCAACCATGGAGTACTTCTGACCAACACCATTACCTACACCTGTCAACAACGATAATCCGGATAACAAGCTGAAATGTGTTTTTTGTTGTCCTGCGCATTTGCAAACTGGTCTTGACAGTGAGCAGGGGCTGATCTGATGCTATCAGAGAGCCTCATGTGTCTCACTGAGCGTCATGTGAAAGGTCTTGAGCAGTAGAATAGATTTTTACCCTGCACTTACTGACACTAAAATCATAAAAGCACGTAAAGACAAAATCAGATTCACAATCAGTTTGAAGCAGCACCAATCCAACCTAACCGACCAAATTAAAACACTTTTTTTCAACTGGTAGACAATCCCAATTTAATTGAAACATTGAACACATTGCACCATCTTCAAAATAAACAAACCCAAAGCATTTTCTCTTAAATAAAGTATAATAAGTGTGCAGAAAAATAGATCGACGAACATGAACCATGCTTGAAAGTACTGAGCTGCTATTATGAACTAATACCTGCCCCAGGGGGCGGGGCTTATTCCTTCTATAGAGTTTAAATGGATTAACACCTCACTAGTACAGAGTAACTTCAAGATGATTTTAATGAAAATATCTCCAAAACTATTTTATGCACTCACTAAATGAAATAAATCTGAACTATAACTCGCCTTTGCTCTTCATATCTCTCTACATTAAGCGGCTTTGTAATACAGAAAAGACAGCTTCATGTCTTTCTGAAGACTCACTAATCATATAAGTGGTTTAGTATAGGATTTGAAAATTCCAAACATGCCTGAAAGAGCAGATATTTAAATGCCAGCATTGAGAAAAGAAGTGAGCCGCTCCCGGTTGGCCCTCCACAGGTGACCGACCGACACCAACTTCCGACAGCTACAGGTGCTTCAAACAACAAAAACTGGAGATGTTTCGCTGGAATATGTGCAAATATATCTATTAATTTATCTAAATTAGTTTTACAACCAGAATTCAAAAGTCAAATTATTTCTTTAATAGTACACGGTGTAAAACCGAATAACCGTGAAGAACTTGTGCAGGAAAGATCGAGAGCTTCATACAAAAAAAATAAAAAAAAAGGTGGACACTATTTTAATAGTGGACGAAGAAATACCCGGAAGTGCGATAATATTTAAGAAGAAATATACTATCTTTCCCATAAACCTACTAATGTTTATCACCGTAATTAAGATATGTGACAAAGTTTGCTAGTGGAATAACCCTGGACCTAAAGATAAACACGAGGCGCGCGCGCACAAACACATATACATACATACATACATACATACATACATACATACATAGACACACACACACATATACATTTTATATATATATATATATATATATATATATATATAAGGCTAATATTGGTCGCAGTTAAATCACACTGATCCTAATTCGTGTGTGTTGTGGCTAAATGGTGATCAGTTGCGTGCGCACCTTGCTCTTCACCTCCACGGCGCTCAGAGATCGGCTGCTCGGCACTCGGTGGTTCTTGTTCATCTTTGGCTACACGCCGCCGCTGCACACGCACGCACACAAGCGCCCTCCCGGGGCTGCTGCACTCATCCGCCTCCTCCAACTCGACGGCCCGAAGTTCCTTCTCCACGTAATCCAGGTGAACACCAGCGTCTCCGCGTCTCACCTTCTAGTCTCCTCCAGGCAGAACACTACAGACTGCTGCTCCTGCTGTCAATACAATGTGTTCCTTAACACCCTCTCTCTCTCATTCTCCCTCTCTCTCTCTAGCTTTTTCTCTCTAGGTTGCCAGATCTGCATATTCACAACAGAGTACATTTAAAAATTACTAACTTTGCTTCCATGAACCTTGCAGTCAGTCCATCACCAATATTTATAATGTGCAGTATCCTATATTTCTATAACAGCGAGGATCCATCTATCTATCTATCTATCTATCTATCTATCTATCTATCTATCTATCTATCTATCTATCTATCTATCTATCTATCATAATTCTGTATGCTTTTTATAATCTTAAGCTGTATATAGTGGATTATAGTGACTTTCCTGAGTTTTATACTAGAAATATATAATTAATTTACAGTTTTACTCAGTTGCTTTGGAGCGTTTCTCAGATCCAAAACAAAATTCTCAAAACTACTTGTTCAACCTTCACATTATGTAGTCGTTTGTGCACATTATAAAATCATTTGTCATTGCTTTAAACAAATCACAAATGGTTTGGTACATTTATTTAATTGGTTGTGTACAATTGTCTGTTGTTTCCTACATTTTTGGAAGTTCATGTCATGTTGATCAAAATATATTATACTGGTTCTTACCTGAATAGTCTCAACCATTACAGCTTTTCTCAGCTGCTTTGGAGCATTTCTCGAATCATCCGTAATATTTGCAAACTGTTGATTATTGGTTGATCTGATGCCATTCACTTTCCTTCAGTTGTGACAGTCAAGAGTCATCTGCACAATTCATCTATTAAAAGCACATTTAAAAAAAATTTATAATTTTAGATGACAGATGATGACAACTGAACTGATGCTGAGATGTTTTGGGGGTTAAGATTATTTAGGTGAAACCAGTTTAATATGATTTCATCAACATGACATAAACAACTTAGAATGTAGGAAACAGCAGACAATTGTACACAATTGATTAACAATTTGATCAAAGCAACAGGAAATGTTCTTATGATTAGCAGAAATGACTAAATGATGTGGAGGTTGAACAAGTACTTTTGAGAATTTCATTTCTGATCTGAGAAACGTTTCAAAACAACTGAGAAAAACTGTAACCTCATTAGTTCATTGCACAAGTTAATAAAAGCAACAAAAAAAGTCACTAAATGTCACTGAATGTCACTAATGTATGTCACTAAATGTCACTAATGTAGGAGAGTGAACAGCATCAGATCAACCAATAATCAACTAGTTTTCTAAAACAGGTCAAAGGTGAATCTTGTAAACCTTCAACTTGCGAGCGTATACAGACAGAGCAAAACACAGAATTATAATTTCTGAAAAATGGATGAACAACCAGGAATGAACAAACACTTACAGTACAGTACAGTAAAAGTGCAATCAATGTCCCACATATAGTAATGTGTTGTGCTGCTGATATTTAGCAGCCATATAGAATAAATAGAGCCATGTGCATTTTCAGTCATTGTAAATCAAACCGCCATTTACTTTAGGACATTATGAAACTGTGCACTGTCATATTGACAATCTGACTAAACATTTTAACTGTCTTGTTTGTTAAAAATAACAAAATGACTTGTTATTCTGATGGCAGTGACGTTCATTGACACTAATACATACTTTGAGAGATGAAACTATGAATCAGAAAAGTACAGTCTTTTGCAAGTAATTCAATGTGTTGTGCTGTTTGTACAAATGGTTTTAAGAAATGCACTTTAATATTTAATATTAAGAATACGACCTTAGATTGTAAATCTACGGACATGGCAACACGGCCTCGTACCCTCCCGCCACACGTTACTCCTGACGTCACGCGCACCCAGGAAACGGCGGAAAGCTCGTTCCCGTGTAGCGCGCTCCCGCGGCCCCAACACAACACCTGTATATATACACACTAACCAGCAATGTGTAGTGAATTATATGTAAGTAAGGATTTATAAGAAGTCCATTCGGAATTCTGCCCTTCATCCCATCCCTTGTTTCCTTCCCCCCCCAGTCTACAATATAAAGTATTACAGCAGGCATTTTAAAGACTGGTTTAGTGGTTTTTGCCTTTTAAATTACAGTCACACAACAATCCACGCGTTCAACCTAATTTTAATATAAAAAATACAAAATATATAGTTTACATTTTTGTGATTTAAACGGAAATTAAATATTCAAATCGCGAACTAGGAGCGTCATCTTGTGGTAAACCTCAGAATACCAACGCGTGCCACACTCCCCAGTCCGACAGGTGGCGCCAGAGCTCTGCGTTCATAAACAAAAACACGCAAGTCATAAAAGCGGAAGTGGAATTTAGCAGCATGACAGACTCGACTGCTGACTGTAGTTAGCTGCACAGCTTTATCAACTGTCATTAGGTAATTTAAGGTATAATTTAGATGAAACGTTAGATTAAAGATTAGATTAAAAACTATGCAGTCCAGAAAGCTTGACTGCTAAATGTAAATGTGTGAAGTTCCGATAGAATAAGACTGCTTACTTAAATCAAACGCCACCAAAGCAAATAACTTTATTTAATACTATCAAATCTCGTCTCGCTTATATTTCTGTATTATCAATTGATTGCTACGATTTCTCTCTTTAGATCTCTTAACAGTCATTTATGGACAGGGGAACTGACCCAGGAGAACAAGTGACGAGTGAAAACTCATGGCTGTCAGTGAGTCCTAGCGGTCTTTGGGAGGTACAGAGAAGATGGAAGGGGGAAAGAAAGAAAGGAGACGACACTCCTCTATTAGGGTCCATATGCAAACTCAGAGTGTGTCTCAAGAACCACACAGAAGATCATACCCAGCTTCTACATTCGGATAAAACTGAGCCGGGAGTCAGTGTCAGTTCTGTGCAGGTTCCAGAGTTTCCTCGCTCACAGAAGTCAGTCCTGCAGGTTCCACTGGACAGATGGACAGTGCTGCGTGTGGGAGAGGGACAATGTGACATTATAGAAAGCTGTTTGGAAGGAATGAGGGCTGAAGAGACCTGTGAGGTAAGTGTCAGATTGCAGCTTTGTCTCTTTCAGTCAATAGTTTTGGTTTCTCACCTGCTAACACATGCACATTAATTGATTGGTTGGCATCCAGTATGTCTCTGCTATTGCAGTAAAGCTAAAGCAGACAACTTTGAGAGTTTCTGATGCTACTACAGGGTGGTAAAAAGTAACTAGGCAGTATGTAATGCCTATAGAATGAAGGCGATCTTATTTCATGCAGGACGGTGCAACACAACTTTTTGCTCGTACTGTGCATGCGTGGTTAAACCAGCATTTTCCAGGGCATAGGCTGGGATGAGCCGAACCTCATGAATAACCTTCAAGAAGTCCTTTTCGTGTTGGACTACCCAAAGACAGAGGTGTACAGAACAAAACGTCGTACACTGGAGGGTTCTCAGTAATATCCCAAACAACTTCCTTCTGAAGACTGACTGTGCTTTACATTCCCAGCTGTTTAAGGAAACTAGTTGACGCCACCTGTGCCTACATTGAAATTCAAAGATTTGCTTTCATTTTCCTATGTAACAAAGTACATGTACAATTTGTTTTAATAAATTTATTACCAATTTTTAATTTCTAGTAACTTTTCACCCACCCTGTATTTTTTAAATAATATATCTTTATTAAACACTATCTTGGTCAGGATCAAAGTGGAGCTGGACCTCATGCCAGAACACTGAGGCATGAGGCAGGAAGTACACTTTAGATTTGTGATTCATGTTGCTCAGCAGACAGGTTGCGCTGTCTGCTGGGACAAGCATGTTTTGACTTTTAAGAAGAAATTAGAGAAACCAGGGGAAACCCACATAGACACAGGAGAACATAGAAAATTCCACACAAACAGGTTCATTGCTTTAAAAATCCAGGTTACTGTAAGATGGTAAAGCTACCCTGCTGCATTATCATATTGTTTAAAACAAATTTGACTTGGATCACAATTTAATATGATTTAACAATGGATTTTATTATATTAAATTCAGTAGGGATATCTGAGTTTTACACACAATACTTAAATAAGAGTTAAGCTTTTTAAAAAAATTGTTATGAATATAATTGAAGAAAATAGAATAAAAATATCAAAAGACCAATATTCCACTTAAAATGTTACTTCATAAATCTGAATCTGTTTCCTTTAGTTCACAGTAAGGCCTCATCAACGGCATTTGAAAATGGCACCAAGTGACATTCATGCTGCTCAGTTAGAGAGGAAAGAAGAGGAGAGACAGCTGAAAAGTGAGTGTTTTTCCCTGCAGCTCCATTCATTCACTCCAGGGAAGGAGTCCTGGCAGATGATCCCAGCAGAAAAGTTGAGCTGGGTGCTGTCTCATAAGCAGAGGGGCAGCCAGCGCTTCAGCACGGGAGACATCTGGGGAGCAATGCATTCGTACTGCTGTGCTGTTAGGCTGCTCATCACTTTAAAGGGACATACCAAAGGGAAAGATGGGGTTCTGAAGGTTGATGTAAGCAGAGCATGTGATAAGAAAAGTGACCTAGAAACTCAGTCAGTAAATAGAGATACGGAATCAAAAAGTACTTATATCCAAACTGAGGAGGAGTATAGGACTATGAAAGCAGAACTCCATTCTAATCTTTCTCTGTGTCAGCTTCGACTTGGCCAGCCAGCAAAAGCTAGGAACAGTAGCAACAAAGCCACTGCCCTGGATCCGACGAACGTGAAAGCCTGGTATCGTCTTGGCCAAGCATGTCTGCAGTTGGAAGACTTCACAGAAGCACGGCAAGCTTTTGGCAAAGTCCTACAACTCCAACCAGGTTCTGCCTCTGCCCAAAATGCCTTGAAAAACGTAAATGCAAAAGCAAAAGAGTTTGACAATAAGCTTGGGCAAAGGCTAAGCAAAATGTTTACCTAGGGGTTTGCTGACAAACCAGTATGTGCACAAATGTAAATGTAGCATATCAAAACTATACAAAACTTAAAAAGAGCTCAAAAAGAAATGCAAAGCTCATCCAACGATCTGAAAGTGTTTTAACTGAATATGTTCCCTGACAAGAGATACTGCTCTATGCATGGTGATTGTGTTATGGATGTATGCTGAACAAATACCAATAAAATTATTTATAAATGTGTTACATTGTTAATGACTGTTTGTGTTGTGTCTAAATATTACAAAAATATAACAAAGTGAGCTGAAAGATTTGCTGCATAAACCACATTATTTCTCATTATTGAATCTGAATGGTTAATAATAATAATGTGGAAATTATGCAAAGCTTTTGATTTTAAAGTGAATTTCACCTTTTAAATACTATTTGAATGACCACTACTACTACTAGCAATTAATATCAAGGTACATACTTTTATAATGCACAAATAATGTTTGGACAGTTGTCCTCAAACTTGAGTATATAAAGTACAGGATTTAGTTGTGCTTCAATATTGAATGGTTAATATGACCATATAAAAATTGCTAGACTTTGCTTTTTATGAAGCAAAACTTAGATATTAAGCATTTGTAGAGATTGATTTGCTTCGATGGTGTAATAAATTGCGGGAGTTTGTCAATAGATGGAACTATTTGCTTGATTAGTGGCCTGGTCAGGCTCAGATATCGGAATGTTGGAACCATGTTGGAATGTTGGAATGTTTTGTAATGACAGCTTATTAGCGCCATCTTTTCTCAGCCAATATCGGAACTTTCTCCATCTTTGCTCAACCAGTGCCATTCTCTGGCTTTCCACCTTTCCACCTTTCCTTGGCCAATCACATGTCTTATCTTTATCTTTAGTCATCCAGTCGCAGTTAGGGAGTTTTTCTCTCTCCAGGTGTTTAACTTTACTCCGCGGTACATGGCTGACACAGAGTCAGATAAACATGTATTTTTTCAACTGTAATTTTAAGTACCTTATTTAGTATTATTTTGTAATTTATATAGTTTTATAGTCCATATTGTATTGTAAATTTATATATATATATATATATATATTTGTTTGTTTGTTTGTTTGTTTGTTTTTTTGTTTGTTTTAATAAAATATATCTAAAGTCCATCACTGAGCATTTATATTGTGAACAATACTGCAGGCCTGTAAGGCAAATGAGCAGGCCTACATTTCTGGGGTGTGGGTGGGCTGAAATCTAAATTGGCTCAATAGCTGTTAAGATTTAGAGATGGGCTAAAAGAGGTGGAACCAATAAAAAGGTTGGGCCTGACATAAAAGGTCTATTGGTGTGAAATGCAAATATCTCTTGGTTGGGAAAAAAATACCCTGAGAGGATTATCTACCATGGCAACTAATGGTCAACACAGAAGTTTACGTCGGCCACATACATATGGAGTTTGACATTTCCCGCCAGTATATTTCTGAATATGTTCGAAAATCAGTGGAATTTACTGGTCTGTATACACCTTTTCTCATGCAGTGAAAACGCTGTCATTACACAGATGCGCAGCATAAATGAGGGAAACGAGAAGGAAAATAAAGAAAAGAAAAAAAAAGCACTTTTGAGCATTTCTTTCATCATTCTTAATATTTGCAAACCAGTATGTGCATTTTCAAAACAATTTGTACAAACAGAACAAAACATTGGATTTCTTGCAATAGCCTGTACTTTTCTTAAAATCTTTGTTCATCTCTCAAAAGTATGTAATTGTGTCAATGAACATTTAATTTCCATAAGAATGAAAAGTCCCTTTGTCATTGTTCACAAACAAAATCATCAAAATATTAAGTCATGTTGTCAGTATGATGGTGCACAGTTTCAGGATTTCTTGATATAAACTATGGTTTGGATCACAGTGACTGAAAATGGAAAGAAATCTGACTTCCTTCTGTGTAGTATATTTGAATTTCAGCAGCACAAATTCATTTATTTGATTGCATATTTGATTTATATTGATTGCAAGAGACTGGACAGGAGTCACACTTTTACTCTACTGTACAAGTGTTCGTTTGTTTTTTAGTTGTTCATCAATTTTCAAAATGTATAATTCTGTGTTTTGCTCTGTCTGTATACTCTCTCCAATTAAAGGTTCACAATGTTCACAAGGTTCACACCGAGCAGATTAGTGGAGTCAGTGGTGATTGTGTGATTTAAATTGTTTACAGTGTGCAAATGTTTATATTGCAGTAGCACATACAGTAGCCTTTTAAGTAGTAAAGTCATGAGTTAGTGTTATGTTACTAGTATAAATGTAGTCAGTATTTCTTAGCTAAAAAGACTATGGTTAGGGTCCCAGAAAGGTCTAAAAAGTCAAACAAGGCTTTTAATGGGACGAAGAGTGGATGTTTCATCTGCGGTGATTTGCCAGCACAGGGGTTTGGCTCTCTGAAGCTGGAAACAGGACTGCTCCCTGTTAGAAGAAATGGTTTGATCTGTTTCATGAGGTATGAACTGACTAAAATATATGAAAAAACATGCTTAAATATATTAAACATAACCTAGGTCTTTAAACGTACAAATTGCACGTTGACAACTAAAAGTAATACATAAGCTACGATTATAGAAGAAAAAAAAGCATGTACAAAGTTTTAAACAAATGATCAAAATGCCGAAACCCGGGATCGAACCAGGGACCTTTAGATCTTCAGTCTAACGCTCTCCCAACTGAGCTATTTCGGCGGTATGTTTTTTTTGTACACATTTTCCCAAAAGTAATTGTTGTAATTACCAAACCAAACTTAAACAAACGTTCAAACCCAGCCATATACTGAAGTACTGTACAGTCAAACCGCAGAAAATTCGCGGCTCGGAAATTTAGAGGGTTCTCATTTGGAGCTATTTTGGAGCTAACTAACAGCAAGTTGCGGATTATCTTAATATTCGCGGGAATCCGCGGCGGGACGGAATATTCGGGAACGTTAGGAACAGCATTTTAAAATGTGTTTTTTTACCAGCAAGTTTCATAAAACATTTAAAAACACGTTGTATAAAAGTGACGTCTAGATGAATTCATTAAGGTACCATAGTTGGTGTGACACAGGTAGATGTAGAGGACAGGGGGGTGGGGCTTGTGGTGAAGACGGATGATCCGCCGTGGCGACCCCTAATGGGAGAAACAGAAAGAACTAGAAGAAGAGAAAGAAGAGGAAGAAGAAGAAGGGCTGCACTGGTGCGTCCAAAAGTTTTTCGGAACTTGTTTTAGAAGATAACCATGTCGAGCTCAGGGGACAGTATAAATATTTAACTCACATGCTCTAAATCTCTACACTATAATCCGGTGTGCGGGATAAATAGCACATCTATTGCGCTGCATTTTGAAGTACAGTTAAACTGACCGTAAATGTATATATAGCTAAGTATTACAGCTAAAGCCAAGATGACTTTACAAGCCAATTACTTTTTTAATTGCTAAGTTTTGCATTAAAGTCCTTTTGTATAAAAACTCAATAATAACTACAGGCTTGATAATGGCAAAACTCACAACAAGCCTCCTGACTTCAGAAACTGTACTTTAGAAAGCAGTGAGAATCTGTGGTTAAATGTGGTTTAATCTGTATAGTTAAACTTTCGTAACTCGCTACTCTTTAACAAATCATTATGTTATGCTGTAATGATTTTCTTTAATGCACTTTAGGCACACTTGTATACATAGTTTTAATAATAACTGGTTAATGAAATAAAGGACTAACCTTTTCAGCCTTAATAACTAAGAATTAAAGACAATTAAATTGTTCATAATTAACAATTAAGGACAACATATGGCCACTGAAGTACAATGTAGGTGTAAATAATGTAAAAAATAATGTTTGTGACTTTTTATTTTTTTATTTACACCTACATTGTACTTCAGTGGCCATATGTTGTCCTTAATTGTTAATTATATAATAAAGTTGCAGTAATTACTGTATATCTAGAGAAAGAACATCAATGGCTGGTTTCTATGATGTTATTAAAAGTATGCAATGGTGTATACACGGGTATATACATTCTGAATACATAAATGAGCAAATATAATAATTTTGTCTAAATTGAATCGGTTTTCTTTGTATTGTTTTAGGACTTTAGGAAATCTGATTATGTTTTAGGTCATATTTACACAAAATTCTATAAAATTATAATTTGAAAAATTTTACAAACTTTCAAGCTCCACTGTACCTTCAATACAATGTTTCATGATTATTACCATATTTAGAAATATAATTTAATTTATAAGAACCATCAAAACAGGTAATCTCATAAAAGCAAAGACATGATTGAACATTTTGTGTGGTTGTGTATACCTACATGTATTGTGGTATGAATATAACATAAAATAACCACAAACAGCAATTATATTCAAAATGTCACCTAGAACAGTGCACAGTAATTTATCCCCCCACCAGTTTCATCCTTTTATTAAGCTCTTTCCAGGAACATCCATCCTTTTATTTATTTTTTCGTTTGGGAGATGTTTTGTCTGCCATGGCTTGGGTGCAACTCAACTGGAACCACGAGTCCATAATAAGAATAAAAGGAATCACAATCCATAGGACATTCATAAAGACAAAATAGAACCAGAAATAGATAGGGTGTCCATACTGGCTGTGCATATACCCATCTCTGTGTTCAGTAAAGAAGTAAAGCACTGCTCCATACAATTGACCTATAGACAGAGAAGATTACTGTTAATTAGGGGCTGACATATGCATACTAAAAAAACATTTAACTTAACATCACCTTTTAGATTATACAGGGCAAAGGTCCAGGTATTCAAAGTTATTATCAGCCATTATGACTTATCTGCTTATCTTATCCTGCATATGTATGAAATATCTGTGCTTCTAATACTGTCAGGTTAGGGAGTTAATATGCAGTGTTACAAATAGTTGTTGGGAATGATTTTCTTATTTTATGATCTTTGCCACAGCTGATATAAAAAGTTGTGATATGTTGGCTTGATTATATACTATTATAATTACAAACCATCACCATCATCCTTTTTTTTTACTCTATTGTTCTATCATTTGGGTAAACTTTTCCAACAATGTATCTTTAGATTTGAAAAAATGCTTGCTCTGGGTGAAAACTGTATCAGATTCCCAATCGAAATCGAAACTAATTTAATTATTTACCTGCTAATATAAAGAAATACAGTATAAAGACATATGGCTTTACTGATGAATATGTGTAAGAAAACATCTCACCTAGAGACACAATTAGCTGCAGTACAAATCTGTAGGAATGATTATACAAGAACGCCACAACAATCCACAGGCTAAAAGGTCCCCACAGACACGCAGTCACTGTTTCCATGCAAACAGTGAAATTATCTGCTCTAGAAAAAGATATACAAAGAAGGGTGAGAAAAAGTTGCCCCTGGGACAGAATGAATTACATAAAGTCCCAAGTTATTCTCACAACTTACATCACATATCTACTGTCGCCTTTGGAATATTCCTTCCCTGTGGAAGAAAAAGAAAATGTAATATTGACAGGTAATGCAATATCACCTGTGCACACAAAACCAGTGACATGAAATTTCTTTATGTACATATAGTACTTGCAAATTCATAGACAATAACTTAAAGAAATAGAGTGAAATATGTCTAAGTTTTTTCCACTCCACAGTAACAACACAAACATAACTGTTTTTTTTTGTTTTTTTTGTATCTTTTATCATGCACTTCGAAAATGCAACTGATTCTTAATTAATGGTTTCTGTAATAATAAGTAATCTTAAAGCCTAAACTATCACTAAAATGGATGGCATTTATGCCTGACGTAAATGGGGAGAAAATAGTGTAATAAAACAAGTATGCAGTAAAAAAAAAAAAGAAAATTAATATTACTATAATGAATCAAGCCATTATTATTTTCTTTGTAATCACCACATGTACAAGAATTCAGATGTAAATTACGTGTGTCCTATTAGTCTATTCACTGAACTGACAATCACTAGTCTAGTTGCAATTAGTCAGACAGGTCAATTTGAAGGTCCCCGGGCCCATTCTGGCCTGAGAAAATATCATATTTCTATTATAACTGGCTTAAGTTTGACTCAGTGGGAGACTGCACAGTTTCTACGCTTCAGCTCCACCTACAGGTGCTTGAACGCCTTGCATGTTTGGAAGTACATATCTGAATGAGCAACTTTTCTCCATAATGAAGATGAACTAAAGAAAAAACATATACAAAAAAACATCTCACTAATGCACACCACTCTATCCTGAGAATGACCCTTAACCTTAATGAACTGACAGACTAGAAATAATACCAAGCATTTTGCTCAGGCAAATAAGCATAACTCTAACACATTTTCTAGTCAACTACAGGAGTTCTTTTGTTCTGACCTACCTAAGCTAGACATTTTAATTTACAGTTTGTATAATTAATTTAAGAAAGTTTTAAGGAGATTTTAAACTGCTTGTGCACAAGGCATTTAAGGCTTTATTAAACACTTACAAAGTTGAGAAAGAAAGCTCTGGTCTCCTGGAATGACGGTGTAGTAGAGAGAGAACCAACCCTCGATGACACCATGGATGAAGCCACACACGGTAAACCAGCACAGTGCTAACCTTCTCCATGTGCTCAGTCTTCCTCTTCCGACGCTCTTTCCTGTCAAAGTCCAGGCTAACAACATCAGCAGTCCTGACACTGAGAACAGGAAAGTAACGATCTCCAACATGGAGCGCTCATTTTCAGTGTAGTTCGGGATAAACAGGTCTCTGGGCCAGTACGGGTGACTTATAGGCTCAGCTGCCATCTTTGACATCTACAAAAAAACAAGGTTTTAAATAAACTTACTGCAACAGCAAGTCCACATCAGTCACATAGACACCAAAAATAAGGTTGTACAAAGGGTCAAAAACACTGGGAAATATATTGAGTCAGCATTAATATGCAGCTGCATATAGAAATCACACATGTAAGTGCAGCATTAAGATCCTTATGCATATTTTGAAATACATGCATGCATTTATATGCACAATTATTTTATTTTGCATGTACATAAATTATTTTTTGAAAGTCGGTCCGATCGTTTTACTTACCTTAAATTACAAATAGAAAGATCAGACAAAGAAACTGCACTAAAAACTATTGAAATGACAAACGGCATTAAGAATATGTCCATACACAGCCAGACGAAACGTAGACGAAATGTAAATGTCATAAATTACAGCAAACCTAAATAAACATATCGCGCCACAAAAGTTGCATCCCACTACAGCACGCCTTGACCAATACACAATCACGCTGTGTAGGCAGACCGCCTGGAGAAGCGCTTTCGCCAGTTTTACTGGACGGTGGCACTCGAAACACGAATGACGTCATTCACAAGAAGACACCGGATTGGCTATAAAGTCTCATAGGCAAGGCCACGAGGAAGTGATGAACCTTCACCTTCACCAGATTGTAGTAAAAGTATACTGTTGTAGTAAACAAAATAATCCGTGTTGTTTTCGTGGTTTACTCTAATGTTAAATACTTAATCTCACCTGCATTTGCTTTCCTCTTCTCAGAAGAAGTCAAATTCTAAATTAAACTAAAATGTCTGTGTGGGAAGCTTTTTCTATATTAGACCATTTACTTTTATCGTGCTCACATGAGCTTTAGTGATTGTGCATCAAATACACGGCTTTGTGTTTGTTAATAACGTCCAAGTGAGCTGTCAAAGAAATCAACTCCATTTCCTGGAGAGTGCACAGCTCAGACTGGGCATCATTCCTACAATACATCTAGCCTGTTCTTTTAATCACCAGATGTGTTAATTTCCAAAATGCAGATAATGTGTGTTTTCTAACAATATGTGACAAGTTGGTTAAAACCTTACATTAAAAAAAAAAAAAAAAAAGTCAACCTCTTGTCTCTGCCGTGACCCGGATTCGAACCGGGGTTGCTGCGGCCACAACGCAGAGTACTAACCACTATACGATCACGGCAAGCTACCGAGGCACGGGCAAAGAACATGAAAAATCCCCTAAAGAGCATACGACGATGCCATTCGCGACGCTTTTTTCCCTGATTTAATTAATTTTAACCCCATCCCCCGCATATTATCATCGGTACAATAAAACCAAATTATTGTAGAAGGCTTGGTAAGCAGACACTTAAACATTGTTTAAATAGCAGAAACTTTAAACTAAATATGCATGTTACTTGGCCGTTACTTGCATGTTACTCGCCCGTTTAGCTAAAATAAATGTATAAATGTATAAGCACTGTCGACATAATTCTGCGAATAAACTATTATTATTTTAGTTTGTTGTTAATTTGTCATTAAATTCACTCGTTATTAGGACCGTATAATCTGAACATAATAAGTCCCATATGGTCTAGCGGTTAGGATTCCTGGTTTTCACCCAGGCGGCCCGGGTTCGACTCCCGGTATGGGAATGGATTTTTTTTTTTTTTTAACAATTCAATTAAAAAAGCTATTTGCAATAGTTTGCTGTAAAACATATTTGTACTATGCAGTGGTACTCATTAGAGAACAAATGTAAGTTCAATTTTCACTTTAACATGTAGCAAACCTTTCACTGATTTTCAGCTTTAGTTTAAACCGTTGAAAGTACAGATACACGGAAATAACAATTAGACATGGTTAGGTTGCTCGGTATGGTTTATCTACATTATAATGTATATTGCATGGTTTCACTTAAAATGCTCTAAAAAATTAATCTGTAAATAAAAAACAGGGACCGGAAATGTCATTATTTGCTGTCAGCTGACTCTTTCTGTCACATGACCTGTCATGGCGACGCTATGAAAGGAGAAATTACAGGAGCGCATGCAATGAGGACGCGCAATTAATGATCCTGTTTAACTGTGTTTTTAGTTTTTCTGTTTTACTGCACGAAGCCGACCATCAGTGCCTGTGATATATTGGATTTAAGTCACACGTGTAATAATGGGTCTGGATCCAGCTTCTCTACGCTTAGACGAGCAGTTACTTCATTTTATGGATCAGCTTGAGATTCTAGAGGAGAAACGACAAAAACTTAACATGCTCATAGAAGCGGTAATCAGTTGTAACTGTGATCGTCTGCGTATTTGTCGAATACTGTTACCTCGATCGGATGTATACTACCTGTCTACCTGTATCAAGTCTAATTTGTCTTTTTACAGGGATGGTTCAACATTTCCAAAGCTCGGTACTCGATGGGAAACAAGCAGGTCTCAGCCCTGCAGTATGCCAGCGAGATGGAGCCACTTGTACTTGTCCATGCCAGGTGTTTTTTTAATGCATATTTCTGGAGTTAATGTAGTGTACTTTATTGATAGGTAAATATATACATTTGCTATGTAATTTTCTTTTCTTCCAAAGAAACGTAAAATATAAGAATTTGACAGTGCAATCTAAGCTTTACAACAACTTATTTTACATTATATGCACACCTACTTATCTTTGTAGTATTTTGCAGTATTCGGCCTTGACTTCTTATTTGTGTTCCACTGAAATGCAGCCTATCTGAAAAGGGTGAAGCTGCATTCAGATGCAAGCGAATTAATGACAAAGCAGAAGAACTAAAACAGAGTGATACAGTAGAGACCATAGGACCAACAGAAGGAGGTAGGGTTGAAATGAAATAATGTTTTAGCCGTTAAATGGATTGCACCACAATATTATGATAACCAAAAATGAATTAAATGTAGAGTAATTTTTTTTTTTTTTAAACAAAGCACAATTATTTGCAGGCCTCAGAAGACGAGTAAACATTGCCAAGACAGACATTAAGGAAGAAAAAGACACTTCCAGAGACCAATGTGAGAAGGAAACTCAATTAAATTCAAAAAGTGAGAAATCTTCAATTAAGCAAGATCCTCTGAAATGGTTTGGGATTCTTGTCCCACAAAACCTTAAGCAAGCTCAGGCAGCATTTAAAGAAGGTAAGCATAAAAGCTTTATTTTTCCTTTTTTGCTTAATGTGCTGTTCTTACTCATACATTCAGGTTTTCTAAGCTTGGCTTTGAAAACCTGAAGAGAAAAATTAGGAAGTTATGCAATTACATAATCAGTGCAACTGTCTATCCATATATAATAGTAGGGATGCAACAACTAATCGAAAAAAAATCTATAATAATTATTAATTCAATTTGTTGTCCTCGAATGCCATTATCAAATAGTTGGGCTGCTTAAGTTATGGGTTAGTGCGACGGTAAGAGAACACAGACGCTTGCGAAACGGCCCAGAGTACAGGTCAACTGGTAGTAGGAAAAGGGTGTGTCCCAAGTCATCCAAGACATGGGAGCATATTCTATTAAACACAACTAAGAATTTACAAGTTATGCAAAGCAGAGATTTTGTGGGATGGAATTACCACAGTGATGCATGAGCACATGAAAACACTGGTGCCATAGATTATGCCAAAACATCAGCACAGTAAGCAAAAACTATATACTCCTCATCATGTGAAAATGGTGTAGTTTAATGAAGTGCTATTGTGTAAACTGTTTGCTAATGTAGGGGCAGCTGCACTGAATCTGTTCTGTCGTGACTCACGAGCATAAGGTTGCACAATCAGCTCGCTCGCAACATACACTTGCAATCAGAAATATTCAACCCCCTCACCTCGATAGACAATAAAGTGATGTTGATGAAAGATAATGAAAATAAATGAAAAAAAAACTTGTGAAATAAAACAATATTTATTGATACATATTTGAGTTATTTTGACAACAGAAATTGACTTAACTTTGAAGTTCAAATGAAAAGTCTTGTAACACATGTGCAGTATTATTCAACCTCCAGCTTCAGTACCTTGTGGAGCACCCTTTAGTTTTTATAACTTCTAACAAGCGTTTTCGATAAGTGCTGACAAGATTCTTACACTTCTCGATTGGAATCTTTGCCTCTAACTCAGTGATGTTTGACAGCTTCCGTGCTGCAACTGCGCTTTCTTCAAATCCCACCAAAGATTTTCAATTAGATTTAAATCTGGTGACTGAGAAGGCCACTCCAGGACACTCCAGCATCTTTTCCCCAACCAAGCATTGGTTAGACGTTCCTTGACGTCAAGAGTGGAGTGCATCTTGGGGTCCGGCCATGAAGTCCTTGATTATTCAGTGCACGTCTTATAGTTCCCACTGAAACACTTGTACCAGCCTTCATCATGCCATCCTGTAGCTGCTTCGCAGTCACACAGCGGGGGTTTTTGCTATCCTGACTAAGTTGCTAGTCGCCCTTGATTAAATTGTGAGCTTTATTTCACAGCCAGGCAGGTTTGCAGCTGTTTCATAAGTTTTAAACTTCCTTATAATGTTTCCAATGGTGTCTATCACTATACTCATTAAGAAGCCATCCAAAGCAGAATTCTTCACTTTGGAAAGATTTTTATTTATAAATCCTTAAAACTCTTTAGGGGTTGAATATTTCTGATTGCAAGTGTAGTGATGGATTCAATTAAAACAGTGACAACAAAAGCAAAATCTAAAAGCAGCAAATAACAGCAGCAGTAAACTATTAAATATTTAAACTAAAATATTTTATACATGGTGTATATCCGGTATAAGAATGCTAATTATGGAGCAGCCAGGAAGGAGGAAAAGGGAAAGACCAAAGAGGAGGTTTATGGATGTTGTGAGGGAAGACATGCTGGTAGTTGTTTTGAAAGTGGCAGATGTAGAGGACACAGTAGTATGGAGACGGATGATCTTATGGGACCAGCCAAAAGAAGAAGAATGCATTTATACACCAATTCATATTTTACCCTGTTTTTAATCAAGCCTGTTAGCTTGCTGTGTTTCTCCATCCTATTCTCTTTTTATAGCATTTGTCTACTACAACAGTAACTTATCTGTTTTCAAACATGATTTACTGCAGCATTACCCAGTTTAAATGCTTGTTTTCAATGATTCTATATTTAATTTATGCATACATCATTTGATTATTATACAACATTAAATTGATTATATATTCTGGATGCTTATATCTTCACAACTGAACAAAATGTCTTTTATATTTTTAAACAAAAATTGTCAAAACAATGTTGTATTATAGTTTACATTGATTTTTTTTTAAAGCATGGTTGTCAATTAACTTGCAATGTGCAAAATACAATACAAATGTTGATTTACACAAATTTCTTCATCTTTTATACTCAAATGCTGTTGGTATT
The DNA here is from genome assembly GCA_024362625.1 of Silurus asotus. NCBI lineage: Eukaryota > Metazoa > Chordata > Actinopteri > Siluriformes > Siluridae > Silurus > Silurus asotus. Next base: position 18,812,397 of record MU564352.1, read on the forward strand.
TTTAGGTTATTTCTGTTTTATTAAAACAAAAAGAAACAACCCAGCATGAGGAAATTTGTTCAAAGGAGAAATCCCCCCATGCAATCAACAAGCAGCCACTATAAACTGTAAAATTTAAAGATTGTTGATTTCAATATGTGGCGTTTGCATTTTTTTTAAAGTACACTTTAATAAATAAATACCCCGAATTAGGGTTTTATGTAGATTGAATAAGCAAAACATGTAATTAAAAGAAAAATATTTAAATAAAAAAAATTTCTGAATAATTGAAAAAATAATAGTCAGGTTAATCAATGATCAAAATAATAAGTAGTTGCAACCCTTTGTAGTAGTATAACAAAATACTGTACAATGTTTGTTTGGCTCAAAACACAACCTTTGTGTACCATTCAGTATAAAGGTGTTTTTTTTTTTAAGTACTTGCGCTTTAATTATCAGCAGATATCCATCCACTTTGTTTTATGGTGGAGAGGTCAGTATATATCAGCTGTTCTGAACTGTTCGACGATATCACACAAATCTTAATATTAAAAACTGTAGTAAATATAAAAACATGCATTCACTTGAGTAAAACAAAAGCAGATATAGTAATGAATATTAATTCTCTTTTGAGATTCAAGTTTTCTCTTTATTCCTGTGATATTATAAACATCTTTAAGTAATCTATATCATACTTTGTTTTTTAATTAGTGTTTAGTAGTAAACCTCTGGAAAAAAAAGTTTTGTGGTCCCTAGTAAAATGTTAGTTACTTACCGTTTTCATTCAATCTTTGCAGTCATTACTCTATCAGCTGAGATCGCAACCATGCAGAGTGCAATCGTGAAAACTAGATTGGAGATGAAGACTCAGATGAAGGACAAAGAGAAGATTGTCTCTGAATTGAAAGAATAATATTTACTCAGTTTTCCTCCCTAAGTTATTTGTTTCTCAGATGTTTAACAGTCTCTTTTGATGTGTATGACAATGTAAGTGATTCTTAAATAAATAAATAATCAAACTTGTAATATGCTTTTAAATGTGATGATAAACAAAATGTGTGTTTACTTAGTCACCTTCCTGTTATTCAGCTACAGGAGTACAGTGTACATTGGAATTCATCCAGACTTTTTCAAACTTTCATTTTGTCCTGTGTTAAATTGTAAAATTTGGTAAAACTTTTGGATATTTGTGTGTTGAAAATCTGACAATTGAGTGTTGAAGATTCTGGACAAAATTGTATTAATCATCACTCTTCAAATTATGTTATTTCTTCTTCTTCTTCTTTTCCTCATTATTATTATTACAATGCTGTGGCTTATTATTATTAGTCCCGCAGTTTTTGCCCCAGCAACATGGGTGAAACACCTTACAGTTCTGTTTAACTCTCTGTGCTCCATAAAATATTAACAATAAACTCTTCTCAACAAAAACAGCCAGTGATAAAGTTACACTTGCTAATAATATAATTGCAATTGAAAAGTGTATCTGACTTGTATTTTTCATAAATCCAAGTCAAATGCAGTTTTCATTTTGAATGCGTGCTTTTTCCCTCCTCTAGGTGGAAACGGAAACACTGGAGGAGGAAAAACTCGCCATTTCCGACCACTTCCTGCTATCCAAAACAGTAGCACAGAAACACACAGCTGTTTGCTGATGCCAGATGTTAACCTTGGTGCGGTGCTGTGATTTTAGCACTGGACCGTGAAAACAGCGTTTTGTACGCCACCTTGATACATTTTGCCACAATGCGCAGACGGTAGGTTTGATGTACCAGAAGCGGATGCAGACAATAAGCGTGATGTCATGTAGAATAACGGAGAATCATCATCAGCACCGGAACGCCATCTCGGAACTGTGTGAACGCATAAAGCAGAGACGTCTTCTATCGATCGCTGAAAGTGTGTAGGTGTCTCGTTGCATCAGTGTCAAAGGATTTCACGTTCCCAGATGGCGTCAAATTCGCGAGTGTCCATTCTGGATTACTTCAACATTGTCTTCGAGGGTGAAAATGGCAAAATCGAATCTAATTGCAAAGCTTGTGGCACAAGGATACAGGCAAAGCGGACTGTCACCTCCAACTTCGTTACACATTTAAAGGTAAATCATTTGATTCCATTCATTCAGATGAGAATTAAAGGTCTATATTCAGATATTTGCATTTAACATGCATTGTAAGTAACCACTGTATCATGATTGAGATGGATCCGGGGCCTATCCCCAGAATACTGGCTGTGAGGTGAGAATTCAGGTGGATGGGATGATCGTATATCACAGTGCAACATTTACCAAACTCAAGTAACCTAGGGGCACTTTTGCATAGACAGTTCATCTACTGGCATGTTGTGAAAAATGGAAGACATCTAACTAAACAAGACTGTAAAGAACCGGTGCTTTGCAGCAGCACTTACATTTGAGTTCTTGTTTCAGGCTAAAGTTATTTTTGTGGGGTGATAAACAACAATATCAGTAACCTGGTTGGAAGGATTCCAGATATAAGTCCAAAGTATCCAGAAGGCTCTGGGCCAGGTCGTTTCCCTATTTTATGCATTTCATTTTTCTGATTTTGTGTGAGGACACAATTTCCCTTCAGTATTTCATACATTACATGGGATTAACAAGGCTACAATGTTGATAATTTAATCAATGCATACAGGCATTCAGTTTTATTTTTGAACATGTTGGAACATAAGAAAGAAAATATGCAATATCAAATGGAGGAATTTCTATTACATTTTTAATATCATTACAGTCCAAATCATAACAGTGGACTTGCAGGGGTTTTTTTGTTTGTTTTTTGTTTTGCAGGCAATTATACATTATGAAAGTATTTTCTTTTAAATGTTTTTTATTTGTGGACACATGAGAAAATGTCACACTCTGACAAATCAAATGAAAATCACACAACATATTTGCATTTAAATGAGCATAAATGTACAGTGAATGAGTGAAAAAAAATGGTCAGAATACACTTTTTAATTTAATTTTTCAGATTTAATTTCATTTCTGTCTGCCATTATACATGAAAAAATGCAAAAACTAGTTTTACACATGATTTTAAATCTTAATTTTTCTTTCGGCTTCTCCCACTAGGGGTCGCCACAGCGGATCATCCGTCTCCATACCCCCCTGTCCTGTGCATCTGCCTCTTTCAAACCAACAACCTGCATGTCTCCCGACACCACATCTATAAACCTCCTCCTTGGCCTTCCTCTTTTCCTCCTTCCTGCTGGTTCCATTCTCAGCATTCTCCTCTCTCGGCACTCTGCCGTATGCTTTCTCTAAATCCACAAACACGATGCAGCTCCTTCTGACCTCTATATTCTCCATCAACATTCTCAAAGAAATAATGCGTCTGTGGTGCTCTTCCTCGGCATGAAACCATACTGTTGCTCACAGATGGTCACCTTTTCTCTCAGCCTGGCTTCAACTACTCTTTACCATAACTTCATGTTGTGACTGATCAACTTCATTCCCCTGTAGTTACTGCAGGTCTGCACATCTCCCTTGTTCTTAAAAACCGGTACCAGCAAACTCCACTGCCATCTCTTCTAAACATCTCCATGCTTCTACTGGTATGTTATCTGGTCCTTCTGACTTTCCACTCTTCATCATCTTAATCACTGCCCTCACTTCCTTCTTACTAATCCTATCCACTTCCTGATTTACCATCTCCACACCATCCAACCTTCTCTCTCCCTCATTTTCCTTGTTCGTCATCGGCTCATAATAACCTCCATCTTCTCAACACACTCTTCTCACTAGTCAACACATTTCTATCTACATTCTTTATTGCTCTAACTTGCAGCACATCCTTTCCAGCTTGGTCCCTCTGCCTGGCCAATCGTTACAAATCCTTTTCTCCTTTCTTAGTGTCCAACCTCTTATACAGCTCCTCATATGCTTTTTCCTTGGCTTTCGCCACCTGCTGCTACATCTCCTTGTACGACTGCCTATTTTTCTCATCACTCTGTCGATCCCAATCCTGTTTTGCCAACCTTTTTCTTCTTATGCTTTCCTGCACTTCCTCATTCCAACACCAAGTCTCTTTGTCTTCTTTTCTATTTCCAGATGTCACACCAAGTACATTCCTAGCTGTCTCCCTTATCACTTCTGCAGTAGTTGCCCAATCATCCAGCACCTCTTCACCACCACCGATCCCTTGTCTGACCTCTGCCCTAAATCTCATACCTTGTTCCTTTAGTTTCCACTATCTTGTTCTTCTTTCAGTCTTCTCCTCTTCTCCTCCAAAACCATCCTACAGACCGCCATCCCATGCTGTCTATCTTTATTGCCCCCTGCCAACACCTTACAGTGTCCAATCTCTTTCAGGTTACATCTTCAACATAAAACATAGTCCATAGGTGTGTGCACCTTCCTCCCCCCTTATACATCACCCTATGATTCTCCTTATTCTTAAAATACGTATTTAACATAGACGTCTTCCCCCTCTCCTTCTCCCCCATCGGCCAACAGTAGCCCGATTTTCAACGGTAATCCGGGCCTTGACCGATCCAGTATGAAATTCTGATTTGTGATCCGCATATTTGATTGGCACGTTTTATGCTGGATGCCCTTTCTAATGCAACCCTCCCTATTTATCTGGGCTTGGGATTGGCATTAAGAGTGCAATACTTGTGCAACATGTATTGTTGCACAAGTATGGCTGGGTTTTACACATGATTTTAAATAATGGAACAAATTATGCAACAAACTAATAAGTACAGTGCACCTGCAAAAACGTTTGAATTAACATTTTCTAATTAGCGTTTGAATGAAGTCTGGAAATTCTGTCATAGGTATTGACAATCATCCATCCATCCATTTATCCATCCATCCATTCATTCATTCATTCATTCACCCACCTACTCACCCATCCATACACATAGAGAGTTTGTGAAGTGTCACTGTTGCTACTTAGGCCGTACTGGAAATAAGATTTGTTTTGCGCCCACATGGACCAATTCCGGTATGCAGCAAACATTTCGGTACCAATACATTCTTTGCCATTAGGTGCCCTGTTGAACATCCAGTGAGAGAATTGTACTCAAGCACCAAATTTGACCTGCTTTAATGCAAGTTGTCAAGCTGTTGTGTTTGGGTTTTAAAAGGGTTGGGAGGTTCCCTGTCAGAAAGTCAACCTCTTTATGTAACAAGGAACCCTTAACTATTCAATCAACCTTTGTGTAATCTTTGTTTATGTACACATATAGGAATATACTGTTTGTCTTTACAGTTGCACAATAAGCTACAAAGAATTTGTGCACACTTTTGTGTATTTATTTTAAAGTTCAAAATTACTAACAGCCATCTTCCTTTCTACTTTCAGCGTAAACATCAAGCAATGTACGATGAGTTTTTGAGGAAAAAAGATGTAAAAAGAGAGGCCTATTCTTCTGGAGCAGTGCAGTCTTATACACCCATAAGTGGGGCCAGTCGAACAGCTTCTCAAAATGGGGCTGGAACAAGCAAATTTGACCGGAATGATCCACGACAGTCCCTTATTTCAGAAACAATTGCCAAGATGATCATCCGTGATCTGCAGCCTGTGCAGACTGTAGAGAACGAGGGCTTCCGTGACTTGCTTAAGCTCCTTGAGCCCCGTTATGTCCCAGAGCCTAGTTATTACATTCAACAGCAGCTCCTACCGGCTTACAGCTACCAAGTACAGTTAGCGACCAAACTTGCTCTTTCAGGAATCGAGTCCTGTAGTATCACCCTGGACCTGTGCATGAACAATGCTGTGTCTGTCAACAACAGTTCTGGATATCTTGGAGTCACATGCCATTTCATAACCACAGACTGGCAGATCAAGTCATTGTTGTTATCATGTATTCCTCTTCAAAACTATAGGGATACTCAGCGCCTTCTCAGTGAATTCGATGAGATCTGTCATGCTCATGATATCTCAGGTAAAGTATTTCGCATCGTTGTTGATCCCTCCCCTAGTGAAAGCCGTTCTACTTTCTGTCTACCCGGTTTTTATCTCCATGTTAATGGTGTTGTGGAAGATGAGGAGGAAGCCAGTAGTGATGAAGAAAATGGCGAAGGTAAGAATGCAATAGGTGGAACAGCAGAGCAGAATTCTTTAAATCAGTGCCTGGGTAGGTGTAGGATAAACTGCTTTGCCCATTCACTAAGTCAGTGCATACGAGAAGGGATCTGTTCCTCTGCTCAAATATCCACAACTCTCACAAAAGCAGCTTGCTTCTACAACTATGTTGTGGCTACAGTGACTCCTGAAAAACTTAGTAAAGTGTTTGGTCCTGGCACAATTGGAAATGGACAGCACCCATCAGATTCGAACAGGCACTGGAACACCCAGTTAAAAACAATGCGGCAAATGCTTGAGTCATTAGATTTTTTGGAAGACATTGTGGACAGAAATGACTTGGCTCTCAACAGTGTTGAAAAAGCCACTCTGCAAGAACTGGTTGAAATCTTGGAGCCTTTTGAGGAAGCCACAGATATGGTCCAGGGAGACAAGCATGTGTCTATCAGTATTGCTCTCCCCAGTGTCCTGGGCCTACGTAAACACCTGGCAGAAGTTGTGACCCACCAGTGTGCAGGACTGGTAACAGGATTGACTCATGCACTGGACCAAAAATTAGCTGGCGTCCTGGAGGATCCTTTGTTTGTTACCGCCACTACCCTGGACCCACAGTTCAAGCTGTCTTGGAGCAGTGACCGAGACTGGCACAAGCAGGTTCTCCTGAAGGAGATGGGAAAGCACACCCAACCTGTGAGTCCAGCAGAGCAGAGTTCAGATCCTCAGCCATCTCCATCTAAAAGGAGCAGACTATTCTCTTTCATCAAAGACAGACCTTCTACACAGGCCAAGAGTATAGAGCAGGAGCTGGCTGCATACCTCCATGAAGAGCCCACAGATGAAGATCCCCTGCAGTACTGGAAGCGAAAGTCTATTGATTTTCCTCTACTTTCACTTATGGCCAAGAAAGTTTTTACAGTGCCGGCTACAACAACAACAGTGGAAAGGATATTCTGCCTTGTGGGCAAAACTCTAAGACCTGAACACTGCCGACTGCTTCCAAAAAACTTAGATACACTGATCTATTTGAACGCCAACTACAGTATATTGTGGTCTTAACTAATTTAGAAGGATGTTTTTTTTTTTTTTTCAAGTATACCGACAGTAGATCTTTTTTTTCCATTCAAAAGATGCTCCAAACACAAAATCTAAGAGCATAAAACTGCTAATCTAAGACTACCCCTGTTAATTAAGATGATTGAGAAGTTAACAATGCTAATATGGTTATTCTTTAAGACAAATGATCATTAATATGTATGAAAATGCAGAACCCAGGCTCCCATGTGGCTCAGTGGTGATAGATGTGGTTGTCCTATCAGAGGGAGATCATGAATTTAAAATGAATTCTGACGATGGGAAAATAAAATGAAAATATATTGACCCCCCCCAAAAAAAAAGACATAACATAGTTCTAAAGTCTAATTCATGCTGAATACATGTCACAAACATAGAACTTTGCAAATGGCTTGTGAAATATATTATTACTCATAAACTGGCATAAGATTACATCTTTATGTTGCATTGGCATTTCATAAAAGCACTTTCACATCTCCCTTTTTTCTCTGTTTTCCTACTTATTATAAATAGTTTAGTGTGTACTTAATACAGGTTTGGATACACCCTGTCTTAAATATCCTCCAGAGCAGCCAGCAAATGAGTTGAACAGTTACTAACAAATGTTTTGTGTTTTTTTTTGTTTTTTTTTGTGGTCAAAAGTGTGATTCACATATGTTCTGTTTATAGCTGTGTATAAGCTACCAGGAAAATCATTTTGAGGAGATACTTGCAACATCTTGAAGCACTTCTCTTCCCTCTTTAATTTATAACACAGTTACATAAAATAAAATTTGGGCCATATATCTTTAAATAACTTATCTATGAGCAGAGGTGGAAAGAATAATTTTCTTACTGAAGTAAACAAAGTTACAGGTCTCACAATCTACTCAAGTAAAAGTAAAATGTAATCAGAGTAAAATCTACAGTGTTACTTTTTTCTTTTAACAGCGGGGGTGGAGTGAGGGATTCTAGTGTAGTTCAAAAAGGACATGGGGATATAAATATAAAATATAACAGTTACTGTGTATTCATTAAGAAACGATAATTACATTTAAACAGTTTATTAAAGCAATTGACATCATTGTATGGTCTCTTACACACAGACAACTGAAACACTGTCTGGACTGATAATGAGAAAATAAAAGTGAATAAACTTTCCAGTAGATAAACAACTGATAGAATTTCTATTTTATGTTAATTAAAACATAAACCATTCTTGGATTTTGCATCTACCTGATGCCTGATGAGTCAGAACTTCTGAGCTTGGCTGTGATGCGCCTCATGCGCAGTAGTTTCCGTCCCCCTTGAGTTATTTTTCTTTCTTCTTATAGGATTCAAAATGTAGCCAAGCACAATACTATAAACAAAACACTTAAGTAAAAGTAAAATTACAGATTATTAAAAACTACTTTCTTTTACTCATTTACAGTAGTTTGAGTAGATGTAATTCATTATTTTCACCTCTGTCTAGCAGGAGTTAAAAAATGCATGATTGACCAGCATCACAAGTTTAGGTAGAAGCTTGTGATTGCATTCACTTTTCCCAGAGGTAGTCATTGTAAGATCATTTATAGATATAGATATAGTATATTATAGTGTACAAAAGTATTGGGACACCTAACAATTCTAGCCATATGTGGTTCTTTCTGGTAACCAAACTGTTACCACAAAGTTGGAGACACAAAATTGTATAGGATGTCTCTGAATGTAGTACGAATAAATCTTCCCTTCTCTAGGAAACAAAAACCTGTTCCAGCATAACAATGCCCCTTTTGCTCAAAGCAAGCAGATATGGTTTATATGGGTTGGAAGGAAAGATCTTGATTGGCTTGCATTTATTATAACAGCAAATGTGGACTAAATGTGGAATATTATGTTCAAAAAGCACATATGAATCTTATTTTCAGGTGTCCACAATTTCTTTTTATATTATAGGTGGGAAATGTCAGGATTTACTGTTAGAAAAATTAACAATGATACACATTTCTGGTTTAATTACCTCCTTCAGTTGAAGGAAATAAATGAATGCTTGGGATTTGAAGGAAAAAGAACATACCCATATAATTATAAATGCAAGTTGTGGGTATGCAATGTATATTAAGGATACCAAAAGAAGAGAAATAGTCCCTCGTTTACTCAGTGACAGCAGGTGGGCAATTTTATTATAGAAGACATTTATGCTGTGTCATTGTGTTTACTGGATGTTCCCAACAAAGATTGCACTGTATACATATACAACATCTGATATGCTCATGGCTACAGATTTATGCTGCACTTAAAAATAACACCATGTGTCATTTTCCTTCATTGAAAAACTTCATTAAAATAATAACAGCTAAAAAAGGTTTATAATTTAATTGATCTGTGTGTCAGTTAGATACAAAGATTTAGGATTACATTCTACATGGGCTGAAAGAAATAGATGTGATGAGCAATAATGACAAAGCAATTGAGGTAAACAGAGTTTGTTACCATGTTGCTCAGAGGGTGATTATCTTCCATTAACAGCACATTATTAAATTGCTTGCAGATCCTGCAGTGCAGCAAATGCATTACAACAAAGCCAGGGCATTTATTTTGTGTGCATATTATTCACAGGACCAAATGCACACCCTGATGATCTATTGAGGAGAGTGCTAGAATTTTATAGCAATGGTATATTCTTTCTGTTTAAATGTTCTCATGAATAGTTGTTTATCTGATTCGGCCTGACTGGAATGTACCCCACTGCCAGGGCTTCACTGACCTTTAGTTGGCCTTGTTGTGGAGGCATTAAGGTTTAGAGTTTAGTCTGTGGCAGTATCTGAAGGAGCTGACTTACACCGGACACACTGCCAAAAATGTTTATTAATAAACAGTGATGTTGGCGTGTAGACAGCTTTTATATAAAGCTGAATGGTGAAGTCAAACACAGATGTCATATTTAATAAAAGTATACCCTAAATAAAAAGAAAGACTTTGAACAAGAAAGACAAGCTTGGAAATGACACCTGTTCACAGAAATAATGCCACTGGTTCTGGTCCCATTGACATGCAGGGTTCAAAATAACAGAATGTATGCAGACCTGCCCCCCTGTATTATCCTAGGTTCTTTTTATAGCATGTGAACAGCAGAAAGCAGCTGCCCCCCTATTTGCCAGTGCCATTCACCACCTCTATATTCTCTGTACTTATCTCTGCACTCTTACACACAGACTTCAGTGCCTAGCTCTGTTCCTGGCCAACTGGCACTTTAATTGCATTAGTTTATTTTTCACACTCAGCTAAAGCTCAACCATGGCAGACAAAAAGGCTACCAGCAAGGTAAGTGTAGTAAAAAAGAAAGAAAACAGTGTCGAGAGCAAGGCTGAAAAAGAGATAAAGAAAAAATTGGAAAACAATGCAGAGAGTGATAAACAGATGAACATGAAGCCAGATTCAGAGGTGGAGAAGCCAAATGGAACTAGTGAGACAGCCCAGGGTGCTCAAGGAGGTGCTGAGGATGGAGAATTTCAACTGGAGGCTATGGAGCTACCTCCCTTTGAGATTATTGTAGGGTAAGTATAACTCACAATATCAATCCTTGCATTGCTCTTTAATCTTTAGATCAACAAATCTAAAAGGTTTGTCATTGCTACAAAAAGTATAGTAACTCTGGATATTTGTAGTAGCATGTAGGTCACCTTAGTATTATAAGATTCTGTCTAGGTTAGTGAAGGCTACTATTAAGTAACAAAACATGCTATTTAATACTTGACTTATCATTATGTAAAAAAAAAACAATAATAAGTGGGAGACTGTTGAGATGACTGACAGATAAGAAAAGGGTAGAACATGATGTGAATTGATTTATTGAAATCCCTGCTTTCCTCACAACTTGTTTGCTTGACTTATAACAATTCAGCCAATGTAAATTTTATTTCAAGCTTCTCACATCGTATCTCAGACGTTCATCAATGTTTTTTTGGTTAGAGCTAATATTAACATTACAGCAGTAAAACAGGAACAGTTCCCCACTGCCAATGTAACTATAGTAGGCAAATTAAGTTGTTTTATTGCATGAACTGAAACCATTTACATAGTTTATAATAAGGATTATAATACTACTAATAATACAATTATTACATTTATTATATAAAAAAATGTGTCAGCTCAATTATCAGCTAGATAGAATGCTACTTTTTTTTTTTTGCCTGTCCACTTTAATTATATTTGCTAGTTTCATTTATGCAAATGACTTCTGTCAACTAACAAATTTGCTTTGCCTTTGTTGGGGAAATATCTTCAATATTGTTTAAAATGAGATATGAGTGAAGACCACTGACAAATGTTGATATCCAAAGATTCCCTGAAATAGGACAGGTTACTAGATTAACATTCCTTTATCATTAGGGTGCAATTCTTCTGCCCAAACTAAATAAATCCTGGCTGCAGAATAGACCACTCAAAATCTGTCTGGATTTTGCATTTTCATGTTGAAAATTAAGCAAGAGTGGTTTTATTTGTGAAAAATATCAACATTGGCTGCATATGGTGGCAGCCTTCTGTTTGAATCAAAAAGTTGTAGGAGTTCTCATTTAAATGAATGATAAATGTATGAAGCATCCATACCTTAAAATGAAGTTGTTATGAACAGCAATATACTACCATTTGTTTTTTGGACATTGACTAATTTATCATCAAGAGTTTTTTTGGCCAGATGCAAGGAATAGAAGAATTAGGAGGTACATTGATGATATGATAAAGTTTGATTTGTACATATTGTTTCGGGAACTACAAGAGATGTTGATGTTCTATTTGAAGAAATTACCGTTATCACAATGGAAATCTTTTAAACTGGCAGCATGAAATTTAGTGTTTGGTCCAACATAAAACAGGTTGGAAAAAGATATATATCCAATTATTGGCAAATGCTCAAAACCTTTTAATTTTTATGTGTACCTTCTTAGAGAACGTCTCAACCCGTCATTCTTCAAGTTCCAGTTTAAAAATGTGGAGTACTCTTCAGGCCGAAACAAAACCTTCCTGTGCTATCAAGTGGATATAAAGGGTGACGGAGTAGAACCTAATGGTCTCAATGGGTACTTGGAGGACGAGCACTCAGGTTCTCATGCTGAGGAGGCATTTTTCCAGCAGGTGTTACCTCTATATAACAAATCGCTGCAATACACAGTCACCTGGTATATATCATCCAGTCCATGTGCAGCATGTGCAAATAAATTAGGAGATATCCTGCGGGCCCGAAAAACGCTGCGCCTTAACATTCATTGTTCCCGCCTCTTCCTGTGGGAGGAGCCTGAAATACAGGAAGGGCTGAAGGCTTTGGTGAAAGCAGGCTGCAAACTGAGGATGATGAGGCCAGTGGACTTCAACTATGTATGGTCCACTTTTGTGGAAAATGAGGAAGACAGTTTTACACCATGGGAGGACTGTCAAGAGAACTATGAGTACTACGATGAGAAGCTGATTAACATTCTGCAGTAGGGTAGGTGCTTCACCTATAATCATGAGCTGTGCCTTGTCTCACATAGCCAAGAGTGCAAAAAGCTTGATGTCAGTTACAAAAACAAGTCATAGCTTAATGCTTGCTGAACTCTGCAATAGATCTGTACCCAGACTAATGGTGTTTCAGTTACACTAGCTGATTCGACTTAACTTAGCTATTAAAACTGCTTTTATTTCTGTATGTTAACAAGTTCCAAAAAACTAAACAACTTTTCTCTTTTCTCCACTAGGAAGCACCTCTTTAAGGACATCATTTGTCTTGTTCTGTCCTCTGTCTGTCTAACACAGAACCACAACTATGTATCTGAATTATCCCTAAATCTTAATGGACAGTTTTGAAGTACACATACCACATAGCTGTACTTAACCAACACCTTCTATGGATGTTACTCTATTATTTACACTTTGGCAATTGTACTCTATATTAATTAAATTTAATCAAATTAAGACAGCATTGTTTTACATTGGAACATTTCTGAATGTATGCATTGTGATGTCATTTGATACTAAACAGAAATAATAACTCATTTCATGTAGGTGCATGTTTGGTCATCATCACTTTATTTTCAGGTTTCTTAAGTTATTGAAATCATTCTTGTGAATCACCATCACTTTTTACCAGTCAGCCCATCCATGTGAAATCATCAGAGGTTCTAGAATGAACATCTCAGATTTACTATTAGCACAAATTTTTAAAAATGAATGACATATAGAAATGTTTAACTTTTCCTGAGTGTGTGTTTTTACACACACTTCCACGCCTTCATTATAAAAGACAATATCTCAGAAATGAACAAACACACACCTGAAATTTTGCAGATTATTTATTAGAGCTGTGTCAGGACATCATTTCCCCCAATATGAAGCAAATCAGAAATAGTCAGTTGGGGATTTGGAGAATTTGGCTTG
>MU564352.1:18825902-18954406 GCA_024362625.1 Silurus asotus
TCTCCAAAACCCTTTTGACAATCAGAGCAAATATATATATATAAAAAGAAGAAATGGAGAGATGAAAAACAAATACTGCAACATAGACTTATAAATAACAAAAATTAGATGTGAGAATGATGTACAATCAAGCAGTGGTATGGGTGCTATAATTCACTATTCAGAATGCACTAAAGGTGTAAATCATCTTTCTGGACTGTTGTAGCATGTAGTGAATATACTGTTATTGTTATATCTGTGTGCTGGAATACATTTGAAATGATAGTAGACACCTTATCTCAACTTCCAATCCTAAAGCCAATCCTAAAACTAAACTTGTAATTCTTCTTCCTGGACTGTTGCAGCTTACAGTAAGTATACAGTTATGGTTACATCTGTGGGCTGGAAGACATTTTCGATGATTGTAGACACCTTATCCCAACTCAGCCTGTCCAAACCACAGCCAATCCTAAAAGCCCAAAGTAGATTTTCAAAAGCACAATATATTAAAATTTATAATTAACAATTTACTTGTAAATTGGTGAGACATTATAGGCAAACAATAAAGGGATAATAAAGAAGATCCAATGTTTTGGACATTCAGTGATGTGTAGGTTTTATTTACAAAGATAATCCAATACCGTGGCATTGATAGCATGGTGACTCCATTTTCTAAGCAGTGTGCTTTCATTGCTTCCAAACTTTGCCTGAGTGTATCATATGTAGGTTTGTTGTTGTACCTTTCCTTTGTAATCTGATTTGAAGGAAAATGTTAGAAAGATCATTAAAAAGAGCAAACCCATTAGGTGTTTAATCGAAGCAATCAATGATGCGGCATGGTGGGTACTACCACAGAGTTTCCAATAGCATTCCAAAATTTTTATTTCCTTTAAATTGATCAGGTTCTTATCCCTGATCAATTTGCTCCTAGCATTTTTATTACAGAATAACCAAAAAAATCCACATATAGTTTTGCAAAATAAGTTAACTTGTTATTTTAAATCAATTTAGAAAAGGTAGGTTTATACATAGGTATTTTCCTTACAAGACTCCATTTGTGTCAAGTTTCCCGAACAAAACTTCAGTTTACAGCTATACTTTTTATACTATTATAAAGCACTGACACTGGAGTGTCCATCCAAAAGACTACATAAATATCTCATCATTTAAACACATTTATAAAGTTTATGTAGGGCATCTTACAAACATGTCCCTATTCATGTTGGTACCATGAAGTTGGTGAAGCAGTATTATATTCAAAGTGCATTAACGTAAATCATTCAGCTGGACCTACAGTCAAAGTCCACACCTTCTAACCAGAACTCAGCATTTAACAGCAATGTGGTATGCTGAACAAGAAACAGCAACGCAAGGAGAACAAGCTTACCAGGTAGTACACATAGCGTTCATCTCTCTTCAGCACTGCACACTCTCCTGGCTGTTTCTCTGTGAAAAGACAAGGAAGATTATAAATCAACTGTGATCTGGGGTCATGGTCGTTGTGAAGACTGACCCAGGCAGATGATTTTCTTTCGACACTCACTTTGTGCCAGGAGTTCATTAACTCCTCCAAACCTTTCTTTAAAGATGACAGCAATGCCTTTGCCCATCCTGCAGTCTCTGCTGATGCAGTGAGCCAAGGAGTGTGTGCTGGGGCAGGAGAACAGATCTCCTTTCACATATTGCAGTTTCGATGCCATCCTAGATCATCAAACGCAACTCTATCAGGGCAGGTCTGATCATACACAAGCGCATCAATAAAACTTCATGATAGATTAGCAAGCTAGGAACAACAGGAATTGGCTATAAATTTATTAACAGTCTAGCATCCAATTTAGTCATTATTTCAAATGTTGCTTTGAATATATTATCGGACAAGTTTACTCACATTAGACTGTCTGCTTACAGATCTTTAGCTGTTTTCATTCACCTCAATGTAAACTCAAACCCGGAAGTGTTGACTACAGATGAGAATCGGATTCATCAGGGTTACATAATTCAATCCTTTATATGACTCGTGGTTGGTTCATGAATCATTCTCTTCATTTACTCTGATCACTTGAGTCCTTTGTTATATTGATACTAAAACCAACATATAGAAATATAAATAGAAAAATACACAATTTAATTGTTATAATGTTGTTGTTAGATAGTGACTATAGCAATAAGTAGTTGAGGAAACTTTCTGCATGGTCAGAAGAACCGTGGGATTCGGCGGATACGTCGGACTCGCAAGTGGCATTTATGAGTCCACGGATTCGGTGAATTTAAAGGATTCGGTGAGTGCCATCTAGTGGAATTACATGGCAATGCAGGCAGAATCCCTTCTGACTCATGTGACTCAAGGGACTCGTGAGACTTCAGAAGGATTTTTATCTACATTGTTGACGTTTGGTTAGCCAATCAGAGCGCATGTGCCGACCCGGGCGGGCCTAATTAAAAAAACACATTGCAATTAGACTTTTGTACCATGTTATACACTCACATGCAGTAAAAAAAATAGTCATTTTCATCTGATCTCTATCATACACCCTGGTTCAGGAGAATGATCCAAAACACACCAGCAAGTCCACCTATGAATGGCTGAAGAAAAACAAAATGAAGACTTTGGAGTGGCCTAGGATGACCTGGATCCTATTGAGATGCTGTGGCATGAACTTAAAAAGGCGGTTCATGCTCAAAAACCCTACAATGTAGCTGAATTACAACAATTCTGCATAGATGAGTGAAAAAAGTCCTCGTCAGCGCTGTAACAGACTCATTGCAAGTTATCATAAACGTTTGATTGCAGTTGTTGCTGCTAAGGGTGGCCCAACCAGTTATTAGGTTTAGGGGGCAAACACTTTTTCAGACAGGGCCATGTAGTTTTGGATTTAGTTTTCCCTAAATAATGAAAACCTTCATTTAAAAACTGCTTGTCATGATCGCGTGTTATCTTTTACTAATATTTACATTAGTTTGACGATCTAAAACATTAAAGTGTGTGTGTATATATATATATATATATATATATATATAATATAAATATTTAACAAATCCTTAGAGTTCGTTTAACATCTTCATGTTGAGCTTTTCTACTCAGAGATTCACTCACTGCACGGCACAGCAAATACCGACACAGGTTGTGTGTATGTTTGTGTGTGTTTGCATTCTGCTCGTCCTGGATACATCACAGTCACCTTGGTTGAGTGTTTTGTCCAAATTCGGCCTGAAGGGTCCGTCCCAGAGTCGTACCTGCAGATGGGGTTGGGGGGCGGGGTGCGGTGCTATATGGCCAGAGTCTGATCTCGGCTCCTCGATTACCGCAAAGAAATGCGTCCTGTCCTGTTTGAAGAAAACAGCATGGAGGTCGGATAGAATTATGTTTTATTAGAATAGATTAAACGTGTATAACAGTTAGCTGGCAACCTAGGAGACAAATATATATATATGTATATATATAAAATAACTACTGTGCAGTTGTACATACAATGCTACACTAGGTGTGACACCACTAAGATATTAATATTGTGCTTCTATCTTTAGGTAATTCACAGAAAGTATGCTGTGTTATTGCAAGAGATAAGCATGGACAATCAAGGTAGTCAAGCTGGAAAAATTAGCCAGAGCAAGAAATCTTTGATTGAAGATAGAAAATAAACATCTATGCGCCTTGAATATATCTATGCAACTAATTATTATCTGTATTTTTACCTATCCATCGATATATAAATGTATCTGTCAGTGTGGTTCGTGGTAATAACGTTAGAAAGGAATACAGTTTAGTAGAACGTTGCTGCCATCTACTGGACATTTATAACTTGTGGAACCTTATATGCGGTAAGAAAGTCGAGGCAAGCCAGCTTTCTGTAATATAGTTTTTTTAATCTGTGTGTGTGTGTGTGTGTGTGTGTGTGTGTGTGTGTGTGTGTGTGTGTGTGTGTGTGTGTGTGTGTGAGGAAATTAAAAGAAAAGAGAAATAAGAATTAGAATGAATTAAATGATGAAACTTCTCTGCAAAGCCTTCTCTGCAGTCCTAAACACTAACAGAAGCACTGACCTACATTTACAACCTAAATTCTAATATTTGTTCCATTTCTCTTGGCTTCACTGCTTCCAGTACTTGTCTGTGGATATTAGATTTTCTGTCTAATCAGATTTTAATGTTGGCATGTCAATCTAATCTGCGAATTAGTCTGTTTCAGACTAAGAAATTAGTCTGTTTCTTTAAGATCAGATTTTAAATTCGCCTCACAGTTATAAAAAGAATAGCATCAGCATTTTTCCGTCCTCTGAATGGTTGTTCAGAGGGAAACTGTTACAGCCAAATTCGACTAGAATCCTTCTGAGGAAAAGTCTAGTAAAAACTCGACTAGTAGTGTTATATAAAAATACATTTTCAAAAAAAGCTAGACATCATGAGAAGAGGTCAGCCACTTTCGGTCCAGTGTCTATGAGTGGTACCACCGGTTTACATCCTCTTAGTAGCGGTGCGAATTATGAGCATGCATCTCTGTTGAGTAGGTTGTATTTTATTTACAATTACGGTGGCGGTAAGGAAGTGCTGGATGATTGGGCAACTACTGCAGAAATGATAAGGGAGACAGCTAGAAAGGTACTTGGTGTGACATCTGGAAATAGAAAGGAAAACAAAGAGACATGGTGGTGGAATCAGGAAGTGCAGAAAAGCATAAGGAGAAAGAGGTTGGCAAAACAGAAGTGGGATCGACAGAGTGATGAGAAAAGTAGACAGGATTACAAGGAGATGCGGCCGCAGGTAAAGAGGGATGTGGCAAAAGCAAAGGAAAAGGCATATGAGAAGCTGTATGAGAGGTTGGACATGAGCTGGGAAGTATGTGCTGCAAGTTAGAGCAGTAAAGGATCTAGATGGAAATGTGTTGACTAGTGAGGAGAGTGTGTTGAGTATATGGAGGCAGTATTGTGAGCAGCTAATGAACGAGGAAAATGAGAGAGAGAGAAGGTTGGATGGTGTAAAGATGGTGAAGCAGGAAGTGGATAGGATTAGTAAGAAGGAAGTAGAGCAATGATTACGAGGATGAAGAGTGGAAAGTCGGTTGGACCAGATGACATACCGGTGGAAGCATCTAGATGTTTTGGAGAGATGGCAGTTGAGTTTTTAACCAGGTTGTTAAAAAAGATCTTGGAAGGTGAGAGGATGCCTGAGGAATGGAGAAGGAGTGTGCTGTACCGATCTTTAAGAACAAGGCAGATGTGCATATATAATGACTTAGAATTGATGAAAAATTGTTATTTTATTAAGTAAAAATGTGTTAAGTTAGACAGAGTGTTGTGATAGTGTGACTTTACTGTTAAATAATCAAACCCTTGATATTGGATAGCACCGTCAGACAAACAAATTATATGGTTTGTGTGTTATATTAGGTGCCATCAATTATATTTTATCTAATATATGACTCATTATAAGTTTTTCTTTATGTTTTCTGTAAAGAAATGCTAGCAGTGGCACTTCATTTTCATATCCATCTTGACCATGCACAGTACAAACTTCAGATTTACTTAAGATTTCATATTTGATATATACTAAAAAGAACACAGGCTGGTAATTATTACTTTTTTTTGTTTAAATGCCTTAATTAGTTGTTCTCAATGTTCACTTTGTTTAAACAAAACACTGTATTAAACAAATCATATTTAATCAATGCAACCAAATTTTATTTTACAGACTTGATTCTATAGTGATGAGTGAGATATTTGGCAAAACCTTTATTAACTGTGTTCCCATTCAGTGAGTACTTAAGCACTCAATTCCAGAGGAATTTTTGTTATTGCACACTCAGCAAAATTCAAACTTAACTAACTAAATTGAAATGGGAAATAATTTGCCACATTTAATACAACTAAGAAGAAACGTAAACAAATAAAATGTATTTGTGTGAACACAATTAACAAGTCTGCCATCTTCGGAAACCAAAGATTATGAAATTGTGTGAATAAAGCTAAAAACTGCCTTCTGTTATATTGTTTTAGTGTTCAAAAAAGAGCCTCATATTTCTGTATGTCCACACCTTATTTCTAAACATATTAAAAATGTCTAAACTTAACCTGTCTTAAAACCCATCTTGAAAATTGTATCCAAAACAATAGAATGATAGACTACTTAATTTATTCAACCTACTTTAAAATTAAAATATGTTATTGCATTATTGCATTAATTGATCGTTTCAATCCAAGCCTAGTTGAATTTCATAGAAAATACAGGCAAAATATAATGTACAGACGTTTAAATGTGAAGTATTACTGACGCACAGGAAACAAAAACAAATGAAAGAAAAAACAACCAAACATTTCCCTTGTTCATATCGCTGTGCCATTTGAAAGGTAGACTTTTGCTCCAGGAAAAGGCTGCCTTGCTGCATAGTCTTTATTCACAGTACTAATACTGTTTATGGTAGACTGTAAAGAGTGAAGAGACTGCATGAAATCTGAGGAGGCTTTTGGATTTACTGCTTTAGAAATTGGCACTCCTCCGCCTCTGTTCATTGATCCACTCTCCTGGGTTCACATCCATCTGCAGCATCTTCATGACCCACTTGTCACGCCGTGCACCATCAATGAACTCATCCAGTGACAGCTCCCCTATGTAAAGAGTGAACAAGCTCAACATCACTCCTTCTTTATATAGCACAGACACATTAAAGATTCAGGGGGGTTGTTAAAAAAAGATTTTTTTATTTGACATATTAAACCTGGAACACATAGAAATATACCCACAACTATTATCAAGATTGGCCAGTATTCCCTCTCGATAGTAAAAGGAAATTAAAAAATTTAGCTTGGAATTGAGCCTGGTGATGAATAATGGGAGCAAATACTTTACCAAATTTGTTTTTTATTTTTATTAGAATGTTGAGGCTCATTTGAGAATTTCTTTTCTGTCTGGGTTCCAGGTGTTTCATATGTTTATATTCTGGCAATATCTTCTACCTCATCTCAACTTTAGAATATTTTTGCTTTATTTTATGTATGTAATGTTTGTAGGTTTTTTATGTGCTTGTAGTTTTATTACTAGTGTCATTCTTTTTCCCTACTGCCTTTTACACTTTGCAACAAAAAAGAACAAAAAACATGACCTAACCATCTCCATTCTCATCCACCAGCTCAAATATTCGGTCCACCACCTGGTCTGGGGTAAGTAGATTACACTCCTCATCCAGCTCACCATGGCAGGCCTTCTTCATACGGTAGATTGACTACAAAATCAGAATAAATATAACAAACTGAAGCAGTTTATTTGACCTTTTTGTATGCAAAAGAACAATGTATTTAAGCTGATCTAAAGGGAAACTATATTTTAACAATTACATTTGTGCAGTTTGCATTTTCATGTGCATGTGTGTAAGTAACATGCTTTAACTGCCCTAACAGTGAGAGCAATCTGTCTTTTCAAAGATTAAAATGAATTTCAGTCTCTGACAGTCTCTAAATCTTAAACGAAATTAGATATGTTACATAACTAGTATCTTTGAATTAATCATGTTGTTTAACATTTCAGTTCATCTGACAATTAAAAAAAATGCTTTCCAAGTCTGTCTAAATAAATAATGATCCAAAGCAGGAGGTGATTACCTCCACAATCTCCTTTAGTTCTGTCTTGTCAATGCAACCACTCCCATCCTTATCGTACATTTTAAAAGTCCATTTCAGTTTATGCTCCAGCTTGCCTCGTAATACTAAATTCAAGGCTGCAACATATTCCAGAAAATCAATAGTATTGTCCTATGAAAAACAAGAAAAAAAAAAGAATACTACGGAACACAATTTAAAATGATACTAAAATCAAACCTTTCAAGGCCACAGGGAACTGCATCCACTGTTGCAGTAAATCCATTAATAAAATTAAATTGAATAAAAAAATCTAATAAATGTTATTGAATAAAATATAAAGCAATGCAGTAAAAACACTGTATTACTCACCCCATTTTTATCAAAAGCACGGAACATGTTCTCAATGTAGTCTGCAGCTTCTTGGTTGTCGGTTACACCAAAGAAACTCTTGAACTCGTGCTTGAAAAGGGTTCCACTTGGGCATTCCACCACAAACTTCTTATACCACTCCTGCAGTTCAGCAACATCGATTTCCTTATCATCTGTCTCCTCACTTAGTCGCTGACCCATTGTGCATAGAAGTTTAAAAAGATCTTATTTAGCTTCTTAACCAAAGATCTTCATTCTTACATGTCAGCTATTGTAAATCAAAACATTCCATAAAAAATAGTGCAGATTTGTCTCCTATAACTTGTATCTACTTAGCAAACACATGTATGACCTTGTGCTTGTACCCTACTGTTTTGGGATAATGAACATGGATTGTTTTGCATCACATGACAGCAGGGATTATACATATCAACATGCCTTAGTCAATTAGCTCAGAGGGAGATGAAGAGTAGTTCGTTTTTTTTTTATAGTTTAATATTTAGAACATACTATTCACAAAGGATATTTAGACACATATCATTAAGTCTATATGTGTCTAATTACCAGGTTCAAACGTGACCATTTTTAAATGCTGTTAACATTATATCATTACCAGCTCACAGTCAGAAATCTTTTTATCATTATTTGATGACTGGGCAGAGCATTAAAAGGAATATATGTTATGTTCAAAGCAGAAACCTGATCAATATCATGAATTATTCAAGAAAATATGATACTATTCCTTCTGTTCTTAATGAAAATATTTTCAAAGTAAGAGCCAAAGACTGGAGATATGGACTTTAATCCCTAGACCCACAGACAGTTCATGAGCTCAATTTACATCTATTTGGATGGCTAGGTCCACAAAGATCCCATTTTCTTTTTGCATTCATTCTTGCATTAATTAAACCTACTTTTTGAAATGCAGAAATATGCCTTAATTCATTATGCAAGCACTTTTTTATTTCTATTTTATTTCTAAGCAAATTTCTATTTGCAAAAAAAAATCTACATTGTTGTTAATTTGTGAAAATGTCTGACTAAAACTTAGAACAGGCAACGTGTAGGTTTCTTCATACTAGTGTAGTGTTTGTGGAAATGCCCTAAGGCCTATGAAGTTCAGAGGACAATTCCAAAATGCTGACTGTATATTTCAAAAGGATAAGCTCTTACCCTAGAAGTGTCAAGATGATCCGCTGTGGCGACCCCTAATGGAAGAAGCCGAAAGAAAGTTTACCCTAGAAGTGTCAAGACAATCAAAGGCATTAAGGAAGGTCCTTATTGGATTACCACCCATCATACTGTCAGAAACAAAGTGGGAGACAGGCAGACCGCAATATCTTAGCTAAGAATTACCACAATTTCACTAACCTTTTTTGCTGTATTGTTTGAAGGTGATATGACACCTTGCTGAAATTGTGAAAATGCAATTCGAATTTTTTTTTTTTCCAGACTTGTTGCATAAATATAACAAGGAAAGCATTTCAGTGACTTCAATCAGACTCCAAATCAGGGAGAAATAATAGGTAGTTTGATGTAATGGATAAAGAATCAGTGTACTTCATTTCTAAAGTGGCTCATATGCATCATTTGCATTTTAAATGCCGGTGTTTCTAGGTTTATGTAAAAAAAAATTACATGATATTAGATAAAAAAAATAAAAAATCAGTCCAGTTGCTTCATAAATCTCGGGAATTTTCCGCCATGGTGCAATACTTCAAAATGTCCCTAGATGTCAGTACTTCATAGGGCCGATTGTGGAACAGCATGGTACTGGTTGCTAGGTCTGGGTGAAAGTGTTCTCCTGACAACCTGTGTAAAAGGCTAAAAAACATATGAAGATTGATATGGAGGTCACATGGAATAGATATCTAATTGATTATCTAAAATAACCTACAGTAACCTACAGTGTAACCTGCAAGTAACCTACAGTGTATGAATTCAGACACTTAAAATTATGTGTAACCATCAATAAATCCATGTAACCTTTTCTAAAAAAATATTAAGGTTACCTTTGTTCTCTACCCTGTTTCTCATCACTGAGAAGTAGGATCTGAGATGGCATCAATGCGAAATCAGTAAGGCCGAAAAACCATTACAGCATATTCTGTTCAGGATATGAAATCTCTCAAAATGTCAGGGCTAGTTGCCAGGGTAGCAGATAAAAAAAATATAATTTCTCTCTTTCTCACACATGATAGAACAAAAGAATGTTAAGGAGGACACAGTTTATTCCCCCATGAGTGACACAATTTATAAATCCTAATAGTTCTGCTAAGTATTCTTTAATAAAGGGGGGGGGGGGGGGGGGGGCATAAAAAAAATATAATTTCTCTCTTTCTCACACATGATAGAACAAAAGAATGTTAAGAAGGACACAGTTTATTCCCCATGAGTGACACAATTTATAAACTAAACTAAAAAATATGATCTAGATGCAATAGCTAGTCTTGTTTTACTTTGACAGTGCTAAGATTCCTAAAAGGTTATTCCCTGCTAGCAGAGGAAATAAGAGTCTAGCACACAAGCTTATAAATTCAACTTTGTTCTGTACTGTGTAATACATTTAATGAAATAAACAAAATGTGATAAAGGTCAAAATGTAATAAAGGTAGAACTGTCATTCTAATAAAATACTTTTACACAGAGTAAACCAGATCAGCTCTTCTTTCATATGACCCTCAACTGTCAGGCTGCTGAATGTCGTGTCATAAATTGAAGTCATAACAGGCAAAGCAGCAAGGCCAGAAAATAATTTGCACCGGTCCTACAAGAGCCCATGGCAACCTTTGAAGATGTTCCGGTGCCTTCTACTTCATCTATAATGAATGGATGTGACATTTGAGCACAATCCATTTGTCATGTTTTTTTGTGTGCTGGCCAGACGTATTCACGGTTCAGGACACGTGATGGGGCTGCTGTCATGTTCAGCTGAAATTAGACCAATGTAATGAGGCAAAACAGAGGCACACAGTAAAACAGTGTTGGACAGCAATGGTCAAATCATTTATTAGAGGAGTCATAGTAGAGGCACTATCTCACATATATAGGCACTGAACTACTGGACTAGAGCCGCTGCCACAAACTTGCACAAACCTGTTTTATCCCAGAGCACTGACAGCAACTATGCCAGTCTGAGTGAAGATTTGTGTATGATATGCTTTTACAATATGTGCTGGAAGGGGTTCATTAGGAGGTCTGTCATTAATGACAAATTTGGTTCACTTCCGTAATGTAAGACAATGCTGTATGTGATTGTTACATTCATGATTTCTTTCCTTGATACCACTTTAAGACAGAAACTTGAGAGAAAATGACAATCGATCTTAATTGACCCAAGTTATGCACAACAATGGGTTAGAAGAATATACTGTGTAACAACTGGTCAGTGCTTTACAATGTGAGTGAATTCTCTACTCTTCATATTGGAATTCTGAATTTATGACAATCACAAAGCTACCTTTTAAAGCTTCTCCACATAATGAAAATAAAATTATGAATCAAACTCGATAAATGTGCCACAGCCCCAGTGGGGGTCTTCATTAACTGCCCGGGCACAAGCATTAGCTTTTGACTCAAGTACAAATGAATGCCTCTGGCTGAATAAGTTTTATGGTCCTTTAAAATAAAAATTCAAGATTTATACCAGTTTAGATAGTTTCATTTAAAATTGCTTTATATTGATTGTCAGAAGATCGTGAACATGTTGGACATAAGGTCTTGGAAAGAGCAGGGATTTTGGTGTTCCTGCTCCTATACCATAAATGCTAATTCATAACTATAATATTAGAAAAATCTCTGAGAAGAATGTTTTGCTATTAATTGGTCTGTTACAATGATATTAAGTGTGCAGGATTAACCTGCAGGGTTAACAGTCCTGCTAATAAAAGCAGCATAGCAATGCAAACACATTGGCCCTTATTCACCAAAGTTGCATAAAAATGAACAGAGATGTGAGTTTCGCTTAAAACAATATAAGTCTGATTCATACAACTGTTGCACGACGAAATGAAGCTTTAAACACAAATGACTCAAAGGCACAAATGAAACAAACACTCATTTCTTAAGTAGTTGTTGTGGCTAGAATCTAGAAAAAAAAACACACTCAATGAAATAAATGAAACCCAACTGTTAACACAATTTCCTCTACTGAAACTATGGTCTAACATATTTGCATTGTATTCATTTAATACAAATGAATGTGTATATAGACAAGTAGACATGAAAATTATTCCTAAATTAAAATGATGTAAATTGGACAATTTTCAACCATTTCCTTCCTATTAGATCTTGTATAGATTGGGTGTAACAATTTTTTGTCCACATTTTATTAAAAAAGAAAAGTTAAAATAAATAAATTAAACTATACTTAAACTTTTTAATTTAAAACATGTTTGGTAAGCTTTAGTGCTGATATGAAATTATATAACCACAAATAATGTGTGATGATATAATAAATTGGCCTCTTTAATTGGAAAACCTGTATTGCAATATTTGCTGTATGCAATTATTCCATCAGCCAATAATGTAGAAGAACAATGCATACAATTATGTAGATATAGGTCAAGAGCTTTAGTTTATGTTCCCATAAAAACATCATAATGGGGAAAATATGACCATAGTGACTGTGGCATGGATGTTTGTACCAAGAACAGGAATATAAGACAGTGGGCTCAGCAACATCCCAGTTGCCTCTTTTTGTCTTTTGTCACAAATTGCCCCCTTTGTGGTCTTCTGATATTGCAGCCCATCTTCGCCTCAAAGCCCAAAGTGTTGTTTGTTCTGAAACAAGTTTTTGTTCTCTACAAGTGCAAATGGGATGTTTTTATATACACAATTCTGAGTCTATAAACATTTCTGCATTTCTCAGATCAGCAACCATGCATGATCACTGAAATCAAATTTCTTCCCCATTCTGATCTTAGTTGTAAACATTAACCAAAGATATTGGCTTGTATCTGCATAATTCTGCACTGTGCTGCTGGAAATCAATAGATGCAGCTGTGATTATGAATGTAATTTTTTTATTTACTGTTATTACACCTACGACTCTATCATACTGCACTTGCTACTGTCAATAATTTAACTGCACATTAACTTAACATTTTTTAGGTTGCTAAAAGCTTTGCTCAAACTGGACACAATAAAAAAAAATATTTTGCATGGAGTTTGTGTTTTACTCTGTACACAACTTTGATAAATAAAAACCAATGTCTGTTTTTTAAGTGTACCTCATCTGTTATGTACCATAGGCTTTCATTATTTCTGATGTAAACACAGCAAAAGCCTGTCACAGGCACTGGAGATATAAAACTGTTCTCTAGTGGGAGATTGTAACTGCACAATTAACACACCTTTTCACTACACACTATGCACTAAAAATGGTATTTTGTTCTTTGATTGAGGTCCTCTTTGGCAGGTTTTCTGAATAGGAGGTACACATTCAGCTATGCTGTAGAACGTGGTACCGGAATGTCATGTCAGACACCATCAGCACCCATCAGCAGCACAACCTGCATTTACACACCGAATACAAATGTCAAAACAGCATCATAGAGAAAAGGACAGACCCAGCACCACAACTTTTAAGAAAAGGGTGAACAATGACAACGTATCACTTCACCGATTAACAAAACATACATGTCAACCAACGAAAACACAAAGCACTGGGAAAGCCGACTTAAAATCACTGGTTCAAAACTAGAGATTCACTACAGGGAAATATGTATGACAAACAAAACTTAGTCAAAATTACAGCAACACTGCTACTTGAGATCAAAGTGTTTGTTACAGCCTAAATTCAATGGGCCAATATATTTAAGCTCAATGAGAACGCCTAGTTAAAAAAATATTCTAATTCATTTATATTACTACCACTATGCTTTCTAAAACCAAATGTTCAGAAAGAAAGTAATATTGCTCCTACTTGGGCTAGAACTATAAGATATATGCGACTTCATAAGTGTGGACTAACATCAGTTCACTGATAGGTCATGTTTCACAATAAGTAAAAAAAAAAAAAAAGAAAAAAAAAGAGGTATATCTCCTTCAACATTATCTAATTAATGCACTCTTACATCCCCTGCCTGTACAGAGCCCAGAGGCTGTCACATTCTGTCAAAACTGCATTCATTGTGCCTTCAAGCCACACACAATGCACAATGCTAGACGCGTGCTTTGACTTAGTAATGTAGCAGAGCTTGTGATGGTGTAGCACAACGACCAAAATAAGCCGTCCTTTTTTAGAAGTAAAAGCAGCAATTCTTCCTTGTACTCACATTCCCGTGTGTTTTCATGCTATCACTGCACAGGCATAGTGTAAAGTGCCATCATGAGCTATCAAATTTCTACTATGACATGCTGCAAAAGACTACAGCCCGCAGACTATCACAGTTGTCTCATTAGGGACGTGTAAATCTAAACAAACAAGACGTGCTTGCTCAGAGTGCGCGTCTACATGTGTGCATGGACCATATGTGCATGGTTCTTTGATCATCACGTTCGCCAACACGCCATGTGTCGCTCAAATGCTGGAGGTAAATGAACATCTTTGTCACACAGCATTCATCCGACACTGTTTACCCTTCCTCACAGACATGACTGTGGGCAGCAGTGAACCTTAGAGACCGTGTAAAGTAAACCCTAAATATGACCATGTGAATATGTATGTATTTTATTATGGGTACCAGGAGTCCTGTTAAGAGTGGGCTGTGAGACAAGCCTGGGGTATTATAATGCCTCTGGGCTGTTACACACAAGCTATTCACACTGGTGGTTAAATGTCCTTTAGTTTTAGCTATGTCCAATCTAATAAACAGAATGGAAATTAAAGCAAGTAAAGGACTCTTTTCAAAAGTCTGATTATTAGCTATAGCCAACTATACTATTGTAATTAAATAGCTAAGCACTGTTTACATTCTAAGGCAGTTCTTTCACAGTGGCATGCTACATGACCAATTGTATAACACTGTTTTAAATAATATGTCAAAGTATATAGTACACCACTACTGATACTGACACTGACAACATACAAATACTATTGACATACTATTTAAAGTGGTATTATGCAATTTGGAACACAGGTTTTTTTGTGGTCTTAAACTTTGTCTTCTTTAAAATGTACAAATACAGGCTACTGACACCTTCTGGTATAAGAAGACATTTCTTGTCATTTAAGGACAGAATGCATGTGTGTTCATGCAGCCATCTCTATTTTTTCTTAATAGTATATATTTTTATATAGGACCTTTTAGGCACCTTTTCCAATTTTCTAATAATTCATTGTGAAATACACAACAGCACCAGTGAAGTATATGCCAAGCAAATGTAAATATGTGATATATGTGTTTGTGTGTGTTCAAGCAGTAAATGTGTGTCTGTTACCTTATAGAATTGTGTAGTGATCTGTGAATCCACATCACAACCGAACTTTCCATTAAAACCAACTGTAAACATGGCATGACACCAGCATCATGCAGCTCAAGTCTACACTTTTAGAAAACTGCTTCACTTGTAAATCACACATCGAAACTATCAGCTGTCATTCCAAGAGCTCAATTAGGGAGCATTATGGATGTTTTAAATGCATTATTTGGGGCTCTGACACGTGCCAGAATACAAATGCTATTGCTTTCTATTTTTGACTCACTCTGTCTATATTACTCCCTTAAACCGTAACATGCTACGGTGCAAGGCATTGATTGTTAACTATTAGTGGCATGTTCTTCTAACTTTAAAGATGAGAGTGCTGAATTTCACACATGCTTGGCTGTGAAGGTACAAAAACACACAGACATCCGCCTCCATTCCTGCAAAAGATCCGACGCGTCTTTGCTTTTCCTCTAATGCAATAGAAAAAAGTGCTCAACGTGCTACTGCAGGTGAACTCTGCAGCAGCATGGTGGATATGGCCCTAAGATCCTTTTGAGTTTAGCCAGAAAAGTACCCTGCTTTGATTGTGAAAAAAACAATGTACAGTTCAAAGGCATCTGTACCCATGCCTGTTTTGTTGCGTGTATACATAGTTTTTTTGCTTGCTTGTAGGAGACTTCAAAGTCTTTAGTCCATCCCGAGTTTCATGTTGCTGTCCAGACGCCTGTGGATTGTCTTCACTGAACTGTCAGCCTTGTGTGGGAGGAGGACTCATGTAACACAGGACTCTGTGCAGTTTTATCTGAATGTCTCTTACTCTGCAGAGTTCAGCAAAAGTCCTTTATAGGTGCAAGAGAACTGGTTGGTGTGTCAAACACTTTCTTGCAGACAGAGGGCCTCCACTGCATTGCTGGGACCCTGTGATACTCCTCCAATTAGGAATAGCATGTTCGTGGTCTGTAGAGGAGTACAGGAGCAGCGCGGAGTGGGCATCGGAGCCACAACTTCCCACCTTCTTTTCACATGATTATAACTCTCTACTGAAGCCAGTGGCGAAGGCTGATTACCTAAAGTGACACAAAAAACACAAAACAAGTGTGAACAGATTTTTGTCTCAATATTAACACCAGATATTTTGTACACCGTAAGCCATGTTTGATTTTGACTTTCTCATGAGAATTAAATGCATTTTAAATTCGTAATATGATAATAAATGAGCGAGTGTGTGTGTGTGTGTGTGTGTGTGTGTTTGAGATAGCATTTAAAGTGTTTCATATTTCCGATGAGCTGCAGGGAAATGGAATGGGCTTTTACTGTAACTCTTTCAGACAGATGTTCTGAGAACCCAGAACAGCCACATCATTAGCCTGCCTCTCCAGCTCCTCAATCAACATATCACCATCACAGCACCTCTCCATTACCCCACTGCACTCACACATGCATACACAAATAAGAGCCGATGTTGCTTTCAGACAGAACACCTGCCACCTGGTGGGTCTGGGGGCAAATGAAGATTTTGACAGGTGTGTTTGAAGATATCTGGAGAAATTATGCACCATGCTTCATTACTTTTTCCCCTGACATAGACCATATAAAAGACTATTTAAGTCATGCCACTGAAAATGTCTCAGTGTAGAATATTCTCTATCTGCCTTCACCAGGGCTGTTGAAGAGACCAACATCACCATGCATCATGGCTAAGTTGTACCAGTTTCCATAGAGACTCGAATTGAAGCGCAGATGACGTGAGCATCAGCACGATGCAAGGGGTGACTTTTGTACTCAAAATTTCCTAGAAGAACAAATGCAGGACCGCAGGAGCTCCTGGGGGAGGTAATCAGAAAATGACAATGTGACCATGGTGTCTACAATCTGTGCAAAGACGAGTTGTGGCATGGCACACTATGCACAAGCCCTCATTATTGCTTCAGGAATCTCAATATAGCTCCCACATCTTGCAATATGCAGACTCTCTACTGTGTGTGGGTTTTAAAAAAGCTATATTATTTCAGTATTCTCCCAGCCATGGATAGAATAAGCACAAATCTAAAGATGTGCTACAACTAAGCCTCCTCAAACTGATTCAGTTTATTGTTCATTCGAATTTTGGGGTTGATCATGAGATTCTCAGCAGCTTGTTCATTTTCATGTGTCCCATAATGAAAAGCAATGTGGGCTTAATGATCTGTATGCTAACAGACTATAATTGGCTGTATGCTTACTATAAAAAAAACAACAACGCATACATTAGTGGATGACTGTGGGTGCCCTGTATTAATTCAATACATGTGGTGCAGTACCAGCCTATATGACAGTAACACTGTACATATATCCATAACAAGAACAAGTTGTACAATAGTTCTAATAGTCAAAATCATTATTTATATATTATCTTTTATTTTTAAATAACTTAACGCTAATAATCAAACAAGTGGTTAACATCTCTATGAGATGCCAGAATAGCTGGCATAAAATTGTTAAAAGTCTTGGGTAAGATTTCTAAACAAGTATGTTTTGCTTTGCCATGTAATTTAAGCACCAGTGTACTGTATATTCTACTGGATAGTAATCCTCCTGATGTAAATATAAGGTATGCAAGCATGTCTCATGTGGAGGCTGCTTCTGCATTTGTACCCGCAGTATAATCCAGACGAAATCTATCTTGTAAGGTCTGAGCTGATCTCAGCAGCTGTCAGAATAACAATACACATAAAAATCTCTGTTATAGTATGTTGTTATGTAGAATACAAGATAAATAAGTGGCTATATTCATTAAAACAGCAAAGGAAACATATCTAAACCTGGGTACATCTTAAAGCATGTATGTGTTTTAAAGAGCTTAAAAGTCAGCACAAAAACACCAAATATAAAGTTCATTATATGGTTGTGAGAGTTGTGTAATAGGTTTCTTTGCTTTTCTGTTTTCTAAAAATCTCAAATGATTAGTTTTACATCCAACACCTAATAATAAACTCGTGCCTCAAAAAATTTGTGGGTTCTCATTTGGAACCTAACTAACAGCAAGTTGGAGATTATAATAACATTAGCGGGAATCTGCAGCAGAGCCGAATGTTCAGGAACTTTTTTTGGTCAAACTGTACACTATTACATTTATAAAGTGATGATGTCTAGATGAATTCACCAAGGTACCAAAGAGGCTGCAGGGGTGCACCCAAAATTTGCAGAAACATGAGAATTTGTTCTAACCCTCAGAAAATTTGTATGCTAATACATGCAGAACGTCAACTACTTTCCTCATCTCTGGCCTTACAGCTTGTTTTGCTATTAATGTATGAGTGTCAAACACTTGCTATGTGGCCCAACTGGGCAAGTAAAAAATGTTCTGTTGTCATGACTATTTTAATGGCTTTATTCTGGCTACTCTTTAATTCATTGTTTTCTTCAAAATGCAATCCCCAGGCCAAGACACGCGCACACACACACTTAAATTACTATTTGATTCTACTGCAATTCCCAGGTTAATACACACACAAATCACACACACACACACACACACACACACACACACACACACCTTAATTCATTGTTTGGTTTTTCTGCAATTCCCAAGCCAACCACACACATATACGCACCCGCACCCCCGCACCCGCACACGCACACCGGCACACACACACACACACACACACACACACACACACACACACACTCACACATTCACTTACTCTCTATTCCTTCTTGAGAAGCTTTGTTCAGGCTTTAAACTAGCTAATGCAGACACCTAAATAGTCCAGAAACAGCAATTTAATTAATGAAAAGAACATCCACTGAGAGCTTTCAAGGTACAGTACAGACCAAAAGTTTGGACACACCTTCTCATTCAAAGAGTTTTCTTTATTTTTATGACTATGAAAATTGTAGAGTCACACTAAAGGCAACAAGGTCTATTTGACCAAGAAGGAGAGTGATGGGGTGCTGTTTTCTTTCTCAAAACACTGATACATTTTTGCGAATATTTCTGATTTAATTACATTGTATCTTAGGTTAAACCTGCAAGACCGCACAACTGTCCTAAACGATAATGTTCCCAACTAAGTATAAAACGCTCAAGTAGCACAGGTATGTCTGTCCATTAGTGAGCTAAAAACAGCTGTTTTCTTTCTCAAAACACTGATACATTTTTGCGAATATTTCTGATTTAATTACATTGTATCTTAGGTTAAACCTGCAAGACCGCACAACTGTCCTAAACGATAATGTTCCCAACTAAGTATAAAACGCTCAAGTAGCACAGACATGTATGTTATAATGTAATATGTCATAAGGACTGTGTTAACTTTTCTTTTAGTTGATCTACTGGGTATCTAGAGTGTAGATTCAGTGCAACAATAATAGAATAAGGTTGTGATGGTGGGCAAGGTCATTAAGGATGGAGAGTAATTTCTAGAATATGAGTTCCAAGTTAGTGACAGACATTAATTCTAAAGAGATATGAGGATCTGCATGAAGAACAGTGCTTTTCCCCTGCTATAGTATCATCAGCATAACTGTGAAACTAAATGTGTGTGTGTGTGTGTGTGTGTGTGTGTGCGTGTAAGTGTGTATGAGTAAGAAAAAAAAAAACAGAGATTAGAAAGGACAAAAGTGCTAGTTCCATATGTCAGGTTAAAAGAAACCTCTCACACACAACAGTTTGAGGAATAATAAGATACATAGATAAAAAGACACACACACACACACACACACACACACACACACACACTATACATATGCCAATCTACACTGTGGCAAACAAAAAAATCTGTTTCTGTATTTTGCTTTTAAATGTCTAGAGTGATGAAATAAAACATGAAATTTCATCTGCATGCAGGTATATTATTTAGGACATGATAGAAATCTCCCACCAACTCTGCTAGGCACCATTATTTAAAGAACAAATCTGGCTTTCTGACTCTATTGAAGGATGTAGGGAGGGGAGGTTATATGGGTATAGCAGGCTGCAGTGTAAGGATGACGATAACCAAATCCATTAGCTAATTGACATCCTGGGATCAGAGGCTATATCCGATCTTAATACTATTATTGAAAACGACAACCCTTCATTAATCATGATTCTGTATGGAGCCTGTTTTCTGTCAAGCATATACACCAGTGAAAATTTACTAAGCATTCCATTCAAGACTGGACAAATCATTAGCCTGCATGCCAGGACATGAAGAATAGGTGTCCAGACTATTACCTTTTTTATATTTGGTTCCTTGGCAGACAAATTTGCTCAAGAAGTCAGAAGAGATTTTCTCTCTTTTAGCAACCAGAAAAAGAAAAAGGTCTGAATGAATTCACATTCAAACTAAATGTGAACATCAATGCTAAAACTACTGCATGTACAATTAATTCTGAGCCCTACTGCCTGCTGCACATTACACATATATACATGTGCTTTTATGTATACAATTATTTGTAAGTATGGACAATTGTCTCAGATATAGGAACATTCAGTATGCAGAAACACTGATGAAAAAGCAAAATAATGTGCAGCATAAGGCTGGAACATAACTATACAGTTACAATGATTTGCTGTCACCTCACAACTAAACAATCTGAGAAAACACAAGATGCTAGGCAGAATCTTAAATTTTATTTAGACATAAATTATATATTATGTCTGTATATATATACACACTTAACTTCCCCGCTAGCCCTCTAATACATTGTGCTAGCTGCAATTCTTAGCCTAGGTTTTCAGGTAACCAAAACAATGGGCAAACATATTGGCGCTCCAACTTGCCTTGTGTGTTATTTTTTGTCCATCCCTATCTATTTTTGCTCATATATTATTTTGACTATCAGTTTGTCAATCAATTTGTCAACAAGAATGAACTGAGATTGTAAAATTTATATTTTACAGCTTCTCTTTGTTTCCCAGCAAACCACTCCCTATTTTGACAATTTGGAGCACACCAAAGTCTCCTGCAAGCTATGAAATTAGCTGCATATGGGTGCTTGGTTAAGCTTTTTTCTCTTGAATTTGTAACAGCTGTGTTTACTGCAAGCGTGTGAATACAAGGTCACAGCATATCAATGACGGATGCTGGTGAGCAAAGTAATCATATTTGTATCAATGTGGTACAGCTGGACAATTGGCTTGAGTTTTTTCTTCCACTGACAGAAAACAACAGGGCTGTTTAGTCATAGTGCTAATAGAAATATCTCCTAATGACCAAAATAAAACACAAGCATAACAGCCAGTCAGTGCAGCAGTGTTAATAAGGGACCAGCCATATGCTTGTGGGTAGGATTAGTTCCTTGGTTTCAGGCTCAAATGATAAGATTATCCTCACAATTCCTTTAGAAGGCGTATGCAATACAGACATTTACCTGACCTACCTTATTGTATTAACATTAATAAGGCTGGACATTAATTCAGCCTTTTTACTGAATCATACACCATTAATCACAGACCTTTGCATTTTATACAAATGTAGAATTGAGGGCAAACACTTTAAAAGTTTGTGGACTGAAAACAGTGGCTGTCTGCCACATGCTGCATTAACATACAGTCAGTGGCAGGCAATTAGGGCCGGCAAAGCCTTTTCTGCTGGCCTAAACACTATCAGAAGCACTGACCTGCATTTACAACCTGAATTCTAATATTTGACCAATTAAATTGTATTAATTTATTCCCAAAAGTTTATTCCCTTAATTTTATAGCGTTTCTCTTGGCTGCAAAGTGTGTGTATGTTGGATTTCTTGTCCAACCAGATTTCAGCCTCTATGTGGTGCTATCTAATCTGCTGAGGGCCTTCAAATTCTGTACTGCTGGCCTTTTTTATTTATTTATTTTTTTTATTTTATTTTTTTTCTCCTTAATAAACAGTTGTAGTTCTTTAACCAAACGGATTTCAAATTCTCCTCACAGAATAGAGTCAGCATTTTTCCATTCTGATTGGTTGGTCATAAGGAAACTGTTACAGCCAGTGTTCGACTGGCAAAACACATCTATAGCGCTCTGCATACATAAATACACCTGAGTTAGACTTTTTAACGCATATGGAGGAAAATAAATTTAATTGGTCTCGGATATTCTTAAAAATAAATTTTCAAGAAAAGCTAGACATTGTGAGAAAAGGTCGGCCAACCCCAAAGTTAGCTTGTCTCAGCCCCGGAAAGTGTTTGTTCGCCACTTTCAGACCAGTGAATACGAGCGGTACCACCGTATTACAGTCTCTGAGGAGCAAGAGGTAAGTAGGTTGTATTTTATTTACATTTTTAATGTTTTTGTCATTTTATTAGACAAATATTGATTCTGAACTGCTCCAGATGATGTAGGTGGCACAGTTGCAGTGTAGTGTAGCTGTAGTGTAGAGGTTTGGAGCTTTCTTTTGTAAAACGGTATTCACCCTCTATATGTGAAAAGCCTCTCTCTCTGTAATGCCACACATTGTTATATTGTGTTTTTCTATTGTGTTGATGGTTTTTATAATTGCGACGTGATAGTGGTGTTATTAAGATGTGGATTAGTTCGATTAGTAGATTTCCTCACTGAAAGTCCCAGGTACCAAATGCATGGCCCACCACTGCATACAGTACACCACCAGTTAAAAGGTTTTGCACACATGGAGTGCTTTATTACAGTGTAATCACCAAACAAAAATGAAGAAAAAACTATGGAAGAATGAAATCTATATCATAGTGGAAAATAAAGATTTTCAAAATTTCCACATATTATTATTTAATTGCAAAAATATTTTGATTTAGTACTGCACATTAATTTTAGAATAGTATAAGATAAGATAAGATAATTTAACATAAACGCTAGTAAAGTATATTCGGTAAGTTTGCTTGTACTTTTTCTACAAGTTGTACATTTAACTAGGGCTGCAACTAACTATTAATTTGATTAATTAGATAAAAAGAAAAAGTTTTAATTAGATGTTTTGCTTATTATAACTATATAAGCCCTAATTCAGGGTATTAATGTATAAAAGTGTTTTTTAAAAATGCAAAAGCTACATAGAGATTTAAAATATCTTTAATTTAGACTTTCTAAAGTTAATAGTGGCTGCCTGTTGAGGAATGCATGGGGGATATCTCCTTTGAACAAATTCACTTATGCTGGGTTGTTTCTTTCTGTTAAAAAAAAAAGGCGTTTGAGTATGCATGGTAAAGCAATTTGTGTAAATCAACATTTGTATTGTATTTTGCAGATGGCAAGTTGACAACCATACTTAAAAAAATAAATATAATATATAATACATTGTTTTGACAAATTTTGTTTAAAAAATACACAAATATTTTGTACATTTGTGAAGATATCTAGAAGATATGCTTGTAAAGCATCTAAAATATATAATTAATGTAATTTTAAAAAATAATTGAATGATATATTCACAAATTAAATATACATTTAAGACAAGCATTCGATCAAAGTAAAGCCGCAGTAAATCACAATTGAAAACAGATAATTTACTGTTGTACTAGACAAATGTTATAAAAAGAAAATGGAATGGAGAAACACAGCAAGCTAACAGGTGTGCAACACTCCTCAGAAGCTGTAAGCCAGTGGTACCGCTAGTAGGCACTGGTCTGGAAGCTAGCTAGCTTCGGGGTTGGCAGACGTCTTCTCATGATGTCTACCTTTACTGGAAAGGTCCACCATGAAAATTGATTTTTAAGTATGTCCAAGACTAAATCAATTTCTCTTCGTCCATCAGTCATAGTGGGCGTAAAAAAGTGTATTATTGTATTAATGTGTGCATAGCGCACATTAAACAGACCCATTAGCACTACTGAATCTGAAGGCACTGGGCAGATTAGATTGACATGGCAGCACATTGTGGCTGAAATAGTATTAGACAAAAAATCTAACATCCACATATATGTACTGGAAGCAGTGCAGCCAAGAGAAATGCTACAAAATGAAGAGAATAAACTTTTGGGAATAACTTGATACAATTTCATAGAACAAATATTACAACTTAGGTTGTAAAGTAGGCCAGTGCTTCTGATAGTGTTTAGGCTAGCAGAGAAAGCCTTGCTGGCCCTGACGGCCCACTCACTGTGTAAATGTAAATGTAAAGAAAAGTACAAGTAATGAACAGAAGAAAAAAAAGAAAAAGACAAATGTCTCAGATCACACTGACTAGAGCTTCTGATGGTAAAATAGGCCTATTTTGTACCTAATCACACACTATAGCTACTAATTAGCTAAATAATGACAATACACAATGCCTCAGTGAACACAAAGCAGACATAGTAACAGACATATTATTTTGTAGGTATTGGGTCTCATTTCTGCTGTCACATTCATTACAGTTGTTCTTTTTTAAAGGCATTTATTACTACCCAATGCTGTCATCTTAAAACTTAATTAACAGAAAGCAATGCTATTGGAATTGACAGTGTTACAACGAGTCTCATCCTTCTTGCTGCTAATTTATTTGCCTGAAATACCCTTAAAATTTAATTTAAATAGGAAGGAAGCAATT
This sequence comes from Silurus asotus, assembly GCA_024362625.1. Taxonomy (NCBI): domain Eukaryota; kingdom Metazoa; phylum Chordata; class Actinopteri; order Siluriformes; family Siluridae; genus Silurus; species Silurus asotus. Next base: position 18,850,634 of record MU564352.1, read on the forward strand.
GAGTTTACAATGCATGACCATGATACAATCTTGACATATGGTAACAATTTATACATAAAATTAAATAAATTTAGAAATCAATTGAATTGAATGTATATGGTGTTTTAATAGCTTTGTCACTTTCAGAATATAAATGCTAAATGTATAATTTTTTTCCTTTAAGTTACAATGATTATTGCATATTAAACAAGAAACTTGTTCTTGAAACATTGTGCTAATGAGACTCTTGAGAGATGTGTGTAAATGGGTTTTGGGCTCCTGAACAAGAACATGTAAATACTGCTTGCTAGACTTGAGAACGTTGTTGGAATAAAGGGAACAGCTCTCTCCTGGCTTAGGTCTTATTTGACTGATCGCTATAAGTTTGTTGATGTAAATGGTGAGTTCTCCCCACTCTCACTCCCACCAGCCGTCAAAGACCTTGGTGTGATTATTGACCCCAGTCTTTTCTTTAAGACTCACGTGAATAATATTACAAGAATCGCCTTCTTTCACCTTAGAAATATTGCTAAAATTGGAAATATGATGTTACAGGATGCAGAAAAAATAGTTCATGCTTTTGTTACATCTAGATTAGGCTACTATAATGCTTTACTGTCTGGGTGTTCGAGTAAGTGCATAAATAAGCTTCAGTTAGTTTAGAATGCAGCAGCAAGAGTCCTCATTAAATTTAGTCTACACTGGCATTGATAATCACACAATGATAGTAAAATACTACTACTGACGTATAAAGCATTTAACGGTTTCGCACCACAGTATCTGAGTGAACTTCTGTACCAGTATGATCCCCCACGCCTACTCAGATCAAAAGATGCAGGCTATTTGTTGGTACCTCAAATAACAGACTACAGCAAGGGGCAGATCTTCTCTTATAAAGCCCCACAGTTATGGAACAACCTTCCAATCTCAGTGTTCAAGTCGAGGTTAAAAACGTATTTATTTATTTATAAAGTAAACGGAGAACTAAACACATGTACAAGAAACAAAGGCATAGGATTTCATACTTCCTGTATATTTTGAATGACAGTTGTCTCATCCAATGATCGGTAAGTGTTCCATTCACAAACTATACCTACCTTTTCCGCTTTGTCTGAATTGTCATTGTGTTTTTGGATTTGTCATTGTGTTTTTGGATTTGTTCATTTGTTTTTGCATTTGTTATTTTGCTTTTGGATTTGTTAGTGTGTTTTGCACGTCTCGGCCACCGTACTATTGCCATCATAACCCTGTTTGAAATCACTTCCAAAATCTAACAAAAGATAACTCTGATTACTCTGTTTAAAATGTTTACATCTTGTTGAATGTATGGTCAATGTTTTAAAGTACTGTTTAAAAAAATCTATTGATCACAAACAAATACATCTTATACAAGATATATTTACTTTGAAATGTTTTGAGTACAAATTAAAAAATGAAAGAAAAACATCTGTAAGAAACACTTTGCTAGCTTTTCCTATAACTAGCTCAATGTTACTATTAATGAATAATAAACCTATGTATGATTTGTAAAAGTATGTTTTACAATCTTTAAAAAAGTATGTTTTACAATCTTTAAAATATGTTTTATAGCAATAGTTGATTTGTCGGTATTCAGTGTAGATTGGTCTGTTGTTGGTAGACTAGATCTGCTATGCTGCCGAACAATCTAGAGATAAAACATTTAATAAAACATTCAACGTGCTCAAACAAAGATGTTAAGAACCATTCTGCTGCAGATTAATATTGAATACAGCTGGCTTATGCCTTACGTAGATGCAGAATCGGCATTGGGAGAACCAATGAGAGCTCGGATACAATTTCATGGATGAAGTAGTTTATTATTATTATTATTAATATTTACATTATTTATTATTATTTATATTTTCATGATGCATTTTCACCTTAAACAATAAGAAATTGTTATTTGTTGTCAGTTAACATTAATGACTTTTTTTTTTTGAGGGATTTATTGAATGATTTCTTCTTTTATAAGAGCTGACATTTTGTTATTACTTATCTTAAGAGAAAATTATGGAAATAAACTTCCGAAAGCCACCTTGCCAAGCATTTATTTATTAAAATGTGAGCTTTATATATATCTAATAATTTAGTCATGGAGTCCAAGCTGCATTAATAAACATAATTTGCTTGCGAGTGAATTTGAATACAAAGTAATGTTTGTGTTGTATAATGACAGTTGTTGCCTTAAACAAAAGTCTTGCAGTTGTCATGGTTAAATTATGTCTGTAATATGGCACAATCCTTTAACACTTACCCAGCCCACCAGCAACAATCACCCTTCCACCGAGACAGCCAGCCACGAAGTCTGCTCGCTTTTCTCTCATCCGGGAGTTTCTTGTGGGCTTCAGCCAAACACCTGTATAAAGGGCCAGAAGGTCAAAGGTTAGAATAGAGCTCATACGGGATATGACAACCAAAGGAAAATAAATCTCAGTAAATGTTGTATTAAATTTGTACTTTCCTTAATCACTGTTTCTCTCAAATAAATGTAAGGACCGGCATATTACTAAAACAAATCAGCTAACTGGCTTTCCAGCAAAAGTGTGTCGCGTGTCATGGGATGTGTACTGACATGAGTGTGAGTGCTCTGCAGAATGCCTGGATAATAAATGTACTAATTCAAAACAAGCAGAACGGTCAGCAGATGTGGACAGGTCAACACAAGTCAAGCTACAGACGTTTAATTTGCTCTTAAACCATCTGTCTAATAAACAAACACACAGTGCAGAAAAACTGTTTATCTCTGAGAGTCAGTGCTAGTGCAGTGCGTGACTATGCTTTATTGGCACCCTGGCTCTGCTTTGTACAGCCATGTATTAGCCTGTCTTTGTACCTCATGTTCTATTCACTACTTAGCAGTGTGTGTAATATTTGGTGGATCCCACAGAACAATCATTTATATAAAGACCTATTTATCATCATTCAATGTTATTAAATGTGTGTTACTCTCCGGGTGTGTTCATGCGAGTGTGTTTATTTATCTATTTGTCAAAGACTCTGTAGCATTAAGGCATCAGTTTGTGTGTGTGTCAGTCACGTCAAGTCAAGAAGCTTTTTATTGTCATTTCAACTATATATATAGCTGACGCATTTCACAGTGAAATTAAACAACGTTCCTCCTGAACCCTGGTGCTACATACAACAACAATTACAGAAAACACAGGGCTAAGGACTAGTAAGTGTCCTCGCCACTGTGTTTACTGCCATGTATTCACTCAATTTTCTATGATATTTATTGAAACAATTTCTGTTTGGCACAAGACATATTGCTTTTGTTACAAAAGATTTGTCTGCCCTGTGTGGTGTAGCCTCTTATATTTGGTAGGCTCCTTTTTATCTGTCATTTCAGTGTTACATTTATCATTTTCAGCAGTGGGCCATGCATTTATCCTAGACCTTCGATGGTGTCCTACCTGAATCAATCCACCTAATCCAGACCATCATTATGAAGCCACGACTGTAAAAACCATCGATACTATTCAGAAACGCAGTATAACAAAGCACTGCCTCACAGACAGGTATCTCATGCAGTGAGAATGAATGCAATTACTAAAGCAAAAGAACCAAATTAACACAACTGAAAGTCTCCTTTCACTGCAGCCATAGCTGCGCCACCCGCATTTAGTGAAAGCATCAATATTAACCATTTGTTCCCTTAAATTAGTTTTTTTTTGTTGTTGTTGTTTTTTTAAATAAAGCAAAATTGTGTTTTTTGTTCAAAAAAAGAAAAATGGAAAAGAAAACAAAAATGTATTAATAGTTTATGAAAAAGCTTAATAATTGTTTTGAATTGTTTTGAACTTTCCTCGTGATGACCAGCAATATGCAACAGCTTAAAGAACAGATTCAAGTAACATGGATTTTACTCTATAAAAGCCTACAGTGCTGACTGTGAATGGCTTAAGGCAAATACCTTTGACCGCGATAACATGTAATGTGATGGCTGAACTTTGATTAGATAGAAACTTACACTTACAGTTGGTTGCACTGCTACTTGAGCTTACATTTGTGTGCGGCTCGAGCTCGTACCTCAATTTTTTGCATTCGTAACAAAGCAAAAAAATCGAAAGAGTGACCGCTCGCACCTCGGAAAACTCGTACATTAATGCACTCTTAGGTCAAGGTACCACTATAGTTGTAAAAGAAAGGAGGAAGACAGTGAACAATGACTTACTTGGTAGGATACTTTTTAGATACAAGCCGTTGTAGCGCGTTGAGTCTGGGTGAAGGGAGAGCTCGCTAAAACGCCAGTTGCAAATGAAATCCTTTAAGCACAGACAGGTTTCCAAAACTTGTGCTTTTTTTTTCTTGGCTACAGCGTTATGGGTTAGTCAAAGAAACTTAGAAATAAGGATCAGAAAATAATGAGCACATAATCCTCAGTCTCACACGCACACACACGCATTAATACCGGAAGAATGCAGTGACATGCTGTTCCCAAAATGCCGCTCTGCTCTTAAAGGAGCCACAAAATATTTCACCCGTTACACCGTGTAACAGACACTCTCTTTTGGTAAAGCCTGTGTAAAGTTTATTAGTTTCAGTGTAGACAAAATTCAGTGGGTGCGGCTTATATAAGGGTGCGGAAATTACAGCAATTTAATACATATTCATGGATAAAATGTGCAAAAAAATTAAGTCAGTGATTATGACAGAGTTTAGACCAGCAAAGAAGAGCTTGCTGGCCCTGACGGCCCACCACTAATAATTTCCGAATGCTTTTGTCTCCTCAGACTGTTCACTGAATTTCACAGCTGCTACATCTACATGCTACAAGAATCTTTTCCATGTCTCTATCTCTGTCTCTAATGCCAATTAAAACTCCTCTGTAGACATTTAGATATACCTCTCTAAAGGCAAGCACTATCAGTTGGGGATCATGCTTCCATTGTGACTGGTTAAACAGTGGACAAGCACTGGGCATTATGAAGACTAATGATGCTTGTTTATATATATCACATAGTTTTTTAGAATTCTTGAGCTAAAGAAATAACCAACTTGCTGACATACAGCAAACATGCTTTCTATTTTTCTATTTCTGTTACTATTTTTGTGGTAATAAATGTATCAATAAACATCGATTAAATTGAGCAACAATTTATTTATAATGCCAGAAATCCATGTAGCCCTCTCACTGATTCACTGGCTCAAATTATGTCTAGGGTAATTTTACACGTGAGAGGCACATCTAAATTTACTTGGTGTAATTTGTTTGCTACAAAGTAACCCCAAAATACTGTTATTAACCTCGGGCTTCAGACTTCAGTGTTTCTTTTAGACATTCTCTTCATTCAGAAATAACAGACATATTCAGAAATAACTTGAGAATATATTGTATGGACAAACATTTATTAACACAAACAAATTAAAAGAAGACAAAAGAAAAGAAAACCCCACAAAAGAAAGAGTACCCAGCTGGGATTTAGGTTTTTGGTTGGCGCGCTACGTTGGAGCTCATGTGAAAGTGTGTGCAGTTGCTAGTACTCACGAAATCCAATGGAACAGTGAAACTTGTACACGAAACACACACTTGGATTATCCGTTCAATCGATTCAGTTTTCCCTTGTGTTTATCCACGAACACGCACTGTGCGAATCATACATCCGATGATTTGAACATGGCAGAGATGCAGCATAGACCACCACGTGTCCTCGGTCTCTCCGGAAAAATCGCGCGGCCTTCCCTGTCTTCGTTGTTCAGTCACTGCATGACCATTCGCGTTGCAAATCGTTCCACAACGTTTGTACAGTCAAACTTTATGACTTGCAGAATGTACGACTCACGTGAAGCTAACGTTGTCCTGTGATTACGATAACTGCGTCATGTTTGTCCTTCACATTAAACGCGTGCACCTGAGTCCCGTCACTCTTAACCTTACTCTTTCAACAAAGAGTTCATCCACATTGTTTCTAAACAGTCTTTTCTCTGTTCAGTGTTCCTGTATATAGTCCACAACCCAGTAGTCAGACTTTACACCTGCCCCGAACGATTAGCGCACACTTTTTTTTTTTCGGACTCCTCGTGTCGTCCCTCTCTCTCACACCTCACTTCCTTCCTCCCCTCTCACCTCTGACCTCAGAGGTCAGTCAGAAAACACCTTATTCTTTAAACAACTATTTTTATAACAGTTTTTTTTTTCTTAGTTATATATATATATTTCTCTTTTAAATGAACAAGTTTGAACTCTGTAATGTAAAAGAAAATAAAAAAACAAATAATTATTAGACCCTAATTTAACAGGGCTCTACACTCAAATAATCAGAAACAATCAAGGAATTAAATATTTCAATATCAGACTGGGGATCAAAATTCATTAAATAGAAAACCTTCAAAAAGTCAATAGCAAATATAGACAGAATGATTTTCTGCTCTGCATAGTTTTTCACTAAATGCAGAAAGATGCTATATTGTATACTCTTGCAATTAAAATAGCAAATGGCCCAGATATACTGTATTTAATTGTTTGTTCCTAAAACACAATAAACACCTAATTATTTCACTGTGTTTTACCAGCAGATAAACTCATTGTGAGTCACTATGTAGTAATTACATTCTATTCCTAATTTTGTGTTAGCAGGGAGTAAAAGAGGAACTTTTATAGGAACTATACATATGCATCTATGTGTGTGTGTGTGTGTGTGTGTGTGTGTGTGTGTGTGTGTGTTACAACAATATGTATATGTTAAAATACTTTTGGAGGATACTGTACATATCCATTTCCTCTACTTTCCTACTCTTGTCCCTTCTCTATTAAGTGTCTGTCACTGTGAATCTTGGTTTTTAAATTAGAAAGGAAAGCATCAAGGAGTGTCTTATAATAAGTCCCTCCTTGATGCTGTCTGTCACAAAGAATAAATTAACATCACTAAGTGCCTTCTCCTTCTTTTGTTTTTCATTTGCTGTTTGGATCTGTAGACCTGTGCTCTAAGCCTTCTCTCCCCTTAAATCTCCTCTCCATGGTAACAGGATAGAGAAAGGTGATGTAGATGGATTTTATGTGCTCCACATGATTAAGATGAGTCAACAACCCTCGGAAATAAGAGCTGTTTCATACAGCTCTTCTGTGGCTTCACACTATGCCCGATACCCCTCCCTTTCCCCCTTACCCTCAGTAGGAAATGTATTGGAGCACTGATGACTTAATCTTGGTTAGTTTTTTTGTTCATGTCCACTTGTTTATTGCAAAACAGTACCTTCAGTATGCAGACATGTTCAATTATAGAATAAAATGTTTTTGGGATCCAAAGCCTCATTAAAGGAAATCTTTAAGAAGTATGAAACAGCACAATGCCAAGGATGGTGATCACTGAGAGTCAAATTCAAAGCGTCCACTTAACCACCAAATCAACCACCAAATATTACAAATGTACATCCATGGCATGGCAGTGATTAGCAAAACCCCAATGATTACTCATACATTCTTTACTAATTGCTTTTTTTTATGACCAGGGTAAGAAATTGAAGTTGGCTACACTGATTCAAGCTGACCTGGAGACAATTATAACTTCACTAATCACTAATATAGATATTTTACCTCAAAGTGATATCACAGACCATTACCTCATACAGTACACACATTATAGACGTGGTAGGACTATTGTTCCGACTACTAAAGACAGATTCATAAGTAACCTGCCTGATCTATCTCAACATCTTACTATACCCCTAAATACTAAATATTTTGATGAAATGGTAAACAGCAAAGGCACAATCCTCACTAGCACCTAATTCGCAACTAAGTCACTAGCATCTAACATGATTGCCCCATCCGATTCAAAAAGCTTAGAGAAAAAACACTTGCACTATGGTATATTTATCATACTCATATCCTAAAGAAAGCAACTCAAAATCTGGAAATGAAAATGGAGAAAATAGAATTGTGTACAAAGACAGCATGCTCAGCTACAGACAGGTACTAAAAGTCAATAGGGCGTAACACCTGAGCAAGCTCATAGAAAACAAACCAAACAATTCTATGTTCCTTTTTAATGCAGTGGCTAGATTAAAAAAAATAATGATCTCTGAAAAGAGTATTCTGTCACAGTTTATTAGTGGGGCCTTTATGAATTTCTTCACTAAAAACAAAAGTATACTGCAAAGTATCAGAAATTGTGGAGGTCCAGGATCCAGTCTCACCTAAAGTTCCACAATTACAATTATAATGATTTACAGTATTGGACAGGAACAGCTGTATGATCCTATCACCACAGCTAAACCAACATGTTTGTTAGATCCCATTCCAACTAAATTACAGAAGGAAGTGTAACATACAGCTGGAGAGACTTTTATTATTATTAATAATAACACCTGTAGGTCACATCAGGAAACCCATCAAGTTGTTGGTTAATAAGCCCCTTATTAAGAAACCTAATTTGGATCCAAAACTACAGAACTATTTTAAACCTTCCATTTTGTCTAAGATTTTAAGCAACAATATCTTTCAAGAGTTTGTCAATTTTTAGGCCCCATCATAGCAAAGAATCTGCGATAGTTAAAATCACAAATGGCCTGTGTTTAGCTTTAGCTGCACCTCTCTGTTACTTTTACTAGACCATAGTGCTGCATTCAACACTATAGCTCATGACTTTTTCCTAAATCGCTTACAGAATTATTGCGTTGGTTTAGATCCTACCTGTCTGATTGTTACCATTTAGATGGTAGATTTAAAAGGTGAACTATCCAGGTTAATGCAAGTAAAATATGGGGTGCCACAAGGATCAGTTCTAGGACCTCTACTTTCCACAATATACATGCTTCCCTTGGGAAATATAATTCAAAGGCATGGGTTTCCATTGTTATGCTGATGATATTCAGCTATATATCTAATCAAAAACAAACAAAACATCTCAATTGGCTAGGTTTACTGTGTGTTAAAGAAATAAAAGATTGGATGACGAACAACTTTCTATTATTTCATTCTGATAAGACAGAGATTTTGCTCATCGGACCAAAAACCAATACACAGAAGCTGAAGCAATCCAACTTGCATTTATAAGGATGTACTCAAAATACTAGTTCAACAGTAAAAGACCTGGAATTATTTTAGACATTAACTTGTCTTTTGAAAATCATATCACCTATATTACATAAACAGTCTTTTTCCGTCGTAAAAATATTGCTAAGCTAAGAAATGTTATCTATATTTGATGCAGAGAAGCTAGTTCATGGATTCATGACCTCCACACTGGACTATTTTAATGCATTACTAGGTGGTTGTCCTGCATCATTAATTAACATTCTATAGTCAGTCCAGAATGCAGCAGCCAGTGTTCTCACAAGGTTATTTTTCAACATGCTACAATTGAACAATATCTGGGATATTCTGTAAAGGTATATGCTCTTCTAAATGGATTCTGTAAATTATTTTTTGTTTGTTCGGTTGTTCCACCAATGTTGCGCTTTACTTAAGAGTGCGCTGGCACAGCCAATTTAACCAATTTAGTTTGATTAGCCAACATCTGAAATTCAAGGTTCTGCAGTTATTTATGTTTTTTTATTGATCACAACATTTTTACACATTTTCTTCTATATCTTTGTATGATGTCCTGTACATAGTGGCTTTAAAGTTTTACCAAAGTTTATCCACATTGCCTTTCATTTTAACTTAAAAAAGTTAGTTTCATCTTATCCACTTGTTGACTCCCAAAAACAAACACACACACACACACACACACACACACACACACACACACACACACACACACACACACACACACACACAATTTAACTATATGCGGAATATAGGCAAGACTTGACAATTCTGATTTGACTATGTAAAAAATCCTTAGTTGGGGACTCAACTACTATATGTCACATGACTCTAAGCCTTAGCCTCAGTCTCACTTAGTAAAATAATTGCATAGAAACAAAAGCACGTGAGAGTGTGTGCACGGTGAAAAATATAAAATTTAGAGACCCGTTTCCAATTGTGCTCTGCTCATTTTACGAAGATGTCACCATTGGCATTTAATTTAATGAAGTGCATAAAACACTGAGGCAAAAGTGACCTGGGAAAAGTGTTTTCAGCACTTCAGAATCAGTAAAGTGTTTTGAAACAAGTCACTGATGTTACATTAAAATGGACAAAACAAGAATAATGAAAAGAGGCAGTGAAGGAAAATACAGGGAGATAGAGTGATAGTGAGAGAATAGTAATAAAAAGACAAAAGGTTAAGCAGGGATGCACATATCCATCACCAAAATTGTTTTTGAAGCATCCACAGAAAAGATAAGGCTTCCAATGTAATCAGTAGCTTTCTAAATTGCCACAGTAATAACAGAATAATGGATAAATTGGAAACCCTTTTAAAATGTAGCTGTTGTCGTTTATGTTACATACAATGTGCTGCACTAAAAAATCATCAGAGAAGAAATAAAACCAAGGGCATGCTCACGTGCTGATTAAATTGGCTATATAAATTACTGCCACTGACACATAATTTAAACAAGTGTGTTTTTATCACAAGGAGACATTTTATTACAGATGGCAACCTGAATGTGAATAGGCCTATATATTTTTAGAAAGCATTTGGGTCAGTGTTTGCAGTTATGTACTATATTAAATATTTAAACATACACTTTCAGAAAATGGTGAACTCATTCTCAGCCTTTCCAGAATAAGTTATTTTGCTATCAAATAATGGATAACACAATACAGTTTTGGCACCCTCTGATGATTAACAGTATTAATACATAAAAAGATATATGTTTAACAAATCATTAATGAGAATCGTCATCTTCAAGCCAAAGCATCAAGACGTGTACAGCATTAGTGGCAGCATGTTGTGAACATGGACTCATGGTGTAAGCTGGAAATCTCAAGGTTTATTTTAAACTAGTTTAAACTAGTGCAAAACAGTGGGAGGTGGTATGGCCCTCAGGCACTGACAATTTTTTACATTTCATTTAATTAGAGAATTAGAGAAAGATTGCACAAACCTTTACCAACTGCTTATTTAAATTTTCCAACCCAGCCTTGTCTTTCTTTTTTTTTTTACATGAATAAATGAATAAATAATTTTTTACATGTTGAACCCAGAATGATTTTTAACAACACAAAAGAGTTCTCTCTTATCTTTGATGCTTGCACACATTAATGATTCATGCAATTACAAAGCTCTTATAGCCTGCAGGTCTTGGACATTTAATCTTATTTCTAAAAAGCCATAAAGGAATATAAATCCATAACCTTGTGCTTTATGAGACGACTACTGAACTACTGTCTATGCTTCTAGATTTACAATTTTTATCATAAGTGTTGTGCTACATCCAGAGTGCAAAACATTTGTTTCATAATTAAATGAATGCATGCTATTTACAACCTAACTCTCTCTCTCACCACATGACACAGTTACAATCTGAATTTAAAACGACTGCTTTAATGGGTTAAGTATATTTCCTAAAAAAATTGTACATGTACAACTTTGATCATTTCAGTAATGTAATTACACAGATGGAAAATGATCTTTTCCTACTAACCATTATTCTTTACCCCTTACTCACTCTCTCTCTCTCTCTCTCTCTCTCTCTCTCTCTTTCTCTCTCTCTCAGACACAGCTGTGCTCATCTCTCTCTGTGTGTGGAACAGGAGATGTGTGTTGACTGACAGGTCTGCAGAATCAGAACAATGCCCCAGCTGGAAATGAGAACCTGGAAATGTTTATTTAAAGCTCACAAATCAATCATCTCTGACATACACACATGCATGCACACACTTTAGTGCAGTACACACACACAGCACCAAATAGTAAATGGAAGTCTGCTGCTGCTCTTCTGTTCTGTTATATTCTTTAAAAACCTTGAATTAATCATCGGCAAAAACAACCAGGATATCATGAAATTAATCTAAGCAACAAGCTTGCATTTGTCCACAACTCATATCACTTTGGATTACAAATGATTACCTTATAAGCATACCCATAAATAACAGCAAATCAGGAAAAAATGCCTGCCTAATCACACTGAAATCCCACAGGAACGAGCTGCTCATCAGCTCCCAATAAATCACTAATGTTCTCTCTCCTGCAGAGTTGCACACTGTTGCTGATTTGAGTGGATCAATGTACTAATTCATGGTCATCCCAGTGAGAGCTGTGAATAAGACCTATGCTAAAATGTGCTGATTTTAACCAGCTTTTGAGCAAAACCTGGTCACATCTACAATTCTTAGCACATAAAGAGGAATTAATGATATTGAATGAAGAATATGAATTTCGAGGCATAATCTTAAAGAATCTTTATTGCTCATTCTGCAGGTATCATTAATTTTTGTATCCTTCTTTTCTTATTAAATTAAATTCCAGACGTTTCATGTGTCTTGCATTTGGAATGTATCCAAATAATGTTAATGTTTCCAGTAAGCATTTAAAATGCATAATACATAATATCTAATTAACTCATAACACATGATTAACTGTTTTCCATCTTTTTGGACTGTTTAATACATCTGTGAATGACAAAAAACAAAAAATTAAATGAATAAATAAAACAATACTATTACACTCAACAAATCAAACCCCTCCAAATCGCTTATATGCAGTTTGTTTTGTGTTTTTCCCCAACTTTGCATGCCCTTCTTAATAAATTTATGTATGTGAACCCTTATGGTATTCCGACATTTCTTTCATAATCATTACTTTAAAAAAGTTGCACATATAATTTTGCCGTAACCAATAATATACATACAATTGTACGTTTTATGTATTTATTAAACATAGTGGACAAATTAGTCTATGGTGGAAAAATGTGTGAATGCTGTGAATTCCTTTTTTAAATAACAAATAGAACCAATGTTAACACTAAGTCCAAACCCAAATGTGCCCTGTGGCTGTTGATCAGACTTATCAACAACTTCGATTAAGCCTCAGATCATGTTTCATAGAACATAAAACAAGGAAAACAAAAAAATATTATTGTTGTTTCAGTACAGTAATTGCAAGCTGTACAGACCATGAGGCAAGAAAAAACACTGATGTCTCCCTTCACCATGCCCAACAAGTCCAAGTTCATTTACATTTACACCATTTGCTAGGCACACTTATCCACAGCAATATATCTTATTTATTATCCTATTTATATACGAAGCTGTTAAGAGGTTAAGATCATCGCTCAAGGAACCAGCAGTGGCAGCTTGGTGGCACTGGGATTTAAACTCACAAACCATTATCAGGAGGTTTTTGTGTTATTAGTTTGAGGTGGCATGTGTCTATCTACTATATTATGACTTGGATGAAGAAATGGTAATAATTGTTTATTGAAAAAGATCCACATAAATGGAAAAGATTTAAAATTATTTTGGGTCCAAGACCATGTCCATTACAATGTTTAGAAGCAGTTTGTGGTACTGGTTGTCAAGTATAGAATACTTGTATACACTGTAGAATTTCTACATTTCTATGACTGTAGAAAGTTGTAGTTACAACTGCATAAAATACATCATTTGGCTACTAAAATATCTATTTAAAATGTCCCTTGGGCGCTTTACAAGATATCAGATTGTCTCTTGACCTTGATGACTCAAGACTCTGACAGCCAAGAAAAAAAAGAATGCAGAAAGGAAAGCAGAGGCACTTATCGATAGAGAAAATGTGAAAGAGATGCAGGAGAGCACACAGTGCCTTACTTTCTCTCTCACATACACACACAGGGAACACTTAAATACAGTGGTGTCACCTCTAAAACTGCAGGAAATCTTTCCATGTCCTGCAGTGGCTGCCCATAGATACAGACCTCTCCCCTTGTTTGACATTGTACAGTTGTCCAGAGCAATCAGAAAATTGTGTGTGGTTGCTGGGTGTTGCGTATGAACGAAAAGTGGGTATAGCTACATGTGCAGTACCTTGATTTACACACAGTTAGAACAGACATAATAAAAATAACTGCCACCGCTAATGACTGAGCACGCCCTGCCCTACTACACTCTATCACCAGACACCAAGCTGCAAGGACTAAGATGGTAATGAGGCTCTACAATCTGCTTACAAACACACTGGAGCAGCTAATAAACCACAGTCATACTAATAGCATGAATATGAGTATGTGTAGCAAATATAAATGCACAGCCATAGTGCATCTACCTTCAAGCATAGAGACTTGATTCACATCAGCTCATAAGAATAGCACACAACATTATACTGTTATTGACTTCAATAGAGCATGACCACATGAACCACAGCTGTTTGCTAGCAGGGTGCTGGCATGAATTGCGATGCTGAATCATGATAACCTGGGCTCATTAGCCGATGAGGCAAATTTAGCTTTGTAATTCACTTACCGCTGCTCGCTGTCTGTTGCACTCATCCCAAGACAGAATAATTTACTGCCTGCTGTTTATCCCCAAGCACTTTTTTTGTTATCTAGACCCTGCAAGTGGCTCAAGTTAATCAATTATTTCATTCCTTAATCTGGCCTTTATTTTTTTAGTAAAAAGCTCACTTTTCCTACAATGCTGTTGCTTCATTTAAAGAAAAAATATAAGATGCCTAAGAGTATAATAATTTACTTAACAACTCACTGTCACTCACTGCCACACAGCATGCAGTCTATATATATTTGTGGAGACATTCTTGTACTTTTCGGCTTTGCTTCGCTTTAATCAGATGCTTTTGATTTGGCACAGATGGAAAAACAGGACTGTTTGTCGTCTAATTGCAGCCTGGATTTTGTGCGCCACTCTATGGGTTGTTGAATGTGTCTAAACATTTCTAACAAATGACTGCTGTGTTAGCTATTCAACAACATTAGCAAATGTCACTGCTAAATACAAGACACAAGAAGAAGTAAATCATGCCAGTGCATCATCTGTGAAGGACTATCATTATAGATCACGCCCAAAATTTGATTCAGTGCAATATTTCATCTTTTTTTTTACTGCCTTTTAGTGTGGAGTAGTAACTTTCACATTTGCCAATGCATGCTTTTACAGTAGTTCCTGTCACACACTCTCACTTCACCCAAGCACATCTCCCATTATCTATGTCAAAAATCATTAAAGATACAAAATGTTTTGGTATACATCTATTTTCAATGACAGTAAACAAATACTGTTACAATCAAAGATTATTCCTAAAAGACACAACACCATATACTGTAAATATTCAGCATTTTTTTTTATCAATCTAGCCATAATTTTATACATTTGGGTTGTGTTCATATTTGTGGTTGTACACTATAGTTACAAAGTCCAGAAGTATATAGTTACAAAGACCAAAAGAAGAGAAGGAAAGGAGGGAGATGTCTACAGAGACAACAGGGAAAGGAGAAGTGTAGGGGAGTGGAGATTCGGGTTGGCACTTTAAATGTTGGTACTATGACTGGTAAAGGGAAAGAGGCTGATATGATGGAGAGAAAAAACGTAGGTATGTTGTGTGTTCAGGAGACCAAGTGGAAAGAAAAGGCCAGGAACATTGGAGGTGGGTTTAAACTGTTCTATTATGGTGTGGATGTAAAGAGAAATGGTGTAGGGGTGATTCTAAGGGGACGAGTTTGGTGTGTAGTGGAGGTGCAGAGAGTTTCTGATAGAGTGATGATCGTAAAGTTGGAAGTTGAAGAGGCAATGATAAATGTCATCAGTGCTTATGCTCCACAAGTGGGTTGTGAGATGGAGGAGAATGAATAAGTTGATGGAGAAGTATAGAGAAGGTCAGAAGTAGTTGCATTGTGTGTATGTGGATTTAGAGTCAGGTGTGTCAGAGAAGTATGTAAGGGTGGTGCTGGACATGTATGAGGACAGTGTGACAGCAGTGAAGTGTGCAGTAGGATTGACAGACTGGTTCAAGGTGGAGGTTGGACTGCATCAAGGATCGGCTCTGAGCTCTTTCCTGTTTGCAGTGGTGATGGAAAGGTTGACAGACGAGGTCAGACAGGAGTCTCCATGGACTATGATGTTTGCAAATGATATTGTTATTTGTGGTGAGAGTAGGAAGCAGGTTGAGAAGACCCCGGAGAGGTGGAGGTACGAGCTGGAGAGAAGAGGAATGGAAGTCAGCAGGAGTAAGAGTACATAAGCAGGAGTGTACAGAGTACATGTGTGTAAATGAAAGGGAGGGCAGTGGAGTGGTGCGGTTGCAGGGAGAAGAGGTAGAGAAGGTGGAAGAGTTCAGGTACCTGGGGTCAACATTGCAAAGTAATGGAGAGTGTGTTAGAGAAGTGAAGAAAAGAGTGCAGGCAGGGTTTAGTGGGTGGAGAACAGTGGCAGGAGTGATTCGCAGAAGAGCATTTGCGAGAGTGAAAGGCAATGTTTATAGGACTGTGGTGAGACCTGCTATGTTGTATGGTTTAGAGATGGTGGCATTAAGTAAAAGAACGGAGGTGGAGCTGGAGGTAGCAGAGCTGAAGATGTTGAGGTTTTCGTTGGAAATGACGAAGATAGACAGAATTAGAAATAAGTTTATTAGAGTGACAGCGCATGTGGGACGTTTTGCAGGCAATGGTGAGCTAGATTGTAAAGGTTTGGACACGTTCAGAGGAAGGACATGGGGTATATTGGTCGAGGAATGCTGAGGATGGAGCCACCAGGAAAGAGGAAAAGATGAAGACCAAGGAGGCGGTTGTTGGATGGGGTGAAGGAAGACATGCAGGTAGTTGGGTTGAAAAATGCAAATGTAAAGGACAGGGGGTTATGGAGACGGATGATTCGCTGTGGCAACCCCTAATGGTAGAAGCCAAAAGAAGAAGAAGAAGACACTATAGTTACAAAGTGACAAAAGCTTTAGAAAGGTAGGGTGTATAGTACGTTATAGTGCGTAATCAACATCATCCATCAAGATATATGCTTCCATAAAATAATTAAGTTTTAAGTTTTCTTTTTACACTTACAGTTAAATAACATTTTTTTTATGTCAATGACTCATCTTTTTCACTGGACTAATCATGACACATGCAGATGCAGCCATAATGCCTGCTAGAGGAAAATGTCCTAAATTTCTGCCTCCAAACAAAAGCTAAGGAAGGCAGCATCATGAACACCCCATAGAACTGATGAATTCCCAGCTCTAACTGGTTAATACATTCATAATAATATGTCCTTGAATATGTTAATGTCCTTGAAGTAAGAACTTATTCACAGGGAAATGGCAAATAATAAAAAAATTATATAAATTAAGCCTACAATGCACAGATTCTAGTTAAAAAGAAAAGCTCACTTATATAAGAACAAAACATATATATATATTTAATATGCATGGATTCCTATAAGTTTTCTACTTACAGAGCACTGTGCTATATTAAGTTTTTCACAAATTTGACAAGCTAAGCCTTTTCTGCAGCTTTTTAAATAAAGGGAAGATGAGAAACTGAAGATCTATTGACTATGTTTTACACAGTTATGAGCTAATACCTGTTATAATAAAGGTGACAGTAAGAACTAACATGTTTTATGGACTGTGGTCAAAAATATGGAATGAATCAATTGTCTAGGGTTAAAAAAAAAACTTGTCCTGCTCAGAGCCCTGACCTTAACCCCACTAAATACTTTTGGGTTAGCTCCAACACCATCAAACATACTTTCCCAACACCATTGCCTGACCTCACTAATGATCTTGTGTCTAAATGGGCAAATGTATAATGTAGTGGAAAACCTTCACAGAAAAATAGGATGTTATATTTATCAAGCACTTGTGAATTTTATGGTCGGTTATACATAAAAAATGGACCTTATACTGTATGTTGACGTTTTTTTTTTTTATAAATAAAAATTGCATTTACTGGTAAATTACTGTGGTTTAAGAGAAACAAAGCAAGACATGGCTTACTGTTATAGTAAATGAACCAATGACATAGTGGCAAGGTCACCCAGCAGAAACACAGATCAATTTTTTTATTTACATCCTCACTCTAAGCTAATGTTTTTCTGACATGTTATGCTAGGATTGTTTTTTCTGATTTGCTGGCAAGTGTTTATAGCAGGTATGCGAGTGGCCATGAGTCACTGTGGATAACTGTGGAGCTCTCTATGCATGCATGGTATGTGTGAATGCGCAGTGCGGTATCAGTGTGTGCAGAAAGAAGTGGAGGGGAGAGGGCAGCGCTGCAATATCTCAGCTCACTCTGACTCTGGCTCACTCTCTAGACTTGACTCATGACTGTCTCAGCCATGCGCAGACTGTCACTGAGAATTTCTCATTCTCTTCCGTCTCATGCATGCACAAGGAGAGTGGATGCTGCAATGTCAGGACAGAATGAGGGGTTAGAATGTAGAGAAATAGTAGGACAAGTTGAACAAACTGTAAGTGCCAAGAATCAAGAGAAAGACTGTCAGACTGTATTTGGTCTGGTTTTGACATAGACTAAAACACAAACAGCAGGCCACATGACGTGTTTAAGAGCTATGTGTATAAACTCAGTTTGAATACAGAAAGAAATGCAGCTTCCTGTTGGACCAAACCTCAAGCACCTTTGTGCACAGAAGAAGCCTCACACCCCTGCTGTCTGTTAATAGCCTGTCCCCCCTACAGACCATTTCAGTACTACATCTGTAAACAACTACATGTGATTCGAAAATTGCTTTGACAGGGTTATTACAGCATGGCATATTACTGACTTTAATATGAACAAATTAATTCAGGAACAGCAAGTGCATAAATAGATTAAACTAGGTTTTAGTTGACTTCTACTCTAGGAAATTAATATGTGGCAAATTTGAAGGTGGCTCTTAGCTAATAAAGACAGATTCCTGTGAAGGATTTAGATTTGGAAATATTTAGCAAATAAAAAGTCTGCCTTTAAAATAGAATAAAATGATATCACTGCTGCAAGGAACATTAGGATAATCTGCTAACCGTAGAAGTAATAGCTGCCATAAATATTAAATTCATGACAGTGCTTGGGGAAAAGTGAGGTCTTGTATTATTCAGCTTTCTGAGTGTCAGTCTTTTAGTTAACTGTCTGTATATACTTAGCATAGAAGAAGAAGAGCATTCTCCTTGCATAGCCCACTACAGAAATAGACTCAATCTATTTTACCTACAAAAGCATGAAGAATCTTTTTTCTGCTCTCTCTCTCTCTCTCTCTCTCTCTCTCTCTCTCTCTCTCTCTCTTTCACTCACTCTCTCTCTCACGCATGGAGATACAAAGACACCATATCAAATGAAATGAAACTGAGTGATATATAGGAGTTTTGAGCCAGAACAGGGGTCCACATGGAGATGAATGCCTTTAGCGCTGAATTGTAGGGATCTGCTGGGTCTACAGATAAAGGATTTGTGTGATATTAAGAAGTCTGAAGTTACTGCAGAGGCAGAACCCCAGACCATGGCAATTAGCCTGAGAACGTCAGCGTAATGAAGGATAGAAGGTGAGTAAGGTAGAAAAAAACCTTAAAGACTACCTTTACATTTGAAAATTAAGTAAAGACGAAATTATTATTTAAATAAGCATCGTGAGCATCTTTGGTTTAGAAAGTATTATAGTTACAAGATTATATTTACACATCAAAACAACACTGAATGATGCCAATGAAGGTCAAAACCATTTTATAAATATCTTGATAAATCACAAAAACACATATAATGAAACATTTAATATCATAAAGTTTGCAAAATGATATCTGAAAAAATCTATGTCTGGAACTGATGAAACCAAGGTAGAGAAATTTGATTATCATGTACAACAACATGTTTGGTAAAAACAAAATGTAATGCCACAATTGCCTCATACTGTCAAGTAAGATTGGGTAGGAGTGATGAGAATCTCAAGAATCTATCCCAGAAATCCTGTACAAGCCCTGGATGGCACACCAGGCCATTACAGGGCATTGTACACACACATTAACACACTCCTTTACACTTAGGGGCAATTTAAAGTAAACAACCAGCTTAGTGGCATTCTTTCGAACTAGAGGACGCAGAAGAAACGCATATAACGTTTTGGAGAATATGCTTTCACAGACAGTGGACCCTGAAGCTATGAAGTAGCTATAACAGGATTCTCCCAAGGAAATATACTTAAGTACGAATATAAAATATTGCTTAGTAGAGCCCTATTAAGGGAATTGTAAAGGTTTTAAAGAATTTTGACACACTTTACAAAATTGAAAGGCTTACAATTCTTCAGCAAACTCAGTTACCACATGCAAATAGAAAGTAAAATAATACTTTGAAAAGTGACCCAAAACTATACTCAAAATAAAAGTTTAAAACAGACAGAGAGATATCAGTGCCTCAGTGTGTTAAAAAAAGGGATCTTTTGAACAGCTTTGGCCTAACCACAATGAAGTGAACAGCAGGCGAGGCAGCAGGGCTACCTTTTAACAAACATCTTTGCCAGCTTTTAAGCACGGTTGCTTTATGCTGCAGGGAAATGGTTCTCAAACAAATCCTGTGCTCAGGAGAGAAACTCAGTGCATGTAATTAACCAAATAACCTGCATTGGAAGCAGGGAGAGGAAGAGAGATAAAGGCTGCTGGCTTTTCTTTTGCTTATTCGATGAAAGGGCTAGTGGGCTGATACTGGGAGCTAGAAATGCATTCACATACATATTAATACGTGTGTTCACTAAAATGGGACTGTAAATGGGCATAAAAACAATCAAGAATGCGTAATTAAGCTGGCTCAATAGATTGGTAATTACACTCACCTACTGTCTGTAGAGCCTCAGACTTATTAGGTAATAAACGTTCTTTCGGCTTCTCCCGTTAGGGGTCGCCACAGCGGAACCTCCGCATGTTTGATTTGGGACATGTTTTTACGCTGGATGTCCTTCCTAACGCAATCCTCCCCAATTTATCCGGGCTTGGGACCAGCACTGAAAGTGGCTGGGGTTGGTTCTCTGACTGGGGATAGGATAATGAAATTACTTACCTATCACACTATCTATTAATAGCACACATACCAGCTTTCTCAAACGCTTCCATTACTGCACAAATTGCAACACTGAGTATTTGTAAAAAGATATTAAAATGCAAATGGTCTGTATCTTACTGTATATTGTGGCAGCTTGGCAACCTGCTCCAACCCTGCAACCTTTTCCTTAACTCTCCAGAATGTCACACTTTTACTGACAAGAAATCTGCTCAACCATAAACAATGAAATGTTTACTTTCCATCTGTCTGACACTGGACACTGCACAGTATGGTAAAAAAAAAAATTACAAAGACCTCTCTGGTTTAAAAAAAAAAAAAGCTAGATTTCCTGTTGCCTTATTGATTTTGTTGCTGCAGATCATTCTTAGTCATTTCTATTTTCCAAACCGAATCAGAAACAAGGTTAATGGTGCATTCTGGAAAACCTGAAAAGGTCTGATATAAGCAGGCTGGAATCTCATATGAGTTGATGGTTTAGTTTGAGCTTCAAATCAAGAAAAGAGATTACCATCCGCAGAGTCCACACACATGCTCACATATACACACACAGACAGCCAGAAATTGAAAGAAAAGAAATGAGAAGACGAAGATATGGGATTTTAAAGCAAAAACACATTTCCTGGTGATAAGAGCTGACAGCCCACAGGGGGGTCTTCGGCTTTATGTGAAAGATTTCCCATTGGAACTCGTTGGGGAAATGCAGTCAACTCCTTTGCGAATAGTGCCTGTGACAGGCAAAGCAGCTTCCACGCCTAGCAAAATGACAATTTAATTAAATGCTACAAAGCTTTCATAAGAAGAGCACAAAGTGTGAGCACTCTCAAAGAGGCATGAGTTTAAGAAGCCATGCACTCACATTAAACATAACAGGGCTACAGAGAAGGGTGCTTCTTGGGCTTCAGATAAAGCTTAATTCTCAGTAAGAATCAGCATGATTTCAACAGAATTTCATAACTCAGTTTCAATTACTAATTTGCATTTGCATTTGCATTTATTGTTATAATTTATTATTTAACAAGGAACAGAAAGAAAATGTAATCAATTGCTGCATCTAATCAGCAATTTGTACTAAAACAATGGAGTTTGTCAGTATTAGAATAAGTGCTTATATGATAGGCCTTTGTGATGCCTGTATACCATAAATCCACACCTAGTGACAGAGAGATGCTCCTTGTCCATGTTTACTTTTCATTTCCACCCCTGTGACTTCTATGTGACATGTGACATGTACTTTGGTAGTTCTATTTTTTCTCTGTCACTGGCATGTCATTAATATATTACCAAATTGTAAACAATTGTTTTGTGTTTGTTTTTGATTAATGCCAGCACAGAATCCCACAGTCAACTTAGGAAATCATGTGTTTTTTTTGTTGTTTAATACATATCAATAACAATAACAAAGTCATTGTTGTCACTTATATTAATGTGTAAACTTTGAAACTTTAACGTTTTTAAACTACAGTAAAGTACTGTACTGTACGGTAGTTTAGACAGTTAATGATAAAAAAAGTTTTTTCCAATTATAACACATACTATATACTATTCTTACCACCTCTAAACTTGTATGCACAAACTCCTAAGGAGTATTTGGTAGCACACGTCTGAGCTGATCAAAATTCTCCTGCAAACTCGATCCTAGTCAAGGTTATTGTGACCAGTGATTGGAACAAGGCCCAAAGTGGGAACACACCCAGAATGAGACATTGGTCCACTGTAGGTGCATGCTAGGTAATATTCTTTATTTATTTATAAATTATCATGGCGATGCTAAATATCTGTCCTGGGAGGGGGCTGAATGTGTGTAGGCAACATTTAAAAAAAGGATAATCCTTGGTCAGAAAATAAAACCATAAGCAGGTTCAAAATCAACAAAACATGAAAGAAAATAGCAAGGCTTGTACAAATGCAAGTTAAGACTTGACAAAAAAAACCCAGCCCTACAGATACAAACTAATTAAAGGCTTAATGCAGAACAGATGGATACAATCTGGTAACACATTAACAACAGGACAGGGTTGAAGATGGAGATCTATAACAGAAACAAAAGTACTTGGCAAAACATAAAGCGCATGGAGAAGCACGTGGCGTAAAAAGATTAAAGAAAAACAGCATGGGCCAGACCGGGAAACTCACCACGTATTGAAAAGGACAATTTGTGACTATTTATCATTTACTCTACATTTGGGGACATGACAAATATATTGAAATGAATATACTGATGATTGGGAATATAATTTATGTTTTATAAAAAGTTAGTTTGCATACTGACAGTGCTGTCATAGCTCATATTTTAGCTGCCAAAAGCTAGGTAAATATCACTGTGTCTGATTCAATAGCAGTATCTGTGCACTTCCCTTGGATTCATAAACAATGCATATAATACATAAGATACAAGTCACATACTTTTAGCTAGCTAGTTAAATTGGTCAAACTATTTTGACCAATTTTGACCTACTATCTTGCTCCTCTGAGATTCCGATTCATCAAGACCAAAGGGTTCTCCCGGATGGGCAATCCACTCCACACAATCACGGTCACGCTGCGAGCCTTACAGGCCTTAGACATGTGGAGAAAACCCGGGTTCCTATTACAGGTACGCTATGGTGCATGCCCAGACCAGCCATGGTTTGACGACCTGGTAAACCTTCTTGAACACTCTCAATGGGAGATTCCCCTGAGGTGGGATCTTCTGTCTCAGGCAGGGGATGCTTTGCTTTACCCCCACCACTGGTCTTTCGGCCGTTTTGCAGCGTTATTGCAGCCATTGCCTTCCTCTATGTCCCCAAGGTGCCCTCAGCTGTCCCACATACAGTTATGTTCCAGGCACTCTATCCTCCGCTTTTCTAGGCCCCTGACCAGGAGAAGCTTCACTGGGTGTGGGAGCACTGGACATATACGTCCACAGAACTGCCACGTTGTCTGCTAGAAGGGTCTCTCTGCATATAAGCAAACCCTCAGCAGGTGGATTGTGGATGCTATCCACTCCTCTTATGAGTCCTCTTGTCTCCCTATTCCTTTTAGGGGCAGAGCTTACTCAACCCAAATTGTAGCGGCCTCTAAAGCCTTTTTGTCTGGAGTGTCTTTCCAAGACATTTGCAATGCTGCAGGCTAGTCTACCCCACTGACCTTTGTCAGGTCCTATAGTCTTGACATTAGTGCCACTCCTGGCCCCTTTGCTCTTTTTAACTAGCTGTGCTTATCCACACTAGAAAGGGATTGGTCAGTCTGGCGGTATTGTACACTTGTTCCCGAAGCGTTGTTGATGCAGTTAATTATGTAACCTTGGTTCTCAGAGGGAACAAAACGCTACGTCTCTGTGGCACACTTCCTGCATCCCTGCGAGCACTACCTTCATTTTCGAAGCTAGCGCAATCTCTACAGCATGTGCTTTTATAGCTTCATGGTTGTGACATCACCACGACGTCATGCTTTTCCGTGGTTCAGAGTGTGGTCACACAGAAGTGTTTAAAAACCATTGTTGACGCAGCATCTTATTCCCTACAGGAACCAGGGTTGCATATGTAACCCATAGACGTTTCTGTCAGGCTTGCATATGCATATGAATTCACCCCAGAACAAATATCCCTAATACAATAATGCCTGTTAATTGCTATTACTGTATTGTCAGGGAGACTCACAGGATCTCATGAATGTTTTATCTAGTAATTATGTATTATATATATAAATATATATAAATATATATAAATAAAAAATCAACTTCATTTATCACAGCTTTTACATAAATTATAGTTTTAAGTGTTGTGTACTATCTCACATTGCATTCTCCAGAATTCATAACTGTTTGTTTGTGCTTCTGTCTCAATGCAGATCTGCAGTGCACAAATAAACAGCATAAACAGCTTCAAACTTTTCCTTGCCACAGTGCTGACACAGTGCATGTTTGTATGTATGTGTGAGAAAGTGAGCATGCCTCACCCTGTTCGGAATCGTACTCCTCCACAGTGGAGACAAAGTGTGGTCTAGAATAGAAGTTGTGAGGGCCGGGTTGCTGCAGGCCACCTAGGCTGTAGAAGGCACGCTCTGTAGCGGCGCAGCTGGAGAAGGCTCTGCGGCTTGGGATGCATGGGTAGCGTGTCCAGCTCTTCATCTCCAGATCAAAGGCCTCAAAAGCTGTTACCGGCATCTTGCCCTGACGTCCACCTGATGTTCAGATGAGAAAGAGATTAAACAGATTAAGAGACTGAGGCTGCACAACAAATAAATATAGCTGTATTGATGTGTCAGGTGTGTGTCGGTGTTGATGTGAGGTTGATAGGGCTCAGATCTCCAACTTGGCTGTGTTTGCTTAAGATGTCAGAGCTCAGCAAGGCCTCTTTTTATTTAAATGTCTAAAGTGCCTGTCGTCGCAGTAAAAAAAAAAAAAAAATCCTGACAAATTTTGTCCTGCAGCCAAGTGAACT
This sequence comes from Silurus asotus, assembly GCA_024362625.1. Taxonomy (NCBI): domain Eukaryota; kingdom Metazoa; phylum Chordata; class Actinopteri; order Siluriformes; family Siluridae; genus Silurus; species Silurus asotus. The sequence continues at coordinate 18,875,854 of MU564352.1, forward strand.
GAGATCCGCCTTTTTTTAAAGCAAAAAACGTGGTACAAAAACAAACAAAAGCTTTTTTAAACAACCAACTGCATCATATTTGTGGAGAGAGTTGCAGGATGAATGCTATTCCATGTTATGTGGTCTTTTGTTAAACTGACCTGACCACTGTGCCTATTGGTATATACCCATAGGCAAAGTTTATTCTGGTTTTAACTTTTGCATTCTCAATACAATTGAGAATTAAACTTAAAACCTGTTTTATATATTAAAGACAAAATAAAGATATCCACCTTAACGCTCAACTATTTATAACAACCTTCTGTTTGCCCTTATATTCTTTTTCTTTTGGTCACTTGTACTAAGTCTTTCTTGCCTATGCGTCTGATCCCCATCCATCTCTGGCACTTATCAGACTGCATTAGGGCAAAGATCTTATGAGCAACAGGAAACTAACAAACAAAAAAAAAATTGGTTGATTAGCTTGAACTGATAGTGCTTATATAAATATGATCTTACATATAATTGAAGTGAATGTATTCAAGAAAATGAAAACAACCAATATCGAAAAGGGTTTATGAAAAAGTGTACCAGGCGCATATGTTTATGTGCATCTGGTGTTGGCCCAGATTTGAGTCTCCTAGCTCAAAGGACAGACGGCTTGTGTTCTGTGAGCCATATGCACACTTGCTAAAGCATGGACACACACTCTCACCAGGCTGTCACACTAACAAAAACACATCACAAAGAAAACAATGAAGTGTTCTATTAGAGCAATGTGAGTATTTATTTATGACAATAAGTAATTGTCAATTACTACTTGTTATACTACTAAGTTGTTATGACTGTTACTAAAGTTTAAAATATAATTTATATTAATAATGGAAAACTGACCTGCAATTTTAATTAAAAAAGGAAACATTTTGAAAAATATTGAAAAACATTTATTTTAACAAGTATTACCATAACTAGCCATTCGAGTAGGACATGGTTAATCATGTAATAGAAAAAAAGAAACAAAACAAAAAACTGTACAGAGTATAGCATGTGTTTCTGTGCATGGTAATGATGTAGATCATTAGCTAATGATGTTTATAGGCCAAATGTTTGTTGCTTCATTGAAAATCAAAGAGAGAAACAGATGATAATGAATTCAACCAGAATGTTATATAATAAAATTATAATCTCCAAATCTTCATACATGTTAGCATGTTATTCAATCATAGTACAAGCAATACAAAGTAGTGAATTTAAAAAACATTTCTAATAATATAATAATATTAATCATAAAATTAACTAAAATGCTATAATGCTTAAAAGGTGCATGCATAAAAGAATTTGCTCTAATAATAATAATAATAATAAAGCACACTAATAATAACTGTGATTGAAAATTCACAGTTGTAAAACAAGGTCATCGACACAGTTCCTCACCAGACAGCACACTGGCCTCCCACACCTGGGATCCTATTTTAGGAGGCAACTTTTGTATGCCAGCATGAATGGAGAAAGGATGTGGACAGGCCAAGATTGGGCAATCTGTTATTGAGCTCTTACATCAGTACACAGACAGACCTGGGGTCATGACTTAAATCATATTGCCATAAAAAGAGAAAAATCCAACCTTTCATTTAGGTACATTACTTTGGTGGTAAAAAATCACACATTTAGAAAAAAAACAACAACTTGAAATCATGTGTGCCACAATTATTGGCACCCCTAACAATTCCTCTGAAAAATTAATTTTTTTTATATATATATATTTTTCTGTAGTTGCTAAGGTTGGTCAGGGTATCTAGGGACTTTTAATTAGTAATTTATGATTTGCTGTTTCCCTGGGGTATAAATATGACGTGACACAGAGGCCTAATTCTCTTACCCATTTGTCAACATGGCAAAGACAAGAGAACACACCATTCAAGTAAGGCAGATGTGTGTCGACCTTCATAAATCAGGCAATGGCTACAAGAAAATAGCCACTTGCCTTAACTTGCCGGTATCTACAGTCAGAGGAATCATTAAGAAGTTTAAAACAACTGGAACAGTGACAAACATGTTGGAAGAGGTCCCAAGTTTATCTTGCCACAACGCACAGTGAGGAGGATGGTAAGAGAAGTAAAAAAATTTCCCAAGCTCACCGTCACAGAATTGCATCAAAGAGTGGCATCTTGGGGTCACAGAGTCTCCAAAACAACCATCAGACGCTCTCTACATGCCAACAAGCTTTTTGGGAGGCATGCAAGGAAAAAGCCTGCGTGAAGTATGGTGGAGGATCTGTGATGCTGTGGGCCTGTTTCTCTTCCAAAAGGCCCTGGGAACCTCGTTAGGGTGCATGGCATTATGAACGCTTTGAAGTACCAGGATATTTTAAATAAAAACCTGATGGCCTCTGCCAGAAAGCTGAAGATGGGTCGTCATTGGGTCTTTCAGCAGGATAATGATCCAAAACATGTGGCAAAATCTACACAAAAGTGGTTCAGCAGTCACAAACTCAAGGTCCTTCCATGGCCATCTCAGTCCCCAGACCTCAACCCAATCAAAAACCTGTGGGGCGAGCTGAAGAGAAGAGTGCATAAGAGAGGACCCAGGACACTGGATGATCTAGAAGAATGGTCAAAAATCCCTCTCTCTGTGTTTTCCAATCTTGTAAAATGTTATAGGAGGAGATTAAGTGATGTCTTGTTGGCAAAAGGNTATATATATATATATATATATAGCCTTAATACGACTTCACTGCTGTTCTATCTATATCCCAGCAGACTCCCACAGACACAACTGAATTAGGCTCAGTTTGCTGCTATTGCTTGTCTGACATCTCACCTCTCACCGAACAAGTTAGTTTAGTGTGGAATAGAACCATTATTTTTGCTGCCTGCATATAAATTTTGTCCTTTTAAAGAATAACAATGAAAAACATGAGAGAGAGAGAGAGAGAAAATTAAGAGTAAGAGGGGAGAAACAATGTTCATGCATATGTAATTACATGCTGGACAAAATTTTGTATGAATAATTCTGTGTATAATTTGGGCATAATCAGTGAGACAAACGCTGGTAATGACTCAGGTTGCCACAAAATAAACAATATTACAGCTCCTTTTTGCACTTCCTGTCACACTTGTGTTTCAATTCTGCCTCTCAGCATCCTCATCTGTGACAAACTGAGGTCTGGGGTGAGCCCTAAACATATCACTTAATAGCAGATCAAAACCATTGTGTCAGGGGCAAAGTGCTTCTAAGTTTGATGAAAGAACTCAGAAATCAGTGCAGATTGTGTGTATATGTAATTTTGTCAGCAAAGTCAGATCTATTTGATCTCTACAACATGATCATGTTAAGTGCAGTCCCACCCGCTTACAACTTCATATAACTAACTACACACACACACACACACACACACACACACACACACACACACACACACACACACACAAAATCAACTTATGCAGAAATACAATTCATAAGAGCTGTATGGGTGTCAGGGATTCACCTGCCACGCCCTCCTCGGCGGCTGTAATGCTTCTGCTATCTCTGCTGCTCCTGGCTTTAACTAGAGACACCTGTCACTCGTTAGCTATGTGCATATATAAACTCACATTTCCGAGTCACAGGCTGTCGGTTCTAGAAGGTCAAGCTACAGATCTCGTGGATTCTCGACCGCCAGAATTCCCCGCTGGTTCATGCCCGGAATACCGCTCCGTGTTTATCTTCATCCCGTGGATCATCTCTGTTCCATAGATTATACTCCTTCCGAGGATCATTCCCATCTTCCGGACTCACTCCGCTTCAAGGATTGTAACTCTATCTGACTCTGGTGTTTTGTTCAACATTAAACATGATAGAGTTACTCCCGTTGTCTCCGCTTGGTCTGCGTCCTGACAGAAGAACCGACCTAAACTGTAACAAAAACCGAAACGGAAGTTTTGAGGTTCCGCCACATTTCTCCGGCAATGCGGCCAAATAAACCGGCTTCCTGGTAAACACCTGCAAATATATCGGGACACAGTCATCCCAAATCCCCACCGAGCGGCAAAAGATCGCCTTTTTTATTTCCCTCCTGCCTGGAGATGCTCTCTCTCTAGCAAGTAAGCTGTGGAGTGCTAAAGGAGGCGATTTTGCCCAGCCGCGAAAAGGATGTTGCACCTTCGCCTCCCCGCCAAGGGGATGTAGTACTGCCACCGGGCCGCCAAGGGGATGTTGTACTGCTGCCCGGCCGCCAAGGGGACATCGTACCAATGCCCGGCCGCAAAAGGAACGTCGTACTGCTGCCCGGCCGCGAAAGGGACCTCTGACGGTGATGTCTCACCTCCAGGTCTCTCTTACAGTGACGTCTCGCCTCCAGGTCCATCTGACAGCAACGTCTCGTCTTCAAGCACCCCTGAAGATGACTCCTGGTCGTTGCATGGCCTCTGAACCCCACCATGGGCGTCGCATTGCCTCTGAACTGTGCCGTAGGCGTCGCTCGGCCTCCAAAACTCCGCCCTGTTCCGGACCCGTGCTGAGGGCATCGCTCCATTCCAAATCTCCATAGTGCCCGTCGCTCTGTTCCAGAACCACCTCAGATCTCCGTGGGGGATGCCGCTACGCCTTTGGCCTTCCTTCGACCCTGGACAGTTGGCAGGGCCCTCCTCAGAGTGCCCTGGCCTGCCTGGTGTGAGTGGTTTTGGGGCATCAGGTGCCACCCCTGGAGGGGGGGTAATGTCAGGGATCCACCTGCCACGCCCCCTCGGCGGCTGTTATGCTGCCGCTATCTCTGCTGCTCCCGGCTTTAACTACAGACACCTGTCACTCGTTAGCTATGCACCTATATAAACTCACGTTCCCAAATCACAGGCTGTCGGTTCTAGAAGGTCAAGCTACAGATCTCGAGGATTCCCGACCCCCAGCATTCCCCGCTAGTCCATGCCCGGATTACCGCTCCGTGGATCATCTCCGTCCCGTGGATCATTTCCGTTCTGTGGATTATACTCCTTCCGAGGATCATACCCGTCTTCTGGACTCACTCGCTTCATGGTTCGTAACTCTATCTGACTCTGGTGTTTCGTTTTACATTGAACATGATACAGTAACTCCAGTTGTCTCCGCTTGGTCTGCGTCCTGACAATGGGGCTAGAACTGTGTAAAAAAATTGTTTTTTGTCTTAGAAAACCAATTACTGTTTCATTTCTAATAGACTTCTAATAGACTTGTATGATTGCATTTGCCTCAATCAAATCCTAAATCACTTCTTGCCTTTGGAACAGTATTATTATCAGTCCAGCACTGGCATCTCAGTATCAGTGTGTACCTTCAATTTCTTTTCCCACTGAGCCACTTGAAAATTCCCTCCAGTTGGTTTCGTAACATGAAATATATTGTGTAACAGCATTTCAATGTACAAAATAAAAAAAGTTATTTATCTGTTAAAAAATTAGCTAGCTTTGAATTTTAGTTACATGAGATCAGTTACATTCTTGAATACAGCTGGATATTTGATTTGATTAAATTCTCTTAATGTGTATGTGTCAGTCTGATCCTTCTACAACACATCATTTCACATCATGTTTTTCACCACAACCTTGTGAGCAAAAAGAAAGTGCAAACTGCCTAAAATGCTTTTGAGAAGTACTCCAAAAGTACAACGTTTAAAAAAACTGTCTAATTAAGGATGACAGTCTTCTATGAACGATGACAGGATAAATGGACTAATGATTTAGTCGTGTCATTTCCTTTTGCAAATAGAGACACAAGGACTAATAGATTTAATTACATGCTAGCAAACTGTGACAAAATAGCTTGCAAACCATTACGGGTTGATCCACTGTCTCACAACTAGCAGGGGAATAAAATATATCGAGTTCATACTGACTTTTTTCCTGCAGAAATAGATGCTGCAAAAAATAATGTTTTTACATGTTATTGCAATAGCTCGAGCATTATCACCTCAGAGACCTCATTGATTCACCGTTTTTTCACTGCGGAGGATTACAAAATTATATTTCACTTTCTATTTTTTTTTTACTGAGATTACCACTGTGCGCTTGATTTTGTAGCTACTGTAGCTTGTTAAGTAAAAATAATGCCATGGGGCAGGTTGTAATAGCAGAATCAGGGTGAGGGGGTGTGATGGCACCTTGAAGATTGTTTTCCAATAGCAGCATGTTCTCGAGCACAGCAATTTACCAATACTTACAATATATTTTAAAGGACTATATTTTGTACATTGTATTCATTTATAGTCCAGTTGATGATCTGACATTTTTATGAACCAAGCTGTCATTTTAACCATCAGTCAATCTCAAGCCTCTGTTTTCTTTAGTTTTTTTTTAGTAAAGTAAATCTAAAGGCATATTGTCAAGTATATGAGACATCCAAAAAACTTGGCCAAAAAAAACAATACATTTTTATATCTAATTGTTACAAATAACTGACACTGATGACACCTTCTATGAAAGTTACACAAAAAAAAAAAAAAAAAACTTTTATCAATTTATCCATTTGTTAATCTGTTTGTATGCCACATACATCATTACTATCCAAACAATTATATATTAGAATGAGCATAATACTACATACCTTGTACCATAAACAACTGTCAGAACTGTGCTGTGAAAATGAATCACTAAAAACTTAACACGTCTGAAAGTTATATAAATGCATAAGTGATATGTGTAACCCAAAATGTATGGCAGATTAACCATTAACTCAGGTGAACAGTGTGAATATTTTTTTCCAGGACCATGTACAAATCACATTCTCTCATTCTAGTTATGAGAAATGCAAAGTGCTGCCCTTTTTGTGAAGAGCATATTTCAGATCCTGTCTCCAAGGAATTGTGCAGATAATCAGCCTTGGCACAATTACCAGGTGTTATTACCCTGTCTGCTCTACTGCATGAATATTGTGACACGATCTAACATGGAAATCAGACACAATGTAATTGCTGACTATTCCACCCCATTTCATAGTATATATTATATACATGTGTGGATGTAAACAAAGACACTTTGCAAGGAATGTAATCAAATGATGGATTGTTCAGAGACTGTGTAGGTAGATCACACTCTTACATCCTCTCCATGCTAAGTCATAGTGACAAGCTTTTTGTGCAGCTTGCATCCAAATATTCATTTCTTCAGCAACCACATCGCTGGCAGTAATATACCTTGGATGAGAAGTTAGTCCATCACACTGCATTAAGCACACACGCATTTAGAACTGTGGGCAATTAAGCATGGTCCTTCCACCAGCATGTTGCTGGGAGGTGAAAGAAATGGAAACACAGAGAAAAAGGGCAAAACTTTACATAGATGGTTACCTGAGCATAGCTTCAGAGGCTCTTGTTTCATGACAATAAAATCTGACAGTTTCTTGAGAATGTGTGGGCTTACCGAGAACATAGAGCTTGTTGCCACTCAGGAAAGAGAAAGCTCCATAGCGGGGAGTGGGCATAGAGGTCAGGGACAACCACTGATCCTTAACTGGCTCATAGACTCTCACCAGTGCCTGAGGACTGGTGTCAGAACCCATACCCCCCAGTGCATACACCTTTCCATCTGAGAAAGAAAGAGAGATAGATAGATAGAGAGAGAGAGAGAGAGAGAGAGTGAGAGAGAGAAAATTATTAGTTTTGCTACTCACTACTGAATGCCATCGTTCCCCTGCTGATAAACAATAAATGATAGATGACTGAGTGTATATGAGTCACTATCACTGTGTACTACAATGAATGTTTTGATGCTTTCTATTTTCAGTAAAAATATTTTTCCTTCTGATGATAAAAAAACCATGCTCAAAATTTAATCTAATCTATTGATAAAGATTGTATATTATTAAGAATTGTATTTTTTCTGTGGCTAACACAGAACAATAATGTGGAATAAATCACTGTCTGCTATCCTGATTTACACAGCCAGACAAACCTTTCACTGACAGAATTATCAATAGACATAATCTAAACCTACACCTTTTCCAGGGGTTGGATTGGCCACTGGGAGATTGTAATACCAACCAGTGGTCTCATTTGACCTGCTCATATTTCTTTCAGCAGCTCCTGAAAATTATGTTTGTTCCATACAACCAACATATAATACTGATTGGCTATTAAATAATGAACCCAGAAGTCTTGCAAGACTAATGCTCATCATTTACCTCATTTCTATCTGGCTTTTGTAAGTAAAATGTGTGTAAAAATGAAGCATGGATTTACAAAAATTAGACAAGAAACAGCTGAGTAGAGGAGATTCAAAACCAGAGAGGGTTTAAAAGAGATAAAGAGACGGTAAGGGAGACTTTAAACAAGGACAAGAAAAATTGTCCAAGAAAATGTTACAAAATGCAGCACAATATCAAAGATAGTTAATTTTGAACAAAAATAACACAAGGCAGTCTGATCACTGTTAGTGTATTTAAAGGTTCAATATGAATGCTTAAACATGTATCTGTTTACATGGTAACTATTAAGACCATCAACCACTGAGTGAATAAATATAAGAAAATCCAGCCATTGGCATGAAGTAATAATCCGTGCTGATGATCAGTTCAAGAGCATGACTGGGGGCTTGATTGTTTGTACACAACAGTTCTACAATATGTTGTAGAACCCCACACTCATTGCACATGAGACACTTTATAGTCTCTGCAGCACATATGGACCTGTTTACAAACACCTATTCAAAAAACTATTAAATGTACAAATTCTTTGAATCTGACACTGTTTGCACTTTTACACATTATAGTCTATTGCTCTACTGTCATACTGCTGCTACCTGCCTTGCACCTTACAAAAGCCTTACAATTAAAACTTCAGTATGTTTATATATATTTGGATGTATATTTGCACCCACAATTGTTTTATATATATTTGGATGTATAGTTGCATAGTATATAAGGGGTTTTGTGAGATAATATATATATATAGTACAGACCAAAAGTTTGGACACACCTTTTCATTTAAAGAGTTTTCTTCATTTTCATGACTATGAAAATTGTAGAGTAACACTGAAGGCATCAAAACTATGAATTAACACGTGGAATTATATACATAACAAAAAAGTGTGAAAGAGCTGAAAATATGTCATTTTGTAGGTTCTTAAATGTAGCCACCTTTTGCTTTGATTACTGCTTTGCACACTCTTGGCATTCTCTTGCCAAGTGTGATTTCTTGCCTTATAAATGGGGTTGGGACCATCAGTTGTGTTGTGCAGAAGTCAGGTTTATACACAACTGATAGTCCTACTGAATAAACTGTTAGAATTTGTATTATGGCAAGAAAAAAGCAGCTAAGTACAAAAAAACGAGTGGCCATCATTACTTTAAGAATTGTAGGTCTGTCAGTCCGAAAAAATGGGAAAACTTTGAAAGTGTCCCCAAATGCAGTCACAAAAACCATCAAGCGCTACAAAGAAACTGGCTCACATGCGGACCGCCCCAGGAGAGGAAGACCAAGAGTCACCTCTGCTGCGGAGGATAAGTTTATCCGAGTCACCAGCCTCAAATATCGCAGGTTAACAGCAGCTCAGATTAGAGACCAGGTCAATGGCACACAGAGTTCCAGCAGCAGACACATCTCTACAACAACTGTTAAGATGAGACTGTGTGAATCTGGCATTTATGGTAGAATATCTGCTAGAAAACCACTGCTAAAGAAAGGCAACAAGCAGAAGAGAGAATAACACAAGGAATGGACATTAGACCAGTGGAAATCTGTGCTTTGGTCTGATAAGTCCAAATTTGAGATCTTTGGTTCCAACCACCGTGTCTTTGTGCGACGCAGAAAAGGTAAACGGATGGACTCTACATGCCTGGTTCCCACCGTGAAGCATGAAGGAGGCGGTGTGATGGTGTGGGGGTGCTTTGCTGGTGACACTGTTGGGGATTTATTCAAAATTGAAGGCATACTGAACCAGCATGGCTACCACAGCATCTTGCAGCAGCATGCTATTCCATCCGGTTCGCATTTAGTTGGACCATCTTTTATTTTTCAACAAGACAATGACCCCAAACACACCTCCAGGTTGTGTAAGGGCAATTTGACCAAGAAGGAGAGTGATGGGGTGCTGCGCCAGATGACCTGGCCTCCACAGTCACCGGACCTGAACCCAATCGAGATGGTTTGGGGTGAGCTGGACCGCAGAGTAAAGGCAAAAGGGCCAACAAGTGCTAAGCATCTCTGGGAACTCCTTAAAGACTGTTGGAAGACCATTTCAGGTGACTAGCTCTTGAAGCTCATCAAAAGAATGCCAAGAGTGTGCAAAGCAGTAATCAAAGCAAAAGGTGGCTACTTTGAAGAAGCTAGAATATGACACATTTTCAGTTGTTTCACAATTTTTTTGTTATGTATATAATTCCACATGTGTTAATTCACAGTTTTGATGTCTTCAGTGTAAATCTACAATTTTCATATCATGCAAATAAAGAAAATTCTTTGAATGAGAAGGTGTGTCCAAACTTTTGGTCTGTACTTTATATATACACATATGTGCTTTAGAACTGTAGGTTTATGTTTGACAAGTAAGTTGATATCAGACTTTATGCTGTAGTTCAGTGAGTCGTGTAATCTCAGATGTCATATGGGAGCTTTGCTATTAAAGCTGGTGAATACATGGTTGAATGACCCTGAGACAGAATGAAGTGACTGTAAACCAGAGACTAACACTTGCTAATAAAACTCTTTTGTCAGCCACAGAACACTCTGGTCTGCTAAAACCACACTTTTGGATTCTTTCTGTGTGACTAAAGGAATAGAGTTCAGAGTAGTATCTAACACAGACCTCAGTGCTCTGGAATGTTATAGTATATGTAGTATTTAGAATCCGTTATAGTGTATGTAGTGTAGTAGCATTTAAGGTAAATGCACCTAAAGTAGTGGTTTTCTTAGTCAATATCCCATCATTATCCATTTAAGACCATGTAGATGCCAATATGGCATCAAGAGTAATGCTGCTGCCTCACAGCTCTAGGTTCCTTGTTTTGAATGCAAGCTTGTGTTACTCTCTGTGTGTTTCCTCCAGGTTGTCCATTTTTTTGGAAGCCTCACAAAACATGGTGGTAGATACTGGCTATGCTAAATTTACCTCAGGTTTGGACATGTTTTCTTTGTTCCACACATTCTTTCATACATCAAATGGTTGTCTGACAAATCAGCATTAAATACGCAACAACTCGGATGTACACTAGCGATCAAAATTACAGAACAATTTATAAACATTTGAACAATTCTAAAATAATGTTATCTTCACTGCTTAACAGTTGAATAAGTTTTTGTTCTGTCTATACCATGCTACTAGAACACCTTTTACACAAATTAACTAAGGCATTTAAAAAAAAACATTATTTTCCAGAAAACACACTGATCAAAATTAGAGAACACTTTCAGATACCTCCCAGTTACTGGTGTTAATCTGGTACCTGGTGCTAATTTCCTTGATTATCTGTTAACCCCTATTTAACTGGCAGCCTAACTTCCAGTTTCACTGACTCTGCAAGATGGTGGGCCGTTCTAAAGTGACTGAAAGCCTCCGGCAGCAGGTTGTCAAGATGAAGGCCAAAGGGATGACCCTATCAGCCATCCCCCCAAGTTGGTCGTTCCAAATCTGTGATTTCAAGAATATTGAATCTTTACAACATCACAAACTTATTCAAGTCTGCCAAGAAGGCTGGTCGTCCACGGAAGACAAATACAAGAGAGGACAGGATACTGTCTCGTCATACAGTGCCTCCACGTTTAAGAGCATTTGGACTGAGAGCCCACTCTGCAGTGACCAAACCTCTCACTAGCAGAAAGTATCATAAGGCTAGACTAAGCATGTTGTGTGGACAGAGAAGACCTGGTCCAAAGTTCACTTCAGTGATGAAAGCAAGTTTAATTTATTGGGGTCTTGTGGGAAACATTATGTTCGGCGACAAACTGGAGAAAGACTGAAACCAAAGTGTGTAAAGAAGTCAGTGAAAAGTGGAGGAGGAAGTGTCATGGTTTGGGGCATGTTTTCTGCAGCAGGAGTTGGGCCTCTTCACAGCTACATGGCAGATGAATGCAAATGTTTATCATAACCTTCTTCAACAACATATGGTTCCTTCCCTGCCTTCATCACACAATCAGCCCACAGTGTTCATGCAGGACAACGCTCCATGTCACACAGCAAAACGGGTAAAGCAGTTCCTTGAAACTGAAAACATTGAAATAATGACATGGCCTGCCCAGATTCCCTCTGGAATAGAGAACCTCTGGAAAATCCTTGGTGACAAAGTTATGGCCAAGAAACCCACTACAGTCACTGAACTGTATAGGAGACTGAAAGAAGAGTGGACCAAAATCACACCAGAGCAGTGTGAGAGACTAGTGCTGTCCTGTGGCCACAGATGTGCTGAAGTCATTTAGAGCAGAGGCCTGTACACTTCATACTAATTGCTGACTGCTGTAACCTTCAGAAACTTTTGTTGTAATCTTTTTCCATGCTACAGTCATTGTTGTTTTCTAATTTTGATCAGTGTATTTTCTGCAAAATAATGTATTTTTTTTAAATGCCCTAGTTAATTTGTAGGAAATGTGTTCTGGTAGCATGGTATAGACAGGACAAAAACTCCTTCAACTGTTGAGCAGTGAAGATGACATTATTTAAGAATTGTTCAATTGTTTATAAATTGTTATCTAATTTTGATACCCACTGTATATAATAAGATGGTTCTTTATGTTTAAGTTTTTCCCTGATGAGCAAACTGGTGGAGACTGTGGCAAGGAAAAACTCCCAGAGATAGCATAAGAAAGAAACATTTGCCCATTTATTACAGATAAGCGATGTTAAGGTGTGCAGTGATGGTGATCATATGCAAACAGTAGTCCTGTGTCAATGTAGCAGACTGTTGACATTAACTACAGTCCAAATCCAAATCCTCAAAGGTCCTGTTCTTATTTCGTAATTTCATGGTTCCCCAGGCTGTTGATAAAAAAAACATCCCCAGCTGCACATTGTGACCTCCAATCGAAGAAAACATCATCCAGAGTATACAAAGTGTTATGTTCAAGGTTAGATAAGTTTTTTTAAATAGAAATAATTTTGAGTACATTTTAATAAGGTAAAATAAAAAAAATATAAAAATAATTAATGCTTTCATCCTGAGCTTTACTCTGGCATACATTTCTAATAAGTCTAGTAAACTGGGTCTAAACCATCAATCAGTTAATCTTGCCATCCTTTTTAATTTATTTCAGCCCATTTTCTCTACTTCTTGGTTATCTCTCCAAAACATAACACAGCTTAGGAAGAGTGATGGCTAACACATGCATCCTCTGAGACACAAGCCAGCCACTGGATCTTTTCTTAAATGCTTCCCCTTAATATGCCACAGAGCAGATAGACACACTTGGAGAAAAGTATCCTCTTCCATGTTTAAGGGAGCAATTATTTTCCTTTCACCCATATAGTAAACAATCTTTTATAGATGTTTACTACTTATTAAACTCCTGATGTACTATCCAGTCTCTAGGTTGTAAACTCCAAACCCATTATTTTATTTGTGAGTATTTTATCCTAAAATATAAACATTTTTTTTTTTTTGAGCAATTATTTTCCTTTCACCCATATAGTAAACAATCTTTTATAGATGTTTACTACTTATTAAACTCCTGATGTACTATCCAGTCTCTAGGTTGTAAACTCCAAACCCATTATTTTATTTGTGAGTATTTTATCCTAAAATATAAACATTTTTTTTTTTTTTTTTTTTTGCAAACTCTGCAGCAACAGGATTTCTATGATTAAAGCCAACTCTGATATATAGAGCAAGTTGCATGGCGCAGTCTCAACCAAGGGCAATATCACCAGTACTTCAATAGGCTCTCTTTTATATCAGAAGATATCACAGCCAGAGCACTCAATCAAAATAAGGTGATGCAGGTTTGCCACTCAATAACACAATAGGAGATTCTGAAATGCTTTGGGAATTTAAGTTTAGAAACTCAGCAGTATTTTTTGGTGTGTGATTCTTGAGAAACAGTTTTACCTTGTTTCCAGCATCCCCCTACTGAGCATGTTACATCTAAAATCCAATACATCTTTCCTACCCTGCGCCCACACACACTGTGGCACCTCCCAATCCCATCCATTCACTGTGGGATCTATTACTCTGAATTAGGTCCTCAGTTCTGCTCTCTAATCTCTTCTTGTCTCCCAGAAATACATGCACCTCCAGACAATTAGGAAGTGGTGTAAAATAGAGGGAAACATAACAGCATTAGTACATCATTTACATCCAAACCAACATAGTTTTATATAATTATATATAGTTATATAGTTTCCATGACTGTGCTATAGAAATGCTAATGTATTAAAATAAGCACATTTATACAAACCTATGATTTCAATTACTGCCCACACTATTCTCAGAGCTACTGTTACAAAAAATATTCTTCTGACTAGCCAGTATTGAGGAGTCAATATTGCCATTGTATTAGCTTTGGTGTATAGACATGGAGAAAAATATTTCAACATTTATGCTAGCTATTTTTTCTATTCAGTGAAGAAAGAGAGGGAGGTTTTGACAAGGTATTATCAGGATAGTAGAAAGATAGTAGGAAAACATCTGCAGCCACCAAGTTGTGTAAGCACAACAAGAAACTGAAATTAATTTAATTGTTAATTAATTAAAGTTTTCACAAATAAAGCAAAGGATAAGTTCAAACATCACTATTTCTCTATGACATTTTGGGGGATTATGAAGAAAAATGCATAGGGTAATTTTAATTTGAAAAAGGTTTGAACTTAAAAGTCTCAGGTTCTTTATGTGGTCCTAAATCATAAATTTTAAAGGCCGAAATTGTTCGGAAATCTTGTCTGGTCTGGTCAAGGAGATCACCTCAAACATAGTAAAACAAAGTTATGTCTACCTCCACTCAAAAAGAACTGCTAAACAGGAAACTAGACGACAGTATGCTCTCAAATCTTTACTACCTACTCAAAAATTAAGATTTTTTAGCTAGGAATTAGCTTAAGTATGTAAGTATGGTGGTCTCTTGTCGTTTTGTTATGCCCAACAAATTCACCAAAATCTATGGTCCTAAGCCCCTACCCTCATATACAAACAAGTACCTGCACATGCAAAAGACTGTGTATGTCTCATGGTGAAGAGTCCTGCTGTTGATTTATGTTCTCTTGTATGTTCAGCTGTAATCAGATATATTGTGTTCATTTTATTTTCTTCCATCTTCTTGTCACTGTCTCTCTCTGACATAAACATGTATACACACATCATCAGCAATCATTGCGCACTCATAATCATCACTATCATTACTGTCGTTCCAATGCTTGCAGAGGAACATCACACTGTGCAAAGCTAGTCCCAGGTGTAATCAGAGCCATCAGGAAAATAAAATAGATACAAAAATCAAACATCAGGTTCATCAGTTGAAGATGCTACCCTTCACAACTTATACAAATACACACAAACCCCCATACACACTCAATCAGAATGCGTTATGTTGGTTTCTAAGTTGACTGATATTTCTACAAATAGTTAACAAGGCGGCTGTTGTCTGATGTATTTGGTCACTACAGAGTTAACCCTGCACCGTGACAGGAGAGTGCTGAATGTATAATCTTGTTCTGTCCTTCACCTATTCTGATCAATATCATCTGACATCACTGGGTTTGAGGGTATGTGTCAGATGGCTATTGAGATGTGCGCTAAGTGCTCTGGTTGGGGAGGGTGAGACAACATCGATAAATCTTGAAGGATGGATCTATATGAAAACAGAAGAGGGCTTAAGTGAAGTACAAAGGAAAGTCCATTGCCAAATGGCACAAGAAACATAACATTAAGGAGCCACGTAACAGCTGTCAAATTCATGTCCTATAAATATGGTACCACAGATCGGTGAACAGAAATGTGGTTTATGGATGGATAGTTAAATGAAATAAACTCCAGAAAAAGCTGTTTAGTCAAGAAATCTAAGCTTTATACTAATCTCAGTGCATGGACAAATTCGAGCACAATGCCTCTCAAGCCTATAAACACAAGATTCACAAGAACTAAAGAACACACAGAGCAGATGTTGTGATTTGACAAGTAGTGATGACATCCAGGGCCAGTGACCAGCATTGATCTGCACATCAAAGTAAACTGGTCATATGACAGAGGTGACTTTGCAGTATTTTCTTTCATAGGAGTAATATATTATCTTTAAAAATCCTAGGGCAGCATGTAATGATTCCTCTCAAGCAGCTCCCACTTTCATTATTTTGCCTTTCCCCTTTTGTCTCTCATAATGTGGATTTTCGCAGAATATAAATAATAGAATGCGCAAAAGCAAATTCCAAAAGACACATTTTTCCTTTCCGTGACTTTATTCCAATTATGGCTGCAGTTGCACTCCAAGCTATGGATTAAAATAAGCTCCCAAAGTGTCAAGAAATTTCACATTGACCATTACTCATCTTTTATTGCTGCATGCATGCATAATTACACACACAGGCATACACACTCTAATGCAGAGGCACATGCTCAAACCTACAGAAAAGAGCATAAGAATTTCATTACAAAATATTTAATATAAATTTGAGATAAAATATTTGTATCATTTGTGTATGATAGCAGAAATTCTCTAACCCTAGTTCTACAAAGCCCAGTCACTTACTGCTCATTTTATTTTATTGGCCACAGTCCCACTCTTTTAACCTTTGATTTCCTTTCATTTTGCTGTAAATGCCCTTACATCTCCCAAACCTTCAGAGGCCCACAAATATTTTAATTCCCTGGGACAAATGGCTGCATGTGATGAATGCTAGTGAAATCTCATGAGCTACTATACACACCCTCATCTTTCAAGATACTTCCTTTTCCTTGTCTGATAAACCTCTCCAATCCTCATTTCTTCCTCTCCAGAGCAATACATTTCTTCCCAGCACAGTCATTTTCAGATCTTCAACTTTCACCCATTAATTTCTCTCTGTCCTGTCTTTCTCATTTTAAGTCTGCATGGTGAAAGAAGACAAAAAGATTCTTATAAAGTATAAAGGGCAAGAACAGTTTAAGCTCATTGGAGAGAGGGCAGGACTTAAAATGTCTCTCTGTAATATTCTGCTATAACAATTTATAACTCAATAATCAGCAATAATGCCAAACATGGTACTAAATTACATTCTGAATCAAATTTACATTGTTTTTAATCCCACTTTTGCATGTCACGTACATTTGGCTGGGAGTTTGATATCTTATTACATTTACACATACCTTTCGGTTATTGCTGTATATGCAGCAGACTTTCTGAATAATAGTGCCAGACATTTTTGCAGAACTCACTCATACACACAATCCAAATACTAATATCATTAATTGTACGATTTTCATTTTAAGGTCTTTCTGTTTATCCAGAACGGACATCTCACTATTCAAATGTCTGTGTGCTGTCTTGCACATCATTGCTTTTTAGAGAGAATGAGAGAAGCCCATTAGATTAGATGTTGCAGCATTCATTTCGACTTCATACTGTAGGTTTTAACAACTGCACTATTTTATTTTGTATCTGAAGTGTAATAAAAATACATAGGACATCTGAGATGTTGAGCATTACATAATGCTTTTAGAATGTATTCAGTCCCCTTTTTGTGTTCCATCATATCTAAAATAAGCAAATTAACATCAATCTGCTAAATCGGCTTCATAATTTTACACAAATTTTACTTTGTATCAATATTGAAATTGTACTATTGATACCTACAGTACTTTAGGATACTCATATTGCAATGATGAAGTTTAATTTATTTGTGGCACATGGCTGGCAAAATTTATTTGGGCTACTCGTCATGCAGGGGTGTTATTGCAAATGTTCATGTGCCATAATTATTTTACAGCACATGATTAATTAATTATCATGATTAGTTTAGTAATACAGCAGAAATGTACTGGGCATAGAGTTGGAATAATCTATATCCATCTCAACACCGCATGGCAAACAAAAAATAAATAATCTCCATATAAGTTAATGAATTTAAATAACATTATACCATATTGATCTAAAGCCTGTAGTTTATTATAAGTTAAGATTATATATGTGTGCGTGTGTGTGTGTGTGTGTGTGTGTGTGTGTGTGTGTGTGTGTCCAGGTCTGTATGTCAAACCCTGGATGATGCTGTAAATTTAAACTGACAGGCTGATGACAAACAGCAGCAGCTTGGGGCTGAAGGCATGAACACAAACACAAGCTTACACACATGCTCCCTCTCTCTGTCTCTGTCTCTGTCTCTGTCTCTGTCTCTCTCTCTCTCTCTCTCTCTCTCTCTCTCTCTCTCTCACTCTCTCTTTCCAAACACAAAAAGTAAGATTTAAGATTACAGATCATGCACATTTGTCAGAGTGTGTGTGTCTGCAGAAAAGAAAGTGAGACTGAGCACAAAGTAGAGAGAAAAAAGGACAGCCCTGTTTCTTTCCTCTCTTTATGGAAAAGCATGCGCTGGCAGAACACTGCTTTTCGTGATGTAAGTACTGCAGTCTGACATGTTTGATTGAGAGAAAAAAGACAGAGAGGAAGTGGAATTTAGAGAGGGACAGAAAAGACTAGGAGAGAAAATAAGAGACAAAAAATAAGGATGAATGAAAGTTCAAAGAGATAGATGCTGCTCTACTACTCCTCAAACAACTGAACTTAACTACTATCATTATCATATGTTTCAATCATCATCTTTCAAATTTGCTTACACACCAGCAGAAAGGACAAGGACAATCGGATGATCAATTTCCAACTAGGCAGCATGCACAACATTGTGATGAATGTCTCCAGGTTACGTATGTACCCAGCGGGGTGACGTCACAACCAGGAAGGATAAATGCACAAGGAGTCAATCCAGTGCTAGCTTCTGAAAAGGAAAGGAAGTGCTGCAGGGATGCAGGCAGTGTGGCATAGAAACGCAGTGTCTTATTCCCTTTGGGGAACCATGGTTACATACTGCGTAAAAAATGCTTTTGGAATGAGAGTCCAATCAAGCCAGACTAATCTCTAAAATAAGACTAATCCCTGCCTAGTGTGGACAGGCACAGCTAGGGCGAAGGACTGCAGGGCCAGGAGTGGTCAAGGCTATAGAACCTGACAAAGGCCTGCGAGGTGGACCAGCCCGCAACGTTGTAAATGTCTTGGAGTCAAAAAAATCAAAGCCTTAGAGCCAGCCACACTTTAAGAGGAGTGCACGCTGACCCTGAAAGGAGCGGGAGACCAGAGGACGCCTATTCGCAGGGAGACCTCTACTCGGAGAGCCATAGCAGATGAACAGCTGCTTTGACTTCCTCCACAGTTCTATTTTGTAGACTTATATTGACCAGAAGAAGCTTAACAGTTGGTTAAGCTTCTTCTGGTCTGGGGCTTGAAAGGGAGGAGGAGAGAATGCCTGGAGAATAACAGGTTGTGGGACGACGAGGGTACCTTAGAAACATACTCTGATCTAGATGTATACCTATACCTGTCTGAAAGATCTGACTGTGCTAGTTTCCTAGCACAGTGGAGCTCATGGACTTGCTGACCACCCAAGACATCTCCCACAACTAGCTCCCGCAGCAGTTCGCCTGATAGGCCTGCAGCACAACCAAGGGCTTGGTGGACAGCGCTGGGGCATTGAGAGACAACTAATAACCTGGGGAGAGATAGCTAGCCAGTGTCTCTTTAACCAAAGGCATTTCTCAGTCCAACTAAATACGAATATAGTGACACCCTAGGACTAACGATGTGGGAAGAATAAGGCCTAGCACACAACCTGGACACTTCGGTGTGCAGGTCTAGGAGAAAAGGCAGGTCCCAGCATGGAGGCAGTGTTGCAGAAAGCACTAGTCAAGCTTTCTAGGTGGACAAGCCTTCTGCTGTGCTTTTATGCTTTTTGGCCGTGACGTCACCCTATTTGACTAATTACACACGTGATTCAGAGCGTGGACAACACGGAAGCAATCCCAAAGCATTTTTGACTGAAGGGGAACAGATCCTACAAATGCAAAAACAAACTGAGATTTTTCAGGTCTTTCTCTCTCTCTCTTGCTTTCTCTCTTTCTCACACACACCGACACACACAGACACAGACATCACACACAAACATGCAAGAGACTAAATAGTCTACAAGACAAACATTCCTACAAACTTTTAATGAAGTTGAGTCAGAGACAGGGAGCACATTCTGACTAGTACCACTCTGTGTGTACAAGACACTGAGATACTGTAATTTGTATATCATCATGAACAACAGACCGAGGCTGATGGCATTCCAAAAGCTCTGTCTCCTTTGCTTTTCAAGGCTGCACACACTCACTATTCTAAGTGCTTTTTGCACGCTCTCTGAGTGCTGCTAGAGAGCTGAAGGGGAATGCAGGCTAATCGGAGCTTTGATTAATAAAATTGGTGGCATGCAGGAGGGATCAGGAAACCAGTCAAGCAGTAATAAACAGATGGCTAGAAATCTCTCAGCTAAGGCAAAGATTTAATTTCCCCCAGTAATGGCCCATGTGGACTCCAAGCAAGGGATAAAGAAAAAATAAAATAAAATTTTTATTTGCACTTGGATTTGTTTTTAGTTGGATGTTACACACCATTACCCTTATATTTAGCACCTTTAAGGATTTTTTGGTCTGTCCTTTTTGGGAAACAAGATTACATGCAGAATGCTTTAAAACAAAGGGTCTCTTTAAAAGAAGAAACCATTTTCAAAGATCCAAAGAATTTCTGAAGAACCCTTATTAAGAATGTACTGGAAGTCTGATCGATGATGTTGTGGTCTTGTGTCTGTATTGCCTTTAACACCACGTGAACCCTACATAAGAATGCTGCATTTTAAATTCCTGTGACTATTCCTGTCACTAGGATAACACGTATAAAGCACCTGGGATTGCTTTAAGAATACAAGGGAAGCCCATCAAAGTGCAGCAATAAATGATTCTCTATTAAATGTAGAAATGTGTCTGTTACTTTTTACACAATATCATGTAGGTGATTCATTTAAATTTCTTTTGACAAAGCACAATTCAGGCATGGTCTCTTTTGGCATATTCAAGTGCACTGCTGTGGTCTAATGATAATTGCAAAGAAACTGGGCTTTTAACACATCATACTGTATCCCAATCCAGAAGCATGGCTTTACTGGAAGTCTTTTAGTAAATGTGTGGTCTATTTTTCCAGAGTAAGAGACCTTTATTAGCTAAACATTTCGACTGGCTTCTTAATGTGAGGACTGGGAGAGGTCCCAAAGGGGCCAACCCTCTTAACAAACTGACAATGACTAAATATCAAACATATATATATATATATATATATATATTGGCAGCAGTCAGACTCAGTAGGCATACTAGGATCTTTAGTAAGGGTCAATAGCTTAATCCATGACTGATTTTAGCTGCATAGTATAATGATGGTTAGCATTATACTGTATAATACAATTATTATAATAAGAATAATAATAGTAATTAAATACTATACATAATAATGTTATGTTTAATTATTTATTTTGATTTATAGTTCTCTGTAGGTAGTAATACAAAAAAATTTGTTTCCGAAATAGCAGTTTATATGCTTTTGAGCATGAGAGAACAAACACAACTAATGTCGATCTAATTTAGGAAAAGTCTTTTGATGCTTTTAATGAAGAGAGACTGAGAATTTGAACAGGAAACCAGACACATGGATGAAACACAGATATGTGCTTTAATAACACGCATCTGTGCTTTCCCTATTATAAAAACTACAAGACACCATTAAAGCGCTTACATAAGAGCTTTCCTTATTTAAAAAACTAAAAACAAAGGCTTAAATAACATTTAAATCTGAAATGTATGGTTTCTACTGTCAAACCTGATCTTTAACCTTCCACTGATGGTGATAATGCAGTATCTTTTCCAGCAGAGCGAGTCAGTGGTGTCGAGATGAAAGCTCCAGTGCTCTCTGATATACCTGGCAGCACATTAACACAGTGAAAGGAACTCACAAATGAAAAGGTTAAAGCTATTAAAGTGCCTGCTGAGTGCACTGCTCATTTAGAGCGGCAGAACAGCTTTGTGTCCGAGCACAATGAGTGAGGGCCAAAAGTGGGTTGTAAAAGCAGAGGCTGGAGATGGCGCGTTGATATGACAGAGAGAACAGTTGCACTTTTTGCAAGTGTGGTTAATCTGACTTTCAAACAGCCTTTATTTTATCTTGTATTAACAATGAGACACTGTGACGAGGTATTTTGAATTGCTATGACCAGGGGCATTTGTAAACCTGATTTGGCAATAAACCAAACGAAGAAAATGGTAAACATATGGTTATATATTATACTAGACTTGGAAAATAAATAGATAAAATATTAGCATTCTGTTAATTCCATGGAATTATTTTAGGTTCCACAAAACCAATTATGAGAATGCTGTACTGAAGTGGTTAGGTGAATAAGAATCTATAGTTAATTAAGAATTTATTCTATTCTTTTTAATTGTTTCATGGACAGTGCTAGACTCTGTATATAACATGTTTAAGGATAAACTGATTAACACACGCATATGCTGGCAATCCCTATACTTTTACCACAATGTTGGAAGCACACAGTTGTGTCAGATGTCTTTAAACTCTTAATGCTACAGTGTTTAAAGACATCTGACACAGTTGTGTCAGATGTCTTTAAACACTGTAGCATTAAGAGTTTCCTTCACTAGGTGTTGGGTGCTGCCCCTTTAAGGACACGGATTCTGGGAGCACATGCGTTAGCTTAGAAAAAGAAAAAAAAGGTTGCAAAAAAAAAGAACAGAGAGAAATGCATGTTGTTCTAATGTTAAAAGCTCACTGAACTTTTGTAAAGATACCAGTTTTGAAAATATCATTTTAAACTATATTCCCAGCGTGGTGAGTAATTTCACATTGTGGGTAACATTAGGTCATAAGTGGCAAAACAGTAAAGCCTCTTCATCCAGACAACATGAGTACAAATAAACCTGATAAAACCATAGTCATGCACGGGAATTCACAAGAAAAAATACTAGCCAGACTATTAAGAAGAGGTGGCATATTCGCTCTCCCCTATACATCACAGTAAAAAGAAAGCGGGTACTGTTAGTGCTTTCCTCCATTTGTGGTACACAAATGGTTGGTAGCTTTTGTGTGAGGGTAAAAAGATGAGATGATGAAAAGAAATCCCTGAGGTGAAAACTGCCCTAAATTGTGGAGAAAAATCAAAGAAAAATAAAAGAAAAACAAAATATCAACCCATGTTTCAAAGACAGTGCCCCTGTCCAAAAATCAAGCTCTATGATCCTCACTAATGCCTCAATAGGTATCAAATGATTTAATATTTTATTAGAATAAATATGTGCAACATGTACTTCTTATATGATTTGAAATGCTAAACTTAAGCAGCACTAGCAAAACTACAGTGTCACTGTGGCTACTCATTCTGAGTTACTCATTCTGTTACACATTCTAACAATTGTAGTGCATTATTTTGCACATGTGAGAAATCATGGCTATTTCTATTTTACAATATGGATTCTTTAATGAATTCTTCAAGAATTTTTCGCTTAAGAAGAAGAACATCCTGACAATTTCACATAAATGAAGGATAGAAGGAATAAAGATATTTGTTAAAGTATGCTGGAATAAGTAGAAAAATTAAGTAGAACATATCTTTTAAGATAAAATATTAAATGATTAAACAAAACCATGACTTAAACTTCTTTGTTTAACTTCTTTGTTCGGCCCTTGCAAGGCCTGTACCGAAGGAAACCTTACTTGGAAAACCTCTTTATGACTCTGGCCACTGTACTGCAGTTTCAGGTTGTTACCAAAATTCTTCTAGCCTAGGCTATCTTTGTGAAGAGCAACAATTCTAATTTTTAAATTTCCTCCGTGAGTTCTTTGCCATGAGGTGCCATGTTAAACATCCAATGGTCAGTATGAGAGTACTAAAAGTATCTGATTTTAACAGCTCTAATGTAATATGCACAAATTTGTATGGTCCTGTCAAGCAGACAATAACATGAATATGATGAATATGAGATGTGGCTTTGCATGGTTAAATTACATACAGCTGTAATACCTTAGGATTTACTCACTTTTGTTGCCAGCTAATTTTAACAATAATGGCTGTATGTTGAGTTATTTTCAGAGAACAGTAAATCTGTACTTCTATACAAGCTACACAATGACTACTCTGAAATATATCCTTATGTTTAATTTTTATATTATTGTCCCTTAAGATGATATACTTAAATTGTTCCTGAAATGTGAGGGGTGTACTCACTTTTGTGAGATACTGTAAATTAGATGTAAATTTGTCTCTTAAGAATCAATAGAAATAATAAAAAAAAAAAGTTCAAGTCTCTTTTTTTAAGAGATCTACTGTTTGGTGCCTTGAGCAGTGAATCCTTGCTTTAAAAAATAGAAATTAATAAATTCATGTGAACTCATACAGTAACACTATATATGAAGGTTCCGCTAATAAACAGTGTTGGACAAAGTACACAAACCATGAACTTTAGTTAAAGTAGAGATGCAGTAGGTAAAATATTGTTCCAGTAAAAGTGCTCCATTATACCTTTAACTTGAGTAAATGTACAAAAGTATTTGCCTTAATTTACTTAAATATCAAAAGTGCTACAGTTTATTATGGCCATAATGTCCTATTATCATTTGTCACATGACTCTTGCATAATCAATTTAGTTTATGTGAAAAAACTCTAATGTTATTGTTAGCACAGCAATCTATTATTAGAATAATATTAATTACTCAAACACTGACTGATATCTATTAAAATTATCATGAGCCCAAAACATTAATTTATAGGACTTAGAATTACACAAATAATCCTAAATGTGTTGTAGCAAGTTAGATTTCTCCAAGTACGCCATATATTTGATACCGCCAATCGGCAATCAAAACAGGTTCAAAACAGAGTGCGCACTCTACCATGATTGGTGGTTTGCTGCATGCTTGACAAGTTAAGTATTTATCCATTAAAACTTTCTTTCAGCATTTCCCATTAGAGGTCGCCACAGCAGACCATCCATATATTTGATTTGGCACATGTTTTCATGCTGGATGCCCTTCCTAACGCAAACCTTCCCATTTATCCGGGCTTGGGACCGGCACTAAGGCTTGTGCAACCCTAATGGCCGGGGTTGGTTCCCTGACCGGGGATCGAACCCGGGCCACATCGGTGAGAGCGCTGCATCCTAACCACTAGACCACCAGGGAAGTAAGTTTTTATCCATTGATGAATAAAAAAGAATGTCTGATTACGGAAAATGTAGATTAGTAAAAAAGTAAGGTATTTGATTTTAAAATGTAGTGAAGTTAATGTAAAAGTCTCCCCAAATAGAAATACTTTAGTAATTTACTGATACGTGAAAAGCTACTTAAGTAGAGTAACAAATTACATTTACTTCGTTACTGTTCACCACTGCTAATAAACCTCAAAACACTTCAATCGATTTCCCTTGCCTAGAAATGGAGACAGAATCTGACCACCACCATGTTTTCTTTGAGATAGTCAAGACAAAAGTGTTTAGTAAAGTACTATCAAGCCTAATCTTCTTACTCTAAAAAGAAAATCAATGCTATTACATCACTGAAATCCAAGAAAGTCTCAAAACAAGTAGAATCTTCCTGGAGGCATTCAAACCCATTAAAACAATAAAATAAAGATGCATGCAAGCCAAAAAGCAATCACAAACACAGCCAAATTTCTTCAGAGCTTATAAACACCAATCCTTAAATCTTTATTGCATCGCTTTCAACTAGTCCAAATGGAGTTTGCTGTGACAAAATTACCTGCCATCATCATGTGGCCTAGCGACTCCTGCACAACACACAACCCAAAAACCAATATGTCCACTTGCTTAGCAACTGATGTCAAATTACTCAAATAAAAGGGAACAACACAAACTTTAAACTTAAGGCCTTAACGACTCGACATTTTGCCTGACTGTCTTAAATTCTATTTCACTGGTCACAGACTATTATTAGACTGGAGCAATGCATCACTTAGACTCTCCCTAAGGTTTTGTTATATCTGTGTACAATTGTATTAAAACGGAGGCACAAAAAATACTGGATGGAATACTTTATAAAAACAGTCTACAAAATCATGTTTTGGGTAATTGTTTTTTTACTTCCTTAACAGCTTTCTTTTCTTTATAATAGGTGAGTAAACAAATGTTATGTGCTTTCTCAGTACAATGTGTAAAATTTTTCTTGCTGTGGTGATCGCACATATATTACAGATGTTAAATTTAGAGATTTACTTTACTTTATTTACATTACTTTAACTTAACAATCTGTTACATGTCAGAGGTAAAATATGTAGCTTTGCTCACGTTAAAAAAGTGAGAAAAGGGAGAAAAATCCCTTTTATTGGCTTTGATGTGATTTTCAAGGCTGGAAGGATATTCTATTAAGAATTAGCATTCAAATAGTAAAACAGGAAATACACACAAAACAGTGTTTACAAAACAGTAATAAAAAACAAGGACACAAGGCGATTCCATATCTACTGTCCCATTACCTCCACCTCACAGTGCTCTAAATCAAACTGTGAGCTTTTAAGTTGCATTTAAGACCTTTAGTGAGTTCAAACACAGTTCAATAACATGCCAACATTCAAGTCTCTATTCCTTTCTTTCTGTTTACCTCAGTCCATTCCATTTCAGTGCATTATACAGTATATAGCTAGACAATGTTTATAAAACAAGGTCATACACTGACCTATAAGAACAACAATTCTAACAGAAACCCACATTCCTACATTCCCAAGGAGTTAGAAGTAGTATGTGTGATTTTTCTTTCTGGATTAAAACGGCTGTTTTCTACTGTATTCATAGCATAGAGTAGCAAACAGTCTTCATCATGACATAATAACAGACTTGTCATTGGGAAGCCAATAAATGTGCACTGAATGAGTCCCTTTTACACTACATGACCATAGTCACTTATCTAATCACTTTTTTGTTGGGTGTAGAAGTGGTCATGCAGAATAGTTGTATATCATGACTACCGTAATTTCCGGACTATTTATTGGGCACCCAAATATGCTTATATTTGGGTGCACTTAATAGTCCGGAAATTACGGTAGTCCGGAAATTACGGTAGTCATGATACGCACCCACTGAATTTGACAAAGATTTTTATTTTGAACATAAATAAGCCGTCTATAAGCCGCAGGTGCCTACATTGAACTTTACACAGGCTTTAATGAAAGACAGTTACACAGCTTGTATTTAAAGACTAGCCTACCAAGAAAGTCATTGTTTATTGTCTTCCTCCTTCCTTTCACAACAATTTCACTTCCTTTTCACAACAACAAAGTTTATCTTTTGCATTGTCGTGCGTTTAAAAATCACCATCGGTGAAGCTTTTCTCCCGATGCCGTGCAGCTCAGAACACAGGTGAAGTGCGTTTTTTCATGCCCGGTTGTTTTCAGCGTGAAGAATGATTCGCATTTCCTGTAGAAAATGTCAGAGTGAGAGGCAGGTCAAATGTCAGAGGAACCTCATCCATATTTATGATGTGGTGCGGCCCGTTTCAGTGGGAGCGCGATTTAATATGAAGAGTTTTATTGGTTCACCTGAACCCGTTCGGCAATTTCTTTGGTCTAATGTTATGGGGCTCAGTTTTTTTGGCTTGAAGTTTGTGATACCGGGAAAATCTCAGGAAAAATCCATATTTTAGCCGCTTTGTTGTTTAAGCCGCAGAGTTCAAAGCGTGGGGAAAAAAGTAGTGGCTTATAGTCAGGAAAATACGGTAGATGGCGTTGTCACAATTTTGTTTGGAACAAGTTTAAAAGAAAAAAGAACTGTCATTTGGTATATACTGGGATATGCAGGCAATGAGAATGGTCTATTCTTCAAAAAGAACTAAAGGTATACTACAAATAATCTACAGTATACTTTGCACTACCAGGAATTATATCCTGTTTAGTTTTTGTTTTGCACTTATCAACATTTGGGTATAACACACCAAAGAAGTTCCAACAAGGGCATTATTATTGTGCTTTAATTTTTCCTTTGCCATCTCAATCAAATGAGGCAACAGAACTGGAGGTTGATACAAGAAAATACCGGAATCTGACATCCTCGTGTGCTCATTGATGCCTGTAGCCTTGGTGATCACTTACATTTCAAGAAAATGAACAGCATGCCAGGTGAGTGAGCAGCAAGTAGTCTCTGCGCTTAAAAGGGTAGTCACTGAGCCTCAAAATCAGCCAGTGACTGGGAAACTTGGGCAAAAATCATGTTATACACTTAGGCTTAAGGCGCTGTAGTAGACATGCAAAACCCACACTTTTCCATTACACACTTCTTTTATTCGGCTTGATTATCTGGCAGCTCAGTGTACCTTAAACTAGAGACATGAAATGTTAAGTGTGTGTTAAGATTTAATAGTAAGGCATTTAGGAGTGATTATTCCCCAACATGTCTCATCAGTCTAGATCACTTTGCTTGTTTGAGCAACTGGGCCTTCCCTCAACACCATGGGCCTTATGTAAAGAGCTTCAAGCACCAAATAAAAGCCACTCAAAATATAGGAACATTGGAAGAGGAGAAGTTGACTTTTAACCACCACAGCTAAATATCTATGGATATATGTGTATCCATTTTCTCTTAGGAAAGTGACAGTTCATGCTTAAAAAGCATGTAAAGTTACTTGTTTGCTTTAACAATTATAGTTTAAGAAATGTTTGTATGTATGGCTGGTTTGGAAAACCCTTCATAGTGTTTAAAATTTACTAATGTTTTTATGATATGTACAGTAGATCTGAATACTTGTTACGGTCCCACCTTGGCTAGGCCTAGGGGAATGTAGGAACAATAACCATTTAGTTGTTGTGGGTTGTTTGAAAAAAATTGTAGGACAAGAGTTTAGAGTAGTTATTACTTTAATGGTCAAGTGTAGTGGTGTAACAAACAAAGTATTCATTGGAGTCAATAAGACTAGACTCAAACTGGCAAAAGAACATGGACAGAGCCAAAGAAATGAACATATAAAATACAGCCTTGAAAAAGGACTCAAGGCTGTATTTTGAAAGCTTAACCTAACTAACAAATAGCAACAGACTAGCAGACTACACTATGCTACTTCTTCTTCTTCTTTCGGCTGCTCCCATTAGGGGGCGCCACAGCGGATCATCCGTCTCCACACCACCCTGTCCTCTACATCTGCCTCTTTCACACCAACTGCCTGCATGTCTTCCCTCACCCAGCCATGAACCTCCTCCTTGGCCTTCCTCTTTTCTCCTACCTGGTGGCTCCATCCTCAGCATTCTTCTATCAATATAATTTATGTCCCTCCTCTGCACATGTCCAAAACATCTCAATCTCGCCTCCATCACCTTGTAACCAAAACATCCTACATGCGCTGTCCCTCTAATAAACTCATTTCTAACCTTGTCCATCCTCGTCACTCGCAACGAAAACCGTAACATCTTCAGCTCTGCTACCTTCAGCTCCATCTCCTGTCTTTTACTTAATGCCACTGTCTCTAATCCATACAACATCGCAGGTCTCACCACAGTCCTATAAACTTTCCCTTACATTCTTGCAGATACCCTACTATCACAAATCACTCCTGTCACTCTTCTCCACCTACTCCACCCTGCCTGCACTCTTTTCTTTACTTCTCTAACACACTTTCCATTACTTTGCACTGTTGAACCCAGGTACCTGAACTCCTCCACCTTTTCCAGCTCTTCTCCCTGCAACCGCATCACTCCACTGCACTCCCTCTCATTCACACACATGTACTCTGTCTTACTCCTACTGACTCTCATTCCCCTTTTCTCTAACGCATATCTCCACCTTTCCAGGCTCTTCTCAACCTGCTCCCTACTCTCACCACAAATTACAAAATCATCCGCAAACATCATAGTCCAGGGAGACTCCTGTCTGACCTCCTCCGTCAACCTGTCCATCACCACTGCAAACAGAAAAGGGCTCAGGGCCGATCCTTGATGCAGTCCAACCTTCTTAACACACTCTCCTCACTAGTCAACACATTTCCCTCTGATTGCTGTCTAGCTACACTGTCCCCTGCCAACACCTTACATTCTCCAATCTCCTTTAGGTTGCATCTGCTGCATAGCACATAGTCCACCTGTGTGCACCTTCCTTCACTCTTATACGTCACCCTATGATCCTCCTTCTTAAAATAAGTGTTCACCACTGCCATTTCCATCCTTTTAGCAAAATCTACCACCATTTGCTCTTCCACGTTCCTCTCCTTAAAACCATACCTACCCATCAACTCCTCATCACCTCTGTTTCCTTCACCTACATGCCCATTAAAGTCTGCCCCAATCACCAATCGTTCTTTCCTAGGTACACCATCTACCACTTCATTTAATTCACTCCAGAATCTTTCCTTTTTTCTCCATCTCACAGCCAACTTGTGGAGCATAGGCACTGATAACATTTATCATGACACCCTATCAGAAACTCTCTTCACCTCCACTACACTCACTGTAATCTTCCTTTAGAATCACCCCTACACTATTTCTCTTTCCATCCACACCATGATAAAACAGTTTAAATCCACCTCCAATGTTCCTGGCCTTACTCCCTTTCCACTTGGTCTCCTGAACACACAGCATATCTACCTTTCTCCTCTCCATCATATCAGCTACCTCTCTCCCTTTACCCGTCATAGTACCAACATTTAAACTACCAACCCGAACCTCCACTCACCTACACTGCTCCTTTCCCTGCCGTCTCTGTAGACGTCTTCCTCCTCTCCTTCTCCTCCTTCGGCCAACAGTAGCCCAATTTCCACCGGTATCCTGTCGGCTAACGATACCTGTGGCGGTCGTTGTTAACCAGGGCCTCGACCAATCCGGTATGAAATTCTTATTTGCCCTTCCTAACGCAACCTTCCCCATTTACCCGGGCTTGGGACTGGCACTAAGAGTGCACTGGCTTGTGCATCCATAATGGCTGGGTTAGACTACACTAGGCTATGCTATCAGAAAAATACAAGGGGTGGCACCTGCCCTCTAAACTAGGGTGTCTAAACCATAGTGAAACCTATGTGGTGAAATGTAGATGCGCGCACGTTCTTACCTGTTCTTAAACCCAAATGAGGATGGGTTCCCCTTTTAAATCTGGTTCCTCTCAAGGTTTCTTCCTCATAACAACTAAGGGAGTTTTTCCTTGCCACAGTCGCCACGGCGTGCTCATTAGGGACAAATTCACACCATTCACCTTAACTGTTGATTTGTGTAAAGCTGCTTTGAGACAATGTCTGTTGTGAAAAGCGCTATACAAATAAACTTGACTTGACTTGACTTGACTTGACTTGAACCAGGTAAGCTAGTATAACAGGTCAACTAACATACATCCTTTTCTCCAGGCAGGGCTTTAGGTGGCTGCTTTTGATCTGGAAGCCTCTGACCAGCCTTTGCTTTCAATGGTCCTTTTTTCCCCAGGCCTCTATTACAATTACCAGGTGACTCCACCTATTTACAGTATATATAGTAGAGAGCCGAATGACATAGCCAACACAAGGGCGTGGGGAAATGTAGAAAAACAACAGCACAGACCCGAAAGGGCAAACTGGTTTGCGAAAAAAAGAACAGTATACAATACACACATTTAAATGCGTGACAGTGCAACAACATTTTCTGAATCCTTTTGTGTTTCTACAACTACTGAAGTAGTAATTCTACTTATTGGAATCGCTTCTGGAAACCGAGTAGCAGCACAAAATATTGTTATTGTTAGTTCTAGACACAGGACCAACTCAATCAACGAGAACACGCTCAAATGGCTCCCAAAGTATAGGTATAGTGTAAAGAGGAGCTGGGTGAATAACTTAATTTGGCTTCCTAGTATACTGACAAACATGAAAAGACAGATAAAACTGCACAACATCTTTCCTGAGTGCAGGCCAAAAGAAATGTTTAAGAATATGTGAAAACGTTTTTGTGATGTCTATGTGTCCTAACCAAGGATGATCATAGGCTACCTGAAGTACACCTTGCTTATAAACTCAAGGTACCACAATCTAAAAGTCAGTGCGAGACCATTTTCACAGTAAAATATTTTTCAAAATGTCACTTTGCCAACTCTTCATGGCTACACACGGCAAAAATACTTCTCCAGGCTAGGATCAGCCTTTCTGAGCCTCAACAAATTGTAAACGACTAATTGGTAACTCACAATGTTGAGCCACTGTGCTGTGAATATTCATTGAAGCCACTCTGTCTAAAGAAAATACAGTGGGAGGGGGCAACACAAGCAGACTCTTTAGCAAGAAACGAATCTGATAGGTCAACCACATCTTTTAAAAGGCGAGCTTTAACCCAGTCACAGCACATGCAGGGAACGCTGTGGGGTGATCCCACAACAGATCATCTGGTAAGAGACTGTCAGCAGGGCTCTCCAGAAATTCTAAGACTGGAAGGACTTTAACTCCAGCTATGTCATTCCCTAATATGAAAGTACCACCATCGACAATGACATACCGCTACTTTATATATCCCTGTAGCTAGACTTGAACGCAAGTACAGTGAAGTATGGTAAATAGCAAAGTATAAAAAAAAGTATAGCAAGTATAGTGAAGAGGAACCTTAATGTACTGCATGGTAATCCCCTTACAAAATGCATGTGTTCCTCAAAAGGACTGGTCTGAAAAAAGATAAAACATCAGTTAATATGAATGACTGAGTAGTGCCAGTATCACAAATAATTTTTACAGGTAGTTTGATCTTTCCCAAATAAAGAACATGTACCATCTGTTACAAATGGCTGGTAAAATGAATCAAGAGATTCTTCAATATCCTGTCCAAAAAAACCTGGAGCAGTAGTAAGGGTTTTCACTAGTGCAATTCGTTGGTTATGACTACGAGCATGTTTCTGCCTGTCTTGCTCTTGCTTTAAACTTGCACAATTTGCAATTACATGGCCAGGCATATGACAGTAAAAACATCGAGTATAGCTAGGAGGGGAATTAGACCGACTAGGCCAAGTTGTCTTTAACTGCTGATCTGTGTTTACCGAAGTTTCTACCTCAGTCTGCTTGAATACATTCTTATGAATCAACACAACTCATCTGCAAGTACTGCAGCTTCCGAAACATTTATGTGGACCAAAACACGATCAGGTAGACAATTCCTAAATTCCTCAGGCATGGTGGATGTGACAGAGCAAGCAAACTGAGGCATAGGGACAGGCCCTACAGGAGATGCAGTGTCAGAGGAAGGGAAGACAGGTTAGCCAAGTCAGCAGTGGACATTGAAGAGATCGTCAACGCTTCTAACTCCACTTGCCCTAATCGGATTCATGATCTACCTCGAGTTTCATCTTATGCACAGCTATCCTAAACTCCATCTCTGCTTACGTGCTTCTGTTTTCTCTTGAGCCTCCAATTGGAGATGTGCAATGCACACTTTAACACAGGCTTCATCCTTTGATCCTGCCGACAAAGAAGGAGAAAATGGGTCAAAGCAGGGTACGGTAGCTCTGGCTTCAACCACTGGCTTAACCATCTCTGCTTCTGAAGTCCCAGAACCAACATCAGTGTTTTCCACACCACTATCCATAGTTGTATCAACATGTGGTGAGAGTTAAAGAACCTCTAACTTACACAGCTTAGCAAGAACCTTACCCTAAATCTCTTTTCTTACCACTCATAGAAACTGGTACACTAGAGTGTGCAGCTATTTCTAATAGGTCATCCTTCCAACACCTTTCAAAAACATCCAGACTTGAAGAAGCAACAAAGACCTGGAGATCAAAGGTTGCCATTAATATTGACTAGTCAACCAGAACTCACAATGAACCATAAATTTAACAACCAACTCTATTCTATAGCCCCCACTCCTTACATTACCACCTCGGCTAGGCCTAGGGGAGTGTAGGAACAATAACCTTTTAGTTGTTGCAGGTTGTTTGGAAGAAAATAGTAGGAATAGTAGTAAATTCTTCAGTTGGCTCCCCACATGCATCGATTAGCCTTTGCCACCCATGACCCTGTCACAGGTTCACCATTGTTCCTTCCTTGGACCACTTTGGATACATGTCAAAAAAAATTTATATGTCCTTTTTCCTATTTACATTTACATTTGTGGCATTTAGCAGAAGCCCTTGTCCAGAGCAACGGAAAAAAGTGCTTTGAGTCTCTAGCAATGAATAAATCTACACTGCTACGCTATATTCCAAACTTAAGATAAATCAGTGTACAACTCTGTTGATTTAACATTTTTTTTAAACAAAGCAAACTTTCAAAGTGCTAGTTTAAGTGTTTCAGGAAGAGTTAGTTCTTCAACCGTCGCTTAAAGATAGCCAGGGACTCCCTAGATTCAGACATCTAGGGAAGTTCATTTTCACCTCGGTGCCAGAACAGAGAAGAGCCTTGAAGTATATTTACCTCTAATTTTGAAAGAAGGTTCTTAGACAGCATTGTGCAGTGCAAGGTGTCATGAGGTCTCTGAGGAAAGATGGAGATGGTCCATTTTTGGCCTTGTAGGCAAGCATCAGTGTTCTGAATCTGATACATGAAGCTACTAGAAGTGGAGGGAGCACAGCAGTGAGGTGGTGTGGGAGAACTTGGGCAGGTTGAACACACAGCTGCGTTTTGGATCACTTGCAGTGGAAAAATAGCGTTCAGAGGAAGACCTGCCAGCAGAGAGTTGCACTAGTCCACTCTCAAAATGACAATAGACTGAACAAGCACCTGGGCAGACTGCATGGACAGAACTGTTAGAATCCTTCTGATGTTGTAGTGAAGAAATTCACAAGAATGAGCCACATTAGCAACACATGTAAGGAATTTCCCATGGAATGCAAGTATCCTAAAATGGTGCATTTGTTAAACTGGTTTGTTACCCAACATGATCTTTGCAAACAGGCAGCCAACTAAATACATAAAACTAAATATTTTCAATAGAAATAATCTTGGTAAAATTGTGTATATTTCAGATTTTTAAAGTAAAGATTGTCATCAAGAAAGATTACTGGCAGAAAGCCTCCAAAATAAAATACCATTTGTGCGATTTATTATGGTTTATTCAAAATGTAGATGCAGTGTTATCAATAGGTTTTTCCACACTGCCATGCCGACACATGGAATACTG
The DNA here is from genome assembly GCA_024362625.1 of Silurus asotus. Taxonomy (NCBI): domain Eukaryota; kingdom Metazoa; phylum Chordata; class Actinopteri; order Siluriformes; family Siluridae; genus Silurus; species Silurus asotus. Next base: position 18,910,861 of record MU564352.1, read on the forward strand.
AAAGTTCCTCCACACAGCAGCCATCATATTCAGTAAAGCAGGGTATAGCAATACATGAAATATACATAAGTGCTGAACTCTGCATTGAGCATTCTCTTTTGCACTACACATGCTGCAGGCTGAACTGCACATTAATTACACTGCAGTATGGAAAATCTTTAATACACAGAAAAATATACAAAATATTGTATTATATACTTTTAAAGAATTGAAAATATACATATAATCATTTAAATATTCTACTATTCTACTATTTACATTTTTGGCCTGTCTGACTGACTAATTCACTGGCTGGCACTTAAAGTCAATCAGCAATCTATTGTTAAACTCAGAAACTAGGAGTAAAACACCTCACTATCACATTTTCCACATATTTTAACAAAATTCTTAAAGAATTATCATCCTATGAAAGAACTATCTAGTATTACTCATTTACAAGCAGTCAGATGAATATAAAGTAATGAGGTTAATACAAATAAACATTTGAGTTTCTCTGCATGCCAGCTGTTTATTGTCCATGTCTGTAAGATTGCTATAAACAACTGATCTAGGACTAACTGAGCAATCTAAACTAACAAACAGAATTTTATTAGTTATAAAACAAACCATGTAACAACATTTTGCCCGATATATGGAGAAATCTCTCAAAATAGTATGCAATAATATTGTCCACATTTCTAAATTCTACATATTTCCCAAATTTGTTTTTGAGACAATGAGATAAACACTCAGTTAATGAATGTGTCTTTGATACGTTTTAAAAAGCAACCAATGAGCCATTAAAACACCATAAAACTGTGACAGCAAAATTGCTGATATTATGAGATAAATTGTCATTATAAGAAAGAACAAATCAAAAACAAGAGAGAAATAATTCATAGTAGTTGAATAGTTGGTTCTGGATGTGTGCATTGTCAGACGCATACATATATAAAAGGATTAATAGCATTTTTCCCATATTAATTTCAACCAAACAAAATAAGACAATGACTCTATTAAGGTCATATTAAATACAAAATCTTCTATTAAAGATCAGGCATAATGTGCAGAGCATTAAAGAGATAAGAGCAGGGGCAAATAAGAGAGTGAGAGAGAGAGAGAGAGAGAGAGAGAGAGAGAGAGAGAGAGAGAGAGAGAGAGAGAGAGAGAGAGAGAAAGAGAGAGAGAGAAAGAGAGAGAGAGAGAGAGTGCAAGAGAGAGACAAGCAATAAGGTATTAACACGTTAAGCAGCCCAGGTTTTATTACTGGTGTTTCATTACTGCCACAGCTTGAAAAGCAATTTGAAATCAGTCCATGTTGTTTTTTAATCTTTTAAAATTTTCTCCGGTGCAAGCAGGATTTAAATGCGCATGCTCTGTGTATGGTAATGTTTTTCTGCAACTGATACAGAAGGAGATTGGAAAGAAACAAGGCCCATCCAACAATCCACCCACAAAACAACCCGAAAATAAATTAAACTGACAGCCACCAGTTTTCTAATCCAGTGAGCTTTCTGATCCATTTATTTTATGTTTGAGAGTTTCTCTTATGCATCACCTAAACATGCTACACATTCAGTGCTACACATGCACATAATGTAGGTTCCACCATATTTATCAGACTAATTAAAACATGTTAATCCTAAATATTATTCCTAAACTTTCCAGCCACACAAACTAAAAACTAAAATATTTTAGGTTTGTACTTTTTATACTTTTAAGCTAAAAAGTTTGTGGAATTCTCAAAACTAATTGTGGAGAAGGTCTCTAATTTTCAATGACAGCAGCTCTGATAGTAGTTTGGTCTGTGATTCTAATCATAGGTTTATATCAATAAGCTTGTTCTAATACATTTTTGTGATAGCTATTCAAAGTGGAGTTGAAGTTAAGCCCAACATAATCCACATAATCCAACACTAATAATAAAGGAATAAAATGTTTATAGAAAATTATATATAGGTGAACTCTTCTATAAAGGAATTTATATAAAGAAATATTTATTTAAATGATGTTTCACAAAGTTACTACAAACAGCTGAAGATTATAATGCCACATTATATTAAAAATAATTATACATTTTCCACTGCACTGTGATCTGCTATACATATAGAAAAAAAAACACATCTGAGGTAGCAATGCTATTCCATTATAAAACAACACACCCAATGTACCTTATTACTATTAAAATTTCCAGTCAGCTTGATGAAAAAAAAAACTAAAAATGTAATACTACAACAACTTGAATAGTATTTGATGGCTATTTTTAATGTAATTAAATATTAATTAAAAAAATATTTAGTTATACTGTATGGCATAGACACTTAGAAGAACAGCCTGATTCAGCATTTTTTTTTTTTGGAGCATTTTCACAACTGTGTTTATTGTTTATGTCTGAATGCACCAATATCGTGGAAAAGCAGGGCAATTGGCTGAATTTCTGTACACATTCACTAGCAGACAGCAACAGTTCTGTTTAGTCCTGCTGTTAACACATGGAACACGGTAGAGTCAGTGTTTCTGTGCTGATGTGAACTGACAAGCTGGTTAGACTAAATAGGTGGTGTTTTTTTTTTTTTTTTGTACTACAACAAAAACTTTAGAAGAGTTAATAATTCAGCCCAAAAAGACAGTTTTAACAGAAAAGTGAGCATTGGAGGTGTAAACTGCCTAAAAATGAAGGACAATAATAGTATCGTTTGTAAAGACATCAGCTGCAATATATCTGTGTGTGTGTGTGTGTGTGTGTGTGTGTGTGTGTGTGTGTGTGTGTGTGTGCGTGCGTTTGTGTGTGTGTGTGTGTGTGTGTGTGTGTGTATGTGTCTGTGTGTGTGAGCGACTAAATGCTGGCATGTCTGTGAATTGAATAGCCACACACAGTGATATGCTCTTTATATACAGACGTCACAGTCACGGTACGGCAGAGCCCATCTCTGGCAGTACACAGCATTACGCACAGCCAGTGGGTATATTTGGAAACACTCAGGCAACACTGCACAGCATGCTCTGATCAAATGGTTTATTCAGTATGTGTGTTCAAGTGTGTATATGTGTGTGTGTGTGTGTGCCGCCATGTGTGTGTCGTGCATGCGTTTTTGTGTGTGTGTGTGTGTGTGTGTGTGTGTGTGTGTGTGTGTGTGTGTGTGTGTGTGCGTGTGTGCTCACTTATCCATTGCTAGGCTGATCACACAGTTTTTTTGGCTTGTGTAATTATCAGTATAATGATTACACCTCTTATATTTAGCGTTTTTTTCTCATCTTACTGCACATCAGTGATGCTCTGCAAAGCTTTTTGTGGAGACTGATAAACTGCAAAAAGACAAATGTTGTGTGGATTTTTCCTTTGGGGCTACACAAGGGACTCTATTTTTATTCTCTCTTATTGAGCACATGCTGCACCTGTGAACACCGAATCTTGGTAATGTTGTCTTTTTCGTTCGGCGAGAGGAATGTGGAGCCCATTTTGTAAAGTATAAAATGGGTTAAAAAAATAATTTATTGCATAGTTTCTGGGAAATTATAATGGAGACTGTGTGAACAGACCTAATACAATACCTGGAACGAGAATGACCTTTTTATTATATGGTGCAATGACAGACTTTGAGAGATGGGTGATGTTAAACATTAGTGCAATAAGATACTACCTATAACCTAAAGTAATTGAAGAACTTGGAGAATAATGTGCTTGGAAACTAGAGTGATTCAGTTATAAATGCTCTATTTGAAATTGAGGCAGTAGCTAAAATAAATAAAAAACTGCAGTCAGTACAGGATAAAAAATCATGAGTAGGTTACAAATGTCAGTCAGCAAAAGATGTAAAAAGTTACTTACAGTACAAGTACAGTAAAATTACTGGTATTTAGATTCAAATTACACAAAACCTAAAGTGGGCTTCCCAGATTATTACAATTATTACATTTTACTAAAATATAAAGAACATCTGCACACACTGTAAAGGATAAGCTGACAAAGCACCTATCTGCAATGGTTATTGCTTGTGTTAATTCATAATTTTATACATATTATAGTTATATTAACATTTCAGACAATGGCATGAACTTCCTACTGTGTCTTGTGCTAAAGCTTTAATGCACAATAAAAAAGAAACTGAATGTGAAGTACAATGTCAGAATCAGTTTTAACTGTTTATGTATTGTAAATAGAAATTGATGTAAATGTCCAAGTGTACTGTAGTTATTGCAGTGTAATCTGACAGACTAAATACTTTTAACTGTGATTTTAATATGAAATGCTTTCTCTACATCCATATTTCAACTCAATGAAATTCCTGAAACACGCTTTACATTACAGCCTATGTAGACCTTTCATGGCAAATATGAACCTCTTATCCGAGAGAATTATATTTGATTTGATTCCTACATAGCCTGAACACTAGCAGTGTAGATATATGGTTTTAAGTATAAAGAAATAATGTAGATACATATGGCTAGATCTGAAACAGACTGACAGCCTTGGGAGGCACTGAGGGGGCATGATTGAGGTGACACTGAACATGGCTTTGGTCAGACAGCAGCGTGTAAATTGGCACAATGGGAGATGGAGTCATAGGGAATAAAAGCTGCTCTGTCGTCAGCCTCACTAATGACATGTCACAGCGCAAACCAAAGAAATAAAAAAAGAGAGAAAAAGACAGACAGACACAGTGACTAATAGAGAAAGTGAAAATGGGGCGGGGGTTGACTAGAAACGAGACTAAAGATGCACACAGGAATGCACATTCACACAAACGCACCTATATATGCATAGCTGCACAAGTCAAATTGCCAAAGATGCATGAATAAAGCTAATCTCTAAGATAAAACAATAGCAATCTATCTTTTAGTTGAATTTGGGGGTGGGTTTGGAATAGGGTTTAAGTGTGTATTCTATTGCTCCCTATCTATCCTGCTCATGCAAACACACTGCCATACAAACAAATCAAAACCCTCCTCATGCAAAAACATATACATTCAAAGACACAGATAAATTCATTCCCTGCTAAAAATAGCAGAACTCAAATGCGAATACTTAGGTCATATTTTACATGCAATGTCAACATAGAGTGACTGGAAGGCTGGGTGGTGGCAGAGAACATGTTTAATGAGAAAATGGATCACACACTGATGCTGTGCGTGTGTTTCTGCCACTCCTGGCAGTGGCTCTCTACTATTGTACTACAATATGCAGCATTCTGCCAGGTTTGGTGTGTGGGTTAGTGTGTGTGTGTGTGTGTGTGTGTGTGTGTGTGTGTTTTTGTGTGTTTGTGTGTGTGTGTGTATTTCTGTGCTGAGAGCAGGCTCGTATGGTAATCAAGGAGTCTCTGGCTCAGTTACGGAGGTGCAAGGGTGCTTCACTAAATAGAGTTTAAAAATCTGCAACATCACACTTTGAAAATGCCCCTTGCTCTACTCTTTCACAAGTTCACACACACACACACACACACACACACACACACACACACACACACACACACACACACTATCAGAAAAAAAAGAATCCCCTCCAGCTCTTTAGGAGTCGATATAGAGTGAAAGAAGAAAGAATTAGAGGTTCTCTCAGTCAGACATGTACCATCAGCCCACATACCTAAATCAGAAGTAGGCATCGAAAATGTTTTCAACCAGCAACACATGCATTAATGAAACATTTCTTACACAGATACTAGAGCAATAAGCCTGCAAAGTGACACAAATATATGATCAGATAGTAACTATATTCAGAGGTTCAGAGGTCCTAATGAAGTGTGTTGTTGTAAAAAAGCTATGACTAACTTTACACTGGAGATTTACTGGAACCCAAATATAATGTGGAACTGGTGAATGTTATAGATAGTTCGAGGTTGGCTGATACATACAGTATATTAAAAAAGTAGGCTTTAGTCTATAGCTCTTTGTCATACATTATGCTATTCTTTAGAACATAAAATTCGCCTTTGCTGTGTGTTCTGTGATACCACCCTCATCACTAAAAAGAACACCCTACACTAGGAAAGTGCAAGTGTCTTTAGCCACACTGTCCAGAGTCCAAAAAAGAGACAAATAATAAAAGCAAAGGACAGACTAATAAATGATGCAGTGCTAAAGACTTTTTAAAATGCATTCATATGCATAGTTACAGAAGAGGGAAGACAGGCATTTGCTTGGGGTCTCAGTTCCTGAGAGTATGTAGAATGTTATACCTGGAACCCAAAAAAGTTGTTTACATTTCACATTTGTGACATATGATATTTATTGTCTAAAGTTACTAAAATGTGACATTTATCTTTTGTTTTTCTTTAAAAAATTTGCTTATCTGCTTCAGAGGCAGAAAGGAAAGAAAAAAAAATAAAACAAAAGGAAAGGAGTAAGCAGAACAGTGGGAAGTGGTGAAGATAAACTAATAATAAAAGGATGACCGTAGGCATTTATACACTAGCTCAGAATGACATGATTTAACAATTCATGGAGTAAAGCTTGCCCAAACACCAAATGTGCTGTGACTGGTACTACACTAATGCTGTTTTTGGTGAGTCCTTTTTCCCATGTGATATAAAAAAAAGGTGTAAAGTTGCAGAACTGCCTTCTGCAGAGCAAACCATGACTGATAGTGTGTACTGAGTATCAGTCTCACTGTATTGCATCTCAGGGATCTCTTACACACTATCATAAATTATTCATCTGAGTTTTTTCTGCAGGGTGAATTAAAATGCTGTATGTTCACATATATCACGGTAATATCTACGTAAACTGCATTAGCTAGCCATTTGCCAGAGATATAGCTATACCATTGATTCAGAGTGGAGGTTGCATTCAACTTTTATTTACAAGCTGTTCCTACACCTCTTCAGAGGACCACAAATTCCTGCTTCTATGCGAAAGAAGCCTCTGGTGTGCTAACATCCAATAATCAAACAGGTTGGTTAAGGAAAACCAAAAGCACTCTGTGAACAAAAAACCCGAAACAACAGTTAGTGACATCACTAACAACACCCACAGGACAAGAGTGAAGGTACTGTATCACCATCAAAGAAGAAATATAGAAATATCAAATTCAAAGACGAAATATTGAAAGCAGTGATAAGTAGTAAGAATGAGAAAACCAGATTGGGAATGTGAAAAAATAATAATAATAAGAGAGGTGAGTCATAAAAATTCTAAATCCAAAATGTGAAGAAAGAATTTATTTGTTATGATCCACATACAAACTCACTGGTAAAGCATGGCAAAGGCATTGCCATGGCTTGGATTTGCAGGACTTCTTCTGGAACAGGTTCACTAAGCTTTACTGATGATGTAACTCTTGATGGTAGTAGCAGAATGAATAAAAAAATCTACAAAAACATTGTCTACTAATATACAGAGAAATGCATCAAATCTAATTGGAAGGAACATAATACAGCAAAACTATAAGCCAAAGCATGCTGCCATATCAGGATTGGACTTTATCAGGGGAAAAAGTAGGGGGTTTTATACTACCATTTACCCGATAGAGCATGCATTTTAACACCCGAAGAGGCAACTAAAAGAGGAAACTACCAAAATCAAAACATCAAAGCAAGAAATATGTCACCAAATATTTAGTGTTATATGCTTAATTTACAAAACTGTTCCTTGCGTGGTCTATTATCAACCATGCATTGTTCTACATTGTTGAACACATCTAGAGGTAAATATCAGGAAATAAATGCTGAATTGTTTATCCATCCTGTCTTCAAATTCATATAAATAATAAAATAGGTCCATTAGTTTTAAAGGGGACCATATATGAAATGTATTTTTGTAATACCTTCCATTCAAAACAATAAAAAAAATAGAAATGTTAAAAATATATATATGATATATATATTCTTTTCTACTAAAAATATTAATAAAAGTTTAATTTATGTTTAATAAATACTAATATTATTTGTATTAAAGCCTAAATGTTTTTGCGATCTCGAGTTTTCTATGTTCTATTATATTGTGACTGTACATTAAATTCCCTGATGTGAATTTCATTCAGTTTGTAAAATGCCATATGTTTAAGAAATATGATCATTGAAAACTGACCAGTGATAATTGATAAAGTGCTTCATTTATAAACAGAAACTGTTCCCTTATCTGCAACGTAAATAAATAACAATAATTTATTATAGAACTTAGCCCTGCCATTGACCCTGCCGTTAATCTTTATAAACATTATGATCTGTATTACCAGTCACCAGTTACATAAATTTTTGTCTTGATCTTATGTGACACATATTTCTCACAAAAATTTACTATTATGTAAGAATTGCAGAATTACTTGTAAAAAATTTCTCTCAGGTAAAAAGAAAAATAAAAAAACATCTTTTGCAGGCTACACAATCTGACACTGCATGCAATTACATGCTGTAATAGGGCAGTGTTTTCTGTTTAGTACAACGCTAGAACATAGAGGTGTTAATTACCTGCAAGTAGCAAGCCTTTACCATGGAAACACACATTGCCATAGTAACAGAAAAGAGAAAAATAGCACCAACCATTGGTGTTTTGATGTTGAATGACTGGGAGATGGCACTATCAGAAGTGCAAATGAAACATGTGTGCATTACTTTCTCTCAGAACAAGATGCTGCACAAGGGGGAAGAGGAAAAAGAGAGGCGTGAGTGAATCAGTTTGTGCATGTGTGTTCCGCCGCCCGCAGCATACCCGTTGGACTGTGATTCACAGCTAAAACTTGGCTTGTCTCCAGCTTGTTTAAAGTAAGCTGCAAAACCTAAACTGTCAAATTGGCAACACATAACACAGTGACAAACCTGTCCAACTAAAAGTACTTGAAAGAGCTTCAGACCATTAGAAGACAGTAACAGAGATAACACCAAAACATCTAGTAGGCATATAGGCAATTACAAGTCACTGAAACAGCTGCTATTAATAAAGCTGTAGGGAAAGGTTATAAGATATCTTATCTTGCCATAGTAAAGGAAATGACAAAATAGCTCAACTGCCGATGTTTTGATGTTGAATGACTGGGAGATGGCACAGTCAGAAGTGCAAATAGAACATATGTTTCTTTTAGAACTAGATGCTGCACAAAGGGGAAGAGGAAAAGATGGGCATATAGGCAATTACAAGTCATTTAAACAGCTAATTGTAATGAAGCTGTAGTGAAATGTTATCTTAGTGGTATACAACAAATTTAAGGAAAGATATTATTCTATCCTCCTATCTTCTTCTGCCCTTGACCAGTTAAAAGTCAGCCACTTTGAGCGTATGTGTGCAGTGCCAGCAAAACCATTAGATAAATTATTAACAAAGCTCTACATTAAACAGCCTGCGAAAAGAGTGAGAGAACAGAAAAGCAGTCAGTGGAAATAAAACCAGGTTAAAAACATCTTTAGAAGACAGGACTGGTAATGCAGTAATATCAATCAACATGCCAGGACACATTTATAGTAATATCAAGTACACCCTGGAAACAAATGAGCCAGGGAAAGATAAATGATCTCAAATTATCTTTAGCCATATTGAGTGCACTCATTGATTGTTTTGTGAAAAATTACAAACTCCAAAATAAAACTCCAACTTTCAAATTCTCAGAGAGTTCTTTGCTATTAGGTGTTATGTTGAACATGGAGGGTGAATACCATTTTACTGATGCAAGAAACCCAGTTAAGACCCGCTAATAATTTCTATGGCCAAAGAGCCAGCAGTATTAACTTTGCAGGCCCTGGGCAGATTAGATTGACATGGCAGCACAAAAACATGAACTGGGTGAATAGGATATGTGGCTTTGCATGATTATGATTTGCATACCGCTGTAATCACTTAAGGTGTACTCACTATTGTTGCCAGCTACTTTGACAATAATGGCTGTAAAGCTGCACAGTGACTACTCTAAAATATTTTAAAGTTTTATTCTATAATATTGTCCCTTCGAGAAGAAATACTAAAATGGTTGATGAAATGTGAGGGGTTTAATCATTTATTCATTTTTTATTATTTTAATTCTTCTTCTTCTTTCGGCTGCTCCTGTTAGGGGTTGCCACAGCGGATCATCTGTCTCCATACTACCCTGTCCTCTACATCTGATCTTTCAGAACTACCTGCATGTCTTCTTTTACCACAGCTTTAAACCTCCTCTGAGGCCCTTCTCTTTTTCTCCTTCCTGGCAGCTCCATCCTCAGCATTCTTATACCGATATAGCCCATGTCCCCCTCTGCATATGTCCAAACAATCTCAATCATGTCTCCCTCACCTTGTCTGCAAAATGTCCTACATGTGTGGTCTCTAATAAACTAATTTCTAATCCTGTCCATCCTTGTCACTCCTAATGAAAATCTCAGTACATTCACCTCTGCCAGCTCCAGCTCCAGCTCCTGTCTTTAAGTCAATGCCACTGTCTCTAAACCATGCAACATAGCAGGTCTTACCACAGTCCTAAAAACTTTCCTATCCCTTTTACCCTGGCGTGCACTCTTTTCTTCACCTCTCTAACACACTATCCATTACATTACACAATTGACCCCGGTACCTAAACTCATCCACCTTCACCACCTCTTATCCCTGCAACTGCACCACTCCCCTGCCTACCCTCTCATTTTCCTTCTCTCCAGCGCATACCTTACCATAGCCATTCTAAAGACCACCATACAATGCTGTTTAGCTATACTGTCCCCTGCAAACAACTTACAGACTCAACTCCTTCAGGTTGCATATTTTGCATAGAATATAGTCCACCTGTGTGCACCTTTCTCCACTCTTATATGTCACCCTATGCTCATCCTTCTCCCTAAAATAAGTATTTACCACTACCATTTTCATCCTTTTAGCAAAATCTACCACCAGCTGCGCTTCCACATCCCTCTCATTAGGGCCATACCTACCCATCACCTCCCCATTACCTCTGTTCCCTTCACCAACATGTCTATTGAAGTCTGCCCCAATCACCAGTCTTTCTGTCCTAGGTACACCATCTACCACTTCATCTCACTCACTCCAGAATCTTTCCTTTTTCTCCATCTCACAACCCACTTGAGCATAAGCAGTATTTCAATATTACCCCTAAACCATTTATTTTTCCACCCACATAATGATAGAACAGTTTAAACCTCCTCCAATGTTCCAGGCTTTACTCCCTTTCCACTTGTTCATAGTAAGTAAAAAGAACTCAAGATTGCAGCACTAAAAGTACATTTACCTCTCAGCAGTGTTGGAATTAAGGAGGCTGCCTTTTTTTTAAGTGCACTACTGCTCCCCTGGGTGACTCATATCGGACGACTGTAAATAATGGCCTCTGGGTTGAGCAATGCAGTGTAACAGAGTGTGAAGAACGAATGATCTGTACTCTTGCGTGCAAGCCTGGCACGAGTAAAACTAACAGTCAGATGGCACCAAGAGCAATAACAAAGTAATGACTTTGAACTCACTAAGCAAACAAACAGATTTTCTTTTTAATTTGTATGTGATATTTAGGCACTTGACATGGTTTATTTGGTTAAAATTGTTTATCAGATATTCTATTTGCATTGCAAATCAGCTTTTGTAACATTACTTATGTTGGATCTTATATTAAAAGCAATTTATTACAGAAACAGCACACTGTTACTTATCACAAAAGAAGTGGTATAAGTAATGGCACACAGTGCTCTGCCATAGACCAGTGAGCACTTTAAAAATATTCTGTATTCAGATAAGATTTTTATATAAAGAATAAATCTATTGAATTGAATCATTGTGGATATGAGAGAAAAGGAATATGCTGTCAGCTTTATGAAACACTTGTTTCTTTTGATCACTTGCACTTGCACTTTATAATGTCACAATGACAGGTTTGGGAGAATAGAGAGGTGAATGTGGTAAAGCTGAAAGGGCCAAGTGGACACAAAGGAAAACATTTAGTCTGAGTGATAGATAGAACCCAAAATTACCTAACAAACTAATGTACAGTTAAACTACAGACCTGTATACCAAGAGACAGATACAGACAAAAAAGATCTGGGGTTTTGCAAAAAAAAAAAAAAAAAACTCTCTTGTGGTAAAGGAAGTAAACCAGCTTAATACAAAAATACGTTCACTACAGTAAATTACAGTGTTTGCAAAAGGTAATAATGGAGCAGGATAAATACAAGATGGAAAATTCCTCCCTATTCTTGCGCTTCCTGTAGAAGCCAGCTTCACTTAGCGATCAAATGCAGTTATGCATACTTGGTCACAGAGTACTATACCAGTCCTTACCCAAAATCATGAATAATAATACAAATAAATAAGTAACAGCTTTTTCATTTCAGACTATTAATATATGTGCATGGGGAAAAAAGAGTATTGTGTGTCACATATCAGGGTGAATTTGCATATAAGTAAACACATTCACACACTTGTTGTAGCCCTAAGGAAAAGGTGAGAGGATAACAATTACCACAATGCCTCTGAAAACTTCAGAGGCATTTTTTTTAAACTGCTAGGAGAGCAGGAAATGAAAGCATAAACTGAACTGAAGGTATTGTTTTTAGTAAGTATGTGCTGCATCAAGAGGGTCATTGCAAGCCTGTCTTTTCTCTCTCAATGTCTGCTGCTATGAGGATGCTAATGAGCTTGCACATGTATTCATACACAGTCATACACTGAATAGGACTTGCATTAAAGTGTGTTCCTCTGTGTTCCAGTTGTTCGTGTTCCAGTTGTTCGAAGGCACTCAAAACAATATAAATTCTTCATTGCATGGATTCACAAGATTTGAAACAATCCCTTGAGATTCTGGTTTATATTGACATGATTGCATCTTGTAATTCCTGTAGATTTTTGGGTACAATTTTAATGCAGTGAATTCCCATTTTACCACACCCCAAATGTGATTTGAAATGCCACTGAAGAACAGTGAACTTATTCTCAACAAATGTGAAATTACTTTTGCTTTGTGACATGGTGAATTAACATTTTGCAAGGAGTCATTAAATGATGAATTGTGGGCATGAAGAACTGCACATGGTCAGCAACAATACTCAAACAGACTTTGGCATTGAAACAATGATTTATTGGTATTAACAGGCACATAGTGTGGCAAAAAAATAATTACACACACAAATATACCATCTTGCACCAAATTATAACCTTATCATCTGTGTGCCTCTGCAGAAATTAGGATTTCTCAAACCAGGCTGCAGTTTTCCAGGCTATAACTGTCCGGTTTTGGTGAGCTTGTGCCAATTGCAGCTTCAGCTGTCTGTTCTTAGTGGCAAAAATTAAACCTAATGTTGTCTTCTACTTTTGTAGTTTATCTGACTAAAGGTATAAGATGGTGGCATTTTGAGATGCTTTACTGATGATTTTATCAAGTATTTTCTGTAGCCTTTCTGTCAGCTCAAATCAGCCTGGCCATTGATCTCTTTTATCAATAAGGTTTTTCTGTCTGCAGAAAAGCCACTATCTGGGTGTTTTTGCTTTATTGCACCATCCTGTGTAAACTCTAAATACTTTTGTATGTGTGTAAATCCCTGCATATCAGACAAAATCCACTTTTATGACCAACAAACTAGTCAATCAAAATCACTGGGATCACATTTTATCCCAAATCTGATGTTTAAAGTAAACATTACTCAAAGTTGCTTGCTCATATTTTAATTATTTTCTGTATTGCACTGCTGTCACACAACTGACTCACTGCACAACTACATGAAAGAGTAGGTCTACAGGTACTTTTAATAAAGACACTGTGGCATGGTACATACAAGAAGCCAAATAAATGTGAAAATTAACCACAATTGTTAAATAGGACACAGAAACAATATATCCTTTTTTATTCATTTAAAAATGAATTAATAATACAGTACATCATATATTTTATCTTAGTAGCCAAATCAGTGGAAATTGCACATATATTTAATATAGGTTTCTCATAGTCAATTCATAAAATCAGTTTACACTATCCCTTTGTGCAGTTTTCTTTACTGTATTACAGAAAAAATAATTTGCATCATTATACTTCTGCAGCCTGGCACTTCAGAAATGCTGTCAGAAATGTGCATTTATGTGGGACCTCGTTTGTTCTGACCTTGCATCTGGAACATTATGATAAATATCCTGATAAAATCAAATGTTTCAATCTCATGGGTGGAAGACATTGTCAGTATGTAAAAGACAACCTGGGAATCACTTGGATACCCTTTTCTACTCCTCAAGTTCAAGTATGCATAGATTTGCCAACGAGAATTCCTTATTCCCAACAGTAATGACCAATCCCAGCTGCTCCAACAGTTATGTTTTCATGCACTTGCAGTATTTTTTGATAACTTTGGTTTCCATGATAAAACGGGATTGAATATGACAGAATGAAATGGCTTATGTGGCACTACACAGGCAATACCAAAACATTCTCATATTAACACACATATGGTCTTACTGTGTTCAGTGATCAGACACATCTGATCACCTCTTCACTTGATGCAATCCTCTTATTCTCTTTGACGGTTCAATTTCTCTCTTGTTATTTCAATTTGAGATAAAGCTGTGGGGATGCAGTCTGTTCTCTCTCAACATAACAGACCCCTTATTCTCATAACTTTGGCAAGAAGAGATATGGTCATGCAGAATGCCTTTATGCATGCGGGCCACCTTAATGCTGAAAATGTGCAACAGCTATGTGCTCACTGGCCATCTAAGAAGGTAGTGTCTGACTCATGGCAGCTCATCTAAAATCAATGATTCAGGTGTTGAGACTATACTATTTAAAGGCTCATATCTTTCAACAATGGCCATCTTAGTAACTAGTCATCTTCCATGTATAGCACTGTACAAGGACGAGAATGCTGTTTCTATATCTACAAGGGACATTCTTTTAGAAGGATAATGCAGTCAAATCACAATCATGTTCAACTTCAGTTTCAAAAACATCTAGAAATTGGCACGCCCTTTTCACTATATAGCAAATATAGCTGTTATATATCACCAACATATATGTACTAAACTAGGCATGGCAACAACTCCTAAAATAGCAGCCCATGTTAGATTGGATGGTGCAAAACAATCCTGCAAATCTACTGCCAGGGTGCTTTTTGGTTTTAAAGAAACCCTGGGTGTGGACATCATATGTTATTATGCCTGACTGCTAAGTTAAATTTCCAGCTACCTGCACATTTGACATATACATTTATTCTGATTCTGATTCTGACACGAAAGTGAAGGTTTCAGAAACATGATGAAACAGACACAGAAAAACTCAGCAAGTTAATCTCAGGCTCTAGTTTGCAAGAGATACAAGGCTTTTCTAACCAAAAGAATCAGCTTGGGAACACTTTCCATTTGGAAAGTGATGGTCAATGCAGATACTTGCTTTTCAGGCTTGGAAGCAATGTTGTGCAGGGTGCAAGATGAGGACACGTGACCACATCAAGGTGCTGGAATTGAGGACAATCTATTAAGTCCTTAAATCTGGCCTATTCCTATAGTCCTGAGGAAGGGCAAGGTTAAATTGTTGGTAATCTCCTTTTGTAGAATCAGCTCGGGTGAACCTATCAGCTAACTGTGAGCATCATAAGAGCAACACTTATCAAGACACATAAAAATCCTTACCGACCATTTTTCATACCATCACTGAATGAGTAAAGTTTCTTACAGTGAATGGTAGGTGTCTCCATTCAGTGCAAATGAAATATCACAAATGTATGTAATATTTCGGCCGATCAAATAAATTGTCAAGATTGCACCAATTCTATACAGTGAGGCAGACCAAAATGCTTGCCTTGATTTACATTTATGGCCAGGGGCAGACACTCTTCGCAAGTGCCACTCACAATTATCTCCTTTGTACTTCTAAGCAGTTGATGGTTAAAAGCCTTGCTTAGGGGACCAGCAGTGGCAACCTGGTGGTGCTAAGATTTAACCTTCCAAAAAGAGGTTTCACATCTTAACCACTAAGCTACCACTTCCCCCTGCCTTCTTATATAATGTTTTTAAGATATTAAATAAACATAATAAAATGAAAAATTACTATTTCTATATTTCTTAAGTTATTTACATACTACTTAATTTTATTTCTTAAAGAAATAAAAAAATAGAAAAGAAACCATGCATGTTTGTAACATATCCTTCTGTGTTGACACTTACTATGCAAATGGTAATTCTAAAATCTGAATAAAAAAATACAAGATGTGGACAAGATGTAGTGCTAAATGAAAAATCACATCTGCATTGTTTCCATTAAACCATTGATGTATTTATTAAGTCAAATGTCTGTCTATTACTTGCTTTTAAACTTACTTGCATTTTGGTCAGCTTGGTTTTTAGCTGACATGCTTCAATTTGCATCAAATTAATTTTTCTTCAGTTAATTCCTGTTAGTTTCATCGCTCATAGCATGCATTACATCGGAGCAGCCATGTGTGTCAGGTGCAAGTCATTTACTTTGCTTGGTCTCTTGGTATTTTACAGCAAGTTTAAGACTTGTTATGCATGCACACATAAATATCCATGCAATATAACACATCACACCTGGCTGTTCCCAGGGGTTTACAGATACATAAAGAACTAGCAAATTCCAGTAATAGGCACAAGAAAGGGGAGGTTCAGAAACCATTAGAACCATTAATTCCATCCACAAATACACAAGAACATGGGACTGAGGTATTTTAAGTAATATATCTAAAGTATAATTCCAAGACTACTTTTAGGAAAGTATTAGAAAATATTGTCAGACATCCAGAACTTGCAACTGCTGCCAAAAGAAACATCCATTATTTGGTAGCACTGCAGTCATGCTATCATTAGAAAAATGTGCCAACTTTTAGATTTCTCATTTGCATGTTAGCCACACTAAGCTAAATTCAGAGTTACAGACATTGTGGTGAATTGGTTATCCCATTATTATCTCTATATTTCTTTCTTTTCAATTATGGTCTAAAAGCAGGTGGTTCAGTTTTATTGTTCACATGTAAAAAATTAAGCGGTTTGTAAACCATAGCATTTTCTTTTCAAATAGCATTAAAAATGCTACAAAAGCCATGGTGTACCAGGAAAAGATACAGCACAAAGAGCATTTAAAAGGAACAGATTCAAAGAAATGCATGACACCAGATTATCAGTGCGTGAGATGACACAGTGTGTATTTACAAAGAAATCATGTTGATGATGTTTTGTACAAAAAGTTGTATTTTTATTAATTTTAATTTCTCCTATGTATAGAAATAGAACAATATCTTATAACACATAAACTGAATATTTAAAATAATTAAAAAAACTAACTAGAAAATTATATAATCATTTTTTTTAGATTTGATGCAAAGAAGATTGCTATGAATACTATAATGAGAACCTTAAAAGAAGTAGTATGTTACAGTCTAATAAAATAAATGACAAAGGTCGCTGAGGTGAAGCTAAAGCGAGTCAAACTAATCACAATAAAAGAAAGCATGATCACAGCTGTGACTGCTGGAGAGGCTAGCTAATAGTAGTGGTGCTGATCTAGACCCAGTAATAAGCACTCTATCTTTCCCTTATACATGCCAAAAACTGACAACAGCAACAACAAGAGTGGAGGGAGTCATGGGTTGGCACAGCGACTTGTTCAGCTTCGTTCTAAAAATGTCTTTGGGTCAAACAGACACTCACGCACAAACATACACACACACACACACACACACACACACACACACACACACACACACACACACACACACACACACACACCTGTTGCTAGGCAACAGCAATGCTCTCTTGATCAGGAAGTGAGAGGGATGGAGATGAGGAGAAGAGTTGTAGAAAGAAAGATGATGGAATAATACAATGACGTGCAGAGAAATAGAGAAAGTAAATTGGGTGTTGAGACCTATGCCAAAAGCTGAAGTCACAATGAACTGGTGTGGCAATCACCTGCCAGGGTTGGTGTGTGTGGGTCTGGCCATCAGAAACAATCCATAGATTAATACTCACAACATTCTAAATGATATCTCTGGCATCTAGCTCCACACAAAGCAAAATCATCCTGATTTCCAGATGATACATCCAACTTCCTCTGCATTCATTTCTGTAATAAATATTCTGATTCCTTTCCACTGACCCCAATACATAATTTTAGCTTTGTTTATCTGTCATGTCCTACCCTGAAACCAGTGGCAGCTTGTAATTTTCTATTTTCATGTTGGCGTCTTAACCATTCTGAATTTTGTTTACAAAAAAATATAGAAAGACAAAAAGAAAGAAAGAAAGAAAGAAAGAAAGAAAGAACCCTTCTTCAACCTCCTTAGTATACTAATCAGCACAAAATAATTATTACACAATGGGCTGGAAAGTTCAAAGTATTTCAAAGAAATGCAAATAGGATTATATCTTCAAAGCTTGTCACTCCCAATGATGATACATCATATAAGTAGTACAACAGGGAGAGAGAAAGAGAGAGAGAAATAAAGAGTGAGAAAAGAGGACTAAAAAAAATGAGATCACAGTTCATATTTACAGTTGTATTCTAATTACCTGATTTTGGACGATATCCATTGTTAAAAGTGCTTTGAATTAAATAAAGATACAGTAGATACTGCAGAAGTCTAGTGCAGAGCATGATGTACATATACACAGACACACTCACAGACACACACACACACACATACACACACACACACACACACACACACACACACACTTTATAAAGAGGCTCCGGGTTCAGGCACAAACTGCGAGGTGATCGCTCAATTTACTTTACCAAGCCTACTTTTGTGAATGATGATATGGTTTTGGCCTGTTTCTCAGTTTCATGATTATAATCTAGCCCAGTTTGAAGTTAGTATGAAAATCATCTGACCCTTTTATTTATTTATTTTTTTCCCTGCACTAGCATCCACCTCTCCTTGTCATTCTTGACCCAGAGAGAATACAATAACATACAATAATTAATAACATTTGTTATTTGATTTGGGGATGGCATCCAGACTCTGAAGCAAAACTTAATTGATTTAATACTTTAAATAATGTCCTATCTGTTTTTTGATCCAATTTCCCTTTTATTATAAAATGCAACTATATTTTATTTTTAAAGCAAAGAAATGACATGGAAGAACACAAATGACACTGCCATCTTTTAGAAGGCAAAATCTGTCATCTGTTATAATAAAGAAACATTTCTTCATTATAAACTCTATCTTATGATTACATACTGCTACACAATGTCAGTGTGCACAGTGTCATATGCTTTATATTAGTATTTAGTATTAGTATTAGTACTTTTGTCATTTATGATCATAAATACCAGCAATTGAAATCAGATAGCCAAAATGGTTGGGTTTAGGCAGATAAGGATTAGTTATAAGTTACAAGTGTAGTGTGGTAGTGTGTAATGTTTTGTCAAATCCTGCCCACCCAATATGACAGATTATAGTTAAACATATTGACACATAAAGTAATTTATTTTATTTTCTAAATTCTATTCTGCAACTTCAAACTCTTTACCCTTGTTTTTTATTATTTATTAAAGTGTAGGTAACCAATGGGTCTTAAAATGCATTTCACTGTGTAATGTTATGTATGTGATAGGAACTTTTAAAATATAGAGCATCATATAAAAAAATATTATAGTATTAATAATTTAGTATTAGTGATTTTCTGCCACTCTAAGTGATTTTATTGTGGTAGCAATGATGCTCTGACACAATCTTACTGGTTATTTGAAACAAGAAGGTAAGGACGCTGTTTAAACGTTTATATATCCAAGACATAATGGTAGAACGTTGTTGAAATGTTTTCTAAATTGGAATAGGCAGCAAAAATTGGTTAATCTCTTAAGTGTGCGAGGAACCCTGCTGCAGTAAAATTAGCTTTTTTTGGCATACTTTGCTTTGCTTTACACAGGAGTGAGGAAAACTATGCGTCCCACTCAACGATCAATGACCACAGTTATTTTAAAAAGCCAAATGTTTCAACTGTAAAACTGTTGAAGGCCCAAACAGACATATTATCTGCCACATACATAATCATAAACAGTATATCATGCAATGTCAAATGAGACTTTTATTAATACAAGCAACTAATAGTACAAGCAAATGGAGATCCTGTTTGCAAAATTTTACCCTATTTCACGACAAATATTGAAGGCACGAGCAAACCCACACTGCCGGTCCCATTTTTGGCTGAGGGTAGCATCAGTCGCTTAGTTTATGACGTATCGCTTGTTCGCTCTCGTTGTTCAGTGCAGCAAAAACGTAACTTTTTTTAGCGTAATATTTTTATTCCACTAGCAATCCTGAAAAATGTCTCCCAAGAAAATCAGTTATAGTGCTGCGAAAACAAAAGTAAATACAATTACCATGGAAACCAAGAAGGTTACGAGTGTGGTGTGCGTCTCACACTCGCAATCAACCACTATCACATAGGTAAGTAATAAATTATGTTTACATTACGTTAATTTGTGGTGTAATTGTTTGTTAAAATTGGCTAAAAATACTTTTTAAGTGCAGAAATAAGCGATCGAATGAGGACTTGGAACGGATTTAATCACTTTTACATTTATTCCTATGTGAAAAATCAGTTCGAAAGTACGAGCAAATGGACCTATAAGCAATTTTCAAGAACGAGTTATGCTGGTACAAAGGGCTTTTTTCTGTATAACATAAAATAGAATAAAGAATGAAAATAGGGGTAAAAATGTAAACGTTAAAAGTAAAATTATTCAGACATGTTTAATACAAGTGCAGTATTAAAAGGTAATCGCAAACATGGTCTAACTGTAAGCTTATCGATTTGGTCAAAGATTTGGTCTCATAAAGTCTTGCAGTCAAGTTTAGAAAAATCCCTGTCATTCAACTAAACAGTATGGGCAGCACCAGCCATCAATTGTTGACTATATGGGTAAGCTTAGACCTGCTTTTGCAAATACAGTGGAACCTCGGGTTACGAATTTAATTCGTTTGGGTACTTTATTCGTAACCTGAGAAGTTCGTATCTCGATACAAATTTCCCCATAATAATGAACAGAAACTTCGGTAATTTGTTCTGGACAACCAAAAATATTACTTAAATAAAATGGGTAAGCTTAGACCTGCTTTTGCAAATACAGTGGAACCTCGGGTTACGAATTTAATTCGTTCGGGTACTTTATTCGTAACCTGAAAAGTTTGTATCCGGATACAAATTTCCCCATAATAATGAACAGAAACTTCGGTAATTTGTTCTGGACAACCAAAAATATTACTTAAATAAAAATAAAGCCAATATTCACTAATATTATTTACTTTTAACATGTTATATTAAAATCATACCACAAACACATACAAAAGAGGAAAAGATCTTTAACGGGTACTTTCCCTTCGAGAAGACTCGCTGCAGGAGACGACGTTCGTAGAAGGGGGAGGAGGGAGAGTTATTTTTTGGAAGGAGAATCTTATTAAATTATATTATTTATGTATTATTATATATTATATTATAGAATATTAAAGACAGTGTTATTAACACGAACGCTGAGACAATTGTTGCATTAGAGGGAAAATGAGAGCTGTTTCTTTAAGGCTACTATCAGTTGGTCGATTCTGATATTACCTGGTGACAGAATAATGCAGACTGAATTGTAATTGAATATAGTATCATCCCATTCCTGTATACTTTCTCCAAATACTACGTGACTGCTGTTTGTTTACAGAATGAAAGTGTCGTTCTTATCAGTAGACCTGCATGCTCAGTGCTGGAGTGCATGATATACGGAGCAGGCGTGGTTTTATGCTGAAAGTCTTTCTCTCTACCCCCTCAGTATGAGCTCGGAGGTGGTGAACGATGAGAATCAGGTCGCTTTGCCCGTACGTAAGCGCGTCCCATCTGAATCGTCCGCCGACATTTTCGCTCTTGATCAGCCCACGGGCCGTCCGTCCATCCTGAGGCAGTCTCAGGTGGAGAACCTTAACAAGAACATCTCTAAGGGAGTGAAGGTATGAGTGGGGTCTTTCTGGGGTTTCTTGTTCTCTCTTTATTAATTTATTTTGTATTATTTTTTTGGACCCATGTGTGTATGTTATGTAACGCTAGATGCAGGAAAAGGCTCCACTCCTTTCAGTTGCATAGAATGTTCTTGTTTGGAGTTTTTATTATTAAAAATGTGATACCTGATGTGATTCTTAATTATGCCATAATAGACTGATTATCATGTTTTATGTTTAAACACCAATTGGAAGCAGTTGATAGAATGTCTATCCTCTGAATTAAAAATAATTGTTGGATATTAAATAAAATATAACATCAAACCATTTTGCTGGCAATTTTTGAGCAAGGTGCTAAATGATTATGCCTAATATTTTTTTGTCATATTGTGTACTTATGATGTACTTTCTCACTGTTAACACTATTCCTTGAATAGGAAAACTTTTACTTTTCCCAGTGCTGCTGTATGTTTTTTTTTTTTTTGTATACTCCTGATTTTATTTGTGTAATAATATTGTAGTGGTATTGTAATCTTTTTCTAACATTATGCATAAGACACATTTGGTCCCTTTTTTTATTTTTAAAATTTATATACAGTGCCCTCCACAATTATTGGCACCCCTGTTTAAGATGTAGTCGTGGACTTCTAAAAATTCTCCTTTTTTTTTAAAACAACATAGAACCCAAATGCAAAAAAAGAGAAAAATCCAACCTTTCATGTAAGTACATAACTTTGGTGGTAAAAAAAAATCACACATTTAGAAAAGAAAAGAAAAACCTTGAAATCATGTGTGCCACAATTATTGGCACCCCTAACAATTCCTCTGAAAAATTGAATTTTTTTAAAAAATATATTTTTCTGTAGTTGCTAAGGTTGGTCAGGGTATCTAGGGACTTTTAATTAGTAATTCATGATTTCCTGTTTCCCTGGGGTATAAATATGACGTGACACAGAGGCCTAATTCTCTTACCCATTTGTCAACATGGCAAAGACAAGAGAACACACCATTCAAATAAGGCAGATGTGTGTTGACCTTCATAAGTCAGGCAATGGCTACAAGAAAATAGCCACTCGCCTTAACTTGCCGGTATCTACAGTCAGAGGAATCATTAGGAAAGTTTAAAACAACTGGAACAGTGACAAACAAGGCTGGAAGAGGTCCCAAGTTTATCTTGCCACAACGCACAGTGAGGAGGATGGTAAGAGAAGTAAAAAAATGTCCCAAGCTTACAGTCACAGAATTGCATCGAAGAGTGGCATCTTGGGGTCACAGAGTCTCCAAAACAACCATCAGATGCTCTCTACATGCCAACAAGCTGTTTGGGAGGCATGCAAGGAAAAAGCCTTTTCTCACTAACACTCACAAACGTAAACGTCTGGAGTTTGCTAAGCGGTACTGGGACTTCAACTGGGATCGTGTGCTTTGGTCAGATGAGATTAAGATTGAGCTTTTTGGCAACAAACACTCTAAGTGGGTCTGGCGTAAAACAAAAGATAAGTATGCTGAAAAGCGTACTGGTTCAGCAGTCACAAACTCAAGGTCCTCCCATGGCCATCTCAGTCCCCAGACCTCAACCCAATTGAAAACCTGTGGGGCGAGCTAAAAAGAAGAGTGCATAAGAGAGGAACCAAGACACTGGATGATCTAGAAAGATTGTGCAAAGAAGAATGGTCAAAAATCCCTCTCTCTGTGTTCTCCAATCTTGTGAAATGTTATAGGAGGAGATTAAGTGCTGTCTTGTTGGCAAAAGGAGGTTGTACAAAGTATTGCCATCAGTATAAACACATGATTTCAAGTTAATTTTTTTTTTCTAAATGTGTGATTTTTTTTACCACCAAAGTAATGTACTTAAATAAAAGGTTGCATTTGGGTTCTATGTTGTTAAAAAAAAAAGGAGAATTTTTTTGAAGTCCACGAGCACATCTTGAATAGGGGTGCCAATAATTGTGGAGGGCACTGTATATGCCTTGTGAAACTGAAGACTTTTAGTATAAAATTTTATGTTTTTCACAAACTTTTTTTTTATCACATTCACTAAATTATTCACAGTAGTTAATAAATATGAATAATATTATTTAACATAAATAACCAATTAATAATTTGGGACATGAATGGGTCGCATCGATAGATATTTGCCTCATTTTGTTCACTATCAGGTTTCTCATGGTTGCTTGTCATACACATCTCAATGAAACAACACACCATTCATGGCTCCATTGTTTAACCAAATAATCGGTTTGTCAACAGTAACTGAGACAAATACATTTCTAAAGCTGAGAAAGAGCATCACTAGATGCAAACAGAAAAAATATTTTGTGCCAGACAAAACTTTTTTTTTGTAAATAATTTTTATGATAAGTTTGTTTATTTTTTGTCATGTTTTGTGTGCTGTCATTTGTCTGTTGTCACTTGATTAGAATTTAACACTGACAGTGTCTTGAATCAATTACAGAATACATTTTTCTGAAACATAAACAAGGGGAAAAAAGCTCACAGCTCTTACCTATCTCCAAAGCAGTAATGCCCATTGATGCCTGTCCCAATCCAGTCTTCCTCTCCCACTTGCCTTCATCAGGGTGGTAGATTTCCACAGATGACAGTGGACTCTGCTGAGCATCCATGCCCCCCATCACCACCAGTTGGTCCCCCAGTGCCACAGCTGACGCCCCAGCCCTGGCAGTAGGCAATGGAGGGAGTTGACACCAGCTTTGGCTCTCTAGGTCCAGGACCTCTACAGAGTCCAAAGGCATTCCATTCTCGCTGCAGCCCCCCATCACATAAAGGCGGTCGCTCCACAGCACAGGTGTGCAGTAAACTCTGCATGTAGCCATTGGAGGAAAAACCTCCCATTGCAAAGATTTCAAAGGACTTACAGCCATCTCAGGCACTGGCATGGCTTTACGTGGGCCCAGAGGCGATGGAACATTACAGGGACCAGGCAGCAGGAAAACAAGGCAAATAAAATAAGAGATGTTAAGCTATCCAAAAATGTTTGCCTTTGGAGCAGCAGCTATTTTCACTTTGCCAGAGTAACAAGCTTTATTCTGTTTTCTCCACAAAAGAGGAAAATTCAGCTGCAGTAAATAAACCAAAATATGGCCATAAGTTTTTCCTGTTTTTAATTCATTTTTGTTGCTTCGACCATCAGATTACCATTAACATATAGATCACTTATTTGCTTTGCTACTTTGGTGAAATACTGGATCAGTTAAAGTAAGACTGGAAAACAGTCATGCATGCCCAAAGTGATGCTCCAACCGGATAAAAGTGTAATTCGGTCAAGTTTTAGGTGTAATTCCTCCTAACAGTTCCCATTACTTATCAGGGGGTCTTGGTCTGGCTTGATCTTCAGTAATCCACAACAGTGATTTCTTATGCAGTGCTTATTTACTCTCCTTCACAGCCATAAAAAAGCAGAAAAGCCCCTGGAAGCAGTCAGCTTCTGGATAATCAGATCTTTGATCACCGGATCTAGAGGATGGCAAAGAGAAAGTTAAACAAAATAGAAAAATGACTTACAAAGAGAGAGGGAATGACAATTATCAATATATAGGCAGATAAAAATACTAATTGCAGTGTAAATTTGCTCCCTCCAGTAGGCTTATTCTAAACATTGTGGTAGCCACAGGTCCTTCTGGGATTCTTCCTGCTAGACAGTCCAGGTGTCAAATAAACCCTGTCACCCGCATGATTTGATGGCCAAAGCACTGACATTTACCATTTACTATCTTGACTCAGATAATAAAACAATTGGCAGTGTGCGTGTATATGTGTGTGTGTGTGTGTGTGTGTGTGTGTGTGTGTGTGTGTGTGTGTGTGTGTGTGGCAAAGTGACAGTAAGGGGAATGTAGCAGTTTCAGTAGTATGGCCAACATCATAGGTCAACCTCTCTACAGGGAATTACAGCTCGGAGCAGGAACCGCAGCAGTGTAATTGGGACCTGCGCATTTCTAATTAGTAATCTTATTAAGATGAGGTATGTGATGGGAACAGCTGTCTAGGACTGAGGTTGAAAAATAAGCAAAGAGAGTTGGGAAAATGCAAAGACCATAAACAGGACACGTGTTAGTGAGGGAGAAAGAGCCAGAGTCACACAAGATTGATTAGAAGCTTTCTGTAGCGTAGCACTGAAATGAGGATGAGTGTGTGTATGTGAGAGGTGAGCAAAAAGATTAGACTATGCCACTCAGATGCTGATAAAGATAAGATGGATAAAGAAAAGATGGAGTAAAAGATAAGGATGCTGAGGATGTGTGTGTGTGTGTGTGTGTGTGTGTGTGTGTGTGTGTGTGTGTGTGTGTGTGTAAGTAACTTGTAATTAATGTCACTGATAACAGTGACCTACACTATGCTTCGACTGCTTCACTTCCCAGCACATACCCATCATAATGACACTATGTCTTTTCTATATGATTTCTCCAGTATATTCATCATCAATCATTTACAAACAGTTCTCAAAAATGTTCCACTAAAGGTACACAGAGTTAAAAGTGAGTAAAGCAGAAGAAAACAAACATTTAAATGTAAATGATCAGTTACCCAGAACACATGCTTCGCTTTATCTTCAGATATTACTTCACTGAAAATATCTGAAGCTGTTGTCCTTCATAGTTTGTAGAAAATATTTTCCAGATGATGTATTTTTATCAGACAGGAGTTCAATGGGATTGGCAAATAAGGGTCTGTAGCCAGCTTCTGTATGATTTCCTAGAAACCAAGAGAGAAACAGAAATAAACACAAGACATTCAAGACACACAGAAAGATAGAGAGAGAGAGAGAGAGAGAGAGAGAGAGAGAGAGAGAGAGAGAGAGAGAGAGAGAGTGAGAGAGAGAGAGAGAGAGGGAGAGAGAGAGAGAGAGAGAGAGTGAGTGAGTCCCTCTGGGAGTTGTCATCCACTAATTAGAAGTCTTAGAAGTGGATTACTGTAGGAGTACAATTTAGATAACAGGGGACTCTTTAACGTATATAATATACTTATCTACTTCATAATAAATTACTGCAACAAACACAGTCACCATAAACAACAAACTATTGTGCTATTGTACCATATACAACAAACTTTTTTACAAGTTATATTTTTTTACATGTTTTGCAGTTCATTCACTTGAAATGTGATGAGAAAGACATTGGAAGACATTGTGCTTTTGAAATAATATTTTAGTCCCTATCTTTGCAGTAAAAATATAGTGCAGTGATGCTTGCACAGACGAAAATCTATGAAATTAAAGTCTTACATTTCAGAAATGTCTATACCAATAATAAACAATAATTGTAATAACAATATAACTAGAAATTATTGTTAATATGAGAGAGTGAACATGGAAATTCAAAAGGCAAAAAGTAAAATATAAAAAAAATAATAATAAAAATGTCAGGGCTAGGGTCTTGCTTGTTTAAGTAAATCTCACAAAGCGGCCAATAACTGCCAAAATAATTCAGATTTGTTCTGTAAGTCATATGTAAGTTTTTTCAAAGGCAGAAGATTAGCCATTTGTGTTAAACACCTATTCAGCGTTGGATATCATGTACCTCATACTAAAAAGGTTTCATTTTATTACAGTCCCAAAATAAATGCATTAATGTTGTTATTTCAGCTTTACTTTCAAAACACAACTGAGATCCATTTCAGTACATTTTATAGAGGCGTACTGGGGTGAGGTATATTCTGTATATGAATTAGAAGTTTTGCTCATGTATAGAGCTTGAAGTTGATTTATGAAAAACCTCCTCACATATAGAGAGACATTCATCATCAGTGAACGGTCCTCTCACTTTAAATATTTGCCATTGCGTAACCACCCCCAAAACTTTCATTGCCATTACTCTTAAATTTTTTTCAGATTTCTTTTTCATGTTTCAGAATAGATCCATATTTCTTTTTTAGGATCTTAAAATTATAATTACGTTGCTATTTTTTCTTTTTAACCTCAGGGAATGCAAATATTTGTTTATTTCTAATAACCAGCTCACCATTTTACATAGAGTAATTTAGAGAATTGTGATCTGAAATGAAAGTTTTTTTTCTTCTTCCTTTCTATTTAAAGTTGTAGAATCTTTACTTTCCTTTTGACAGATTCAGCCTGAAAAATCAGTCTTTTCAAAAGACAGTTTTTCTCTTTTGTTAAAAATCTGCAGTTTGGTGAAGTCTTACAATATTTTGGAAAATTACTAAGTGAATAAAGTAAAGATAAATGCATATGAGGGAGTTAATCTCAATTGGCAATAAAAGAACAAAAACCGTCCTCTGTGGTCAGCCTTGTTTGAAATTATTTAGATTTTCTCTGTATGTTTCACCTGTCGTATTCCTCCCCTTATTCTTGTCCCCCTTCTTTCCACAGCTGCCTGTTTCCCCTGTGTGTATAAATAGAAATGAAATAAAAGGAAAAAAATTGCTCCTTTCCAAACAGAATTTCTAAAGCTCAGGCTCCCTGTAGAGCTTTACAGAGTGTCAGCTTAATCAACAGTGATTTCCTCCATATGACAGGTTTGGCACACACATACACAAAGCCCCAAGAAAAATGCCAGAGGCCACAGGATTGTGTGTAAGAGTGAGATAGAAAAAGAAAATGGCAGGTAGTCACCTAAATTGCTACGTTCCTAATGTAGAGCTTCAAAGCATTCGAAAAAAAACAGAAACATTAAAATGTTCCTAAACGTAAGTTTAAAACAGGAAATAAACTTTCAGCACAGTTGAGCTGAGAAGAGAAATAAGATTAGATGTGAATGACGGTGCTGTTATTACACAAGCACACTGATTACAATAGAGTACGTACCTATAGAGTCACCAACTAAAACGCTTTCATAAGACAAGTTTTAGAAATGGCAGTTTGTTTATCGTATTCATTATGAAATGTGATGTTACATGAGAAAATATTTCATTTCAGTCTTTGCACATACAAAGAAGTCACTACTGATCACTACTAAGCAATGCTGACTGACTGCAGAAAAACTTAAAAGAAGCAGCAGATAAGTCTTTCCATAAGTGTATGTTTTAAAAAAAAAAGTGATGAACTGTTTCTTCTTCAAAAAAATCCATATCAGCTTGGCAGTGACTCTCATTGTGCCACCCCCTTTCTCCCTGTAGTAGAAGTACAGCTAGAACAAGTCATGTCAAGTCAAGTCAAGTGGCTTTTATTGTCATTTTAACCATATACAGCTGGCGAAGTACACAGTGGAACATAACACTTTTCCTCTAAAACCAAGTTGCTACATTAAACAACACAGAACTACAAGACACAAAATAGAACTAACTAAAGCTATGCATTAAAAAAAAAACAAAAAAAAACCAGAACTAAACAGTAAGTATGCCTTTAAGATAATAGAACACGAAACTGTTTTTTCTGTGTTGCTGTCTGGGCTCCACACCAGACTGGGTGGTGCATCTTTTATCCTCTGGCACATCTTAGATTCATCTAAATGCAGCTTTGAGGTATCTGTGTACATCCTCCCCTGCTGGCAAATTCAGTTTGAAATTTAGCGTGATGCTTGTGGACATCTATAATTCATCTCTACTAACTTCTGCTACACTCTCCGAGTCAAATTCATTCCAGTGTGGTAGTCCCTAATCAGACTCTCCTGTACAACCAAAAGAATTCTATCATGAAAAAAACAATGCTGAGCAAAATCTGATGTATATGAATTTTGGCTGTGCACAAACTATATGTATATATTCTACATATGTATTAAGACACAAAATTAAACACACAATATAGGTCAGCTTTTTCATATACACACACAGATTATCTACATCCACATAAACAATCAACGGTGCCAAAGCTATCTGTGGTAAATAGTCTAGAGAACATAATTTGGTGTGATGGATGCTATTCTCTCTTTCCTTTGCCAGTCACAGAGCTAACTGTCAATATCTAACGACTCAAAATTGTGGAAATGGGTAGACAATGCTGTCTTCCAAGTGTGTTACACTAGCTTGGGTTGTACTGTAAGATGACTGGCAGTTCTGAAAAGACGTAGCTCTGACTTCATCCTCCCAGATTAGTAGCTGCTGTGTGATAAGGAAAGCTAAAGAACCAAATTTACAGATGGTTTTGTGTTCTAAATGCAACAGAACCATTAGAGCATATATTATTGCTATTAAGAAAATGAATGGCCAAATGTACAACTAGTAAAACACTGTGAATGGAGAGAGCCAAAGTAAAGTGGTACAACATTGCATTAAAAAAAAACATGAATTGAGAACATCGCACAAACGATAAAAATAATACGTGTATGTTTTCTGGTTGTCCAAACAACTACAAAACATTTTGGGATGGAATACAGTAATCCCCCTGAACTCGCAGGAGTTACGTTCTAAGAATTATTAGGAGTTGATGTGCATCACTTGACAGTGTACACTTTTTGTTAAGTCTTTCTTTCTTAAAAAAAAAAAACGGCAATATATTCTATGGTGTGGTCTCCATATTCTATGGTGTGGTCTGCTGGGGCAGCAGCGTCTCTACTGTAGACAGGAAGAGACTGGACAAGCTGAATGACCAGCTCAATCTTGGGAATTACCCTAAACACTGTACAGGAGGTGGGAGAAAGGAAGATGGTAGCAAAACCATCATCATTGCTGGAGAACACCTCTCACCCCCTGTATGAAACCGTTTCATCGTTGAGCAGCTCCTTCAGTGACAGACTGTTACATCCTAAGTGTCTGAAGGAGCGTTACAGAGGGTCTTTTCTCCCTGCTGCTATTAGACTTTACAATCAAAGCTGCTCCCAGTAAACCAGTCACCATAATACACACCTAACATAATACTACTTGTGTGCAATACTACCTGCAATACGTACTTTTTCCTTATTTGTATTTATACATTGTGTTGTGTATATACTTTTATACTATAGTATGTGTCTATTTTTTTATATATATATTTGCTGCTGTAACAAAGAAATTTCCCCACTGTGGGACGAATAAAGGTATATCTTATATCTTATTTGGGAGAAAAAATTGTTAAATATCAATGCTGTAAATTATATCCATGACAAAAACAACCAAAGTCAAACAAAGTGAAATATTAAGAAAGCTGGGGAAGAGAAGCAAAATGGGCAAAAAACGTATAATTTAAACCGAATTAATAGCACTAGCAAAGCTGTACATGTTTGACATGATAAGCGGCAGTGATGATATCTTGCCTTATCATTTAAATGTGTTTCAAAATCAGATGCTCCATTGCTCCTTATCCTAAATAAAGCTGCAACAAAAGAAAATGAATCACACATAAATACATACACACAACATACTTCGTACCCCCTGCTGACAAATACCCCATCAGCAATTTATACATTTCTTACACACACACACCCACACACACACGCACACACACAAACACACACCACCCACTGTGATATAACTTGTGAAAATATTCAGTTTCAAGAAACTGCAGCAAAAAGCAGCACTTACTGTGGCCTTTAAAAACCCTCTTTAGTTAAATTACATTAAAAGCTACCAATAAAGTCTAATGGATTGTAGATATTGTGCTTTTTTGTTTTAGTCCTTCACTTTCGCAAATATTTAGCTAAGTACACTTTGGAAAAAGAATGTACACTGTTGAAATATATTTTCTACCTGATTACCTGCCTGACAACAATTCTTCTCATATTAAGTTCTCGCACTTCCGACTTTTTTGTGAACATCCAACATTTCTGGTGCATCCACCTATAACCTTGTTGTCAGCCTGAAGTTTAATGCTGATGGTGTATGAATGAGGCCACCTCTGCTTTGTCTGTCTTGTTCCATCTCCCTTATTATGAGACAGAATTCTCTGTTTAGGGATCAGAGACTTAGTTTGAAAACATAATGCTCTGTGTGTAGTTATATGGACTAAACAAAGCATATTAAGGCAAATTATTATTATTAATCACGCAGATGATTTTTTGTGTTCGAATTACTCGAGCTACTTGTTGACTTGGTTAACTGCTAGACTGAATTGTTGCAAGGCTACAAAAAACCTGCTGCTGCACTGAATATTTACAAGAGCACAGTGGCCTCCACAATTCTCAAATGTAGGAATTGTAGCACAACCAGGACTCCTCCAGGACAGAAACTGAGCAATCGAGGTAGAAGGGCCTTAGTAGAGGGAAGCGTTCCCTCTGTGCAAAACCCATGGAAGCATGCTTGGAGTTTTTCAAAAGGCACCTGATAGACTCTTAGACTGTGTGGAACACGATTCTCTGGTCTGATAAAACCAAGATTAAACTTCTTGGCCTCAATTCAAAATTTTACGTCTGGAGAATTTTAGGCAGCGCTCATCACTTGCCCAAAACCATCCCATAAGTGAAGCATGATGGTGGCAGCATCAGGCGGTCCGGGTGTTTTTTTGCAGCAGGGCTTTGGCGACTGCCCCCATTTAAAAGTTGATTGGCCCCTGAAGTGTTCCTGACCTGTCACACATCACTGATCTACTGTATGTCAAAGTGCTCCATTCCGAAAAATTTATTTGAAATTTAACCCACAGAACACTTAGTGCCTAATCTCATAAAGGCTGCTTTTGCATTATCCTCAAACACTAAATCTTTAATTAAAGAACCTTTTTTAAAATTTAACCTAAAGTCTCTAAGAGCATTGGTCACTTACCTCACCTTTTTGTAATGATAGGAAACTCTTTATTAACGTTATTAACTCGTTTCCTAGTTTATAGATTGTTGTATAACATCTAGCTATACATTAGCTCAGGGTTGTGCAATTCAGGGAAGTAAAATGTAGCGGCTGCCAAATAAACCATTCAATGTTTGGTCCTGATCTAGAGAAGAATTGTTGAAAATAAATATTGAGCTGCATTTGGTATGTCATAACTGTGAGATGCATAGAGACTTCGACACAGTTCTAACTTGAATGGAACACATTTAGCACTAATGTTAATCAGTGTTTTTTTTTTTTTTTTAATGTTAGAACAATATTAGAAAACATATGGAAAACAGTAAAGAAAGAATAGAAAGGACATTCTTTGGTTTTTGTCCACACACCCATGAATGTTTTTGTGTACAAGATAAAGACAGCCTGAGTTTTAGTTTATATTATAACAAGATTATAATCCATCAACTTCAGAGCCACAGATACCAAGCAGTTCTTCTGGCTTAGTTCTTCAAACTCTGTATTATATTTTATTTAGTGCATATATGTCTGTACAATGAAAAAGAAAAGTGAAAAAAAAAACAATAAAACAAAACTGATTAAAATATTTAAATTGTGATTGTAAAAGTTTTTACCAAAAGCAGAAAGTGTGTGAAGCAACAATTAAGAAAGCTTGACAAAGCCAGCAACTTTATGTGGCCTCATTTTGGCCCCTACTGCTTTAAAAAAATCTTCTGTTAATATAATTTTCTAATCTAATAATCTGTTACTGTTTATTAGACAGACCTGCAAAATATTTGAGACAAAACCCATTAAGAATATCACAAGGTGACGATTAAGTTTTATTGTTTTTTTTAACAATGACCAAAATAATTTTATCATTTTTTTTTTATTACCCTTTAAGCTTAACTTTTGTTATGTTTTGACAAATAGCTCTTCATTTAATATTTGCTCCTTAAGTTTATAAATAATACTGAATTTGCCATGTACTTTTTGCACTTTAGAAAGAAATGGATGAGTAAACACTTTAAAGCTCCTGGGGAACACAGCCTCTTTGTAAAGAGCCTCTAGAGATACAAATTTCTATTTTCTTCGCTGAGGTTCTGCTTCACAAATTTATAAATCTGTCTAACTGCAAAACAGCAATACCCAGTGCTCTCTCTCTCTCTCTCTCTTTCTCTCTCTCTCTCTCTCTCTCTCTCTTTTTCTCTTCCTCCCCCTCCCCTTTGACCCTCCAGTGGTGGGACTAAAGACTGAAACTAATCTAGCCATGGGAACAAAACTAAAATAAATAATAGCTCTAGGGAAATATTGCCTAGGCAAATTAAAGAGGGATGCTTACTCTGAGTGATCAAGTCAGTTCTAAGAATGTAGGGTGTAGTACTGAAAGTGGGTGGAGACAATTATCAGAGAGGAGTCTATGCTCATAGTCTATGCTATGTTCATATGCAAAATGAACACAGAGGATAAGTGTAGGTGAGCTAGTACACATCAGTGAACAGAAATACTGATTTAAAAACTTCCCTACAATGCATAAGACGTTTCTATGAAATAAAGCTACCCTGCTCAGGTCATTTTAGCCCTCTTATCTGTTTACAATTATACATTATATAGTAAAAATATTTATAAAGAAAGCTTCTTCGAAGCAATGATGATATATTTTTGTTAAATAACAGCATATTTAAAATATCATTAAAAGGAAAATTAAATAGCAAAAAGAGACCTCGCACAAACAGAGATCTAACAGGCTAGCAAAGAAAAACAACTGCATTTGATGAGAGCTTGAATAAAATCCTTAAAACAGCAGTCAGTGACCTCACTTCCACAGGTCAAAATAGAAATGAGCCACACAAGTTCTTAAACCAAGATCAACTAAGGCCAAAATGTGGAGAAAGAAAGGATCTGCTCATGATCCAATACATAAAACTCACTGGAGAAATTAAATCCAATCGAATTGAAAGGTGCTTCATAATACAGAAAGACAATGACCCAAAACAAACTGCCAACTCAATAATGGTCAAGTAAATCCTCAGATTAATCATGCAATTCATCTTCTGTAGAAGAGGCAAAAAAGGAAACTCTACCAGAAAAAGCAGAACAGGTAGATATTTCAAGCAAGAGATATGCAATCAAATATTAGGTGTTATTTACTTCAGTTTATTTCAAAATTACTTATTTCAATAATTTATCACACCAAAAAAATGGTTTTGGGCTTTATTAATGAGCCTCTAATTTTGTATTACTGCAGAAAACCTGAAAACAACTACCTTGTTTATCATTATCATATGTTCGCTAGCTAAATCTGTACACGTAGTATTGGAGAACCACATCATTCTCTGCTAAACATTACATTTTTCATTTTAATAGATAGACACACCAAGCAGAAGAATGTGAGAAACTGTCCAAAAAATATGTGTGGCAAAAAATTAAGGCTTTTATTGGTACCAAAGGTGCTTCAGCAAAGTATTGAACAAAGGCTTGATTAATAATGTAAATGTGTTTGTTGTTGTTGTTGTTGTTGTTGTTGTTGTTGTTTTACATTTTTTATAAATTTGCAAAGATTTCAAACACACTTCTTTCACATTGTCATTATGGGGTGTTGATTGTAGAATTTTTAGGAAAATAATGAATCTAATCCATTTTGGAATAAGGCTGTAACATAACAAAATATGGAAAAAGTGGAGAGCTCTGAAATCTTTACGGATGCACTGTAATCTGTAAAATCTTATTGTGATTTTAGGTCTACATTATCAGTTACTGTCTTACTGCTTTAAAGGTAAAATACAAGCATACATGAAGCTACTCAGACGTGCAGATATCAGATCTGTTTCTGCATACACATTGAATGGAGAGTTGCCGTTCTGCTTCTCCTCACTGTCAGAGGTTCAGTTAAAAGAATCTTAGAGAGGGCTCTGAGAATTAGGGAAGAAATCAGTGGGGCAGAAATAAAGTCTGTCGGGTCAGCATAGTCGTCTCTGCTAAATTTCTTTTCTGAGCTGCTGAGCCAATTGTGGAAAGCCAGAGCATGTTTTTCTTGTGCAGGCTCACATTGTGCATATGCATGACCTGCTTTGGTCCTTTAGCTTTATAATCCTGCCAACTCTTTCCCTGGAACCAGACATGGTGACACTCCTCTCCAATGAACCACAGGTTCAGTGAACTCACAAATATCTCTAAAGAGAAAGACAGTGTATCCGATAGCTCTACAGCTAAGCAGTATTAAACATGCTGACAACTAAAAAAAATGTTTAATAACCTACAGATTGAAACATAACTGAAAGTTCCCACAATTAAATTGTGTCTAAATTCATGTCTAAGTTTGTAGAGTTTGTCATACAAACCCTATTAGATTAGGAGAACAAACTCCAAGACAGCATCTCATATCAAAAACAGAGAATTACTGTAACTAATTATTGTGACAAACTGTGAATATTGTCATTCAAGTGCAGCATGCCCTATTCTTAAAATAAAAAATATCCATTTAGCTTTAAATAAACCTTTTTTTGTGGAAAAAGAAAATCATTTATAAAGTGTATGTTTTGTACTGGAGGTCCATACCATAGTGTATTGATTGGGTTGTAAACACCAAGTTACGAAATAATAGCTACATTCAATTATTCAGTTTGATTCAATGCAATTCTATTTGCACTGTCAAAGCAAATGATCAGCCTATGTGCTTTATCTAACTTTTAGTTTTACTAAAGTGCTGCTAACTTTGTGTACATGTACAGTATGTATATAACATATATGTATGTGTGTGTGTGTGTGTGTGTGTGTGTGTGTGTATATATATATATATAAACAGTGCCCTCCACAATTATTGGCACCCCTGTTTAAGATGTGGTTGTAAAAAAAATTCTCCTTTTTTTTTAAAACAACATAGAACCCAAATGCAAAAAAAGAGAAAAATACAACCTTTCAAAGTACATAACTTTGGTGGTAAAAAAAAATTACACATTTAGTAAAAAAAAAAACCTTAAAATCATGTGTGCCACAATTATTGGCACCCCTGATGTTAATACTTTGTACAACCTCCGTTTGCAAACAAGACAGCACTTAATCTCCTCCTATAACATTTCACAAGATTGGAGAACACAGAGAGAGGGATTTTTGACCATTCTTCTTTGCACAATCTTTCTAGATCATCCAGTGTCCTGGGTCCTCTCTTATGCACTCTTCTCTTTAGCTCGCCCCACAGGTTTTCGATTGGGTTGAGGTCTGGGAACTGAGATGGCCATGGGAGGACCTTGAGTTTGTGACTGCTGAACCACTTTTGTGTAGATTTTGCCACATGTTTTGGATCATTATCCTGCTGAAAGACTCAATGACGACCCATCTTCAGCTTTCTGGCAGAGGCCATCAGGTTTTTATTTAAAATATCCTGGTACTTCAAAGCGTTCATAATGCCATGCACCCTAACAAGGTTCCCAGGGCCTTTGGAAGAGAAACAGGCCCACAGCATCACAGATCCTCCACCATACTTCACGGTGGGCATGAGGTGCTTTTCGGCATACTCATCTTTTGTTTTACGCCAGACCCACTTAGAGTGTTTGTTGCCAAAAAGCTCAATCTTAGTCTCATCTGACCAAAGCACATGATCCCAGTTGAAGTCCCAGTACCACTTAGCAAACTCCAGACGTTTACGTTTGTGAGTGTTAGTGAGAAAAGGCTTTTTCCTTGCATGCCTCCCAAACAGCTTGTTGGCATGTAGAGAGCGTCTGATGGTTGTTTTGGAGACTCTGTGACCCCAAGATGCCACTCTTTGATGCAATTCTGTGATGGTGAGCTTGGGAAATTTTTTTACTTCTCTTGCCATCCTCCTCACTGTGCGTTGTGGCAAGATAAACTTGGGACCTCTTCCAGCCTTGTTTGTCACTGTTCCAGTTGTTTTAAACTTCTTAATGATTCCTCTGACTGTAGATACCGGCAAGTTAAGGCGAGTGGCTATTTTCTTGTAGCCATTGCCTGACTTATGAAGGTCGACACACATCTGCCTTACTTGAATGGTGTGTTCTCTTGTCTTTGCCATGTTGACAAATGGGTAAGAGAATTAGGCCTCTGTGTCACGTCATATTTATACCCCAGGGAAACAGGAAATCATGAATTACTAATTAAAAGTCCCTAAATACCCTGACCAACCTTAGGAACTACAGAAAAAAAATAAAATAAAAAAAAAATACATTTTTCAGAGGAATTGTTAGGGGTGCAAATAATTGTGGCACACATGATTTCAAGGTTTTTTTCTTCTTTTTCTGAATGTATGATTTTTTTTTTTTACCACCAAAGTATTAGTTTCGTCAAAAACATGAATTTTTAAAAATAATGTTTTGACTGATTTTTCTTGCGTGAAAATGTTATGAAAATGTATATATATATATATATATATACCAACCAGGCATAACATTATGACATTTTGACTGGTGATGTGAATAAGACTGAACACTTATCTCGTCATGTTAGTGGATGGGATATATTAGGCTGCAAGTGAATATTTCGTCCTCAAAGTTGATGTGTCAGAAGCAGGAAGATTGGCCGGTGTGCTCCGATCCAACAGACAAGCTACTGTATCTCAAATTGCCAAAGAGGTTATAATAAATATATATATATATATATACACACACACACATGTATACATATAAATATATACATACATATATATATAGGGACATGTTCTAGCCGACTGTTGCTCTCGGTTCATTCTGCCTTTAGACAGACTATAGTGCTCCACTACTGATAATAATGAATGTGTGAATGTGTGGATGCCTGAGAGGGTGAATGTGTGTATTTGGCTTCTGCAGCTCTATCTCTGTTTCAACCTGCCTACTATAAAAATGGTGGGAAACATTGATGTGGGGAAGAAAATATAATGAAGAAAGGATTATCATTCAAATAATCAGGAGCTCAATGGAAATGAGCATCATTGCTTGTGACATTGCATTTAACTGAGCCTCCGTGTGAAACAGCTCTTACATTATCCTCTCATTTCATTTTGACACACTGATACCGACAAACACACACACACACACACACACACACACACACACACACACACACACACACACACACACACACACTACTTCACTATACTATTCAATTTTAATACTATACTATTCACTATATGGATCTACACTGTTCTGCTGTAAAAAAAAAAAAAAAAAGGCGATACCAAAAACACATCACATCATTGTAGACGTGGTTAAAATACTTTATAAAGCCAAAACAAGTACAAAATTGATTTTTTTACATCCACTCGACATCTCTTCCAAAAGTGCAGGTACAGTGCCTTGCAAAAGTATTGACCCCCCTTGGCGTTTTTCCTATTTTGTTGTCTTACAACCTGGAATTAAAATAGATTTTTTGGGGGTTTGTATCATTTGATTTACACAACATGCCTACCACTTTGAAGATGCAAAATATTTTTTATTGTGAAACAAACAAGAAATAGGACAAAAAAACTGAAAACTTGAGCGTGCATAACTATTTACCCTCCCCAAAATCAATACTTTGTAGAGCCACCTTTTGCAGCAATTACAGCTGCAAGTCTCTTGGGGTATGTATCTATAAGCTTGGCACATCTAGCCACTGGGGTTTTTGCCCATTCTTCAAGGCAAAACTGCTCCAGCTCCTTCAAGTTGGATGGGTTCCGCTGGTGTACAGCAATCTTTAAGTCATACCACAGATTCTCAATTGGATTAAGTTCTGGGCTTTGACTAGGCCATTCCAAGGAATTTAAATGTTTCCCCTTAAACCACTTGAGTTTTGCTTTGGCAGTATGCCTAGGGCCATTGTCCTGCTGGAAGGTGAACCTCCGTCCCAGTCTCAAATCTCTGGAAGACTGAAACAGCTTTCCCTCAAGAATTTCCCTGTATTTACTGCCATCCATCATTCCTTCAATTCTTACCAGTTTCCCAGTACCTGCTGATGAAAAACATGGTTGGGATGGTGTTCTCGGGGTGATGAGAGGTGTTGGGTTTGCGCCAGACATAGCGTTTTCCTTGATAGGCAAAAAGCTAAATTTTAGTCTCATCTGACCAGAGTACCTTCTTCCATATGTTTGGGGAGTCTCCCACATGCCTTTTGGCGAACACCAAACGTGTTTGCTTATTTTTTTTCTTTGAGCAATGGCTTTATTCTGGCCACTCTTCCGTAAAGCCCAGCTGTGTGGAGTGCACGGCTTAAAGTGGTCCTAT
This sequence comes from Silurus asotus, assembly GCA_024362625.1. Classification (NCBI taxonomy): domain Eukaryota; kingdom Metazoa; phylum Chordata; class Actinopteri; order Siluriformes; family Siluridae; genus Silurus; species Silurus asotus. Next base: position 18,950,429 of record MU564352.1, read on the forward strand.
GGACAGATACTCCAATCTTCGCTGTGGAGCTTTGCAGCTCCTTCAGAATTATGTTTGGTCCCTTTGTTGCCTTTCTGATTAATGCCCTACTTGCCTGGTCTGTGAGTTTTGGTGGGCGGCCTTCTTTTGCCAGGTTTGTTGTGGTGCCATATTCTTTTCATTTTTTAATAATGGCTTTAATGGTGCTCCGTGAGATGTTCAAAGTTTTGGATATTTTTTTATAACCCAACCCTGATCTGTACTTCTCCACCACTTTGTCCCTGACCTGTTTGGCGAGCTCCTTGGTCTTCATGGTGCTGCTTGCTTGGTGGTACCCCTTGCTTAGTGGTGTTGCAGACTCTGGGGCCTTTCAGAACAGGTGTATATATATACTGAGATCATGTGACACTTAGATTGCACACAGGTGGAGTTTATTTAAGTAATTACGTGACTTCTAAAGGTAATTGGTTGCACCAGATCTTATTTTGAGGCTTAATAGCAAAGGGGGTAAATACATATGCACGCACCACTTTTCCGTTATTTATTTTTTATAACTTTTTGAATTATTTTTTTCACATCACTCCACCAATTTGGACTATTTTGTGTATGTCCATTACATGAAATCCAAATAAAAATCTATTTTAATTCCAAGTTGTAAGGCAACAAAATAGGAAAAAAAGCCAAGGGGGGTCAATACTTTTGCAAGGCACTGTAAGCACAATACTGATCATTTAAAAAGATTATTTAATATTTACCTGTATTTCCAGTACATGGTGTGCTAAGACACAAACATTTGCATAGTCTTAACAAAGCAAAGAAGTTATTACTATATGGAAGAAAGTATGTAAAAGAAAATTCTGCCAGTGCAATAGGTTTGCTCTACAGGTCTAGGCTTATGACATAATTATGAAATGATAGGTGTTTGGTTCTAGTACTTTTTTGATCTCTTATATAAAGAATATAGTCTACTGACAACCAATAGCAGTGTTTTAGTTAATAACTTGACTAAAAACAGAATAGGATGAAGGAAACTCAATTGAGTGAGTAGCTGGAATCCATCCTCTCCAACAACACTACATTTCCACAGATCATATGGGTGGCAGGAACAGAACAAACCCAACAGGAAGGACTCACACAGTGCCATCAAATAATCAGTGACTCACCAGAGTCCGTTCAGACTGCATTTACACTTTATTTTGCTTACATATTCATTTATGGTGATCAGTGAAATCATTAGACCCACTGTTTTTTCCAATGCATATAACAGCTAAACAAGTATAATGGCTAGTGGAATTATTGCTTGATGTACTAAACTCTTCCACGATCATTAAGAGGTTAATATCATTGAAAAAGCCCAGAATCTTTTGTAATTTGTACAAGACTGTCTAGCCTTTTTCTCAACCACAATTTCCCCCTGCTCTGAGCAGCTGAAAGAGGAAGAAACAAAACCAATGTTACTGTGTTGCTGAGTGTGTTCCTTGTCTCCTATCTGCTTTCATTAATCTTCCTGCCACTCAGTAGAAATTAATCAAATGCAGTGACTGGATAAAGCAATTAATTGGCAAGTGCCCAGATACTGAATTCTTTTTGACAAAATAACAAAGAAATTGTCAGTGCCGGTCTAATGGAGCTTTACTAATTTACATTTATCCATGTATTTACTCATGGTGATCAGGGCATAGACTGGAACTAATTTATAGACAAAAATGAATGAAACTGCAATGTATTTATATTCGGATGCACGTTGGTTTCATATGGAAGTGCAAAGTAATTACACTATTCCTTATGGCTAGTCAGAAACCACAGGTCACAGGCTGACCATTAACTAAGGCTGAAAATTGTTATTCAGAAAGACAAAGGGTTTTTGCTTTATGCATCATTTTTTCTATGCATGCTGTTTTTCTGCAGTGCGTTTAACCCAGCATTGACACTTGTTTTTATTATGTGTAAAGTAACTGATAAGGCCAATGGGGGTGGGCTAATCCAAAGCCTCAATTAAGATGAGAAAACAAAGTGTGACATTTAATATATCTGATAATAACTCATTAATTGCAGATGTCAAAGCAATTACGGAGCAAATATATGGTAAATAAGAATGTGTTGGGTTTTTTATATATATATGATTATGCAAATAGCTGCCAAAAAGGCACATGCAATTGTTTGTACACATCAAGCAGTCTTTACAGCTGTAGTAGGGGTAGTAGTAGTGAAGACACAGTCCAAACCGGTTGATACTGTACGAGACCTACTTAAAACCAAGCTGGTTATAAAGCTGCATTACTGGCCATGCAGCAAAGCACATGTCAAGCTTCTACTCGCAAGCTTTTGATGAGGCTTCGACTAGCATCCATAATGTTTTTTTTATAATATGCAGGTTGTGGACTGAAGGGTTCAGTCAGAGTGAGTGAGCTAATATCAGAGACGGAAAAGGTGACCGCAGAACCAGAACTCTGATATGATGGTGCATAAAAAGACGTTATTGAGAACATCTAAGAACGGTCCTTGATAAAAGGGAAGGGAGTGGGGGCTAAAAACAACGCAACAAGTTAGGAATTCAGTTTCACAAAATTCATTCATAAATAACGCAAAATATTTGCGTTTAAAAGCTAATAATCTAACCTAGCACTTTTGGCGCACATAATACCACTTCGCCTTTGGGATCCAGGTACAGATAAAGACACAGCAAGACGTTCGAAGAAAAGGAAAAAAATATATATGGCGATACGGTTTTAGAAAGTGGTATGGGAAGCGAGATGGGGAGCTTTGCTCGTGCGTAAACGCAGCTGGCGATCACAAAGAACAGATCCGAGTCCCGCGCCTTCCCGACTCACAGTCTGCAGACATCCACACGCCTTCCACCACCCAGAACTGCGTCCATCTTCCGCTCGATCACAGCACATCAAGTTTCAGCATAATCGGGTCCGATTTAACCCGGATGTTTTTTTTCTTCTTCAAGCTTCGACTTGTGTTTTGCTTCTTAAAACATTCTGTATAGTCGATTGAAAACTTCATGCATTCACCTAGACCAGACCACCATATTATTATTATTGCATAAACAAATTTCCTTGAAACCGTTAGAACGCAAGAAACCGTAAACCGTGTTACTGTCTTTCTTTAACAACACTTGCAACATTGTGAGTTTAAAATAAATAAATAACCCCAACATGCATTGATACATTACCTTTATATTGTCCCCTGTAGAATAAGTGTCCACGGTGCAGTCGGTGAGAGTCCACATATGGGAAAAATCTCCGGGGAAGTTCAGCCAGCGGTTTGCCGCTTTTACCGTTTCGTGCTCTTTCTGTCTCCAGATGTGCAGTTGTTTTTTGTTTTGTTTTGCTTTCGGTTGTTGTTGTTAATGCTTCTGTATAAACGCTGCGAGTGAGAATGTTTGCGCTGCCTCCCCTCACCCTCCCTCTGCTGCGCTGCGCTGCGCTGCATGGATGCGCACATTCCCTCCGTTCATCCTGAGACAAGGAAACACTTGCCCGCTTGCCCTGCCTACTGTACTACAATGTCCCTTCTGTAGGTGTCTTTGTTCTATTATCAAACTTCAGGTCGGACACTGTCCGCTCGATCAGATCTTTGCATATGCATTAATAATAAAAACCTGATAATGCTAGCATATCAATATTAATAATTATAGCAATAAAAATCCTACCATTATCTCTGCCATTTTTTTTAAGTCAGCAGCAATGATTCAGTGGGAAATAATTTACAAGCAAACGGGGACCAATCGCAGGAATCCGTTTAAGTTTTGCGTTTAAGTTTGAGCTGTTATTTCCCAAGAGAAGGGTTCAGTAATTGAAAAGGTGCGGACTATCACCCACAGGCCGAGAGATTAATCGCTATTTGCCTTCTCTGATTGCCAGGGTTCATGCTGGGAAGTATAATAGAATGCATAATGCAAACCTCCATTTGCGCTCTCGAAACAAGCAATTGAGCGCACGGAATGACAAATGCTCTTTTTCACGTTTACCCCCCCACCCCCACAATCCC